>BSBN01000430.1:18750000-20000000 GCA_027924645.1 Cunninghamia lanceolata | reverse complement strand
TCTATTGTTCTTATTGTTAGATTTGGGGCAGACAACTGAGAGGGGGGGGGGTGAATCAGTTGTCCAAAAATTTCTTCCAATTAAACACTTAAATCCACTTTGAAATTAAGCAGCATAATGATAAATCAATCATGAAAACATAATGCATTAAATCAAGAGCAGAAACACATTAACACACAGGACACCAAGATTTTGGTGTGGAAAACCCGGTTAAGGGAAAAACCATGGGGTGATTAAGCCAAGATTGTATTCTTTGTTAGAAGAATAGAAAGAACAAAATGGCACATGCCAATTAGGGCTCACTGCCTGAGCACACTACTCACAAGAGGCTCACTTCCTATAAGAGACACATTGTCTACAAATAATAAGTATCACATACATGAACTGGAGAATAACATCTTCATCATGCTTGAATCAATTCCATTTAAATCCAATACTTCTGCTCTACCTTTCACTCTCCTCCTCGCTACCACACTCACATCTCCACACGACACACTATGAAATGACTTTACAATCCCTTATTTATACAAGACATCGACTTAGGAATGATCATCTAAGTCAGCAAACAACTACAAGAACATCCGCAAGATGTGTAACTCATCTGGTCAACCAGTCTCAGGAGGAACACCATCATCTGGAAGTTATTCTTCAATTGCGAGCTCTAACTCCAATGCGGACCATGAACATGAACTGGACATGATCCAAAGACCTCCACAAGATTGCCTGAATCACCAAAAAAATCCACACTTCATCTGCTTACTGAAATCCTTCTCTCCTTCATCCGGAACCTCAAGAACACAGTCTGTCATCACTGTCACAAAGGAATAGTTTCTTTCAGACCTTCAAACCACAAACCAATTGAGTTGACACTTCACAAAGACTTCCTCAACACTTCCTCAAATCCGCATAATAGGATAATGCATTTCTGAATCTCACCGGACCTATCTTTTTCACTTTGTCACCTCTGAACACTTGCCGGAACTAGTTTTACTTGAACAACCACAAATTCTTCAGATCTTCATGCGGACCTATGAAATATTTACTGGATCACCTTAAGACACATATCTGTAAACCCTTTGAACAGCATCCTCTTATCCTTATCAAATCTTGGACTTTTACCTTACTGTCTTCACTGTTCTTGATATGACCAATTTTATCAATATCCTTAGCAAATAGTTCATCCAATCCTTATCATTAATGCAACAAGAGTATGTTGACATCAATGACAACACTGGTTGGGCCCATACTTGCAACAATCTCCCCCTTTGTCATTGATGGCAACATATGATGTGAAAAATTGTTATGATCATCAAGACAAGAACTTCTCCTTATAGTCACAACTCCCCCTATTAGCAACAACCATTCACATGTCTTCTCTTCCTTTCCTGCTCCCCCTTTGATTAGTAACCACTTGTTTTTCACATGTCTTCTCTCCCCCTTTGACATCAATGGCAAAGGGCACATACTTGCAATTCCACCACTTCAGAATCATATCAGCTGCTCCCCCTGAGTAGTAGCTCTCCATCATCAATCCGGATCACAAGATATGACTGTGATATCCACCGGACTGATACACATTAGTGCATCTTAGTTCATCACCAGAGGAGCAATAACCCTTAACTTCTCCTTGAGATACTCAAAGGAGTCCTTAGGTAGAGGTTTAGTAAAGATGTCTACAATCTGATCCTTGGATGGCACAAACTCCAATCTGACTTCATTCTTGTTCACTTGTTCTCTCAAAAAGTAAAACTTGATGGATATATGTTTAGTCTTTGAATGCAACACCAGATTCTTAGATATATTTATTGCACTTGAATTATCACAGAAGAATGTGATAGGCTCCTCATACTCTACTCTTATGTCTGTTAGCATTTGCTTCATCCACATAACTTGAGTGCAACTACCTGCTGCTGCAATGTATTCTGCTTCTGTAGTGGACAGAGATATTGCCTCTTGTTTCTTGCTTAGCCAAGAAACCAATCTCTTCCCCAAAAAAATGCTCCACCACTGGTACTCTTCCGGTCATCCACATCTCCTGCCCAATCCACATCTGTATATGCATGAAGAGAGAAATCATGATCTCTGGGATACCACAATCCATACTCAATTGTTCCTTTTAGATATCTAAAAATCCTCTTGATTTCCATGACATGAGATTCTCTAGGATCAACTTGAAATCTAGCAACAAGACCCATAGCATTCATAATGTCTGGTCTAGTTTGAGTGAGATACAACAATCCACCAATCATTGACCTGTACTTTTTCTAATCAGCCTTAGGAGAGTCATCATCTTTGCCCAATTTACATCTGGTTGATATGGGAGTATTCATTGGTTTTGAGTCTTCCATCCCAATTTTTTTCAACAATTCTTTCACATATTTGGTCTGAGAAATGAAGATTCCTTTCTTTGTTTGAGTGATTTGTAGACCCAAGAAGAAATTCATTTCCCCAAGCATGGACATCTCAAATTCACTTTTCATTTGATTTGCAAAATTTTTACACATACTATCTCTTCCTCCAAAAATGATATCATCAACAAACACTTCAACAATCAAGATGTTTTCATGATCAATTTTGAAATATAAATTACTATCAGCAGTACTTTGTTGAAACCAATCTTCAAAAGATGTTTATCCAATCTTTCATACCAGGCTCTTGGGGCTTGCTTCAGTCCATACAATGCTTTCTTCAACTTGCAGACCATATCACCATGATCAGACAATTGAAATCCATCTGGTTGCTCAATGTATACTTCTTCTTCCAAGTCACCATTCAGGAAGGCAAACTTGACATCCATATGATATACTTTGAAATCTTTGAAAGTAGCAAAAGAAAGAAATAGTCTAACTACTTCAATTCTTGCCACCAGAGAAAATGTTTCTCCAAAATCAACTCCTTCCATTTGAGAGTAACCCTTGCAGACCAATTTGGCTTTATTTTTGAATACTTCACCAACTTCATTTAGTTTGTTTCGGAAGACCCATTTTGTTCCAATCACATTTTTGTTTCTAGGTCTGGGAACAAGATCCCAAGTGTGATTTTTATCAATTTGCATTAGCTCTTCCTCCATTGCTTTAGTCCAGTTTTCATCATTGCAAGCTTCATTTATTGACTTAGGTTCAATCTTTGAGATCAGACAATACTCATATGAATCTTGAGCAATTTTCCTTCTTGTTTGTACACCTTTGGTTTTATCACCTATGATCTAATCTTTAGAGTGGTTCAGGCTTACATACTTGGGAACTTTGGGAGTTTCTTGCACTTCTAATTCTTGATCAGCCTCATTGAAACTCATCTCTTCTTCCTGATTTATCGGATCAGTTTGAATCTAAATTACAAAAGGGGCTTGGGCTCTTTGAATCAAAACACCATTCTGATCATCTTCATCATATTCATAAAACCTTAAGGGTTTTTCAATTCCTTCATCAACCTTCACATTTGTACTTTCTATAGTCTTTCCCAGTCTCTTGTTATAACACCGATATGCTTTGCTTTGAGTAGAGTAACCCAAGAATATTCCTTCATCACTTCTAGCATCAAACTTGCCTAGATCTTCATCTCTTTTGATGTAACATTTGCTACCAAAGACTCTGAAATACCTTACAGTAGGAGTGATCATAAGGAGTCTTACCGGTATTGCTTCTGATTTGAACTCGATTGAGAGTATAGACTGCAGTGCTGATAGCTTCTCTCCAATAGATCTAAGGAACATTTACTTCCATCATCATTGTCCTAGATGCTTCCTGGATGGTTCTTTCTCTCCACTACTCCATTATGTTGTGGAGTCCTAGGAGCAGACAACTGTCTCTTTATTCCATGTTTCTCACATAATTCTATGAACTCACCGGATGTGAATTCTCTATCTCTATCAGACCTCAGACACTTTAATTTTAATCCATTTTCATTCTCTACCATAGCCTTGAATATTTTAAATTTCTCAAGATCTTTTGATTTCTCTTTTAGAAAAGTTACCCACATCATCCAAGAGTATTCATCAATTAGTAACATGAAGTATCTATCACCTTGCACACTCCTGATTCTTGCCGGACCACATAGATCAGTATGAACTAAGTCTAATAATTCGGTAGAAGATTGTTCCTTGCTTTTAAATGAGACTTTGCTTTGTTTTCCCAACTGACATTCTTTGCACAAACTATTTGTAGGTTTTACCAGTTTTGGAAGATCTCTTACTGCCTGAGTATTGCTTATCTTGATGATATTATCAAAATTCACATAACCAACTCTGATCAATTTGCACAAATAGACAACTTTTACCAGTACCAACTAAATGGAATATATTACCTTTTGTTTGAGTACCGGATGCAATCTCTATTCTGAAACTTTCAAAGATCTTGCATTTACCATTCTTGAATCAGAGATCATAGCCTTTGTCCACCAACTGTCCAACACTGAGAAGATTGTGCTTCAATCCTTCAACATACAGTACATTACTGGTTTTGTTCCTTCCATCAAAAGAAAAGTTCCTCTACCTCTGATTCTACTAGTAGAATTATCACCAAATTTTACCACTCCTCCTTCATACCTTTCCAAATCTATGAACTTATTTTTGTCACCTATCATATGGTGAGAGCATCCAGTATCAATGACCCAATCATCCTTTTCTTCAACTTGGGTAGCCAGAGCTCTTTCTACAACTTTGTGATTGACAGATTCAGAGGGAATTGGATCTTCTTCCTTGATGACAATAAACACCCAATCACTTCTGGATTTGTTTCCTATCTCTGATTCATCATCTGTTACTCCTTCATTATCATCTTCTTCATGAACAGAGTAACAATTCTTTTGGAACCTTGATCTGTTAGAATTTGGCCTTGAAAATCTTTCCGGATATCTTAAGGCAAAGTGACCAATCTTATTGTAGTTAAAACACTTAAAAGGCAATTTTCCTTCATACTTACTGGATCCTCTTAGTAGCCTTTTTGCAATAAGGGCTTCAAGATGAGCAATTTCTGCTTCTTCTTCTTCCAGGTCTTTTCTTGCTTTTTCATACCATGATAGTTTCTTTGAAGAGTTCTCTCCTAGATCAAACCTTTGTTTACATTTTACAGAGGCACTGGCTTTGAATGCAGATTCAGTCTTGGGAGGGTCATCTCCAAACTCAGTCATTTCAAATGCAGCCAATTTACCAACTAATTGATCTCTTGTGACAACTATATGGGCTCTGAATTCTTCAATGGCAGCAACCTTGATTTTGTAAGAAGCAGGAAGGGATCTAAGAATTTTGCCAACAATCTCATCTTCATCCAAGACTCCACCGGCACATCTAATTCTACAAACAAGCTCATTTATTCTTGGCATAAAAGTAGTGATATTTTCATCTTCTCTCATCTTCAGATTTTCAAATTTCCCTTTCAGACTTTATAGCCTTGCACATTTAACATACTTGTCTCCTTCATGCAGAAGTTCCAATTTTTCTCAAATCTCAAAAGTAGTTGGTAGGTCAACAACATTTGAAAGCTCTGAATCAGATAATGCACTTAGAAGAGCTTCTATAGTCTGCAGATTGTTTTCAGCATTTGTGATTTCATTTGGGGCTTTTGGGTCACCCTGTGGAGGAGTATACTTCGTTGAAGCCATGGTCCAGTACTGCATTCCCATACATTGCAAGTGATATTTCATGCAAATTTTCCAAAGATTAAAATTGTTTCCATCAAACTTCGGACTATCATTTTTGTAGGATGACATCCTGGATCTCCTCAAGTGGTTAAGCTCTTTTAGAGGAACTTAGCTCTTATACCAATTGTTAGATTTGGGGCAAACAACTGAGAGGGGGGGCTGAATCAGCTGTCCAAAACTTTCTTCCAATTAAACACTTATTGAAATTTAGTAGCATAATGATAAATCAATCATGAAAACATAATGCATTAAATCGAGAGCAGAAACACATTAACACATAGGACACCAAGATTTTGACGTGGAAAACCCAGTTAAGGGAAAAACCATGGGGTGATTAACCCAAGATTGTATTCTCTGTTAGAAGAATAGAAAGAACAAAATGGCACATGCCAATTAGGGCTCATTGCCTGAGCACACTGCTCACAAGAGGCTCACTGCCTACAAGAGACACAGTGTCTACAAATAATAAGTATCACATACATGAACTAGAGAATAGCATCTTCATCATGCTTGAATCAGTTCCATTTAAGTCCAATACTTCTGCTCTGCCTTTCGCTCTCCTCCTCGCTACCACACTCACATCTCCACATGACACACTATGAAATGACTTTACAATCCCTTATTTATACAAGACATCAACTTAGGAATAATCTTCTAAGTCAGAAAACAACTACAAGAACATCCGCAGGATGTGTAACTCATCTGGTCAGCCAGTCTCAGGAGGAACACTATCATCCAGAAGTTATTCTTCAATTGCGAGCTCCAACTCCAATGCGGACCACCAACATGAACTGGACACGATCCAAAGACCTCCACAAGATTGCTTGAATCACCAAAAAATCCACACTTCATCTGCTTACCGAAATCCTTCTCTCCTTCATCTGAAACCTCAAGAACACAGTCTGTCATCACTGTCACAAAGGAATAGATGCTTGCGGACCTTTAAACCACGAACCAATCGAGTTGACACTTCACAAAGACTTCCTCAACACTTCCTCAAATCCACAGAATAGGATAATGCATTTCTAGATCTCACCGGACCTATCTTTTTCACTCTGTCACCTTTGAACACCTGCCGGAACTAGTTTTACTTGAACAACCACAAATTCTTCTGATCTTCATGCGAACCTCTGAAATCTTTACTGGATCACCTTAAGACACATATCTGCAAACCCTTTAAACTGCATCCTCTTATCCTTATCAAATCTTGGACTTTTACCTTACTGTCTTCACTGTTCTTCACTGTTCCTGATATGATCAATTTTCTCAATATCCTCAGCAAATAGTTCATCCAATCCTTATCATTAATGCAATAGGAGTATGTTGACATCAATGACAACACCGGTTGGGCCCATACTTGCAACACATATTGCTCATCTTTTGTAATATGCTCATCCTTTATACACAACACAGTGATGAGTTTGTTATACAAACTTCACACATTATTTACCATATCTCTATGTAAAACATTATGCTTTCTAACTCTAAAAGTTCAAGTTCCCCATACAAGCAATCAACATGTTCTATCTTTTTTGAACTATACTATCTATCCTATCAAGGAACCTTCCAAAAAATCTCCCCGATCAATAACAAATTTTATATACAAAAACCAAGAATCATCAGACCAAGAAACAATTAAAAGAACTATTTAACAACTGCCTTAAACTGGAATACGTTCTCCTGCCTATCAAGATTGAGCTTTGCTTAATACTTGTTGCTATTTGAATGGATTTAAATTTATGCCTTTGATTTGTTCTTTCATGCCCCATCAAGTTTTAATCAGTGCCTTAGATTCTTTGCTGGCACTCATTCTAAGTTGCATTCACCAAAGGAACCGGTTACCAAAGAGGATGGGGCCGGTTCTATAATGAACAAAGAACCCTCAAACATTTAACTTAATTCATTATGACCTATGAGCTCTGGTCACCATTTGAAAAGAACAAAAAGCACCCTTGTTGTATGACATTTAAAAGACTAGTGCTTTTAGGGTTTAGACAACAAATTTAGGGTTTAATGGATTCTCTAGGGTTTAAGGACTAAACAAGAATCAACAAGGATTTCAACCCTATTTTCAACGTAGATTCATGACACCAATTACACTTAAGGGAAATCAAAGAGCATATAGTATTTGAGACAAGGCAACATTTTAACATCTAAAGAACATTATGCCAAGTCCTAAATGATGCATTCTCCAAATAATAAGTCATCCTATCATCTGGAATTCCTGACATTATAAACTCTCACAAATTATACCAATCAAGGACTTACTTACTATCCCAATGCAAACTAACTTCCTAGAAGCAATGCGAGACCTTGAAACATTATGAAGCATAACTCCTAGAAACTTGAAGCATTATGAAGCTTACATGACAATCTCCAACACAATGTGCCCAATGTGCCACTTGAACATTAAAGACAATCTTTTGGCATTAAGGACATGAACAACATATAATCAAAGCAACTTCAATAATATGAAGCACATGAAGTCTTAATGAAGAGGTCTGTCTCCAATCACCTTTTGACATCAATGACAAACATTGTTCTACAATCTCCCCCTTTGGCATTGATGTCAACCAATCAAGCATCTGCACCTAGTTTCTTTTCTCCCCCTTTGACATCCAATGATAAAGGGCTACTAACTCCCCTTGACAAGATACTCCCCCTATCAACAAAACCCTTTGAAAATAGTTCCTAATATCACAAAAAGACTGTCATTGTATCAAGTTTATTTGTCTCCATTTTGAGTACATTGCAACTATAACTTCAACCATGCACTGTCATAAAGTCAAATAACTTGCTATACTGTCATTGACAAGAAGATCACTTACTGAGGTTGTACATGTTGTCATGTTCTTTAATAAGTATAGTCAAGCATCACTATTCCAACTAGGGATCATTCAATGAATTAGGGCCTGACTAAGTAGACATTGTCACTGTGTCATACTATCAAACATTTTCTAGACACCAGGTTGAGCTTGACAAATATTATCTATCCATTACTTCTCCTTTTGATATCAATGACAAAATAAAGGTCACTGACAAAGCACTACAACAATGTCATAGCACTACCAACCAACCGCAGAGATCACTGCATCTCTCTCAAACATTGTATCCAAAATATTGACAAAGAAACACTGTCACTATCAAGGACATCCAAAAAGCCACCTCAAGAAATGTCACTGAATGAGCTTTGTGACCATTGAAGGACATTATGTATACTTGATCAGACTCAGAAAATTCCTATCATCAGTGAAAATATTGAATGAAAGACAACAACCATGAAAGACAAATAAATCACGGTCATCATAAATTTACTGCATAACAATCAAGAATAGATGACTATCACTACAATCATAAGACAAATCACTGCATAAAATACACCAAATGATTGTCTTACAACAATATGAAAACCATGGCAAGTAGACTATCCAAATCACTGCATCAACTCAGTGAAAACACTGCACCAAACCACGAATGATTGTAATGACTACACTACACTTCAAGCATAATCATAAAAAAACATAAGAAGAAACCATGGCAAACTTGCTTGTCTCGATCTTGACTATCATATCATCTTTGTACTCAAGTTTGTTATCTAAAACATGAACACAGGACTATCATAAAATCATGAAGCTTATCACACACCATAAATCCCAATACTTCCATAAACATACTCCACTCAAGGAACCTCACACCTACATCACAACAAAGAAATACGTATACATCATGATACTATTTATATCACTTGTCATATAATAGGCCATTGTCCTATTTAAAACACACATGACAAGCCTCATGCCAGTCTGCATGAAACAATACTTCATCAAAGCACCACAAAACCGTAACATGGAATACATTGTTCTGTCTTGAAATCCAGTCATCTGCAACATGATGTAAGTCATATTCAACTGCAACTAATGAAAGACAATCCAAAATCCTAGACCTTTCAAGGGACTAAATGATAGGCAATATTCAACTCCCCTTGACCTTGTGCTACCTTTTAAACAACTAGTGATGCCTCTTGTACAATGTGCACAAGTTTAGAAACCTCTTTCTCTTGGATTTGTTTTCTCCTCCAAACCTTCTTAGGTTCTACCTTATTTTGCTTAATCAGGCTATCTATGTTCTTGTTGCTTGTAGATGATTTCTTCAATTTACTCCTACACTGTTGTACCTTATGCCCAATGTTATGACACTTAAAACAAGTAACATTATTTCCAACTAAAGGGGTAAAAGAAACATGTCTACTTGAAAAACTAGGAACACCATTTCTTGCCTAAACATAACAAAATCTTGCAATATGACCTAGTTGATTGCATTTATAGCATTGGACTTTGCTTGACAAACTATAAGAGTCCCTATTACATCCATCTTTCCTTACATGCATCCAACAATCAATTGCTTTATAACCAAAATTATGACAAAAATGACAATAACCAAGAAAGTGTGAATAGTTGTACCTTATTGCTCGACAATGTCTAGTAGGTGGAGATCTTGAGGACATGTTTGTCCTTCTCCCTTCATCAACAGATTTATCTACTATCTTCTTCTTATTTTTAGGAGCAGTAGCATGAAAACTTAGATCAATTTTCTTTCTAGGTGCATTTTTGACTTTAGAAGTTTGCCCCACTTCATACCCTAATCCTATAGTATCATTATGACACTTTTGTTTACCCAAAATCTCATATAATTTGTTGGTGTTGTTCTCAAACATCTAATTTTTCTCTAACTACTTTCTCAAAGACACAATTTCTGCCTCTAATTTCAGACATTCCATTGGTTTCACTTCAAGGTCAGATTTTGTCACATCTACTATTCTTTTTGCCTCTTCAATATCTATCTTTAGGATGATGGTTAATTTGTCTGACTCTTCAGCTTGTGCCCTTAAATCTACAACCATATTTCTTACCTTGTCAAGCTCTGAAAGCACTTTGTCCTTAGAGTCCTTTTCTTGTTGAAGTTGTACTTTTAATCTAGAATTTTCTTCTTTCAAGTTTTCAATCACATTGTAGGAAAAGAGTAGTTATTTTTCAATATCCACTCCTTCATCTTCTCTTGTATCATATTGAACTTCACCTTCTTCAAACACTGGACTGTCCTCTACTTTAGCACCTGATTCAACTTGATAACTACTTCTATCAATTGATTCTTTATCATCATTTTCATTTGGTAAAGATAGTACCTTTTGACTAGTTAATGACTTGACATTTCTTCTTTCCTTGTTCCTTCTACTTTTTGCCATTGTATTCCACCTCAGGATCTACCCTAGTTAGTTAGACTCCTGCAAGGAGCCCTGCTCTGATACCAATTGTTGGACTACTCACTATCACTGAGAGGGGGGGGTGAATCAGTGATATACAAAAACTTATGCAATCATCTTAAAAACAACTTTTCAAAAGAAAGAACATAAGTGCACATCAAATAAAACATCCACACATAAAACCAAGATTTACGTGGAAACCCTATGAGGGAAAAAACCACTAAGAGTTGCTTGAGTCTACTACTCAAATCCAATGTCAAAAGAAAGAAAGATTTACAATTATTTTTGAAGCTCCAACTTCAAGGTACAAAGGACACCTAGCACTATTTATAAACCCCTCAAACTCCTAGGTACAATGCACACCTACTCAGTACAATATCACCTCAAAATATCAATCACAAAGAGGCACCAACCTCATACACCTGAAACCCATACACCACAAAACTCTTGGAAGAAACAAAATGGATGCGCAAGAAATGATTCTTCAGTAATCTGATTTGCACCAGTTAAGAACAACTAACACCCTATATAAGACTCTTCAGTAATCCTCTGTCCTCTCTACACACACACACCTCAGATCAAAATATCTTCACTTCTGTTTATCTTAGTATCAAGATTACAAACTTTGCAAAAGTGCTTTTTTCTACATAATCTTTCAAACAAACTCATTCAACACAAAGTATCTATTTGTATGCATAACAACTGTATAACTCCAATATCAACAAGCATAATACAAGGGTTTATCAAGTATTTACCTTATATGCTCTGTAATTAGACATTTTACTTTGCAACTATCACAATTCTCTGCATTTTTTGTTTCTGTTGTCTGATTCAAGTATCTTCACATACTCTACAAATGTGATTTTGATTTATCTTTCTCCCTATGACATAGAGAGCCTTCTAGACTATCATGTCTCTGACTAAAAAGTGTGCTCCAAGAAAACATACATTCATGTACACTCCACTTCCTTCATCATTCATGCACACTCCACTTCATTTTTTCTCTGACAAAGATCTACTCTCTCACTTCAGAAATGAAACTTCAAAGACCTTCACACAAACTCTATTGTTCTTATTGCTCATCTTCTGTAATATTGTCATGCCCACATTTCCCATGCGGTCACGACATGCATTACAGGTGTCATGTCCACATTTGTCATGTGGTCATGACATGAAATATCAAAAAATTTCTACGCTTCCCTAGAAACCCCCTCGCACGTGAAAACATGCTTGGTGGCAATACACATAAGGCGTAAATATGTCAGTCGAAGGCGGTGTAATGCGATCACATGCGCATTTCCCCTACGCAATGAAGGCCAACTAGGGGGTCGATGCGACATGAATAACGTTGCTAATAGGGTTAGGATCGAAGATCAAAACCCTAGGTTTCCCTAAGTGAATGATGGGATTTCGACATAAGTCAAAATCAAAATCTAATATTAAAGCATAAGGATAAATTAATGATCTAATCTAAATATCAACACGTTTGCGGAAACGGTAACTTAACACTACGCAAGGTTCAAAAATGCTATATTAACTGATCCTAGATTTCTAGAAAAATTCAGCAGCATAACGCCTTACGGGCGTGATTCAAGCTTATACTATTATCTAAATTTAGACAAAAGGTGCTAGGCTTACCAAGTGAATAAAAATGACTAATTAATAATTAAACTACTAATGCTAGAATAAATAAATTGACGCAACTAATTTACTTATTAGTAAAATTAAATTAACCTCATAACTTAATGTCCACAAGCAACAATTAATTTCAATTAATTATACATTTATTATGTTTAAATAACCACACATGAAGGGAATAAAATATATTAATTTAACCCCACTTAAATTAATTAAAAACAATAAATAAGGTCCTCTAACCTAATAGACTAAGCTTTTAAATGGTCATTTAACATTAAATGGAAGAATAAAATTTCATAACTTCTCTCATATGGAATTACAAATAGTAAAATCTAGCTAAATTAATTAAAATACCCACCCATTAATAATCTCCCCAAAATCCCTCTTTATAAAATTAAAATAACAAGAGAGACAAAAAAATAAAAGGAGAGGGAAACTTAAATGAAAGCAATTTTAAAATGCAAATCCTAAAAACCCTTCACAAATAAAATAAAAATTTTCTTAAGAATGAAAATAAAACCCTAGCCTCCAAATGCTTTATTCTTCCCTTCTACAATCTCTCATTCTTTTCTTTCTTCTGGTTTGTGTTGCAGGTGGAGGAGGCATCCATGGTCGTCGCATCCGAAGGAGAGGTATATACATCAAGTATATATGCTATTTGTGTTGATAAAAACCCTTTTTTTGTATATATATATATATATATATTTACTTGTATATACATCTTGGGTGATACACAGTTTGCATTTCAGGGTAAATGGCTGAAGGCCAAAAATTCAGAGAGGGATGAAATCCCATATTGGCACCGCCGCTGATAAACGATTGTTTGTTTTACTGTTTACTTGTTTTAAGAGGAGTAGGCGCTGCGAGGTGACGGGGTTTAAGCCAATAGAGGAGGCGATGGGAGGGTGTGGGGAGTGCGATGGCAGCAGAAAGGGGGAGGCGTCCACTGTGATGGAAGGGAGAATGTAGGGGTATGGGGAGTGTGGTGAGGGGCCGAGCCCCACCCACACTCCACTCAGGGTGACGGGGTTTAAGCCAATAGAGGAGGCGATGGGAGGGTGTGGGGAGTGCGATGGCAGTGGAAAGGGGGAGGCGTAGTCCGGTGCGATGGAAGGGAGAATGTGGGGGTGTGGGGAGTGTGGTGAGGGGCCGAGCCCCACCCACACTCCACTTCGGTGGAGTGTGGGTGGGGCTCGACCCCTCTCCACACTCCATCTCAAAGGCAAAATGGCGGACGGTGGGGGGGTCGAACCTCCCCACCAGCAAACTGCAAAACTATTTTTTTTTGACACAGTTTTAAAACTCTCTTTTCTTTTCACAGCAATAAAAATGATACAATATATATATATATATATATATTTCCATGCAGTTACTCTGGTTTGTATCCCACATGACAGCAATGATGTACACTCAGATTTCTAATGAAAAATCTAGTAAATTTTTTTTAAAGAAATAAATCTTTGGATCTATATATATATAAGTAAATACTCAGATAAACCAGATTTACTTATTTTCTAGTTTATTAAAAAAAACAAGCAAACAACTATATTATTATTATTATTTTTTTAAATATATATATATATAAGACTACATATACAATATATATATTTCTATATATATATTCACATTTTTATAAGAAAATGCCCAAATGTAATTTTTATAGGATATAAAAGCAAATACTTATTTTATAAGGAAAGGAAATTTGAAATGTTTTTTTTTTTCTTGAAATCATTTACAATTAACTATATATATATATATATTGGAAATAGGACAACAATAACTATTTTTCCTTTCTAAGAGCACATCTACTGCACTATATATATATATATTACATACAAAAGCAGCAACTATCTATATTCTTCTTGTTGCAATAAAACATACAAATACATCAAATTTGAACATGCTTTTGTTTCTTGCAACTTTTTTTTGTTTTCATTCATAAAGCATTTTAAATCAGCAACTATAACTTTCATTTCTAAATCTAAACAAATTCATTACAACCCAAGTTTAGAAACATAAACTCATACAACTTGAGAGAGAGAAAAGTTCTCCTCTTTTGTAACTAAAAGAAAATACACAAGGCCTATCTTGGCCATGCTCTCTCAAGAGCTCAAAATAACTATACAAGAAAGAAGTAGTGGTTTCTCCAATATCTCAAAGCTCCAAGGAGAAATCCCGCAATGACACAAAAGGGGAAAGAAGCCACAACGAACTGCTCTCCTCCCTACCATTGACTCACTCATGAGTCACCCCCGAGCTAGGAGGTCATCCTCACACAAGGTAAACTCATACCACAACACATCAATGCATACAACCACCAAAACAATTACTCCCATGGGTTTCACATAACAAAACTCACCCAAGGTGAGTTTAATGGGGTAGGGGAGTGGACATCACTCAACTCAAGAGTGTCACTCCAAAAACTTCCCAAAACAATTTCGTCTCAAGGCCTCAAGCCTACACTTTAAACCATATTTTCACAAAGATTTCTCTTGGCTCTCAAGCCATTTCAAAATAGGCATATACACATATTGCCCTCAAGGCTAAAATCCCACAAAAACAAGGATGTAACCTTAAGGAGGTTCACTCCTCCCCCACCCTACACATGTTGAGCATTCTCTCCAAATGGAGAGGCTCTCACAACTCCCATAACCAATTTTCCCACAACAACAAAGCAAAAATACAAAATAGAACTCACACATACATCATAAAAGTAAAGAAAAAAATGCATAAGGAAAGGCATGTGCCTTGAGTCCAACCTTATAAAGCCCAAATGGAAGATAGGTGAGAAGAGATCCTTTAACTCCTCCAAGTTTAGCCTCTAATTTTTCCTCCAACTCTCTCCCCAAAAGCAACTAAAAATCCAAAAATTTAAAAAGATTCAACAACCCCCTCCCTCTCTTCAAGAGGGATTAAAATAGGCTCTTCTCATGAGCCTTGAGGAATGGGGAGTTGACACATGTCACCTCCTCACTCTACACAACCACTTGCAAGACTCTTGGAATGGGTTGGTGACATATGTCTTCCACCTATTCCACCAAGTCTTTCTCCCATCTTCTTGCTCTCTCTTACATATGTGGGTGAGAAAGGTGGAAACAAAGAAGGAGTGGGCACCACATGTACCCCAATCATCTCCTCCTAAGAAAGCCCACTCAACCCCAAGGTACCCTCACAAATTGTGGGAGAGGCTTGGAGTTGAGTCCTCCACAATTAAGGGGTCTTGAAGACTCCCCCAACCTAGGAAAGAGGAAAGGAAGAGGTTGAGTGTTTGACCCACTCATCCTCTCCCTCCCAAACTTCCATTTTCGTCACTTTACTTTAGGGTGAAGTTAAAGTGACCAAATGGGAGTTTACCTAAGGTTAAACAAGTTCAAATGGTCCCTAGACCCTAGGGGTACAACCTAGGGTCAATTTTAACCCATTTTGAGCACCACAGGTTGAGTAAAAACACATAAAAAGGGGTCTCAAAAATTAAAACTCAAAATAAAATTCAAATGAACATTACACTAAACAACACCAATCAAAAATCAAATATAAAAAGGGGTAGACCTAACCCAACTAACATCACGCAACAACATTACAAAAATTTATCATGCATCACAAAGTTGATCTTGGTTCCTCTTGGAACTAGATCGGCTTTACACGGGAAACAACACAGTGTGTGGGATGATCTCCGAATATCTGTGGCTTAGTTAGAAACACCTACACACTCAAATAAAATGTTAATCCAACATATATATAATAGCCGAAGAACAGTGAAACATACACTCACATCATCACATGCTCATATAAACATCAAATAATCACATCATAGTTAAATTCCTAATTTTGCACTTCAAAAATCCATCACAAGATAAGATCACATAATAAATCTATAACTAACATCACATGAATAGTATCCCAATAACAACATAATGTAAATCATCTGTCTAACATCCTCAATGAATCAATATCAATGTCAAATCACATCATAATCATGCCTAAACATAATAAATCCACATAAAGCATAAAGTCTAACAGTCCTGCAAATCAGGATCAACAGTCCCATAAGTCTAAAATGTGTCTCCAACAGTAAAATAAAGTAGTAAATGTAAGAGAGTGAAATGGTAGGCCTCACATCCTCCCCCCTAAGACTGTACTTCCTCTTGGAAGTCATCAAAGAGGTGAGGATAAAGGGCCCTCAATCTAGCTGTATCCTCCCATGTCACCGTGACCTCATCGTACATGTCCCATTGGACTCTAACCTGGTCTAGCTCTCGACCTCAAAGGTCCAGTGTCTGATGAGCCAATATGCAAATTGGCTCCAACGCCAACTGACTGTCTACCTCTACCTAAAGAGCACTTCAATCCAATAGATGAGATAAATTAGATATGTAACGTCACAAAATAGAAACATGAAAAACATCATGGATGCACGACAGACTAGGTGGCAAGGCTAGATGGTAGGCTACGGGTCATATCCGCTCTAAGATCTTAAAAGGCCCAACAAAACAAGGTGCGAGCTTAGAGCCCTTTCCATAACGGATTGGACTCTTGTGCGGTCGCACTCTTAAGAATAATCTGTCCCCAACTGAGAAGCTCCGATCTACCCTCTTAGCATTGGCATACTTCTTCTGTCGATCATGTGCCTCCTGAAGTCTCTACCTAATAAAGGTCACCTACTGCTCCATATCCTAAACCAACTCTAGTCCTATCGCAACCCTGTCCTCAATACGATCCCAACTCAAAGGTGTCCTGCAAGGTCTGTTGTACAAGGCCTGAAAAGGAGGCATACCCAACAAGCTGTGATGCCCATTGTTGTAGGCAAACTCAACTAGATACAGATACTCCTCCCATCTACTCTGGTGATCCATGAAATACATATGGAGCATATCCTCAAGAACCTGATTAACTCTCTCTCTGTTTGACCATCTATCTCAGGATGATAAGCAGAACTGAAGTTGAGCTGTGTGCCCAACGCTTGCTATAATGCCCTCCAAAAGGCTGATGTAAACACTGAATCCCTGTCAGAAATGATACGACAAGGTACCCCATGTAGTCTAACAATCTAATCCAAGAATACTCTCGCCACTGATGGTGTATTATATGTCGTGCATACAGGTGAGAAATGCGCCACCTTGGTCAACTTGTCAAACATCACCATGATGGCATCACGACAGAGAGATGACATAGGAAGACCAACAATGAAATCCATGGAAATGGTGTCCCATTTCCACTCAGGTATCGCATAAGGGTATAAAAGACCTGTTGGATGCTGCTGGTTGGATTTGACCCTCTGGCACTCAAGGCAATGAGTAACATACTCTGCAATATCCCGTCTCATACCCACCCAATGGTATAACTGTCACAAGTCAGCATGCATCTTCTTCACCCCTGGGTGTGTTGCATAAGGTGCCCTATGAGCCTCTGAAAGAACTACCGCATGAAGGTCACCCGCACGGGGTACATAGATGCACTACTGATGTTTAAGCAATCCATCTGACTCAAGGGAATATCCTACAAATTTGCCCTTAAGGGCCCTCTATGACTGGATCTCCTGCTACACCTCAAGAAATGATTCATCCTCAGGCAGATGCTGAATGATGCACTCTCTCAAGTCCACACTCAAGGTCAAGGTCAGGATCTCATGGCGCCTCTGACTCAAAGCGTCAGTGACCACATTCTCCTTCCCTTTGATGTAGTGGACATCAAAGTCATACTCGCATAGAAACTCTATCCAATGCTATTGGCAGGTGTTCAAATTTGGCTGTGTGAATATGTACTGCAAACTGTGGTGATCCGAATGAAGCTCAAAGCGACGACCTAAAAGAAAGTGTCTCCAATGAACAAGAGCATGTACCACTGCCACGAGCTCTAAATCACGAGTAGGGTAGTTTAGCTCATGTGTCTTGAGCTTATGTGACTCAGATGCAATCACTCTACCACCCTACATAAGCATGGCTCCCAAACCCTCAAGTGATGCATCTGTACAAACTACAAAATCCTCTGCAGGATCAAGAACTACCAAGATGAGAGCACTGATAAGATGCTCTTTGAGGACCCCAAAGGCCCTCTCGCACTACTCAGTCCAAGTGAAACTCTTCCCTTTCCATTGAAAGGAAGTAATGGGGTGCGCTATCCTAGAAAAGCCCTCTACAAATCTGTGGTAGTAACTGGCTAATCCCATGAAACTCCTGACCTCTGTCACACTAGTGGGTGCTGGCCAATCTCTAATAGCTCTGATCTTCGATGGATCTATGGAGATGCCATCACCAGATAGGATGTGCCCCAAGTACTATACCTCTGTCCTTAAAAAGGCACACTTCGCCAAGTTGCCATAAAGTTGCTGCTCTCTCAAGCACTGTAAAACCTAGCGTAGGTGCTCCTCATGCTCCTCCTTAGTCCGTGAATAGATCAATATGTCATCAAGAAAAATAATCATGAACCGATCCAAGTAGGTTCGGAACACCTCGTTTATGAGACTCATGAACACTACAGGGGCGTTCATCAAACCAAAGGGTACCACAATGAACTCATAGTGGCCGTATCTAGTCAGGAAAGCAGTCTTATGAATATCTGCCTCTGTGATACGCAACTGATGGTAACCAGACTTTAGGTCAATCTTAGAGAACACTCTGGCTCCCTGCATCTGGTCGAAGAGATCATCAATCCTGAGTAGAGGGTAACGGTTCTTCACCGTCACCTTATTCAACTGCCTATAATCCATGCATAAATGAAGTGACCCATCCTTCTTCTTCACAAAGATCACTGGAGCACCCCAAGGTGAAACACTCAGTCAGATGTGCCCCTTCTCAATCAAGTCCTCAAGTTGCAACTTGAGCTTTGTGAGCTCATGAGTGGTCATCCCGTAGGATACATGAGACACTGGCTTAGCACCCGGCACTAAATCAATATGAAAGTCCACCTCACGATGGGGTGGCATCCCTTGTAACTCTGCTGGAAACACATCGGCAAACTCTCTCAAGATGGGATGATCATCTAAAGATGCCTTAGGCTCGTCCTCTAATCTGTTACTAACTATAATAGTGAACATCTAGTATCCCTTCCGCATGTAGTGCTTAAGCTGCTGAGCGGATATCATACAAACTATTGTGGGCTTCTGAATGCCCACTATCTCAACTGATGTACCATGATCGTCTAAGAAGTTAATCACCTTTTGGCGATAATCTAGCTTGGCTCTATGAGCTGCAAGCCAGTCCATACCCAAAACCACATCGTAAGATCCTAATGTCATAACTCTAAGGTCACACACTGTAGTAAAGGATCCCAAAGATAACTCACAGTCGTGGACTAAGGCATCTACTGTCGTCTTGGCCCCTGTGGCCAACTCAACTTCCCACCTATCATCTTGCCTAGAGGCCACTAGCTTGTAACGCTCCACTAACGATGGAGATAGGAAAGAGTCAATAGCTCTAGAGTAAAAAAGAATAGAAATGGGGACACCCCTATCATACATGATGTCTCAATCACTGATGCCTGAAAATCAGCTTGGCGGTTATCAATTGTTGTGAACATGCGGTGGGACCTACCCACATCTCCAACCATCTGTTCTGATCCTCCTGTGCGGGGCTATCCCCTTGCTGTAAAGCCCTGTGGGCACTCTCTGGCTAGATGTCCCACTCCACCACACACATAGCATGGGCCCCGAGCCTGTACCTGTCTAGTCTGAGTCCTACCTGACTGCTGTTGTCCAGATCTACCTGTTGACCCCTGTGAACTCCTGTATGACTGATGTGACCTTGTGAGTCCCGCAGGTGGTCCCTACTACCTTTGATCTCTATGCGGGACCTGTTGCTGCCAACCTTGATTCTACCCTCCCTATGCCCTCTGTTGGGGTCTAGACCTCTACTAATTCTGTTGCTGCTGCTATGGAGGCCTAGGAGGTAATGATGGAGAACTAAATCCTCCTCTTTGTGGTGGTGGTGGTGATCTGCGGTAACTCTGCTGATGCTTTTGTTGCCCACAATCCTGAAACTGAGGGCGTGAACCCTGCCCTCATCCCTGTATCTCCTCAGCTATGTATGCCTTCTCGGCAACATCACTCAATGTCTGGGGGTTTGCCATGCGTATAGGCCCTGCTATGCTATGGTTCAATCCTCTAATAAACTTATGCACCAGGAGTTTCTCATCATGGAGATACTTCACATATCGAGACAACTCAGTGAATCTGCCCTCATACTGAGCAACAGTAAGCCCTCTCTGCTGAAGGTCATGAAACTCGTCTATGTGACGCTGTCTGTAGTGATCTGATAAATACTACGTTAAAGTGCTCAATGAGAGTCTCCCATGTGAGTGTGTCCAATGATAGATGGCTCTTGCACTCCTTAGTGCACCACCAAGTAGCTGTTGCATCTCGTAATAGGTGGACTACCACACATGCCTTTGTGTTGCCCTCGTAAGGATGTAATGTGAAGCATCTGTCTAGACTGATGAGCCAACCCTCAACTTTGGCTCCCTCTGTAGTCCTGGTGAATGTAGGAGGATTCAACCTCAACAAATCCCTAATGGGGTCTCCTCGGTCTCTGTGCTCTCTGATAGGCTCATCCGCATAATAATCATATGGCTTGTGAAAAAGCTGCTCCACTCGCACTGTCTCCTCATGCCTAGCATGACGTGGAGGGCTCCTGCTACGGGCCCTGTAGGTCGATCCAACCTCCTCTATCATCGTATCTGGTATCTCAACATACAGCTACACACATGGTGCCTCTCGAGGCTCGACGCAGGGCTCCACACGTGACTCTGCTCATGGCTCCTCTTGTGGATCAACGTGGGGCTCAGCACGTGGCTCTATGCATGGCGCAACTGCGATAGGTGGTAGCCTATCTAACACTGCTTGTAGTGCCTGAAGTATCTGTGGTCCAATATTTGGTATAGGTAGGACTGTGGTGCTGGTGGTGCTTGTGGTGCCTATGGAGTTGGTGGTACCTGACCCTTAGCTGAAGAATCACTGTGCACTTTGACAGACGTAGTGTGGCGTGAACGCGCTTGCAGAACTCATCAGGGAGGCATCCTACAAAAATAAGGTAGTCACTAATTAATCAAAATTGCAGAATAAGTAACGTGCCCAAACAAGCCCAGTGTTTAAACTTGGCTCTGATACCAAATGTCATGCCCACATTTCCCATGTGGTCACGACACGCATTACATGTGTCATGTGTTCATGACATGAAATATCAAAAATTTTCACACTTCCCTAGAAACCCCCTCTCACGCAAAAACGTGCTCGGTGGCAATATGCATAAGGCGTAAACATGTCAGTCGAAGGCGGGGTAATGCAATCAGATGCACATTTCCCCTATGTGATGAAGGCCAATTAGGGGGTCGATGCGACATGAATAACGTCGCTAATAGGGTTAGGATCAAAGATCAAAACCCTAGGTTTACCTAAGTGAATGATGGGATTTCAACATAAGTCAAAATCAAAATCTAATATTAAAGAATAAGGATAAATTAATGATCTAATCTAAATATCAACACATTTGCGGAAATGGTAACTTAACACTATGCAAGGTTCAAAAATGTTATATTAACTGATCCTAGATTTCTGAAAAAATCTGGCAGCATAACGCCTTACAGGCGTGAATCGGGTTTATACTATTATCTAAATTTGGACAAAAGGTCCTAGGCTTACTAAGTGAATAAAAATGACTAATTAGTAATTAAACTGCCAATGCTAGAATAAATAAATTGATGCAACTAACTTTACTTATTAGTAAAATTAAATTAACCTCATAACTTAATGTCAACAAGCAACAATTAATTTCAATTAATTATACATTTATTACGTTTCAATAACCACACATGAAGGGAATTAAATATATTAATTTAACCCCACTTAAATTAATTAAAAACAATAAATAAGGTCTTCTAACCTAATAGACTAAGCTTTTAAATGGTCATATAACATTAAATGGAAGAATAAAATTTCATAACTTCTCTCATATGGAATTACAAATAGTAAAATCTAACTAAACTAATTAAAATACCCACCCATTAATAATCTCCCCAAAATCCCTCTTTATAAAATTAAAATAACAAGAGAGACAAAAAAATAAAAGGAGAGGGAAACTTAAATAAAAGCAATTTTAAAATGCAAACCCTAAAAGCCCTTCACAAATAAAATAAAAATTTCCTTAAGAATGAAACTAAAACCCTAGCCTCCAAATGCTTTATTCTTCCCTTCTACAATCTCTCATTGTTTTCTTTCTTCTGGTTTGTGTTGCATGTGGAGGAGGCATCCATGGCCGTCACATCCGAAGGAGAGGTATATACATCAAGTATGTATGCCATTTGTGTTGATAAAAACCTTTTTTTTTGTATATATATATATATATATATATATTTACTTGTATATACATCTTGGGTGATACATAGTTTGCATTTCAGGGTAAATGGTCGAAGGCTGAAAATTTAGAGAGGGATGAAATCCCATATTGGCATTGCCACCGATGAACAACTATTTGTTTTATTGTTTGCTTGTTTTAGGAGGAGTGGGGGTTGTGGGGTGATGGGGTTTAAGCCAACAAAGGAGGTGACGGGAGGGTGTGGGGAGTGCAGTGGCAGCGGAAAGGGGGAGGCGTAGTCCGCTGCGATGGAAGGGAGAATGTGGGGGTGTGGGGAGTGTGGGGAGGCACCGAGCCCCACCCACACTCCATCTCAAAGGCAAAATGGCGGACAGTGGGGGGGTCGAACCTCCCCACCAGTAAACTGCAAAACTAATTTTTTTTTTCACATAGTTTTAAAACTCTCTTTTCTTTTCACAACAATAAAAATGATACAATATATATATATATCCACATACAGTTACTCTGGTTTGTATCCCACATGACAGCAATTATGTATACTCAGATTTCTAATGAAAAAGCCAGTAATTTTTTTTTAAAAGAAATAAATCTTTGGATATATATATATATATATATATATATATATATATTCACATTTTTATAAGAAAATGCCTCAATGTAATTTTTAAAGGATATAAAAGCAAATACTTATTTTATAAGGAAAGGAAATTTGAAATGGTTTTTTTTTCTTGAAATCATTTACAATTAACTATATATATATATTTTGGAAATAGGACAACAATAACTATTTTTCTTTTCTAAGAGCACATACTACTGCACTATATTTTTTGTTTACATACAAAAGCATCAACTATCTATATTCTTTGTGTTGCAATAAAATATACAAATACATCAAATTTGAACATGCTTTTCTTTCTTGCAATTTTTTTTTTGTTTTCATTCATAAAGCATTTTAAATCAGCAACTATAAATTTCATTTCTAAATGTAAACAAATTCATTACAACCCAAGTTTAGAAACATAAATCCATACAACTTGAGAGAGAGAAAAGTTCTCCTCTTTCGTAACTAAAAGAAAATACACAAGGCCTATCTTGGCCATGCTCTCTCAAGAGCTCAAAATAACTATACAAGAAAGAAGTAGTGGTTTCTCCAACATCTCAAAGCTCCAAGGTGAAATCCTGCAATGACACAACTCCCATAACCAATTTTCCCACAACAACAAAGCAAAAATACAAAATAGAACTCACACATACATCATACAAGTAATGAAAAAATGCATAAGGAAAGGCATGTTCCTTGAGTCCAACCTTATAAATCCCAAATGGAAGATAGTTGAGAAGAGCTCCTCTAACTCCTTCTCCAAGTTTAGCCTCCAATTTTTCCTCCAACTCTCTCCCCAAAAGCAACTAAAATTCCAAAAATTCAAAAAGATTCAACAACCCCCTCCCTCTCTTCAAGAGGGATTAAAATAGGCTCTTCTCATGAGCCTTGAGGAATGGGGAGTTGACACATGTCACCTCCTCACTCCTCCACACAACCACTTGCAAGACTCTTGGAATGGGTTGGTGACATGTCTTCCACCTATTCCACCAAGTCTTTCTTCCATCCACTTGCTCTCTCTTACATATGTGGGAGAGAAAGGTGGAGCCAAAGGAGTGGGTACCACATGTGCCCCAATCATCTTCTCCTAAGAAAGCCCACTCAACCCCAAGGTACCCTCACCAATTGTGGGAGAGGATTGGAGTTGAGTCCTCCACAATTAAGGGGTCTTGAAGACTCCTTCAACCTAGGAAAGAGGAAAGGAAGAGGTTGAGTGTTTGACCCACTCATCCTCTCCCTCCCAAACTTCCATTTTTGTCACTTTACTTCAAGGTGAACTTAAAGTGACCAAATGGGAGTTTACCTAAGGTTAAACAAGTTCAAATGGTCCCTAGACCCTAGGGTTACAACCCAGGGTCAATTTTAACCCATTTTTAGTACCATAGGTTGAGTAAAAACACATAAAAAGGGGTCTAAAAAATTAAAACTCAAAATAAAATTCAAATGAACATTACACTGAACAACACCAATCAAAAATCAAATATAAAAATGGGTAGACCTAACCCAACTGACATCACGCAACCACATTACAAAAATTTATCATGCATCACAAAGTTGATCTTGGTTCAGATTGGAACTAGATCGACTTTACACGGGAAACAACACAGTGTGTGGGATGATCTCCAAATATCCGTGGCTTAGTTAGAAACACCCGTGCACTCAAATGAAATGTTAATCCAACTATATATAATAGCCGAAGGATACACTCACATCATCACATGCTCATATAAACATCAAAGAATCACATCATAGTTAAATTCCTAATTTTACATTTCAAAAATCCATCACAAGATAAGATCACATAATAAATCTATAACTAACATCACATGAATAGTATCCCAATAACATCATAATGTAAATCATTTGTCTAACATCCTCAATGAATCAATATCAAGGTCAAATCACATCATAATCATGCCTAAACATAATAAATCCACATAAAGCATAAAGTCTAATAGTCCTGCAAATCGGGATCAACAGTCCCATAAGTCTAAAATGTGTCTCCAACAGTAAAATAAAGTGGTAAATATAAGGGAGTGAAATGGTAAGCCTCACAAATATGCTCATCCTTTATACACAACACAGTGACGAGTTTGTTATACAAACTTCACACATTATTTACCATATCTCTATGTAAAACATTTTGCTTTCTAACTCTGAAAGTTCAAGTTCCACATACAAGAAATCAACACATTCTATCTTTTTTGAAGTATACTATCTCTCCTATCAAGGAACCTTCCAAAAAATCTCCCCGATCAATAACAAGTTTTGTATACAAAAACCAAGAATCATCAAACCAAGAAACAGTTTAAAGAACTGTTTAACAACTGCCTTAAATTGGAATACATTCTCCTGCTTGTCAAGATTGAGCTTCACTAAATACCCATTGCTATTTGAATGGATTTAAATTTGTGCCTTTGATTTGTTCTTTCGTGCCCCATCAAGTTTTAATCAGTGCATTAGATTCTTTTTTGGCAGTCATTCTAAGTTGCATTCATTGAAGGAACCAGTTACCAAAGAGGATTGGGCCGGTTCTATAACGAACAAAGAACCCTCAAACCTTTAACTTAAGTCATTGTGACCTATGAGCTCCGGTCACCATTTAAAAAGAACAAAAAGCACCCTTGTTGTATGACATTTAAAAGACTAGTGCTTCTAGGGTTTAGACAAAGCAAATTTAGGGTTTAATGGATTCTCTAGGGTTTAAGGACTAAACAAGAATCAACAAGGATTTCAACCCTATTTTCAACACAGATTTAGGACACCAATTACACTTGAGGGAAATCAAAGAACATATAGCATTTGAGACAAGGCAACATTTTAACATCTAAAGAACATTATGCCAAGTCCTAAATGATGCATTCTCCAAATCATAAGCCATCCTGTCATCCAAAATTCTTGTGACGTTATAAACTCTCACAAATTATACCAATTAAGGACTTACTGTCCCAGTGAAAACTAACTTCCTAGAAGCAATGTGAGACCTTGAAACATTATGAAGCATAACTCCTAGAAGCTTGAAGCATTATGAAGCTTACATGACACAATCTCCAACACAATGTGCCCAATGTGCCACTTGAACATTGAAGACAATCTTTTGGTATTAAGAACACGAACAACATATAATCAAAGCAACTTCAATAACATGAAGCACATGAAGTCTTAATGAAGAGGTCTGACTTCAATCACCTTTTGACATCAATGACAAATATTGTTCTACACCTCCATCCTCTTCCTCCTACTGTTGAGGATGACCCTCATAGAAAGGAATATGAATTTGACCATGAGGGGGCCCTAGATGCAGTTACCTGTGAGAAAATTTAACAAATCAACAAATATTAGGACCTCCAACAAAATATTTTCGCTAATAAAATAATCCGTTCCAATATCAACCCCATCATGGATGCCATAAGAAGCATTCTTGTTAATCATCCCAAGGGCCTCTATTTCTTACAAGTAGTGGGGTACATTGTACATCATCATGCCCCTGTTTCCCTTGACACCATTGAGCCTTTTGGAGAGGCTACTTTTCATTTATCGCATACCCAACTTTCTATGTCCATACCACCCCCAACAACCATATTTATAATCTTTCTACACTCGCTACATCATCCATCCCTCCTACCACAAGAGCTTCTTCCTCTCATCATACCCAAGCATGTTTGACTAATCCTTTTTCTATTTACTGCTATATCCCTCCTTCTCAACCTCTCCCCTTTACATAGATACATAGTTGGAACATCAACCACTTTCCACCCATTCCCTTAAAAACCCTTCACTATTGATACTACTAATCTGTATATTGTTGATCCTATAATTAATTAATTAATGCAAAACATAAAGACTATCCAAAAGTAGTTAGCTAATCTTTCTGCATCTTCCCAACCACTAACTAGTATGCAATTTAGATGTAATCCTTTTATTTAGAAATTCTAGTTATGACTCTCCCACCTCATTTTGTAGTCCCCTACTTCAAGAAATACGATTGAAAAGGGGACTCACAAAGCCATGTCTCTACCTTCACAGCTAAGTACAACAATTTCTTTTTCAATGGCAAGCTCTTGGCTAAAGTATTCCCTTGGTATCTTAAGGAAACTGCATTGGATTGGTTTTATTCTCTTCCTAACCATTCCATTAGCTTCTTTTATGAGCTTTTCCACCTATTCCTACAACATATCCAGGTGAACATTGGTCTAGGTTAGTTTCACATATTTTGTTCAATATTGACATGACCCTAATGAAAAATTACCAACTTCATCCTCTGGTATTAATATATCCTTTCTCAAATTTCATACCCACTTCCTGATTCAAATGTCTAGAAGGTTTTTATTTAGAATCTCACCAAAAACATTCAAGATAAGATTCTTTTATTGAAATACTCTTCATTTCCACACTTATGCACTACTCTTAGAGACTATGAGAAAATGGTTAATCAATTTGAGGAACTTCCTTTAGTTGCCTCACCTACTACTACTAACTCACCAGCCCCTCTATATCATACTCTTCAAAATATAGAAATAACAATAACTTCTTTTCTTCAAAACCTAAATCCAAACCTACTATGAACCAAGTCAATACTATAGTGTCATGTTATTCATCTACATTAGTAGTATCCTTGTGCCCACATTGCAATCATTGATTTACTAAGGTAGCTGATTGCCTCCACATTTTCCTCCAACAACTTCTATCCAACAACCTCATTCAACTTCCTCTAATTTGGCTAATGGATACCAATATTCCTTTGCCTAAAACATATGACCCCAAAGCTTTTTGCCAGTATCAACGTGTCTTTGGTCATGACACTAAGAGGTGCATGTGTCTGAGACATGTGATACAAGATCTTATTGACTCTAATGTCATCCATGTTTTAGGTGTAAATGATCAAGGTAATCATTGTGTGCCCCCTTCTAATCAAAATCTCTAAATATATACCAATCCCTTTACCTAGTATTCCACCACAAATTACGCAGACCTAATGTTGATGTCATAGTTTGTAGTTGCTTCTGATTCTATTGTTGACTTAGCCATACCTACTCAAGACCCACCTTGTAATGCCACTCCATTTTCAAAACTTGTAGGTGCTACAAAACTAAGTCCTTTTGAATCTACCACTAAACCTCCTGCCATGCTATCTATCGCATTCTCTTCTAATGAGATACCTAAGGACGACTATTGTGATCCTCTCTATATTAAGGGCCTTGTAAACTAAAAACTTGTCCAAGGAATTATGGTGGATCCCACAAGTGCCTTCAATATTTTTTTAGAGGAACACTTATATGTTACTTATCTTCATTAGGATTCTTACTAGGCCTTAGACATTTCCTTGCATACCCATATTAAAACATCCATTCCTGCTCTTGGTTTGATCACTCATTCCATTCAAGTGGGACCAAAGTGCATCGATGTCCCTTGCCACATCATTCCCACTTTTGACCAATATCACCTTCTCTTGGGCCATCCTTGACTCAAGGTGATGCAAGCTATCCCCTCCATGATTCATCATTGTTTCAAAATTCTCCCATGCAAGATGGATCATTACCATTCCTCATAGCCACTATAAGCCAATTTCTACTTTGGGAAGCTTCTCCCTTGATTATTTTTGGCCAACTTCCTCTACTTCACCTATACCTTGTACTGATACACTATTTAGACTTTATCTATTGTATGTCATTGGATAAACCACCGCTCCTCCCTCACACCGTCCTCTTGCTACCGTACCATCCCCACCCATTGTTGTCTCATCTTCCCACCCACCACTACTTCTCTTCTTGAACATTCATATGTCAAACAAAAGTAAAAAAAAAAAATTAGGATCCATTCACGTCCATTCCTCAACCTAAATCTAAGCACTTTCCACCTCCTAGACCTTTACCTTGCTATAGAAAACCTATTTCTCCACCTCCATCCCAACCCATTTCCCAACCATCCCCTACTAAAAACCTCAAAAATAAACAAAAGATAAGAAATTAAAAAGAATTGAGGTTTTTCTCACCCAATCAAACCTTATACCTTTATTCCACAACTTTCTAATGTACCTCCTTTTCTAGAACCACTAAATCTACCCAACATTAATCTCATTCCTAATTCTATTCTTGTTTCCATTATTCCCCCTACCTCTCCATGCCACTCTTCTTTACTCAACATACTTAAAACATCTAGCTTAGACATAGTCTTACCCCTCAACCTACCATGAAACATAAGTTCAAGCATTATCCAACTCCTCCCCACTATTAACCCAGACCCAAAATTATGGCTTCCTCTGATCCACATACATCCCTCCCACTTATTCTTTCTCAATATGTCATGGTTCCCTTTCCACCTTATTCTAATTCTACCACCCTTGTACCACAACATATTCTTTAAGATTCTACAATGACGAAACAATCTCTACTTGAGAGATACGAACCCCTATTGATAAGGAGCATCTCTTTAGCTCTATAGTAGATGTTCCCTTTTTGTCAATGATATTTACTCATTCACAAACCATTTCACCTTCTTCTAATGTTCTAGAGGATGCAGATCTTCCTATATTTTGGAGTCCGGGGGGCACACTTTGATTCGCCACTAAAGGACTATGATTAGGATGGTGATGACTTATTGGATGATGTGTATGATGAGTAGTCATTCCTATTGTGAATCTTTGTGTACATATATGCATGTGTGTGTTTACATTTAGGATTTACCTATTTATTTGTTTATGTATGTACTTGTGTGCTCCTATGAGTGTGTGTGTGTGTATGTTTGTTCATTCCCCTTGGAGGACCCATGATACTCTTGTAAGTACATGGATATAGGGAGAACATCACATTGTGATTTTCTTCTATCTGTATCTCATATTCTCCCTTTGTACATGATATTTTGTGGTCTTAAGTACATTTTGGAGATGATGCAAAGCATGGTGACATTTAGGTCCCCTTCATGCCAACCCATTTTTTTAGGATAATGTTTGTGTTTTTTGTGTCATTCACCTTAGTTTGTTTCCTTGGGAATGATGCAAAGTATTTTGATGTTGTTTATATAGAATTATGCTGACCCAATTGGAAATAATCTATGTTTTCAATTTCCTTTTGTTGTGTACATTCTTTCATTGTACTCTTAGTCTTGTATGTCTTGGGGGATCATGAAAATTCTTGATACCATTTTAATATATTCATAAACATATACTGACCCTGATGTATATATATCCCTTTGTGTTTTAGCTTGTGATGTTGTTTTTGATAAAGATAGGTGGCAAAACAAGGGTGTTGATCCCTATTACAAAACAACCCTCAGGTTGCACAAAATAGCTTGCGATGTTGTTGTCTTATATATGACATTGCATTTTCCCTCTTCATGTCATTCTATAGACACAATTTTTTGTTGTACCCATCCTTTGAAAACAACAATATTACCATATTTTGCCTATTTTAGGGGAAAAAATTACTAACCTTGAGGGTATACCATTTGGTGTATGATTCTTCCCTTGGTTTCATATTCCCCTTTCCCATGCCTTAAAATACTTTCCTACACTACATGTATGCAACTAGTTTAAGGTGGGGCACATATCCACTACCTACACATTTGGCATCCTTCCTAAGCATCAACACATTTATGGTCCCAAGCATAGAGAACACTTGGACATGGTTGCCCTTATTAGGACTACCAAGTAATAAAGTATGCTAGCACATGCAATCCTTGGTATTGTACTTATGCACATATCACCTAGCAATAGAGTATGCTAGTGCACGTGATTCGTAGCATTTTTATATGGTCCCTAGTAACAAAGTATGTTAGATCTTGAACCATATCCACATTTTCTTGACATCATAACACGTTGGGATCACATTCTTCTATTTGCTAGCAATAGAGCATGCTTGAAAACTTTTTTTTACTTCCCCTTCTCTGTGCATATAGTTTTTCATGTTTATGTATGTGTGTTCCTTTTTTGTGTGTTATGTAGTGTTTTTGGCATGTGTCATGTGTATGTAAAATTATATAGGATTTATTGACATGTCTATTTTACAAGTTTTATGTTTTTTGACACATATTTGTTATATAGGCTATGTTTTTCTAACGTATCTCTGTTGTAGATTCTTATGATTTTAGACATTTGGTTTTGTAAATATTTGTCTAGGGGCATTACACTTCTCTCAAAGATTGTTCCATATCCTTTTATATATTCTTAAACATTTAATATTTTTCACATTTCATTTCTTTACTTTAGCTAGACTTTATCACCTAGTGGCACAAGCTAACTAAAGTTGGGGCAAAACACAATGACCAAAATTGCATACCATGCACTTTTACCATTGCAAATTGTACTCATTTAAGTGATCATCCTCGTAGCATGTATTTTAGGACTCATTTAGCCCATCCTTAGTTTGTTTTCATAACCCAAGTACTAATTGTTTTCATATTTTTGTGTATTTAGGTATATTGCAAATGATTAAATATATTTTTTATGTTTATTTTGTTCTATATCTTCATTTTATAATGTTTTTAATGGCCTTTCCTTTGGATGGGAGCACAATTGCATAGATGTCTATGTAGTTGCTCTAATTTCCTATGATAATATGACCATACAAATTATGTTTAATGGTTAGGTTGGTGATGTTTTGACTTCACTCCTTTTGCAATGCCTATTTCATCAACTCTTGTTAGGTTTGGACCACTATTCTCCTAACTCTTTTGCTAAATTTGAGAATGAGATTATGGAGAAGATTCTAATTCATTCCTTTCATGCATTTTGAATTGAAAAATGTTCTTGAGCAACAATCTTTTGGTTTTTTAAATATTATTCTACACCATTTTTGTGAGATCTTTTAAGCTATTGTATTGTGACCATATTATTGCTATTTGATGCTATTGTTTTCTAGATATATCTTCATCACAACCATTCTAGATTGCAAGTTTTCTTGACATCCTTCTATTTTAGCTTGTTGGACTTTTATTTGAGGAATATTATTAGGAACAAGAACAACTTCTATTCACTAGTCAAGGAAGTCATTCTATCAAGGATTTCTTGAATGAGGTGACACTATTTTGTTCAATTTCTTATCCTCCTTTACTTTCCATCCCTTTATCTTAATTCTATATTTTATAGTTCATCATGGCATACTCTCTCTTGTGTTATGGTAAATGTTTGAGTTATTCTTAGCATTATTGTGACATTTTTCTTTTCTTTAAAAGTTGGTAAATACACCCCTTTTGTTTATTTGTCTCACAAGTTCTTGTTGGTACCTTAGATTTCTCATCTCCCATTATCCCATTTCTATGCACATAGGATACTAGTGCCTTTGTAGGCCTAAGTTACTAGTGTTCATTGTTACAAATACTTATTGTTCTAAAATTCTAAACAAACATAGGTTTTAAGAACACACACTATCCAACTTCGATCAATACTTCTATTTGACTACCTATGGAGTTTGAAATAAATAGGGACTTGAACATTTGGTGAGCTCCTTAGAAGTGACCTCCATTTTCTCTATCCTGGCTATAGGTATTGTTGTCTTATTTTCCTTCTGGCCAAATAGCCCAAAGATCCATGAGAGTTTCCGAGCTTGGGATTCTCCTCTTCGCTATGCCATTCTTGTTGGCTACGAACTCTGCCTTGGTTACTTGTAATTCACCTAAGTGTTTGGGCATCGGGGGTCAAGAGTTTTCTCTTCCTCCTTTTTTCGAAGGTTGAAGGAGGAAGGCCCATCGGCTAAAGTCTGTCGGTTTCAAATGTTTCTAAGTATTGCAAAACTTAGAGGTTGGGGTTGCGGTATTTTTCTTTCTATTTGGCAAGGCGATAGGCGGAAGGCCCGATGACCAAAGTCTAATGAACTTCCAAAAATGTCTAAGTATTTCAGACTTCAACAAGCAAAAGTTTTCTTGTCCCTCTTCTCTATTGGAAGACGGAAGGTGGAAGGTCAGAGGCCCGATCCCTCACAAGCTTCATAATTTCTTCTAAGTATTTTAGAGTCAGGGATCAAGTGTTTCTTCTTTTCAAAAGCATGATGCATGGTGAAGGCCCAATCTCTAAAACCTCACGGTTTCCCTATTGACCCTTTCATACTTTGGAGATCAGGGTTTCCTTCTTCACCTTTCAAAAGCCTAATTGGAGGAAGCCTGATTGGTTGGGGCCCAACCTATTTTGCCTTCCCAGCTCTTTCTATTATTCTTGAAGTGACAAGACTATTTAGTGACCTTCATGGATGCCATTAATGCTTCTTCAGAGCTTGATTGCTTGTGGAAAATAGATATCTCACCCTCCTATGCCACTGTAGCTCCTTTGCATTGAATTTATTGTACCCAAGCCATGGGTAGACACTCTTCTTCAACAAATTTCTAGGGCAGAGTCATGTGGGTGCATTCAAAGGACATATAAGTGAATTTATTGTAGCATGGGTGACTAGTTTTACTTATCAACCACTCTTTCCCGCGTCCATGGATGCTACAATGATAAAAAAAAATTCTATATATGCATATGTTTGAGATGTATTTCTATGGATCATGCCAAGATAAAAATAAAACTATGGATCAGGTTACGACTGTTATACAAAATTATGTTCCATTTGACATAACTCAAGTCTTATCCTAGATAAAGGTCTTTGTTCCATTAATGGAGTTAATGAAAGTTGAAGAATTTAGAAATAAGACAGAATCCCCGATTTCAGGAGTACCCTGTCAAGCCAAGTTGAGTGATGAACCTCGGGGTAATAAACAAGCCCTATGTATTGAAGAGGATGAGACTCCTGAAGTGTATCTAGGGATGACCATGACAAAGTGCCCTTCACAGGTTGAACCATTTTATGTCTCCCTTGTCATAAATGGAAAAGTGATTAAGAATTGTATGCTTGACTCAGGAGCGTCAACAAATATCATGCCTTTTGCTATCATGCAGCAAGTTGGGTTGAAAATAGACAAAGCATGTGGGAAATGCTATGCCATGGATGCTAGAGAAGTACCTATTATTGGAATCATGAAGGATGTTGATTTTAGACTGGTAGCATATTTGGAAAAAACTTACAAAATGAACATAACAGTTGTTGATATCAAGCCACAGTATGGCATGTTGTTGTCAAGAAGATGGGCAGCATTGATTGGTGGAAGTATGCATCTGGACCTATCATATGCCATGATTCCAATGAATGGCAGGGATGTCAAACTAACCAGAGAAGAATGGTTATCAGAGACAGTGGAGGATCAAGAATCAGAGGAGCATATATGTTTTGTGGATACTGACTGTGATAATTTCAGAGTTGTCTCAGATGACAAAGAGGATAAAGGAAAAAACATTTGCATTGATGAGCTTGACCAACAAGGTCATGGACTATGTATTTTGATGGAGCTTGTTCAAAGGAAGGCTCTGGTGTTGGAGTTGTATATCTATCTCCATCTGGTAAGCTTCTAAAATTCTCTTTCTTACTGAAGTTTGCCTGTACAAATAACATTGCAGAGTATGAGGCTCTGTTGTTAGGATTGAATGTGGCCTTAAAGCATGGAATTAAGATGCTCAAAGTATTTGGTGATTCAGAGCTTATTGTTTCCCAAGTTAGAGACAAGTATATGTCAAAAAATAAGAGATTAAAATAGTATAAGCATGCTGTTTGGGATACAATTGAATTGTTTGATGTTTTTTCAATAAACTAGATAGAGAGATCAAAAAATGTCAGGGCAGATTTTCTAGCTAATGTAGCTATCAGGCCAGATGATCTCACTCTATCAGATGTTACAAATGTTGAGGTCAAGCTTAGACCTGCAGTACCAGATAATGTATACAACTGGCAGGTATTTGATGATGATAAAGATTTACTGAGCTTTCTACATTGTATTGATGAATATGAGAACCAAGAGATGGATTTTCATAACTTTGTAGAGGTTGTAGATGGAAAGGAAACTCTCCTAGGGAAAGAAATAATCCAACTCAAGACAAATAAAATCCCTAGAGGATTGGTTGCTTTAGAGAGAACTTTTGACAATAGGGACCAATTTGTCACAAAGTCATCTCCAACAAACAAAAATGATTTAGAAGAGATAAACTTGGGGACATCTCATGCCCCCAAAAAGGTATACATTGGCAAACAGCTCAAGCCACATATCAGAACTATGCTGATTGCATTACTAAGAAGATATAAGCATGTCTTTGCCTAGTCATATGAGGACCTAAAAGCTTATAGAGAAAAACCTATTCCAGCATGAGATCCCTTTGAAGCCTAGAGCTAAACCATTTAGACAAAAATAGAGGCCCATCAACCCAACTTTAGCTCCAAAAATGCAAGAGGAACTTATGAAACTTAGGGAGGCTGGAATAATTATGCCTATCAGACATTCAACTTAGGTGTCTAACCTCCTTCCAGTTAGAAAAAAGAATGGTGATATCAGACTTTGTGTGGACTTTAGAAATTTGAATGTATCTTCTTTGAAGGACAATTATCCATTGCCACATATGGAAGCCATGTTGCAGAAGGTGACTGGCTGTGAGCTTCTATCTATGATGGATGGGTTTTCAGGCTACAATCAGGTGAAAGTAAAAGAACTGGAACAATTTAAGACTGCCTTCACCACTCCATGGGGAACATATGTATATGTCAGGATGCCATTTGGACTAACAAATGCAGGTGCCACATTTCAAAGGGCAATGGATGTTGCTTTTGCAGGATTGATTGATTCAATTCTGGCTATTTATCAAGATGATTTGATTGCTTATTCAAAAAGGGAAGAGCAGCACTGTATGCACTTGGAGCAGATTTTTATTAGAGCATTGGAATATGGCATCTCATTCAACCCAAAGAAATGTGCTTTTGGGGTAGTGGAAGGAAAATTACTTGGACACATTCTTTCCAAGGATGGAGTCAGGATTGATCCTAGAAGGGTGGCGGCAATTGACAAAATTTAGATCCCTAAAATAGTGAAGGGTGTTCAGTCCTTCTTTGGACAAATTAACTTTGTCAGAAGATTTGTGCCTAACTTTGCAGAAACCACAAAAGATATCTCCAAGATGTTGAAGAAGGGTGCAATTATCAAATGGGAGGATGAAGCAGCCAAATCATTTCAGAATATAAAAGAGGCTATAAAGATGGCTCCTGTGCTAAAATCCCCTAATTTTTCTAAGCCATTTCAGCTATTCTCATTTGCTTCTTACCATACTATTGCTGCATGTCTATTGCAGAAAAATGAAGAAGGTTTTGAACAACCTATAGCTTTCTTTAGTAAGTCATTACAGGCTGCCAAATTGAAGTATGACATCATGGAGAAGCAGGCGTATGCATTGGTTAGAGTAGTCAAGAGATTCAGACCATCTTTGGTAGGCTCTCAAGTAATTGCGTATGTGCCTCATTCAACAGTCAAGGATATCTTTACTCAGCAGGAAGTAATTGGAAGAAGATGTAGATGGATAAACAAATTGCAGGAGTTCAACAATGAAATACAGATCACAAAATTGGTAAGAGGACAAGGTTTGGCAAAACTGATGACACAGTCTAATTTAGAGGCATGCCAAGTGAATGTGGTGCATAATGAAGTTGTAAACGTGTCAGATTCTGAATGGTATAAGAACATAATACATTATTTGCAGAATCTAAATTGTCCTTCTCATCTCAGTGATGATCAGAAGAGGACCTTGAAGCTACAAGCTATTAAATACATCATTGTTCAAGGAGAGCTGTATTGGAAAAATCCTGATGGTGTATTACTCAGATGTGTGGATGAAAATCAGGCTAAGGGTATTCTAAGTGACATGCACGATGGAGTGTGTGGTGGACATTATGCTGCCTATACAATAGCCCACAAGATTCTCAGAGCTGGCTATTGGTGGCCAACTCTCTTCTCAGACGCACAAAAAATGATAAGAAAATGTGATCCTTGCCAGAGGTTCTTAGGAAAGCTAAAATATGAAGGTGCATTGCCCCTTAGAACCATAACTGTAGAAGCTCCATTTCAGCAATGGGGAATTGATTTTATAGGGGAGATCTCAGAAAAATCTAGTGGAGGGCATAGTTGGATTCTTGTTGCCACTAATTACTTCACTAAATGGATTGAAGCCATTCCAACTAAAAAGGCTACAAGCAAAGTGGTGATGGATTTTATTCTAGAAAATATTATTATCAGATTTGGAGTTCCAGCCAAATTGGTCACCGATAATGCAATGTGCTTCAGGTCCGGTGAGTTTATTGATTTTTGCAGCAATTATGGAATAAATTTGTTACATGCATCACCGTACCATCCACATGGAAATGGTCAGGAAGAGTCAAGCAACAAAAGCCTCATGAAAATTGTCAAAAGGATGGTAAGTAAAAACAAAAGGGCTTGGGATTCAAAGCTGAAAATCGCATTATGGGTTGACAGAGTAACTATAAAGAAGGCCATTGGAAGGTCACCATTTGAACTAGTGTATGGTGCAACAGCTAAATTGCATGTGAACAACCTCCTACCAGTTTATCAATTCATGCAAGAAAATGGGAAGGAGATTGAGGACTTGATGACTGAAAGAATAAATCAGCTGGTTGCATTGGATGAAATGAGAAGAGAGGCATAGAAAACAAACATCAAAAGATAGCTAAAGGTGAAATATCTATTTGATAAAAGGGCTATAGAAAGAAAGTTTCAGGTGAGTGATTTGGTCCTTGTATGGAATGCAAGGAACCAGGATAAGGGCAAGCACAATAAATTTGAACCCTTATGGGTAGGCCCGTACCAAATCAACAACACTCATGGAGAAGATTCCTATTTTCTCCAGGCCCTAACTAGTGAACTACTGGAATTGCCTATGCATGGATAGTTCCTGAAACCCTACTTCTCATAAATGGGTAACTTATGTGCACACTGTATACTAAATGTGAATATTTTGTACATGCCTTGTATAGTCGGTCATGTTTTGAGTTTTGGGTTTTGTCTGGTCTGCCCCAGAGTAGTTTGGTTCTCGCTGCAGTCTTGCGTCTGCACGTCCCCAGACGGAGCCACTGGTGGTGATCACCTAAGTTTAGGGTTCTGTGATCTGTTTGCAGGTTCTTGTGTGTATTCCTTCAGAGCCTTAGTGCCTTGATTTAATTGTTCCCTAAGCTGTTGATAGTGTTTTACTGTTTATCCTTGTCGCACTTCATAGAAAGTGCTAGGTCCTATGCATGCAAAGGTAAATTGTATATTGTCGGGCTTGAAAATTTCCATCGGCTTTCAAAATATGGTGAAAATGTGTTGTATGCATTTTTAAATGCATATCAGGTTGCATATACAAAGGGGGAATCTTTCGCAGATTCTAGGAATATGCTGATGTTGTATATCAGATCCGCTTGTATGTGTTTTGTTGTACATCCTAATATACATCGGCTGCATGCATTTGAAAGATACAAAGAAAATATACAAGGGTGGGATATTCTTTGAAGATTCCTTATTTGTATGTGAGAGGGTTTGTATGTTTGACATACAAAGGTGCTAATATACTTTTGCTACAGTGCAGTGGGGAGATACATTTGGTGGGCCCGCGGATATACAAAATGAATTGTATGTTAGAGAGATGCATCAGCGGAAATATGCAAAAGGATACATGTAAGGCAGGTTGCGAGGCAGGGACCCACCAGTTGTATATTTGCAGTTGTATATTTCGATATACAACCAAATATACATTTCTAAGATACAATTCGGGCCCGACGGAGAAATCAATTGTAGTGTATAAAATTTGAGGTCCGTTGTTTGTATATTTGGCTTGTATGTTCGCATTGTATATGCGACATACAAGCAAATATACAAGGGAGCAATGTACAAGCCAGATCCGATGCGAAGATCAAATTCAACTAATTCAATGGTTGGCGTCTGCGGCTTGTATGCTAGGATGCTTGTATACATGCCAACATACAATGTGAGATGCAAGGAAATGAGATACAGGCCGGACTTCAAAAGGAGGTGCATTCTGATGCATAATGTTTCAGGTCCGCCTTGTATGTTGAGTAGTTGCGTGTATATGCATCCTACATATACAAAGATTTAAAAAGGGCGATTGTATATGCATTTGTTCATGCATATACAAGGGGTGAAAAGGCAAAATGAGAACTGGAAAAGCCAACGATAGAAACATGAGGTGCCTCCGTGGCACGATCTGATTGGCCGATGACTTGCTCAACATGTTTTTGGCGCCATTGATCCTAGCGATGGGGAGGTGATCGACGACAGTGTTTTAACATCTAACAGCGAAGGTTTTCCCTATGTAGTTGCAATCATTTTTGAGCAAGAAAACAACAGATACGCCCACTGTTACATTTCAAAGAGGTGCTATCGGTAGTTGAACCATTAATGGTGGGATGTAGACAGGCATGGGCTGGTGGTCGAACAGACAAGTACCTGGTTTATGATGGAGAGTCTTTTAGTGGCGGTATAGGGCTTGAGCTCAACTACTCCTCACCTTTCTCTTTCTCTTTCCCATTTTGTCCTCTGTTGCATTTATGATTTTGAGTGCCATTTTCAGATGTGCTGTATCTGGCAATTTTTTTTTGAGTTGCCATGTAATTAATGTGTTGAGTACACTTCCTTATTGTATAAGGGGGACTGTGTTACTCATTTTGTGGTTGTTGAAAACTGGACAAAATTTTGGTGCTGCAATAGGAATACAATCTTCTGGTGACTCTGTTTCAAGTGTCTTGTGAGTTTATGAATCGTATGTTGTATGTATTATGCACAGAATCATCAATTTCATGTTGATTTAAATGAGTAATGCTTCATTGCATGTGTTTTGTTATTTGTCTTTAGACTGAATGTGTTTTTCTTCTAACTCTGAACATCTAAGGGGTGTTATAGATTCTAGATAATAGGTTTTCTATATTGAATACTTAGTCTCTTACCTCCGCTCAAGGAGTAGATTGAATGTTTTGGATTAAGTGTTAAGAAGAATACATTGCAGTAAGGATGTTTGTAAGCAGAAATAACTAAATACTCTCTCTTGAGTATTGTCTGTAAGGCAGACATATTGGAAACCCCTTGAAATCTGATTGCTATTTTAAGTCTGTGGTAAACATTCACATATATATGTCTATTGACTCCAAGCCCTGGACAAGCACCGATCTGGTTTGGTATCTCTGTTGTAACCCAAAGTCCTAGTTTTGCACCCACACATAAAATTCACTCAATCTTTAAATACAAACCTTTAGGACTTTAGGATTAGTTTAGGATCTGAAATCCTTTGTCTACAACTGAATATAGGCCCAAAGCTAGCCCCTTTGCACTTATCTAACAATTTTGGTCTGCATAAGAGAGGATTTATCTGCTTCGTGTCAACATCCCAGCAAATACATAGATGCATTTTATAGATGTTGAGTAGGGAATACCCCCCTTGGTTCTGTAGAGCCTAAAGAAGAAGAGGAGATATTTATAGAGTCTATCTCCTATACTGTTGGCCCTTGGCCCGGGAATCCTGTTGATCACTGATGGCTACCTTGTAGGGATAATTGGGAATAAGCATCCAGTCTGGGAAAATCACCAACAGGAGGGACTCATGGCCACTGGTCTTTAAGACTATGCTTGGGAACAAACACACAATACTCACACACTTAGAAGACACGGAGAAAATACGGCAAACAAGCGATGGAGTGTTCCTATTTCTAGGTTCAACACCATCTCAAGCACATTACAGGCACACACTGATGATTGGGCTTCGCCACAACAATAGCCAAAGACACACTTAAGGGTTGAGTTAGTCACAGAATTGCTCTCCACCTCGTGATGAGGACTTTTGAAAATGACAGGATGTGCACGCTCTTCAACAAATACATCATTCCCACATCGTGAGGAGGGCTTAAGATAGAAAAGGGATGCGATATCCCTACCTCGCGATTAGGGCTTAAATGATTGCAAACAAATATCAAAGTGTAGGAGGGACTCATCGCCACCAGTCTTTAAGACTGCACCTAAGAACAAGCACATTGCTAACATCTACAACAGACAACTTACCTTATATATGCCCCCACCTTAAGGTGGTTAATATCAGGTATCGATATCAAGCACGTTAAGGTAGGAAGAAAACACACAAGGGAACACGAGCTCTTGCAAAGCCCATGCCCCCTAGAGGTGACATGTACTTTACGATCACCAAATGTTCCCACAAACACATCCTTGCAAGAAAAGTGTTAGTGTCCAAATAATCATGATAAACAACAATGCATATGATCAACCACATAAAGAATTGAGGAATGCAAGGTTCAAGATAGACAAAGTGCACGAAGAAGCAGTATTGTTATGTTTTTGTAAGTGTGATAAGACATCATCAAGATCACACGACAAAGTGCACAGAGTGATTCTACTAGCCAAGTGTCATATTATATATATCAACCCCATCGTCATATAGGAACTAAGTCTAATTTTTGATTTCTCGCTAAAGGGATGCTAGGTCTGCATCAGTATAATATATTTTTTGTCATCCACCCACTAGATAGAAATATTAGAGGAAGGAAAACAATAGATCGAGAGAGGAGAAACAATTGCCTTAGGGACAATCACGTAGGAGGGTGCCCCTAAGTCACCAACCGCAACACTATATCCGTAAGACACAACACACACAAGTGAAAAATAGAGGAGAAGCAATATAGAAGAATGATGACACAAATAGAAGGTGGTCGCAATAGAGGTGATCTCCTAGTATCTTGGACCTTACAAGAGAATCAAGGGTCATCCCAAGAGGCCCAAACAACATATAACACATCATGGGGGAAACACATCACGAGAGATAAAGGGTTAGAAATACTTACCTATAAGGAGATTCATGCTAGAAGTCATCATCAAGGAGGTCATCATCCTCCCAAATCTGAATTCTAGAAAGAGGTGTAGGTTGTTCTATTTGTCTGACTAATGTATTTTGATTACCTCTCGATCCTTGAAGGGATAATGGAGGAGGGACCTCAGCATAAATACCATCTCTCCGTGGATGAGGTGAATTTTGAAAGTTTTCCTTATCCACATCTATTACACCGAATAGCTCAAGATATTCATAATGGTTTTGTATTATCATTATATCATTCTCTAATGCTTCATCTTGGCTAGGAAGAGCATTGGAATTACTAGAGCCAACCCTAGTCTTCTCATCAAAGGTTTTTGAACATTCAGGTTGTAAATTTTTAGTTTCAGCAGGTTGTAGCAAATGGTCACAAAGAGAATCTGCATCATCCAAAGCTTCATCCTGGCTAGGGAGAGTGAGAAGGGATGGCAGAGTAGTGTTAAGAAATGTGTCAATGATATCTTCTTCTTGTGTAAAAATATCCTCACTAAGTGGGGTTATGTTCGGACAAGTCTCTTTTTTCGATGAATCACCCATTGCTATATCATTCTCACAGGTCTCAGAAAGAATTTCCATTATATCATCATGAAATGAAGGGAGAGAGGGAATAATATCTTCACCACTGCTTTCCCCACGGTTATTTTTAGAAATGAAATTAGTGAGATTTTCCAATATTGAAGGGAAAACACCCACGATAGTGAGAAAGCTTTCAAAATAAACTATTGTTCGAAGGATATCACAGGTAGTGCTTACTAACAAGTCAATACCATAGATGTAGGCTATTTGATGCAAGACTTGAGGATGTTTATTAGTGAATTTGCAAAAATTATCATAATTATTAATGTCCTCAAATAAATCTTCCAAAGATGAATGATTAGGAAAATCCATGAATTCAAAACTATACGTGAAAATAACCTAAAATGCTTGATTTTTTCAAAAAATTTCAATGCAAATTAGTGAAATAAAGGGTGTTGTAAGGAAATTGATCAGGGGAAGAAAATAATATGTCTGATATCAGTCCAATAGAGAAATAATATCCTTCACAACACACTTTTTATGCAAACCTAGGATGATGACAAGTCAAAACCTAGTGAAAATACACTAAAATATGTGATTTTTCACAATTTTTCAATGCAAAGACCCAAAAAAAGGGGTGTTGTAAAGAATTTTAGCAGGTGCAGTAGATTATATTAGTAATATTAGACACCTAAATCCATAAAATATTTCACAACACGCTTGGAGTGCAAATCTAGGTCAAACCCTAGGGCAAATATAGCCAAAATATGCAATTTTTCACCAAATTTCTTTTCAAAAGAGTATGACAAAGGGTGTTGTGAGGAAAATGATGATGGAAAGAAAATTATAACAGTAATAACAGCAACCAAATGCCAAAAAATTGGTCACAACACGCTTATAGTGCAACTCAAGGTCAAACCCTAGGGAAAATATAGCTAAAATATGCAATTTTCACCAAATTTCCACTGGAAGAGGCCAATAAAAAGTTGTTGTAAATAATTTTAGGAGGGGAAGCAGATAATAACCCTGATAATAGCCAATTAGTGCAGAAAAATCTTTTACAACATGCCTATGGTGCAAATCTAGAGAGACAATAAGACCAAATCTAGTGAAAAATCAAGGTTTTCAAACCCTAGGCATGAAATTTTGCAAGCAAACCACTATGATGAAACACTACAGTTAGAAATCAGTCCTAATGAGTTTTTTTAAAATGGTAGTAAAATCTGAAACAAGATTTTGATACAAACCCTAGCTAATGCAAAACTAGGTTATATGAAAAAAATGCACAATTTCAAGCAATTTTTATGAATAAGCATGAAAATGCAATCTAAATGAATGATGAATAATAAATTTCTGTATTTTAAATCAGATCCGATGGTAATGATAGAAATTTATTGAAATTCAATGCCAATTAATTCAAATTACATGAAAATGCAAGCTAAAAATGCCAATTTTTTTCAAATTTTGCAAATTTTTCATTTTTTTTTTTGTAATTTTCCAAATGCAATAGGATGAATAATGAAATGAATGTAAATTTGAAGTACAACACTCGGCAAGGTGAAAAATTTATTAAAAACATGAGTTCACCAAAATGTTTAAGGGTGAAAATTTGATGAAGAGGATTTGTTTGTGTTTAGGGTTGATTTTGCTAGTTTGTATGAATCCTCCTTTCACCTCTAAACATTCAAGGACTTCAGCCGAGTAGGAAGTCTACTACAGGCCTTTGATCACTTAGAATATAGGGGAAAATTTGAATTGTGTGATTTAGTTGTTCAATTAAGCCCACTTATGCTCAAAACCTTAATTATGCAAATTCGGAAGCAAATAGACAAATCACGGAAAATGCTCGCACACAAAGCTATCAAATGACAATCAAATGCATACAAGATTTCAAAGTTCAGAAAGAGGAAAAGTTAGGGACTAATGAGCAGGCACCCTAGTCCAGTGCCATACTTTTTGTCAGGATCTAGGAATCTTTTCTGTAGCATGTTCTTGTTGTTCTAGAGATTCTTCAGTTACGGGATCCAGGGGACTAATGAGCGGGTGCCTGAGTCCAAGTCCCTATTTTCTTCTCTGATTTACAATTCTGACAGTCTGTACTACTCTCCTATAACTCCAAATTTTCTGCTTAGCAAAATGTAACTTGCAATCATGGAAAAATGGGTTGGGGGTTGTGGTGTTTAGAGGCTTGCCTCAGTCAAGCCCCAGAGAGACATTCAAGTCTTCCGAACATCGTTGTCAGATAAAGAGTGCATATCCCTGTGAGATAGAGGCAAAATTGAAATGATAATGATTGAAAACACAATTGATATCACCTTGTAGTGAAGATCTCATGGAAGGAAGATGCTCTTCAGCCATGAGGAGATGGATGCCAAATCTATAAATACAAACACAATAACAACACAAATTCTGCTCTGCAACACAATGAATGCCTTGAATCACTTCTACACAAGCTCATGAATCAAAATTGCCATTTAGTTTACAAATGAATGTCTAAACATGCTTATATATGCAACTACAAACATTCTTGCTAAAAAATTGTAATTAAAACTTACTGTGTCGGCATAGGACCTAAGTAACAGTCATAAACCAACATTTTAAAATTAGGCCTGACCTAAAATAGGGCACGGATGCCCAAGTCCCCCCTATTTCATGTAGGGATCATGTCAAGTGCACCCCCTAAGTCCCATTTGCCATGAAACTTCAGGGTTTTCTCATCGGGATGTTAGATTAACATGAAAAATGCTCTAAATGCATTCTAAAGACCCGGGAGCTAAACCTTAAGAGGGAAAAGCCCCCAAGGGGACATTTTCTGACATAACATCCATATCAATATCAAGATCATTGTTGTGTTATGTTAGTCCCAACTGAACACTAAATCTTGGTGCATCACCTTTTAATTCTAGTTTCTCCTTCTTCCCCTTTTCCCTGGTGACTGCTAGCATTAGATTTAGCTTTTTCTCTGAGCCTTAAGATTAGAAAGAGGAACCAACCTTCTCTAGAGGTTTGATCTCATTCGTAATATCCCACACCTTGAGATATGTCCCATTGTGTATGTTGGGACTCCTATTTTCCATGCCTCAAAATTGCAAAATCTTGTCAAATTCCTCAAATTTTCCTAGGTGGTCCCTGTGCTTTTACCCTAGTGCATGTTGTTAAAACCTTGATTTTGGCTAAGTCTCAAACCCTGAAAGCCCTAAAAATTTGGCTAAGTCTGAAATCTGGTGGATCCTCCAAATTATAAAATCTGCATTTTAACTCAAATGGATTTGAAACCTATCTCAAACATCCTTATAGTATATTTTAAAATATTTTAAAGTATAAAATACTACCAATTATACTTAAAATATATTTTAAAATATACTACCTTGAGGCAATTTCGGGCCCCAAGGAGATTTCAAGCCCTGAGGCAATTTTGGGCCCTGAGGAGATTTCGGGCCCTGAGGAGATTTTGGGACCTCAGGACCAATGCAGATTTTGGACCTTTTCATAAGGTCCAAAAGTCCCAAGTCCTCCCATGGATCTGGTCCCCATTTTCTTTTGACCCCTGTAGCATAGTGATAAGGTTCCGATGGGACTTCGGGGCCTAATGGGATTTTTGGTCCTAATGTAAAATCTTCTCAGACCCCCTAAATTTTTAAGGTGATTGTGGAGGTGCAAAATTTTGAGTTTTCAAATGATTTTTTTGAGGAAAGGGCTAAGTTTTTCATAGAGTATTGGGTCAAACTTTCAACTTTGACTTTTGACACTTTTGGTCATTTCAAGATTTTGGGACCAAGTGGACTTTTGTAATTGTTCCAAAATTCCAAAAGTTCCAAGTCCTCCCTGTTACCTCCTAATAGTGCACCCTTGTTGAGTAAACTCAGCCTATTGGTGAAACATTGGAAAGCCTCCCTGATTGTGGGCTCAGGTAATGGAAGCTAAACTCCAGAGTAAGCTAGCTCTTATGGTATTCACCTAAAAAACTTAACTAAACTAATGCTTTTGTTGGGAAAGAGTAAAGAAGAACATGAAAATGAAACTATCTCCTAAGGTGATGCACCAAAATGTTTGTCTGAAACTTACACAACTACTTTGCACACAGATTCAACCAACAACTAAGCTTGACATGCACAACTCAATATCTATATGCCTTTGCATAAAAATCTCATAAGAAGGCTCTAATGTTGACAATCCTAGAAGGAAAATATATTTTCACAACTTGAATTGTTTACATTCAAACACAACTTATAACTTGCAAACACATTCATTTTCTGTACAAAGGTGGTACTAATAGGACACAATAACAAGGAATGAGAAAACTTCACATGTAATTGCACCAGTCATTTAAATGCACACAATAAAGCAGAAAAATAAAAATCAACAAGGTAAAATGCTTAACTCCATTGATCTCCAAAGGTGTAAACTGTAATATATCTGTAAAAATGAGATACAAATCCTATCCCATGCTGAAAGAACTCCAAAAAGTTACAATACCTGCCTGAGAATAGAAGAACTCCCTCTAAAAATGAATAATGAAGTCCCTAGAATACTCTCCCAATAGTTGCACAAAAATAGGAATCCCAAACCTCCTTGGTCGTGCATAACCAAAAAGCCTAGAAAATAGCTCCCAAATTCCCTCCAAAATGAGTCTAAAGTGAAGAAATAGTCAAGGCATGACCTCTCCTATCATAAAGGCACCTAAAATTGCCCCTAAATTCTCTCCCAGGCCTTTAAAACCAAGTCAAAACCACCCCTATATTCTCTCCATATGTTTGCCAACTTCTTCAACTTCCCCCTATATGCCTGGCATAAACATAAAAACTCAACCATATCCCCTCTACGTACTTACATGATACAAATATATTTCATTTTGCATTTAAATAACATTAACTAGGTGGTTTATAATCACACCACTTAGCTTAATGTTTTACATTTCAAAACAAATGCAAGAAAAAAGGTCTTGGTTTGACCATATCTAAAGTCAATGCAAATAAAAATAAGGGGACACACCCTTATTACTAGGCACATACACATGAGATCGAGGTATTAATTTTATAGCAAAGTTTAAAACAAAAGGCAAAAAATGCCTTTGAGCCATCGACATAGCTAGGGTTTTCAAATCCTAATGACAAAAGGCTCAAACAACCCTCATTTCACATTTTCATTTTGCACTTTCAATTTTCTGTGTTTTGGGGTGCTACCATGGTTGAGCTTGCTTGAGCTTCTAGAGTTTTGGACTACATTTTTTACAGGAAATCAACATAAAAGGTTGGGTAAACTCTCTGTCACTCAGAATCTGCCCTTTTCTTTTCATTTTCTGTCAAAAGAATGTATTTCTTGAGGAACTCGAGTTGGTATAGATGAAAATGATGAATATATTTAATGTTTCTGTGCATTATCCTCATGAGCAAAATACAGTCCATATTTCGGTTTCCTACATGATTTTTTGAATGACATTCTCATTCTATTGTATATCTCTCCTCTGTAATTGTTGACTTGGCATAAAGGAAGTGTCTTCTATTGCATTCTGAGCATTATTTATATACTGGCTTCTTTTCTCCATTTTATGGTCTCTTATGATACTATGTTGGCTATAGATGAGACATTGTGAGTTATTTTGAAACCTTCACTTTACTGTGAACATGCATTATGTCTATTTCTCATAGACTATTGTTATTCTTTCTTCATTTATGGTTGATGCTTCCTTTAGAGTGTTGATGGTTGCTCCTCTCAAAGTCTGCACAAACTAGTTGCTAGCATATGTCTCAAAAGGGTTTGAATGGAGTTTCACATACCTCTTCATTAGTGTCTTAGACAACTCTGTCATACCTCATTTCTCATCTAATAGACATGAATCATCTCATAGAGTCTCACTGTCATACTCAAGCTTTCACAGGATAAAATTTGAGGCTGCTCATTCTTGTGTGAAGTGTCAATAGACCTGTGGACTATTCCACACAGTCTATATAGGGTTGTTCAACTCTTAATCCTCCAACACTTAATCCTCTAACGTATAACTTCAAGAAGCTTTTTTTGACTGACCTTAATCACAGTCTTACTATCCCTCTATGACAGTCAAATCTAACTGTTTCTTTTAAGATCTCCTGAACAATTTCTTCAACAACATCCTTGGACTAGATTTTGTCCTTGAAATTTAAAACATTCTCAATCATACCCTGCTCTTCTTCTTCAATGACTTGTTAGGGATCCTTAAGATGACTGTCCCATGCATGACAGAAAAGACTGTTGTTCCTTTGTCCTATCACGACTGCTCTGAGGATGATTGTTGCTCCATCAATGCATGTTGTTGCTCTTCCATAGTAATCTCTTATAGGTTTTCATATTGGTGAACCTTCTTCATACTTCTTAGATGATGGTGCATGCTAATGGATGATTTGGAAGGGTTGATCTCTGATTTCATCATACCACTTAGTTTCTTGACAAGCATTGTGCCTCAAACATTTCAAATATCACTATACCTTAGATATCATTGACAATCATTAACAACAGTGAGGCTCCTTGACAAATGTTGAGGCTATCACACCCAACAATACCTTTATCACTTAGAACATACCCTCTTAACTGCCTTTTTCAACTTTGAAAGGTTGTCCCAGTTATAGGTTTGTTTGTGCACTTGATTGTTGTCATATACTATAGCACTCCTACAATGACAGTCCAATTGATTACCCCTATGCCGACTCTCCTCAACATCAATTTGTAGAATGTTCATAAAACAGAGATGACTATTCTATGGATTTGTATGTTGTCCTTTATAAGCCCTTGACTAGCTAGATTGGTCATTACCTTGAGCTATGTTTGCTCTTCATGACTGTCTTTCATTGACTAGAGATCTGTCAAGGTCACTTTGACTGTATGAATGTTCTTTTCACTATATGCGGCCATTAACTACCTTTTCACTATCCCTGTATATGTTCTTGCACTATCTCACCTCTATCCTTCACACACAATCACCATTTGGGAGACTTACAAGTCCATTGTGTAGCTCTTAAACTCTCTGATAGTGTCCCTATAGACTGTTATTTGTCTAGGCTGATGGTGGCACTATGATATTATTCAGTTCTCTTCAAGACTGCATAGATCATACAAACACTGCATACTTCTAGGGTTTAGTAAGATTCTACTTCTACAATTCTTGTCTCTTCAAACTATCTCTGTAGGGTTATCATCAGGGTATCTGCTACATGATGACTGTCCTCATACACTATGGACAGTTATTTGACTGCCTTTAACAATCTCCTTTTGCTATTCTTTGCCATGACTCTTTTCTTTTGTTTCTTTCTAGGGCTCAATAAGCTTGAAAAGGACTTGACCAAACTGACTTACCAAACTTTGTAGGAGAATAACTCACATATCTTCCATCATATTATAGAGATCAACAACTGTATTTTCACACTAAACCTATGATTGTCCCCAACAGTGTATGCACTTATCTCTATCCAGTTATAAAAAGATTTCAAGAAGGTGTTTGCATACCTTGACTTCTTCAACAAACCCTTACGCTCTTGACATGTCATAATGTGCAAATGTTTCTTTCTTCACTTCTAATGACTATCCTTGCAAGATGACTGTGGTGCTCTTAGATTGACTGTCTTCATACCTTGTCCCTTTGCCATTATGGACTATCCCAGACTTGGTTTGTCATTGTCCTCTACATTTTCTATCTTGACAAAATCCTTTGTATTTGTTGATACCTTGACTGATCCTTTTGTGAGATCCCTGAATATCTCCTTGTTTACTGATCTTTGCATGCATATTATGCAATTTTCTCAGTATCTATTGATCTTTACTTCCTAACACTTCATTTAAGACTACTTTTCTTGTTTGGGACCATCTTCACAGTCTTTTTGATGGACTATTGTCCTTCACTCATGTGATAGAGATAGGTCCTTTTTTTTAAAACAAGGTCTAGTTAACTGTCATTTATATGTTGAGGCTTTTCCTTCATAAGTTATAAAGCTAACATGTTTTACATTCTTAGCTTGAATGATTCCTTTATCCTTCATTCAAGTTAAGGATATAAAACAAGCAACTCATTTGAACCCCATCTGTCATGACTATAAACTGACTATGTCATCTTGTAGTTCTGTATTTGATGAAATCTATCTTGAAACATGATGATCTTACACTCTCACTCTCCTCTTAAACCAAGAGGGTAGCATGTTGGGCTCAACCCTTGTGGGAACCCATTGTACTCCACATGCTATGATGTCAAATGAAAGATGATCTAGCAATAAAAATTTCTCCTATACCTGCACAGTGAACAAACATGTTAGATAAAACAATGAAGCCAAAAGCTTCCAATGATGCTCATGATGATTGATGATACTCCTATGTGTTTCTTGATATCCGTGATGTTGCAAAACTGTTTCAATGACTTAGGAGAATAAACTATATATTTGTTGATATAGTATATGCAAGGAATATGGATCCTGAGCTCTAACACAACTTTCTCATCCCTTGTAGACGTTTCAAGCAGCAACAGATCAACTTTTGGAGCACTCAAGTGATAGGAACTGAAGCAAGGATGTAGCAATTCAACTTGGGATTCATCATTAGTAACAAGGCAATGACGGATCCCTACTCTTTCCATATGCTATCTCTTTTCTTTTTCATTCAAATGTATAGTTTATTTTCATATTGCATTGAAAAATTTATTCCCACGGCTGGTGTGGGACATCATACATTTATGATTATCAATAAAAGACATTAGTTATGCAAAATTTATGTAATCTTTCTTTTGTATACATTTGCAAACTGAACTATAATTTATTTGATAATACTTCTGTGCATATGAATGAAACTTAACAGAAAATAATGTATACCTTTATCTTTATTTAAACAATCTCAACTCTACTTGATTGAGTTGGAAGCTAAATTAGGTAACACTCCCGTCGATCCGACACTCGTTGAAGGCCCAGGAAAGCCTAAAAACACGCAATAACGCGCCTCCAACTCTTTGGATTGCCATGAATGCAAATTGGGTGGCTGAAAATGGTGTTATTAATGCAGTTGGTGGAATTGGTAGGGTTTTCCCTCCCTTTCCAACATTAGATCTAAGTTGCAAATGATATAAAAGGAAGAATGGAACTCATTTCAAATAGGTTGGTTTTTTGTGTGTGGTCTCCAGAAGATAGTTACATGTGTAGAAAGTTGCAGGGTGGCCATTGAAACACCAGTTTAGCTCATTGAGGAGTACAGACCCGCGAAGTCAAAGGGGTTGATATTGTATATGGGTTTTGTTTCTGAATGTCTCCAGGTCATTAGGTATGTACCTAGGAAGATTTCTCAATCGTAGTTGGGTATTTTCCTTTTCCATGTTTGATGGCACGAATGTAATACTAGGTCAGATGAATGTCACAGCATTCTGAAAATATTGCAAGCTTTGTAATAATCTTTCTCATGTTATATATGGGTATATGTAGTTATGTTTTGGATTACTAAGTATGTTCTGTTTCAAGATCTCATATTCTGTGGTGTATGCAAATACATAGCTCGTTGTCGTTTTGGTTTCAGCTTGTTGCTTTCTTGATGAACTATGACTCTGTTGCCCATAAAGTAGGCACCGGTCTGGAACCATTCCTAGCATCCTCACATCATTTTAAACAAACACAAACATTTACAAGTGGTTTAGGGGGAAAACCATCTTTCTTGTGTATGTACGTTCGCATAGTTGAATCAGCTATATAGGGGTTTTGTGACAACTAGTCGTTCTTGATTTAGTGATAGCCTTTGGAATCAAGATGACGAGTTAGGTTTGGTTGTCCATTTGTTTTTAGTTGTTTATCTGGTTTGAACTCAATACCTATTAAGGTATACCCCTTGGAATATCCCTCCAGAGCCTATCTGAGCTCAAAGTGTAGGGGACGAAAGCCACTCCCGTAGAGTTGACCTACAACCCTCAACATTTTGTTGATGGACCAATTATGCTTGCATGATAACAGCCTTGGCCTTGTGAGTATGATTTAGTCCTAGGAAGTTGAGCAGTGGTTTTGGGACCCAACAGTGTCATTGGAATGCTTGAACGAGCTTCAAGCATAGTGCAATTCCAGGTGATAACATGTACCATTGGTGACTTGATCGAACAAAGATGTTACATTCTCTATCCTTTTTTATTTTTCTATTATTTAGTTGATAGATGATTTCCTTCATTTGGGTCAATATAAATCATTTAGTTGCTTTTTAGTAATCTTTCTATCATTTCCCAGTATTATCATGTGTGTTTTTCACCATTATTAGTATATGATTACTATCTAACTTGTTTCTACTATGTGATTTTATATACAAAGGATTGCAGTGCATTTGGACACAAGCACAGTTGCATTGCCATTTTTAGGTCACATTGTCATCTGTGCTACAATGGATTCTTGAGACTTTTCCTAGATTATGCATCATTCTAGGTTTCTATTTCTATTTCCATTTTTCTATTTCACCTTTATATAGTGGATTACAAAATTATGTGGGGGCATACATCTAAACTAGAATCCGTCCTATGACTAAGATACCATGAGTAGGGGGATCTAGTTTATCAAAGTCACCCAAGGATCAAAACTGGCCCAATCATACCTTAGGGGGATTTGAACCTTGGTGGATGACATAATCAAGGAAAATACCATCATCCTCACCAATTGTGCTCTAGATTTTTTTAAATCAAGCTGCCACATAAAATTGGTTGATAGGAATCAGATCAAAATTATGGGGGCTGGCAAAAGAAATTTTAGACAGACATGTGTAGTTATGCATTTTCTAGCTGCTATGAATTCGATTATATATTCCTCATAAATTTATTTGTTTTCATTCTTAATGAAAGATATGAAAAGTAATTAAATATTTTTTGTGGTTGAGAATCTCTATATTTTTATTGGCATTTAATATTCTCCCATAGTTATTTGCACTTATATTCTCCCACAATTATTTTTAAGTGCAAATTTATTCACAATAAAAAATATTTCTAAAAATTATAAAATATATTTACGCCAAGAGTCATTCTAAGTTGCAGTAGGGGTGGAGATGAGAGCATGTTATGTAGGAATAAGGGGTTGAGTGCAAGCATGTAAGTACACTAGATCAAACCCTCTTTCACTATAACATTTAAGGACAAAACCGAGCTAAGATGAAGGAAGACTCAAATACTAATTTTGTGCTCTTGTTTGCTATGGAAAGATGTGATTCAACCAATCCTTTTATCAAACCCTAGGTTAAGTATGAGTAAAACCCTCGTTATGAGATAATCAACTTATAATAGACAAATAACAACAAAAACTTAGAATCTGAAAGTAACAGGATGATCAATGAGATGTCATAACCTATTTCACAGAAGTTGAAATGTTGGAGGACTCCAAGATGAGTGCCCAAGTCCTGAAAGTCAGGATCTTCAGAAACTTAGGACTGGAAAGATATCACAGAAGATGCCTAGATGCCTATTCCAGTGTCTATTTCAATAGGAGGATGCCAAGGTGGGCACCCAAGTCTTCCGTAGAAGAATTTCTACAATCTATTTTCAGATCTCAAAACCCTTTCTCTTGACTCCCTGTACCTTCACTTCTTCAATCCTCACACCTATAACTTGCACACAGGAAGAAAAGGGGTTTGGGGGTTGTGGTGTTTAGGGATTTGCCTCAGTCAAATCTTGAGTTAGCATTCAAGCTTTCCCAACACCATTGTTAGAAAGAGCACATGCCCTTGCAGGGCAAAGGCTAAAGATAAACCAAATAATGATGAAATGATTCAAACAATCATGATGTCACCTCAAAGGTGAAGTCCTTATGAGGATGAATATTCTTCAACTCATAAGGATATTAATGATGATTCCAAATCTGCCACAAACACAAATCTGCAACAATAACACTATGAATGCCTTGAATGCTCTTTGCTCCAATATCATAACCTTGCTATTATCAACTTGTACTAAAATGAATTCAAACACTCACTTATATATGCTTTCTCAGTAAACATTCGTAAATTAATTGAAAGAACCGACAAGGAGAGACACATTTAAAGGTCCTATGACGACATTAATTAAATTCTTCCCCGACCAATCGGGGAGGACTTGGGCATGGGTGCTCAAGTCCCAAGAAGTCTTTTTGGTCTGGGGTTAAGCATTAAATGGGCCCCTAGTTCCCATTTGACATGGGTTTTAGGGGATTTCTCATCGGGATGAATATTTTGCATGTAGAGTGTTAATACGGGGACCTAGGAGCTAAACTAGGAGGTAAAAAGGCATGTGTCCACTTTTTAATCCATAACATTTAGTCCCCACTTTAATGTGTGTGATCCTACGATTCAGTACATGCATTAAAGCATGGTCGAAGCATATCAAAACACATCAAACACTAGAATGAAAACACACCCTAAGTTTGAAGGACTATTTCTAGCCCCCAAGCTTAGGCAAACATAAGAAAAGCACTTGACAATCACATAAGAGACAATGAATATAGTAAGGAAGCACACAATACACGCAGAAGATAGTGAAAGCATGCAATACACGTAGAAGACATGAATATAGTTACACAGAACACAGAAAAGACATGAAGAGAAGACATGATTAAGCAATTATATATATATATATATATATATATATATATATATATAATTCTAACTAAGAAAAAACACATAGCATGGGGGGAGCTCATTGCTACACGTCTTTAGACCACACACACAACATGGGGAGAGCTCATCACTACACGTCTTTAGACCACTCCAAAAACATGTAAGACATGTAAGGAAGACACATTTAAAACACATGGAAGACACACAAAATACATGGGTGCCGTATAGTATGTCATTGACAGACTATATGTCTTATACATGATAAACACAAGCAATAGGAAGGAGCTCATCGCTGCACTCCACTATCTAAAACACACCAAACACACCTAATGGTTGAGCTACGCTACCACAACCGCCAAAGACACGCTTAAGAGTGAATAACTCAAGATCCAACCCCGCCTCGCAATGAGGACTTTGTTAAAAGGATGTGCAACTAGCTCAAGAGTTGCACCATCTTGCCTTTCATAGAAGGGCTTTTAAAATGCAACCCCACCTGCATCTGCAGACACCTTACAGTGAAAAGGAAGCATGTGCTCAAACTATACAACCCCACCTGCATCACAGAGACACCTTACAATGAAAAGGAGTTATACGCAATAGATCAAAGTACACAACCCCACTTGCATCACAAAGATGCCTTACAGTGAAAAGGAAGTGTATGCAAACATGCTTTATCAATGTCCAAAATAATCAAGCAATTACCATGTTATATGCCTCTACCTTAAAGTGATTGATCCCGCTTGCCAATATCAATCACGTTTAAGGTAAAGTGACAACACACAAGGGAACAAGAGCTTTCAGAAAGCCCATGCCCCAAAAGGTGACATGTGCTTGCAATCACCGAGTGTTCCCACAAACACACCATTATCATTTGCTAGCATAATCAACAACAGATAAGCTTTGGTTAGAAAATCTATTCTAAGATAACAACCAAATCAATGCATGAAAGTAATATAGAAATCATTTATCAAATCACATAATAGACCAAGGATACACTTACAGGTTTGGATCCAAGTATAGCCGTAAGGTTATATTGCAGGTATCTCAGAACTAAGTGTAGCTACAAGGTGAGATACAAAACAATCCAAAGTGCATAGAAGCAGATTTAGAGTATTGCAAAGGTTTGTTACAAAAAATTTTACAACATAGAGTGATTTTACTAGTCAAGCATCAGTAATATATATCAACCCCATATTCCTATATGGACTAGGTCCATTTTTTCTCTCTTGCTGAAGGAACACATGATCCTTGTCAGTATGTGTTTGTTTTCATCATCTGCTGACTAGTAGAGCCACTAAAGAATGAAAATAATAAAAATGAGAGAGGAGACAAAAGTGACTTGGGTTTACATGTGAAGATGTCCCCAAGACATCCTCCACAATATTATGCCCCCAAGGCACAACACACAGCAATAAAAATAAGAGAGATGAATTGAACAATAGAGAAACACATAGAATAATGGTCACAACAGAGGCAATATCCTTGTATCCTTGACCTTACAAGAGTATCAAGGGTCCTCCAAGAAGACCTAAACATGTAACACAACATGGGGGAACACAACACAACACATAAGAGAAGGCCTCCCGTGAGAGCAACTCAGAGAGATGCTACATCAAAGGTGGCTAAAAGGTTGAGAAATACTTACCTGTGAGAAGATGCAACTGCACTAGCGGTCATCTTTGAGCAAATCATCTTCCTCCTAATCTTGAATGCAAGAGGAAATAGGTACATAAGGTATGATGGCCCAATTTGAAACTTCATCCTTTAATTGTTCATCCTTTAGCTCTTCCTTTGATTCAATTTCTTTCAGTGGGATGTTTTCTTGTTGAGATGATGCTTGCCGAGCTAAAGCTTGTTGTTTTCTCCTTCTTACTCTTGTGTTCTGGTTCCTTCTTGTCTTGTTAGTGATATTTGTAAAAGGAGTGTCGTGAGTTCCCACATTCTTTGAAATTTTAGAAAAAGAAGACGGTACAAAGTTCATCTTTTGTGATGAAATTCTTTGCTCTTTATGATTATCTCTTGATCCCTATAAGGATGGTGGAGGAGGAACCTCGACAAAAATTCCTTTACCTCGTGGGTGAGGGGATTCCTTTAGCTCAAACTACTTTTCACTCTCTATTTGTTCAGTAGGAGGAATTGAAGCCACAGGGGACTGAAAGGGTCCAATTTTGTTATTAATTTTGCCTTGTATTTTTGATATGCCATGAAGAATTGATCTTCTCTTGGTTGATTTGGTTCAATAGGCTGTGGCCAAAACCAGTCTAAGTTAAAGTTTCCATGTTTGACCAAAGGTTTCCATCCGCTATGATTTACAACATGCACCCATCCTTCATGAGGAAATTTTAAACACTTATGAATGGTAGAGGGGACCACTTACATGGAATTGAGCCAAGTATGGCCTAATTTCACATGAAATAGGTCCAATGTAGGAATGATGACAAATGGTTGTTCGAAAGCTTTTTCCACCACTTTAATCAAGAGTGTAATCTTCCCCATAACTAGGATAAAGTATCCATTATGTGCCTTAATCATGATATGTGTAGGATCATAAGTGTCTTGTACCAAATCATGCATGTATTAAAACTCTTCAGTTATCACATTCGTCATACAATTAGGATCGATAAGGACTCCTCTTGAAGGATTCCCACATATGCATGTTGTAATGTAAAGAGGTCCATCAATATATCTAATTGTGGTCTCATGTGGTGTAAAGGATATTATAGGTTCAAGAATCTTCCTCTTCCTATTAACTCGAGGAGGAACCATACCATCCTTATTTTGATTAGAGGCCATGTATGTGAGACTATTACACACCAAGGCACTAGTTTGAGGAAATCGGGTTTTTGAAAATAAAAAACACACTAATTTCACTACAACCAAAGTGGATATGATGTAAATAGTACTACACAACAAGGCAATGTGAAAGTTTTTAATACTTTGCACAATGATGTGTGAAGAGGGCATTTATGCCCTTAATGTTGAAATACACAATGTGTAATTACAAACATTGAAATTTTGAAAGCAAGGATGTCCAATAATGCAACACTGCAATTCAAAATCAGATTTGAATGAATGTTTATGAGAGAAACAAAATTTGAAATAAGATTTTGACTACAAACCCTAGCTTTGTAAATAACTAGGTTATAGAAAAATATGCAAGTTTTCAACAAAACCCTAGCAAAAGAGATCTTCAAATGCAAGATATAATATTAGGAAATGATTAATTATTGTAACATGTATCAGATCTGATGTATAAATCAGATTTTCAAATGATTTCAATGATATGCAATGAAAATAATGCAAAACTATGCTTTTATGCAAGCCTATAATGCTTATTTTTTTCACTTGTTTCAAATTTATGCAAGATTTTTCAATGAAGAATGATAAGTATGATATGGATTAATGCAAGATCCAATTTCAAGGCTTAGTAGGATGCAAATGCTTGATGCTATGGGTTCACCAAAATGTTATGTAGAAAAAAGGGGTTGAATGCAATCATGTAAGTACACTAGATCAAACCCTCTTTCATTATAATATTCAAGGACAAAAATGAGCTAAGTCACTACAAGATGAAAGAGGACTCAACTACTAATTTTGTGCTCTTTTTTGCTGTGGAAATATGTGATTCAACCAAGAATTTTATCAAACCCTAGGTTAATTATGAGAAAAACCCTAATTATGAGATAATCAACTTATAATAGACAAACAACAACAAAAACTCAGGATCTGAAAGTACCCGGATGATCAGTGAGATGTCATAGCCTATTTCATGGAAGCTAAAATGTCAGAGGAATCTGGGGTGGGCGCCCAAGTCATGAAAGTTAGGAACTCCGAAAACTCAAAACACGAAAGATGTCACAGAAGATGCCCAGACGCCTGTTTCAGTAGGAGGACGCTGGGGCGGGCACCCAAGTATTTCACAAAAGAATTTCTGTAATCTATTTTCAGATCTTGAAACCCTTTCTCTTGAACAACTTCCATGTACCTTCACGTCTTCAGTCCTCGCACATGTAACCTACACACAAGAAGAAAAGGGGTTTGGGTGTTGTGGTGTTTAGGGATTTGCCTTGAAGTTAATTCACAAGTTAGAATTCAAGCTTTCCCAACACCATTATTAGAGAGAGCATGCCCTTATAGGGCAGAGGCTAAAGATAAACCAAATTATGATGAAATGATTCAAACAATTATGATGTCACGTTGGAGGTGAAGTCCTTAGGAGGATGATGATTCTTCAACTCATAAGGATGTTGATGATGATTCCAAATCTACCACAAACACAATACAAACACAAATTTGCAACAATAACACCATGAATGCCTTGAATGCTCTTTGCTCAAATATCATAACCTTGCTATCATCAACTTGTACTAAAATGAATTCAAACACTCACTTATATATGCTTTCCCATTAAACATTCATAAATTAATTGAAAGAGCTGACAAGGAGAGACCCATTTAAAGGTCCTATGCCGACATGAATTAAATTATGCCCTGACCAATCAGGGAGGACTTGGGCATGGATGCCCAAGTCCCAAGGAGACTTTTTGGTCCAGGGTTAAGCATTAAATGGGTCCCTAGTTCCCATTTGACATGGGTTTTGGGGGATTTCTCATCGGGATGAATATTTTGCATGTAGAGTGTTAACACGGGGACCTAGGATCTAAACTAGGAGGTAAAAAGGCATGTGTCCACTTTTTACTCCATAACAGAGCCTAAACTAATTAGAAATCTTTTTAAAAAACTTTCAATATTCTTATGTTTTTTAATATTTTTTTATATTTATAAAAAAATATTCAAACTTCATATTTTTTAATATTTATAATACTTAATTTCAAATATAATAAGTTTTTAATAGAAAATCTTAAATGACTGGATAATTTTTGTAATTTCATTATCTTTATAGTTGCATGAAGATAGTACATTGAATGATCTAGCATTTTTAATATTTATGATACATAATTTAAAATATAATAAGTTTTTAATAAAAAATGTTAAATGACAGGGTGATTTTTGTAATTTCATTATCTCTATAGTTGCACGAAGATAGTACATTGAAAGACCTAGTATTTTTTTGGATATCTTTTATACTAGTTTAAATTTTGTAACATAAGACAAATACTTAAACTAGTTTATAGAATTACAAGTCCATTTAAAAGACTATCAACTAATTAAAAATACTAATAAATGTTATATGTGAAAATGTGGGAAGGTGGTGGATTGTGTTTAGATCTATCAAATCAAACCCTCCTTTCACACTAACACTCAAGGACAATAATGGAGCCAAGTCACTATAGATGAAGAGGACTCAACTAAAGGTTGATGTACTCAAGAATGATATGGAAAGATTGATTAGATTGAGAGATTTGTCAAACCCAAATTTGAATAAGCCTTAAACCCTAATTATAATGAAATCAGGTACAGACAAACAAAGTGCTACAGATCACTAGATAGGAACACATTCAGGAAGGATCAGAAACATACTAGAAGTTGGATTTACGAAAGCAAAGAATTTGTGAACTATGGGGCAGGCAGCCAAGTTTGATAGGGCAGTTTTTCTACAGATCCAGAGTAGTGAGCAGTGTCAGATGATGTTAAGTTCCTAAGTTTGGGATAAATCCTATCGGGAGGACTACGGGGCGGGTGCCCTAGTATAGTAGGGTAGAATTACAACAAATTTCTATAAGATCCTGAATCTTTATCCTCTGAATTGCTTCTCTGCACATGCACTTCGCCAAATCCACACCTGCAACTTGTAATCACAAAGAGAGGGGTTTGGGGGTTGTAGTGTTTAGGAGCTTGCCTCGGTCAAGCCTCAAAATGACATTCAAGTCTTCCAACACTGTTGTTAGATAGAGTGTGTGCCCAAAGGAGGGCATAGGCCAAAGCAATGATGGAATAAAATGATTGAAGCACAAATAAATGTCACCTTAGAGGTGAAGCCCTCACAGAGATGAAGATCCTTCAAATCATGAGGAGATGGATTGATGAAGCCAAATCTGCAACAAACAAACACAGTAACAACACAATTTTGCTCTACAACACAATGAATGCCTTGAAAAGCCTTAGCTCAATATCACAAGTTCACATTATTTATCTAGGTGTAAAATGAAGACATAAACTCACTTATACATGCTTTCCCGCTAACTTTTGTAATTCAAATTGACAAGGCTGACATAGGGAAACCTTTTTAAAGGACCTATGCCGACACATTTAAATTTGGGTCCCGACAAATCAGCCTAGACTTGGGCATGACAAGACTGACAGAGGGAAACCTTTTTAAAGGTCCTATGCCGACACATTTAAATTTGGGTCTTGACAAATTAGCCTTGACTTGGGCATGGGTGCCCAAGTCCTAAGGCCATTTTTTGGTCTTGATTAACATTTAGAGTGGGCCCCCTAAGTCCCATTTGACATGGGTTTTGGGGGAAATTTCTCCAGGATTAGTATTAAGCATGTAAAGTGTAAACATGGGGACCTAAGAGCTAAACTAGGAGGTAAAAAGGCATAGGGATACTTTTTACTCCATAACATTTAGCCCCCACTTTAATGTATGTATGATCTTACGATTCCATGCATGCATTGAAGTATGATTGAAGCATATCAAACACATCAAACATGCCAAGTGCATAGCTCTAAGGCATACCCAAAGGTTGGAGGACTATTTCTAGTCCCTAATCTCAGGTAAGCACTAGAAAACACATGGAAGACACACAAGACACAATGAAGACAGTAAGGAAGAATACACAGGAAGCACACAATACATAGAGAAGATATGAGAGAAGTCACACAATACACAAAGTATACATTGATTTAACAACTAAATAAATCCTAAACTAGGGGGGCAGAGGGAGCTCATCACTACGCACCTCTAGACTGCCAAAATATGCAAAATAAAACCTAAAATGTGGAGGGAGATCATCGCTACGTTCCTTTAGACCACACCAGGGGGAAGACACACTAAACAAAAATCCAAGTGTGGATGGAGCTCATTGCTACACACCTTTAGACCACACTCGGGGTAAGAAATAATAGACACATAAGGAAGATACACAGAATACACGAGCGCCACACAATATGCCATAGACATACTATACGTCCTATACATGACAAATACGAGTGATGGGAATGAGCTTATTGCTAAGTCCCACCATCTAAAACACATTTCAGACACACTTGATGGTTGAGCTACGCTACCACAACTGCCAAAGACACGCTTAAGGGTGGATGACTCAAGATCCAGCCCCACCCCCACAAAGGACTTTGTATAAAAGAATGTGCACTAGATCAAGAGATACACCATCCCATCTTCCACATAAGGGCTTTGTATAAAATGATATGCACTAGCTCAAGAGATACATAATCCTGCCTCACAATGAGGGCTTTTTGCTTGCATTTTAATAAGGATGTGCACTAGCTCAAGAGATACACCATCCCACCTTGTACTGAGGGATTTTAAAAACACTTTGTTAGTGTCAAAATAATCAGACATATACCATTATATATGCCCCCACCTTAAGGTGGTTGATACCACTTGTCGGTATCAAGCACATTAAGGTAGAGTGAAAACACGCAAGGGAACAAGAGCTCTCACAAAGCTCGTGCCCCCAAAATGGACATGTGCCATGATCGCCGAATGTTCCCACAAACACATTGATATGAATTGCTAAGATAATCAACAGGAGATAAGCTTAGAACATCTTACTCTAAGATAATAACCAAATCAAATCATAGAAGCTATGCATAAATCATATATTAGATCACATCAAAGAACCAAGGCTACACTTGTGGGTTCAAAATTGAGTATAGCCATTGGGCTTATACTGCAAATATCTTAGAACTGAGTGTAACAAGGTGAGATATAAAACAATCCAAATTACACGGAGCACATATATTGCAAAGGTTTGTTACAAGAGATATGACAACATGATACATCACATGGAGCGATTCTACTAGTCAAGCATTAGATATATATATCAACCCCATCTTCATATACATGGACTAGGTTCATTTTTGCTTTATTGCTGAAGGGACACATGATCCTTATCAATATTTGTTTGTTTTCATCATCCGCCGACTAGGTAGAATCACTAAAGAAGTGGAAACAATAAAAATAAGAGAGGAGAATCAAGTGCCTTAGGAACACCACATAGGAGGATGCCACCAAGACATCATCCGCAATGCTATGCCCCCAAGGCACAACACACAACAATAAAATAGAGAAGAGGAAAGATAGAAGAATGTAGAAACAAATAGAATAATGGTCACAACAGAGGCAGTCTCCTGGTATCCTCGACCTTACAAGAGTATCAAGGGTCATCCTAGGAGACCTAAACAACATATAACACATCATAGGGGAACACAACACATAAGAGGGGGGCACGTAAGAGAGAAAAGGTATGCTACGACAATGGTGGATAAAAGGGTTAGAAATACTTACTTGTGTACACAACCAAACTAGCAGTCGTCATTGAGTAAATCATCTTCCTCCCAATCTTGAATGCAATAGGAAATAGGCACGTAGGGTACAATTGCCTGACTTAAATATCATCCTTTAACTCTTCTCCATTTAGCTCTTCCTTATTTGATTCAATGTTAGATGGTGAAATGTTCTCTTGTTGAGGTGTATTTTGTCGAGCTAAAGCTTATCTTCTTTTTCTTCTTTCTCTTGCTTGTCGATTCCTTCATGTTTTATTGGTAATGTTGTCAAGAGGATTCTCATGATTTTCCATAGCCTTCAACATCTCACAAGAAGTTGTCGTAGGATTAAGTTTTGGTGATGCAATGTTTTGTTTTCTATGGGTATCTTCCAATCCTTGTAGGGATGACGATGGAGGCACTTCAAAAAATATCCCCTTACCTTGCAGTCTAGGGGGTTCTTGTAATGCAGGTTGTTCTTCACTTGTTGTATGTTGAATAGGAGGTTCGGCCAATTTTGTTATTAATTTTTCTTTGTATCATCTATATCCTAGGAAAGTTTGATCTTCTTGTGGTTCAGGAGGCTCAGTAGGTTGTGGCCAAAAGTAATCAAGAGTGAAGTTTTTCTGATTAACCATAGGTTGTCATTGACTATGGTGTATAGTATGCATGGTCCCATGGTGAGGAAACTTTAGGCATTTGTGAATTGTTGAGGGAATAGCTTTCATGACCTTGAGCCATGGATGGCCTAATTTTATATAGAATAGGTCAGATGTAGGGATGATATCAAATGATTGTTCCAATGCTTTTTCAAATACTCTGACCAACAATGTAATCTTCCCTATGGCTAGAAAGAAAGCCCCAGTATGTGTTTTGATCATCATGTTTGTGGGCTCATTAGTTTCTTGCATCAACCTATGTGAATAAAGGAACTCGTCCATAGAGACATTAGTCATGCAGTTGGGATCAATAAGGGCTCCTCTTGTAGGATTTTCCATTATGTGAACTATGGTGTAAAGGGGTCCTTCAATGCTTTTGATTGTTCTATCATGTGGTGTGAAAGTTAAGGCTGGTTCAGGGGTCTTCCTTTTCTTGTAGATTCAAGGAGAGACCATAGCATTGTTATTACGATGAGAAGCCATGTATGTGAGACTATTTCACACCAAAGCACTTGTTTGAGGAAATTGGGTTATTGAAAGAGCTCAAATACACATAAATTTCAAAACAAACAAAGTAGGTAGGAGGAAAAAGTACTACACAACAAGGGAAGATGAATGTTTTTAGAGGTTTGTTAAAAATATGTAAATAGAGTGTGTAAACCCTTATTGTTGAAATACACATTGTGTAATTAAAAATATGCAAATTTTTAAGTACAAGTATGAAATGATGCAAAATTTTCAAAAGAAAAGATGCCTAAAATGAATGCAAGATATGAGTTGAAAGAGATTTATTACATATGCAATGAAACAATGCAAAACTCTACTTGTTTATGAACCCAAAATGTTTGATTTTTTCACTCTTTTTAATTTAAATGCATGAAAGATGTTATGAGACTGTGTAAAAAGATGAATGAATGAAATCTAATCAGGTATAGTGTGTAAAATAGCTTAGATCTGATGTAAGAAGGATGCCAAAGTCCTACAATGCTCAATGCACAATCAAAAGGATGAAGGTAGTTATTTTTGTTGAAATACACAATGTGTAAATGCAAAAGGTGAGAGTTTCAAAGCTAGGATGCAAAAGTGTGCACTATGATCCAAATCTACGCTTCAAAATTAGATTTGAATGAATGTTGAAAAGTAGTAGCAAAATCTGAAAATGAAAATTTGTCTATAAACCCTAGTTTTTCCAAAGACTAGGTTATATGAAAAATGCAACTTTTTAAGAAAAATCCTAGCAAATGCAACTTGTAAATGCAAGTGTTTTTACGAAGCAATGATGAATTACTGTAATAAATATCAGATCTAATGCAAAAATTAGAAATATGAATCTTTTTATAATATGCAATGCAAAATATGCAAAACTATGCCTTAATGCAAGCCTAGAATGCTTGTTTTTTCATTTTTTTTTCAAATGTATGCAAAATTTTCCAATGCAAGATGATAAATATGATATGAATGAATGTAAAGGTTGATCACAACACTCAACAAGATGCAAGTTCAGTAAAAACATAGGTTTGCCAAAATGTTATATGTGAAAATGTGGGAAGATGGTGGATAGTGTTTAGATCTATCAAATCAAACCCTCCTTTCACACTAACACTCAGGACAACAAGAGAGCCAAGTCACTACAGATGAAGAGGATTCAGTTACAAGTTGATGTACTCAGGAATGATATGGAAAGATTGGTTAGATTGAGAGATTTGTCAAACTCTAATTTGAATAAGCCTTAAACCCTAATTATTATAAAATCAGGTACAGATGAACAAAGTGCTACAGATCACTGGACAGGAAGACACTCAGGAAGGATCAGAAAGATACCATAAGTTGGATTTATGGAAGTGAAGACTTTGTGGACTACAGGGTGGGTGCCCAAGTTTGATAGGGCAATTTTTCTGTAGATACAGAGAAGTGAATAGTGTTGGATGATGTTCAGCTCTTGAGTTTAGGATAAATCATGTCGGGAGGACTACGGGGTTGGTGCCCTAGTCCAGTAGGGTAGAATTACAACTTTTTGCAAGATCCTGAATCTTTATCCTCTAAATTACTTCTTTGCACATACACTTCACCAAATCTCGCACCTGTAACCTGCAATCACAAAGAGAGGAATTTGGGGGTTGTGGTGTTTAGGATCTTGCCTCAGTCAAGCTTCGAAATGACATTCAAGTCTTCCAACACCATTGTTAGATAGAGTTCATGCCCAAAGGAGGGCAAAGGCCAAAGAAATGATGGAATAAAATGATTGAAGCACAAATAAATGTCACCTTAAAGGCGAAGCCCTCACGGAGATGAAGATCCTTCAAATCATGAGGAGATGGATTGATGAAGCCAAATCTACAACAACCAAACACAATAATAACACAATTCTTTTCTACAACACAATGAATGCCTTTAAATCTCTTAGCTCAATATCACAAGTTTGCATTATCCATCTAAGTGTAAAATGAAGACATAAACTCACTTATATATGTTTTCCCGCTAACTTTCGTAATTCAAATTGACAAGGCTGATAGAAGGAAACCTTTTTAAAGGTCATATGCTGACACATTTAAATTTGGTTCCCAACAAATCATCTTGGACTTGGGCATGACAAGGTTGACAGTGGGAAACCTTTTTAAAGGTCCTATGCTGACACATTTAAATTTGGGTCCCGACAAGTCAGCCTAGACTTGGGCACGGGTGCCCAAGTCCCAAGGCCATTTTTTGGCCTTGATTAACATTTAAAGTGGGCCCTTAAGTCCCATTTGACATGGGTTTTGGGGGAAATTTCTCTAGGATTAGTATCAAGGATGTAAAGTGTAAACATGGGGACCTGGGAGATAAACTAGGAGGTAAAAAGACATAGGGATACTTTTTACTCCATAATATTTAGTGCCCACTTTAATGTACGTATGATCTTATGATTCCATCCATGCATTGAAGTACGATTAAAGCATATCAAACACATCAAACACACCAAGTATATAGAACTAAGGCATACCCAAAGGTTGGTGGACTATTTCTAGCCCCCAATCTCAGGTAAGTAGTAGAAAACATATGGAAGACACACAAGATACAATGAAGATAGTAAGAAGCATGCAAAACACAAAGAATATAGTGGAAGCACACAATACACAGAGAAGACATGAGAACAATCACGCAATACATGAAGTATACATTAATTTAACAACTAAATAAATCCTAAACTAGGGGGTGGAGGGAGCTAATCGCCACACGCCTTCAGACCCCCAAAAACACCTAAAACAAAACCCAAAGTATGGAGGGAGATCATCGCTACACACCTTTCGACAACACCAGGGGGAAGACATGCTAATTAAAAACCCAAGTGTGGAGGGAGCTCATCACTACGCGCCTTTAGACCACACTCTGGGTAAGACATAGTAGACTCATAAGACACATAGAATACACGAGCGCTGCATAATATGCCATAGAAATATACTATACATCAAGTATACATGAGAAACACGAGTGATGGGAAGGAGCTTATTGCTAAGTCCCACCATCTAAAACAAATTTCAAACACACTTGACGGTTGAGCTATGCTACCACAATTGCCAAAGACACACGTAAGGGTGGATGACTCAAGATCTAGCCCCGCCTCCACAAAGGACTTTGTATAAAAGGATGTGCACTAGCTCAAGAGATACACCATCTAGCCTTCCACAAAAGGGCTTTGCATAAAATGATATGCACTAGCTCAAGAGATACATAATCCCACCCCGTGATGAGGGCTTTTTGCTTGTATTTTAATAAGGATGTGCACTAGCTCAAGAGATACACCATCCCACCTCGTGGTGAGGGCTTTCAAACACGCTTCATTAGTGTCAGAATAATCAGATAGATACCATTATATATGCCCCTACCTTAATATGGTTGATACCACTTGTTGGTATTAAGCACATTAAGGTAGAGTGAAAACACGCAAGGGAACAAGAGCTCTCGCAAAGCCCATGCCTCCAAAAGTGACGTGCCACGATCGTTGAATGTTCCCACAAACACATTGATATGAATTGCTAAGATAATCAACAAGAGATAAGGTTAGAACATCATACTCTAAGATAATAACCAAATCAAATCATAGAAACTATGCATAAATCATATATTAGATCACATCAAATAACCAAGGCTACACTTGCGAGTTCAAAACTGAGTATAGCTGTTGGGCTTATACTGCAAATATCTTAGAACTGAGTGTAGCAAAAATGTGAGATACAAAACAATCCATAGTACACAGAGCAGATGTATTGCAAAGGTTTGTTACAAGAGATACATGACAACATGATACATCACACGGTGCGATTCTACTAGTCAAGCGTCGAATATATATATATATATATATATACCAACCCCATCTTCATATATGGACTAGGTCCATTTTTGCTTTTTTGCTGAAGGGACACACAGTCCTTATCAATATTTGTTTGTTTTCATCATTTTCCGCCTAGGTAGAATCATTGAAGAAGTGGAAATAATAAAAATGATATATATATATATATATATATATATATATATATCAACCCCATCTTCATATATGGACTAGGTCCATTTTTTCTTTCTTGCTGAAGGGACACACGGTTCTTATCAATATTTGTTTGTTTTCGTCATCTGCCGACTAGGTAGAATCATTGAAGAAGTGAAAACAATAAAAATGAGAGAGGAGAATCAAGTGCCTTAGGAACACCACATAGGAAGATGCCCCCAAGATATCATCTGCAACGCTATGCCCCCAAGGCACAACACACAACAATAAAATAGAGGAGAGGAAAGAAGAATGTAGAAATAAATAGAAGAATAGTCACAACAGAGGCGGTCTCCCGGTATCCTTGACCTTACAAGAGTATCAAGGGTCATCTTAGGAGACCTAAACAACATATAACACATCATGGGGAACACAACACATAAGAGGAGGCCACATAAGTGATAAAAGGTATACTACGATAAAGGTGGCTAATAGGGTTAGAAATACTTACCTGTGTACACAACCGAACTAGCGATTGTCATTGAGCAAATCATCTTCCTCCTAATCTCAAAAGCAAGAGGAAATAGGCACATAGTGTACAATTGCCTAACTTAAATTGTCATCCTTTAACTCTTCTTCCTTTGGCTCTTCCTTATTTGATTCAATGTTAGATGGTGAAATGTTCTCTTGTTGAGGTGTGTTTTGTCGAGCTAAAGCTTGTCTTCTTTTTCTTCTTTCTCTTGCTTGTTGATTCCTTCGCGTTTTATTAGTAATGTTGTCAAGAGGATTCTCATGAATTTCCATAGTGTTCGACATCTCAAAAGAAGAATCTATCATGGGATTAAGTTTTGGTGATGCAATGCTTTGTTTTCTATGGGTATCCCCCGATCCTTCAAGGGATGACAATGGAGGCACCTCGACAAATATCCCCTTACTTCGCGGTCTAGGGGGTTCTTGTAATGCAGGTTGTTCTTCACTTATTGTATGTTGAATAGGAGGTCTGGCCAATTTTGTTATTAATTTTGCTTTGTATCATCTATATCCTAGGAAAGTTTGATCTTGTCTTGGTTCAGAAGGCTCAGTAGGTTGTGGCCAAAAGTAATCAAGAGTGAAGTTTTTTTGAGTAACCAGAGGTTGCCATATGGTGTATAGTATGCATGGTTGCATGGTGAAACTTTAGGCATTTATGAATTGTTGAGGGGATAGCTTTCATGGCCTTGAGCCATGGATGACCTAATTTTATACGGAATAGGTTAGATGTAGGGATGATATCAAATGATTGTTCCAATGCTTTATCAAATACTCTGACCAACAAGGTAATCTTCCCTATGGTTGGAAAGAAAGCTCCAATATGTGTTTTGATCATCACGTCTATGGGCTCATTAGTTTCTTGCATCAACCTATGTGAATAAAGGAACTCTTCCATAGCGACATTAGTCACGCAATTGGGATCAATAAGGGCTCCTCTTATAGGATTTTCCATTATGTGAACAGTGATGTAAAGGGGTTGGGTCCTTCAATGCTTCTGATTGTTCTATCATGTGGTGTGAAAGTTAAGGCCGGTTCAGGGGTCTTCCTTTTCTTGAAGATTCAGGGAGAGACCATAGCATTGTTATTATGATGAGAAGCCATGTATGTGAGACTATTTCACACCAAAGCACTTGTTTGAGGAAATCAGGTTATTGAAAGAGCTCAAATACACACGAATTTCACAACAAACAAGGTAGGTAGGAGGAAAAAGTACTACACAACAAGGGAAGATGAATGTTTTTAGAGGTTTGTTAAAAATATGTAAATAGAGTGTGTAAACCCTTATTGTTGAAATACACATTGTGTAATTAAAAATATGTAAATTTTCAAGTACAAGTATGAAATGATGCAAAATTTTCAAATGAAAATATGCCTAAAATGAATGCAAGATCTGAGTTGAAAGAGATTTATTACATATGCAATGAAACAATGCAAAACTATGCTTGTTTATGAACCTAAAATGCTTGATTTTTTCACTTTTTTTTTTTAAATGCTTGAAAGATGTTATGAGACTATGTAAAATGATGAATAAATAAAATCTAATTAGTTATAGTGTGAAAAATAGCTTAGATTTGATGCAAGAAGGATGCCAAAGTCTTAAATGCTCAATGCACAATCAAAAGGATGAAGGTGTCATGCCCACATTTCCCATGTGGTCACAACACGCATCACACATGTCATGTCCACATTTGTCATGTGGTCATGACACGAAATATCAAAAAAATTTCACGCTTCGCTAGAAACCCCCCTTGCACGCGTAAGCGTGCTCGATGGCATAAGCTTAAGGCATAAACAAAACAGTTGCAAAGTGGGGTAATACGCACACGTGCGCATACCAATCCCAAGAAGGCCATCAAGGGGGTCATCGCGATGCGGTTAACTTTTCTAATAGGGCTAAACTTTACTAACCTAACTAAACCCTAAATTCTGAAAAAATCTGGCGGCATAATGCCTCATGGGCGTGAGTAGGGTTTATTGTACTAAAACTAAGTTTTGATTAAGAGGTTTCCTGATTTGGGTTAATAAATTTCTTACATCTCCCTAATTACATTGGAATATAGTTGATTAAGTTAATTGTACATTTTTTAGAGAGTCTGATCTTTTGTTCTCCTTCACGTTTTCTGTAATTTTATTATTAATTTGTTCTCCTTCACATTTTCTAAATTTAAAACATTTTTCAACAAAGTCTGAACATTTGTTCTCCTTCGCGTTTCCTGAAATTTAATATTAATTTGTTCTCCTTCACGTTTTTTTAAATTTAATATTAATTTGTTCTCCTTCACGTTTTCTAAATTTAAAACATTTCTCAACAAAGTTCGAACATTTGTTCTCCTTCACGTTTTCTAAATTTAAAATATTTTTCAACAAAGTTCGAACATTTGTTCTCCTTCACATTTTCTAAAATTTAATATTAATTTGTTCTCCTTCGCGTTTTCTAAATTTAAAACAATTTTCAACAAAGTCCGAACATTTGTTCTCCTTCACGTTTTCTAAAATTTAATATTAATTTGTTCTCCTTCACATTTTCTAAATTTAAAACATTTCTCAACAAAGTTCGAACATTTGTTCTCCTTCGCGTTTTTTAAATTTAAAACATTTTTCAACAAAGTCCGAACATTTGTTCTCCTTCATGTTTTCTGAAATTTAATATTAATTTGTTCTCCTTCGCGTTTTCTAAATTTAAAACATTTTTCAACAAAGTCCGAACATTTGTTCTCCTTCACGTTTTCTAAAATTTAATATTAATTTGTTCTCCTTCGTGTTTTTGATCAATCAGAGTTATCTCTACATCATTTACATTATTCCTAATTTCTTGGTAGATCAGATCTCGTAACAGGATTTACTAACATCGTTTGAAAAAGTATGCTAGGTTTCCATTCGGGTTTCAAAACAACGTCTACTTAACTTCCGTAATTAACTTTTCTCAAATGATTAAAAGAAACATTAAAATTTGTTTAATTCTTTTAGCCCTAAATTGATCCCATGCATTTTCTCCTCTTTGTTTTCACTTTTAATTTTCTTTCTTTTTTTCTCTTTTTTTTCTCATTTTCTCAATTTGTTATTTTCTCATTTTGTTGCAGGATATAATGGCCACTTATGAAATGCATAAGATGGCTTCATATAATTATAGATATTTAAAATATATATATATATATATATATATATATATATATATATATATATATATATATATATATATATATATATATATATATATAGTGTGTGTGTGTGTGTTATTGAGTTCATGTATTAGGTTTCCTATATATAAATATATGCATATTGTTTTATTTTCTTATTTTCATTTGTAATAACATTGAAACCCTAAATCTTTTGTTTTGTTTTGGCAGGGTTGTGAGGATAAGGTGGCGGCGCATGGGGGAGACCATAGAGTGGTGGCCATCGGCGAAGGGAATCCATAGGTGGAAGCACTGTGAGGGGGGCGTAGACAGAGGGGCCGCAGAGAGGTGAACGACAAGAGTGGTGATTGGGGGTGGAGTGGAGGTTTGTAGGGAGTAGCGAGCGCTACAAGGGAGGCTGCGGGCTTTTAAAGTAACAGGGGTGTGGGGAGGGGGATGGAGCCCCCACCCACATCCCATATGATGGGGTGTGGGTGGGGGCTCCGCCCCCCTCCCCACACCCAACACCAATAGTTCGGCAGTGGGGGGGTTCGAAACCCCCCCCCCCCCCCAACCATATACCTTAAAATTTCCCTCTGAAAATTAACGCGACTGTCAACAAAAAATAAATAGTCTCCTTTGTATTTTATTCATTTATTTATATTTTTATATATTAAGTTTCATTCAATATAACATGTATATATATATAAGTATATACACAGCATTCATAATTTTTTTAAAAAAAATTTACAGTATGCTATTATATATATATATATATATATATATATATATATATATATATATATTCTTTTTAACATGGTTATTTATTACAGTCAATTTTTGTTTAGCAGAAATAAAGAATTCAATTTATATATAAATACATTTAATGTATACATTCAAATACTCATAATAAATATAATCTCTTTATTTTCTTTTCAACTACATACAAATTTATTTTATAATTAATATACAAAGATAAATATATCTATTTTTTTTTGTTTAACTCAAATCCACTACAAGACAATGAACTCAATTTTCTATCAAGTATACACATTGGCATGATTAATATTCACACATCCTTTTTAAAAAAAAAAAGGAATAATACAAATAATTTAGATAGTTCAAATCTATAACAACAACTAATTTTCTCTTTCGTCACAATAACAATATGCAATTTGTTTCATATTTATCACAAAATAAGAAGCACGAATTTACTAATTGCCAAAAGCTTAAAAATTTACATACAATGAATTATCTTACAAAACAAAATTTTCTTCATTCAACTTTTTTGAATAATAAATATTTAAACTAACAATTTCTAACTTTCAATTCAATGAAAAAAAAAATCCAACACACAACTTTCAAGAATATAATTTTACAACCAAAAGAGAGAACCAAGTTCTCATCTTTGACAACTAACAATGGTAAGATATCCTAAGAAGGCCAAGCTCTCTCTCATGAGCTTTAAGAGTAAAGGAAAATAAAATATGAACTCCAAGCACAAGGAGTTTCTCCAACTTCACATTTAGCTCCATTGAACTTGCATATCACACAAAGGGGAAAGAAAACCACACATCTTGCTCTCCTCCCTACCGTAGACCCACAAGAGGGTCACCCCCGAGCTAGGGAGGTCATCCACACACCTAGGGTCTCATTCCACTTCACAACGAGGCACACAAACATCCAAAACACAATATTACACCCATAGATAATCACAACACATGAACTCAACCAAGGTGAGTTCAAAGGGGTAGGGGAGTGGACACACTCAACTCAAGAGTGCCACTCCTTCAAAGTATCCCAACACAATTTCTCTTATGGCCTCAAGCCAACATGTTTAGCAAAATTTTCCAAAAGTTCACATATTTTGGCTCTCAAGCCATGTCTCAATTTGCTCAAAATCACATATATTGCCCTTAAGGCTTCAACACCACAAAACAAGGTAATGACCCCGAGGAGGATCATTCCTCCCCTACCCCACACTTATTGAGCATTTTCTCCCAAGTGGGAGAGGCTCTTACAACACCCTACCAAAATTTTTCACAATAACAAAATACAACTCAAGTAAATACATCACACACATATGCATCATGCAAGCAAACTAAACTACAAAGGGAAGGCCTTAGCCTTGAAAACCAACCTTTAAAAGCCCTATTATGGAAGAAAGTTGATGTAGAGCTTCTCCAAATTCTCCTCCAACATAAACCACCAAACTCCCTCTATCTTTTTCCCAAAATCAATTTCAAACAATTCAAATTCTCAAAAATTCAACAACCCTTCACCTTCTCCCAAGTGGGATTAAAATAAGCTCAACCCATGAGCTTAGAGGAATGGGGAGGTGACACTTGTCACCTCCTCACTCTTCCTCCCCACTACAAGCATGTCCCAAGGGATGGGTGTTGACAAATGTCACTCACCCATCCCCAAATCTCCCTCACCCCTTACCATATGTCCTCTCTCCAACATGTGGGAGAGAAAAGAGGAGTTAAAGAGGGAAAGGGTGACACATGTGTCCCCTTCCTTTCCTCTCAAGAAGGACCACACAATTCCAAGGGTATTCTCACCAATTGTGAGAGAGACTTGAAGTCAAGTCCTCCACAATTGGTGGGTCTTGGAGTCATCTCCAACCTTGGGAAGTGAAAAGGGATGGGGTTGAGTGTTGGTACCACTCATCCTCTCCCTCCCATGCCTCTAATTTCGTCACTTAACTTCAGTGTTAAGTTAAGGTGACCATATGGAGGTCTACCAAGGGTTACTTAAGACAAATAGGTCCCTAGACCCATGGGGTACAACCCAGGGTCAAGTTTAGCCTAGTTAGAGCACCCAGAGTCAAGTTAAAACACATGAAAAGGGTCTCCAAAAATTTAAAATTTAAAATGTAATTCAAAGACAAACTTCTTACAACACAAATTATAATTCAAATTAAAAGAGGGTAGACTTAACCCAATTAACCACATGTAAATTAACAATATAGAATTTTCATCATGCACATGGTTGAGCTTAGTTCCTCGTGGAACTAGATCGGTTTCACAAGGAATTACAACATCGAGTTTGGGATGATCTCCAGTATCTGTGGTTTGTTAGAAATACCTGCACACTCAATTGCAAAGTTAATCCCACATATAAATATCATAGCTAAAGCAATTTAAAATATGCACTCACATAAAATATCACAAGTTCACATAAGCATAAGGAAAGTCACAATACAATTAGGTTCTAATTTCCGCATTTCAAACATCCATTCCCAAGATTGAATCTCAAAATAGTTTTCTATCCAACATCACCCAATTAGTTTTCCCTTAATATAAAGCATTTTTCTAACATCACCCAATTTGTTTTCTCTTAATATAAAGCATCTATCTAACATCACCCAATTAGTTTTCTTTTAACATCATAATATAAACCAATTTCTATCTAACATCACCCAATTAGTTTTCCTTTAATATAAAGCATCTATCTAAGATCACCCAATAAGTTTTCCCATAATATAAAGCATCTATCTAACATCACCCAATTAGTTTTCCCATAACATCATAAATAGTTTGAGAATTTGGGATCAATAGTCCCACAAGTCTAGATGTATTAGCAACAATAAGGTAAATAGTCACATGAACGGGAATGAAAAAGGTAGGCCTCACAGAAGGTAGTTATTTTTGTTGAAATACACAATGTGTAAATGCAAAAGGTGAGAGTTTCAAAGCTAGGATGCAAAAGTATGCACTATGATCCAACTCTACACTTCAAAATCATATTTGAATGAATGTTGAAAAGGAGTAGCAAAATCTAAAAATAAAATTTTGTCTACAAACCCTAGTTTTTGCAAAGACTAGGTTGTATGAAAAATGCAACTTTTTAAGAAAAACCCTAGCAAATGCAACTTGTAAATGCAAATTTTTTTATGAAGCAATGACAAATTACTATAATAAATATCAGATCTAATGCAAAAATCAGAAAATTAAATCTTTTTATAATATGCAATGCAAAATATGCAAAACTATGCCTTAATGCAAGCCTAGAATGCTTGCTTTAAAAATTTTCCAAATGTATGCAAAATTTTCCAATGCAAGATGATAAATATGATATGAATGAATGCAAAGACTAATTACAACACTCAACAAGATGTAAGTTCAGTAAAAGCATGGGTTCACCAAAATTTTATATGTGAAAATGTGGGAAGATGGTGGATAGTGTTTAGATCTATCAAATTAAGCCCTCCTTTCACACTAACACTCAAGGACAACAATTGAGCCAAGTCATTACAAATGAAGATGACTCAGCTACAGGTTGATGTACTTAGGAATGATATGGAAAGATTGATTAGATTGAGAGATATGTCAAAACCTAATTCAAATAATCCTCAAACCCTAATAATAATGAAATCAGGTACAGACAAACAAAGTGCTACAGATCATTGGATAGGAAAACACTTAGGAAGGATAAGAAACATACCAGAAGTTGGATTTCCAGAAGCAAAGACTTTGTGGACTATGGGGCGGGCGCCCAAGTCTGATAGGGCAATTTTTCTACAAATCCAGAGCAGTGAGCAGTGTTGGATGATGTTCAACTCCTGAGTTTGGGATAAATCCTGTCAGGAGGACTACGGGGTGGGCACCCTTGTCCAGTAGGGTAGAATTACAACAACTTTCTGTAAGATCCTGAATCTTTATCCTCTGAATTACTTCTCTGCACATGCACTTTGCCAAATCCTGCACCTGTAACTTGCAATCACAAAGAGAGGGGTTTGGGGGTTGTGGTGTTTAGGAGCTTGTTTTGGTCAAGCTCTAGAATGAAATTCAAGTCTTCCAACACCATTGTTAGATAGAATGTGTGCCCAAGAGAGGGTAGAGGCCAAAACAATGATGGAATAAAATGATTGAAGCATAAATAGATGTCACCTTAGAGGTGAAGCCCTCACAGAGATGAAGATCCTTCAAATCATGAGGAGATGGATTGATGAAGCCAAATCTGCAACAAACAAACATAATAATAACACAATTCTACTTTGCAACACAATGAATGCTTTGAAATCCCTTAGCTCAATATCACAAGTTCACATTATTCATCTATGTGTAAAATGAAGACATAAACTCACATATATATGCTTTCCCGCTAACTTTCGTAATTCAAATTGACAAGGCTAACAGAGGGAAACCTTTTTAAAGGTCCTATGCTGACACATTTAAATTTGGGTCCCGACGAATTAGCTTGGACTTGGGCGCGGACGCCCAAGTTCCAAGGCCATTTTCTGGTCTTGATTAACATTTAGAGTGGGCCCCTAAGTCCCATTTGACATGGGTTTTGGGGAAATTGCTCTCGGATAAGTATTAAGCATGTAAAGTGTAAACATAGGGACCTAGGAGCTAAACTAGGAGGTAAAAAGGCATAGGGATACTTTTTACTCCATAACAATAACAAATAAACTTGTTAAAGCTTAAGGTGCTTGTAAACATCAAACCTTACCTGGTGAGACATTAAATTTGATGGTCAACCTTGCTTGTCATGATTTAATGCACCCCTAATTATTGTAAATAGTTTACTTATTATTTAAAAATATATTATTATCTATAATTTAACTTAAATTAAAAATGCCCATAAACAATAAATTATATAATATTGCGACATAAACTTCTACAAGACTTCTGCAATGTAATTTGAAAAAATAGATTGTTGGGTACTGATGAATGGATTGATGAAATTGAAGCTCCAACTTTACAAATTATTGTCTTACTCTTTGGCTTTAAGCACCTATGTAATGACATAAAGATAAACTAAAGATGGATATGATTTCAATCCACTGTACTTGGAGACAAACACATGCACTATAAGTAAATGTTAGAAAAAATCATTTCTCAATGCAGTCCACAAATATAACCATGTTACTTAGAGTAGCAACTCTTCTTCATCTCTTTCTTATGTGTAAATCAACTCTATTGTAATAAAAAGGTAGAGAAAAAGAAACAAAAAAAGAAATTGGAAAAAAAACCAAAAAAGTTGGAAAAAAAAGTGGAGAAAATCACACAAATTGTGGAGAAAGAAAAAAAAAGGATTAAAAAAAATAATAATAATAAAAAAATTGGAAAAAATAAAACATCAAAATCAAAAAAGAAATTGAAACCAAAAATACTTTTCAACCTATTTAGATATTTTTTTAAATATAAATATACTAGTTATAAATTTGTACTCATATTTAGTATATATGAAAAACAATGAATAACAACTAACATGAATTACTTTGTGGAAAAAATTGTTTCTAAATTGATTTTTAAAAATATTTAAGATAAACATTGTAACAAGATCATTAAAATAATTTAAGTTTCTAAATTAATTGTTCAAGATAAACATTATATTAAAAAATCATTTATATTTATCTTTGAAAATATTTTAAATTAATGTATATTTCTATAACAAAATATTATAAAATGATATATATATTATAACTAAAAATAATAAATTAATGTATACTGGTCTCTTCATTAGTCTCTTGAATGTCATTAAAAACTTTCAATTCATTTCATATATTATATTTTTCCTAAAATAAAATTTTATCTAAAAACTTGAGAGGATTTCAATAAAATTGGTTGGGGAGGGGCTATGCAAATTGTTCGAGGGTTTGTTCATCCCTTTGGACAATGTTGTAGGGCTTCCTGCCTGGATTGGTTTTGCATCCTTAGATTATCTTTCTTCTGCAAGTTCTATTGATTTTGTTGTTTCCCTTTTGTTGTTTTAGTCCCTATGGGGTCGACATTGATCTAGATCGTGTAGGTTTTTTTATTTCCTTGCTCAAGTGTATATTTGTTTTTGAATTTGAATGTGCTTGTATTTCCCGCCTGTGTTCTTTTAGACTCCATGCTTTGTGACTGGTGCAGGAGCACCTAGATGTCTCAGTTTTGTTTAATATTCCAGTAGTTGTTTTGGTTTAATAAGGTCTCTGAGACCATTTACACAATGTATAAGGCTTGAAAGCCATGTCGTAGTTGGACTATGTCCCAATGTCGAAGGAATCTTTTTCTATGTTGTAGGTCCTAGTTAGGACAGTCATGTTGTATTAGGAAGTTGCAATAGTCATTAGGTAGTTGCAATAGTTTAATAGTCATTAAAGTCATTTTAGCCTTCTTGTTGTAAGCCTATAGAGGCATGTCAAGGTTGGAAAGATGTTAAACACGTGTCATAGGTTAAAACCTTGTGTTAAAAGCATGATAAAACAGAAAACAGTCGGTGGACAGTCACTGTCAAAAACAGTTTCAAAGAAGAAAGTTTCTATTTTAGTGTTGCAGTTAAAATCAAGAAGAGAATTTGATGGTTTGGGCAGTTTTCTTGGTTCCCAACCCTTCCATGCAAATATGGAGGCTTATTTCAAGCCTAAAAAGTTGTATTGTGGAGGAGATTTTGGAAGGAATAGAAAGAAATATCAAAAAGACTGCTGTTTTATGTTTTTTTCTATTTTTTCTATTTTTTCCTTCACTGTTTCTCAGAAATCCGTACCTGTACGGAAGAGTCTTGGCATGAATTTGGAATGGGATGAGAGGAGACTGAAGTACCTTTGATTTAAAGCTTATTGGAGGTCTTAACACTGAACTTGAAGGGAGAAATCTCTGTTATGCCAAAAACTATTTTTTCCTATTTTTTTCTATGTTTTATTGTTGTTCCCTGTCCGTACTCGCGCTTGTACGGATCTGCCGTAGTTCATGTATGCATTGGATGATTAGAAGACTGAAATAGCTTGGGATTAAAACTTGTTTGAGGTCTTGACAGTAAACAGGATGGAAGATAACATTGGTTTTCCATAAACTATTTTTTTAATTGCTGTTAACAGTCAAGAAAATCACTATTTTCTGCATAAATCCGTACTTGTACGGCTGAGTGATGGATGGTATTAGTGATGGCTGTTTAGAGCATTGAGTTACCTGTTGTTTGCATTTGGTTTGGGTCCTTGACTCCATTGTTTAGCTCTGCATTTCCTTTTTGTCTGAAGGTAGGTTAAAATCCTGAACTAGGTTTTTCCTAAGTGGGCCGATGGTAATCTTCTCATTCCATTGATCCTTTCAGTTACTGATTAATGGAATGGTTTGTATACTAGACAATACAATGGCTTGTGAAGGTTGCAGGGGCAGGGGAGCAGTGTAGGTGGAGTTTGTTTTGGAAATGGGTCACCAAGATCCTTGTATTTGTAAATGGAGAAGGGCAACAGTCACTACAGAGAAGTCATGGGTAAGTTTGGTGAGGTATAGCTCTGTCAATGATGATAATAGGCATGTTAGGCATGTGACTTGCTTAACTAGTTTGAGTTTGTGTTAAGGGAAGATCACTCCAAGATGAAATTGTGACTGTCCTGCTCTTGGAGCTATGAGATTGTGGCTGCCCATGAGAGGTATGATAGATGTTGTCCTGCAGACCCTGCACATTGGGTTGTATGGAACTTAGGTGGAGTTAGACATCTTGTGATAGGTGTTCTAAAGTTTACCCTCCTTTTATATCATGAACATGAGAAGGTTGTGGTGTTAAGGCCTTCCATTGAAGTTTTGAATACTGCTGTCCTGCTGTCCTGAAGCCAAAAGAACTAGAAATGTCGTCAGCCTCTCCTATGCTGGATGGAGAGATGCTTATGGGGGAAAGAGGTAAGATGCAGCAACCACCATAGGTATCTATTTTCAGAACTAATTGTTTGAGCCATGGGAAGATATGCAAGTTGATTGTAGATTCAAGTTCTCATGATAACTTAGTTTCTTGGGAAATGGTGAATAAGTTGGGGTTGAAGACTTTTGATCATCCCAGTCCTTACCATGTCACTTGGGTGAGTCAAGAACAACAGGTAATGGTCACTAAGAAGGCTTATGTTGACTTCACAATTGGTCAATATCAGGACTCTGTTTTATGTGATGTTATTCCTATGACATGTGGGCATGTAATCTTGGGCAGACCATGGCAGTATTTGAGGACTATTCATGATGGGTATACTAATACCTATGTAGTGCACAAAGATGGTAAGAAGTTCAAATTGATTACTTTCCCTTGTGAGGAGAAGAAGGAACAAGTTACAATTTGCTTTGGAGAGAAATTGAAGTTGAATGTGCATGTTACAGATGACTACAAGCAGCATGAACAGTTGCAACAACAGAAGGTGGATGACAGTCCTAGAGAGCAGTAGGCTTGGGACTTGAGTTGTGTCAAGGTTGGGGACATTGATTGCCCTATAAGGAGCCTGAAGAAGGAAGGCCAACATCAGAAGGTACAGGGAGGAATGAATCAGAGTCTTTAGTTGAGAAGAGTTGACGCATTGTAGCAGGATGGTCCTAGACAAGGACACCAAAACAAGTTTTCTGGTACTAACACTGTTTATAGGAGCCATGCAGGTTGGAGATGGAGGAAGATTACTCTTGGAGAGTTCATGTTTCCTAGTCAGAGGAACATTCCAACAAGATGGTAGAATGGATGGACCAGATCCCCTAACTCTTGGGACAAGAGTTTTCATCATGCCGGGGAGTATGGTGCAGGAGCACCTAGATGTCTCAGTATTGTTTAATATTCCAGTAGTTGTTTTGGTTTAATAAGGTCTCTAAGACCATTTACATAATGTATAAGGCTTGAAAGCCATGTCGTAGTTGGACTATGTCCCAATGTCGAAGGAATCTTTTTCTATGTTGTAGGTCCTAGTTAGGACAGTCATGTTGTATTAGGAAGTTGCAATAGTCATTAGGTAGTTGCAATAGTTTAATAGTCATTAAAGTCATTTTAGCCTTCTTGTTGTAAGCCTATAGAGGCATGTCAAGGTTTGAAAGATGTTAAACACCTGTCATAGGTTAAAACCTTGTGTTAAAAGCATGATAAAACAGAAAACAGTCGGTGGACAGTCACTGTCAAAAACAATTTCAAAGAAGAAAGTTTCTATTTTAGTGTTGCAGTTAAAATCAAGAAGAGAATTTGATGGTTTGGGCAGTTTTCTTGGTTCCCAACCCTTCCATGCAAATATGGAGGCTTATTTCAAGCCTAAAAAGTTGTATTGTGGAGGAGATTTTGGAAGGAATAGAAAGAAATATCAAAAAGACTGTTGTTTTATGTTTTTTTCTATTTTTTCTATTTTTTCCTTCACTGTTTCTCAGAAATCCGTACCTGTACGGAAGAGTCTTGGCATGAATTTGGAATGGGATGAGAGGAGACTGAAGTACCTTTGATTTAAAGCTTATTGGAGGTCTTAACATTGAACTTGAAGGGAGAAATCTTTGTTATGCCAAAAACTATTTTTTCCTATTTTTTTCTATGTTTTATTGTTGTTCCCTGTCCGAACTCGCGCCTGTACGGATCTGCCATAGTTCATGTATGCATTGGATGATTAGAAGACTGAAATAGCTTGGGTTTAAAACTTGTTTGAGGTCTTGACAGTAAACAGGATGGAAGATAACATTGGTTTTCCATAAACTATTTTTTTTGAATTACTGTTAACAGTCAAGAAAATCACTGTTTTCTGCATAAATCCGTACTTGTACGACTGAGTGATGGATGGTATTAGTGATGGCTGTTTAGAGCATTGAGTTACCTGTTGTTTGCATTTGGTTTGGGTCCTTGACTCCATTGATTAGCTTTGCATTTCCTTTTTGTCTGAAGGTAGGTTGAAATCCTGAACTAGGTTTTTCCTGAGTGGGCCGATGGTAATCTTCTCATTCCATTGATCCTTTCAGTTACTGATCAATGGAATGGTTTGTATACTAGACAATACAATGGCTTGTGAAGGTTGCAGGGGCAAGGGAGTAGTGTAGGTGGAGTTTGTTTTGGAAATGGGTCACCAAGATCCTTGTATTTGTAAATGGAGAAGGGTAGCAGTCACTACAGAGAAGTCATAGGTAAGTTTGGTGAGGTATAGCTATGTCAATGATGATAATAGGCATGTTAGGCATGTGACTTGCTTAACTAGTTTGAGTTTGTATTAAGGGAAGATCACTCCAAGATGAAATTGTGACTGTCCTGCTCTTGGAGCTATGAGGTTGTGACTGCCCATGAGAGGTATGATAGATGTTGCTGTCCTGCAGACCCTACACATTGGGTTGTATGGAACTTAGGTGGAGTTAGACATCTTGTGATAGGTGTCCTGAAGTTTACCCTCCTTTTATATCATGAACATGAGAAGGTTGTGGTGTTAAGGCCTTCCATTGAAGTTTTGAATACTGTTGTCCTGCTGTCCTAGATGCTCTGCATCAGTGACATATGCTCGTTGGTTTCCGTGTTGTATGCTGTCGGTCGAGGCAGTCCCTCCTCGGTTGGGAGCATTAATGGTGAATTCAGATGGAGTTAAGGAGGGTACAGGAGGAAGTAATGGCAAAGTTGTTGATGGTATTGCTGAAAAATCATTTAGGGAGATTTTGGGAGTTCAGAATGCCTCTACTCCACCCGAAGATGCATGCTTCCAGGCGCAAGAGGAGGGACAAGAAGGCTAGGGAGGTGGCGGGTCTGGCAGTTCCGAGGTTGCAGGGAGGAGAGGAAGTGTCGGAGAAGGTAAGGCCTCTTCTTCTCTGCTGAGGAAACTGATCATTCACCCTAATTTGAGTATGCAAAATACTATTAGAAATGAAGAAAGTAGATTGAAAGATGTTGCTCTATTTTTTGTCTGTGTTGATGTTGAAAAACTGCCTGCGAGGAGATTTTTTGATAATTGGCTTAATACAATGTGGGGGCAAAAGGTTGGGTATTCATGTTTCTTTTTGTAGGATGGTATCAAAAGGCATTTTTGTCATTCTATTAAAGAATCATTCGATGCAAAAAAAAAGCTTTAGAAAGGGATATATGGAATGTGGGAAAATCATTGTTTAAGGGTTTTCCGTGGAGCCCTGAGGCCTCGCCTCAAGATATTAAATTATGTTCAGTCCCAAGATGGCTACTAGTCAAAAATCTCCCTGTCCAACTTTGGGCCTTTATTCCTAATTTGTTGGTATCATTGGGCAAGACTCTGAAAGTTGAGGACCCAAATGTCTCCCTCCCTCATTTGGATGCAATGGTCTTGATTTCGTTAAAGCCTGGGGCTGTTGTTCCAGAAGTGTTGCAAGTTAATCTCGGGGACAATTTGGTTGAATGTGTTGTTGTGGGTTTGGGGGGGCTTAACTCTTATTTTTTGTGCAAGTCTGACTCTCACCAGAAGAAGGATTGCCCGGTGATCAAGAGAAGATATCAGAAGTCTAGGGTTGAGCCAGGTGTCTCTGGTAATTATGTTCCAGTCTCAAGTGGGGGGGTTCAAGAAGTGCCCCGGAGATGGGGAGGGGAGATTTTGGTCCCTTAGTCTTTGAGTTAAGTCTTGATCCCCTGGCCGGTAATGCTAGTGTTGGGCCTCTAGATGCTGATTTAAGAAAGGTGCACAATAGTTTTGAAAAATTAGTGTTTGAAGATTCCCCTCCCAGAGAAGTGGCTTTGGGCTCTTCCTCGCTAGTAGAGGTGGTTTCTAATTCTTCCCCTTCGGCCAACAGGCCTGCACTAGTCTTTGGTGGTGCAGGTGGTGATTTTCCTAAATCTTTTCCCTCTGGAATTACCAGATCCTTAAGGTCAGAGGATGATCTAATTAGTTCAAAGAATGTTTCTCCTCTCTTTGAAAAGGAGAGGGCGATTTGGGACTCTCTATTGGATGGCCCTCATGAGTCGGTCGCCAAAAGTCTTGATATGATTGTAGATGTTCAAAGGTCTGGTTCTTTATCTTGTTTAGGCAATAAGGGAGACCCTCCGCATGTAGTTCCTCCAAGCAGGAAAAATGCGCAGCAACTTGCCTTGTTGAAAATTAGAGAGAATTTGTTGACCAAGAAAATGGAAAAAGTCTTAGAAGACTGTGGCGCCCCTATTATGTTTAGACCACCTGACCCATCTAAGGTTTGTAGTGTAGCCCCCAAAGAAGGCTTAGAGGATGAGAGAGGTGTGATTGAAGATAGAGATGAGATTGGTAAAGTTGAAGAAGGAAGAAAAAAAAGGAAGTATGTTAGGAGAAGTTTGACTGTTGGGAAAATGGTTAAGGGAGGAAAACCCCCCAAATATTTTGACAACTTGGGAATTGCTAAAGAAGACACTCTTTAATTCTTCCAACCCTTTTCCCAATGAAATGTTTCAGCTGGAATGTGAGGGGTTTAGAATCCCCTGATAGGAAATACATTGTCAGGGATTTTGTTAACAAACATAGGAATTTGGATTTTCTAATGCTTCAAGAAGTTAAGGCTACTTGATTCCAGCTTGATAATGCCTTAAGATTTATTTGGAAAGATTCATTAAAGTTTTATACATAACATGAGAAGGGTAAAGGCGGGGTTACATTTCTCATCAGTAAGGATTGGGAACAATTTGTGACTTAGGCTGAGTCTTCCCCGTGCAACAGATGTACTTGGGTAACCTTGGATAGACTTGGAATGAAATTTGGCATTTGCTCCTTGTATGTTTCTAATGATCATAGAGAGAGAGGTTCCCTTTGGGAATGGCTAACTAATTACCTCCCCAAGATCCCTTGGATCTTTGCAGGGGATTTCAATATGGTTGAGTTCAATGAGAATAAAATCGGTGGAAAGATTGCGGAGTGGAAAGGTAATGAAAAGTTTTTTTAGATGAGATTTAAAAAGTCTCTCAAGTTATTGGACCCATTTGAAGAAAGTAAGAATAGTAGTATTGGGATCTGGTACACATGGTGCAATGCCCAGGCCAGTAATAAAAGGATTTACAGTAGATTAGACATGATTTATGTCAATAAAGAATTCTTTCGGTTTGCTCCTTAGCATGGTGAAAATGTTGTTAAGGTTCTCCCATCTTCCTTATCCAATCACCACCCAATATCAGCTGATATTCTTTTTATTAAGCATGATCTGTCCCCAATGTTGAAGTCCAAAAACTCATTTAAACTTAATGTTCATCTTCTAGAGAGTGAGGATTGTAAGTTGGGTGTTGTCAGCCTAAGGAAGATTTTAAAAGTAGTACATGGAAAGTCAAGTGCTATAAGGTACTGGGAAGAACTTGTCAAAGCTTCTCAGGAACTCTTTAAATTATGTGGAAAGAAGATGGCTATGGATAGAAGAAGGGAGGAAAAGGAGCTTTAGGTAGAGCTTTTGGACATTGAAAGCAGGTTGTAGGGTTCTCCCTTCGATGATAATTTGATCAATAAACTAGGGGTCACTAAGAATAGGCTCAGATGTTTTGAAGTACACAAGGATCAAGGAGCCAAAACTAGAGCCTGATTGAACTAGATTAAAGATGGTGATAGAGGATCTAAGTACTTCTTTGATCTATTAAGAGCTAAGTTCAGGCAAGAGCATATTGAATCTATTACTAAAAATGGTACCACTTACTCTGATTTGAATGAGATTAAGGAAATCTTTAGAGATTACTATGAGAACCTTTCTAAGGCAAAAGATAGTAAGACTGAATGTGCTGAAGGTCAAAATCTATGTTCCCTTATCTGTCCCAAGAAAATAGATGAGGTAATGGCTGAAAATCTTAAGCAAGATGTTTCAAAGGAAGAAGTTAAAAATGCTATTCTTTCAATGAGTAATGGTAAGTCCCCTAGCATTGATGGGCTTTCTATTAAATTTTATAAATCTAATTTAGACTGGGTGGTGGATGATCTCGATGAAGTTTATCAGGAGGCTATTAGAGTTGGCTCGTTGGGAAAGGAAATCAATAGAGGCCTCATTAAACTACTTCCCAAAGGGGGAGATAAGTCTAATTTGAGGAATTGGAGACCTATTTCCTTGCTTAATGTCTCCTACAAAATTATAGCTAGAAGGTTAGTAGATATTCTACCTTCTATAATTAATGTAACTCAGATAGGTTTTATCAAGGGAAGGTATATTTTGGAGAACTTACTCACCAGTTGGGAAGCACTTCATTGGGCAAAGGAATCAGGTCAGAATGCGGGTATTCTCTTGTTGGATTCTGAAAAGGCCTATGATAGAGTGGAATGGTCTTTCATTTTAATTGTTCTTAAGGCTTTTGGTTTTCCTCATGAACTTTTGAGAATGGTTGAGATGCTTTTTTGTGATTCCTCTGCACAAATTGAAATTAATGGGTCTCCTACTTCCTCTTTCTCAATGGGGAGGTCAATTAGGCAAGGTTGCCCATTGGCTTCTGCCTTGTTTGTCATTGCATCAGAAGCCTTGTTTTATATGTTGAGAACAGATAAGATCCCTGGTAGTGTTAGAGGAATTGAATTACCGAATGGTAACTCCCTATTAAACATGCAGTTTGCAGATGATACTGCATTACATCTTGTCTTGGAAAAATAAAATTTAGAGAACTTGAAAATTAGGCTAAATAAATTTTGTTGTACCTTTGGAGAAAAAGTTTCATTTAATAAATCAATCCTTCTTGGTTGGTCTGATGATCCTCCTGGTTGGATTGGGGAGGGGGATTGGCAATGGGGGGCCCTAAAAAGATGGTCAGGTTTTTAGGAATTCCTTTTGCCATTGATCCCTCTCTTAAGAACATGTGGGAATGGTTTTTTGCCAAAATTGAAGTCAAATTGAAAAGCTGGAATAGGCAAGTGCCTCTCTCTGGTAGAGAGATTCGAGGTTTGTCAAAAGATATTATCTGCCTATACTATTTTCTATGCTTCCATGTGGCTTTTCTCTAATATGCAAATTGACAATATTCAAAAAGTGATCAGGTCTTTTCTTTGGTCAAATGGTAATGGAAAAAATAATAAGCACTATGTAAATTGGAAATGGTGTTGTGTCAACAGGGAATTTGGAGGGTTGGGATTGAAGGACTTAAAGCTTAAAGGTATGGCGTTAGTGGCAAAATGGATTTTGGGTTCCTTGGAAGGTGATGAGCCTTGGAAAGTCCTTGTGACAAACAATATCAGGTTGGCTCATCCTAGGAAAGCTCAGAGCTAGGGTAATTTGCATCCTTTTGATAGTCTTTTTGGGGGCTTCAAGGTTAAACCTTTCGAGTAAGTGATTTTTGGGTCTATCTGGAAGGGGGGGAAGAGTGTTAAAAGTTTAATCTCCTTGTCTAGTGTGAATTGCCCTTTGAAACAGTGGGGGGGAATTGTTCTGTTTGGTGGTATATGATGTATAAAGATAAACCTTTGGCTCAGATTCAAGGTTGTTTTGGTCTGAAATGGCATGAATTGGGATTATCTACCTTGAAAGATGTGTTTTCTGATAATGGCATTAAAAGTTGGGAAGATCTTAAAATTGAATTTGGGCTAAGAGATAGCCAAAAGAGGACTTACTTTGTTCTTCTTGCAGCTGTTTCAAGTAATCCTATTTTAGCCCCTTATGTTAAATGAGGAGGACTGGTTGGAAAAGCTGCAATGGAAGGACGGGGTTAAAGTGAAAAGGTGTGAACCTAAAAGGATTTATAAGTTGTTTACATGCACAGATGAAATTTTCGAGCATTGTATCAAAGCATGGAATCTAAATGTTGTCTCTCGAAATATAGTTGTTGTCTTTAGGAAATGTTCGGCCAAACCCCTGGAACCTAAAAAGGGGTGTTTCAGATGGTTACTTCTGTTAAAAAAGCTACCTATTGGTCATAATAGCTATGTTTGTTCTATCTGTAATGTAGTTGAAACTTGTGAGCATATTTTCTTTGAGTGTTCTTTTGCCTGTCAAGTCTGGAACCTTTTTATGGGTAGTGTGTCAAATTTATCTTTGAGTAATGAGAAATGCAAATTAGATGTTCTATTTGGCTCTATCTTTGGACTTAATGTTAAATCTAATGATTTTTGGCTTGCTTTAACAACAGAAATTTTATGGATCTTGTGGAAGAAAAGAAACGAGGACCATTTCCAAGACAGGAGAAGAGGTCTTACTGAGTTTGATTTAAAACTCAAACTTGTTGACTGTTTTTTACAGGTTATTCTTTGGACAGTAAGTTTGAGAACCTCCTAAAGATTTTAGATCAAGGGGCTTCCAGGACTAGTGATAAGGAGTTCAATCAGTCTGAAGTTAAACATTAGAACTTAGATAAAGCTTTTAAGAACTTTAACATGGAAATGAAAGATTTGCAAATCAGGTTCAGTACCCTGCAGTCTACCGAGTCTAGCCCACACCAAGAATATGAAGAAGCTTCTCAAAGCCTTTGTAGTCCTCATGTCAGACAGTTGGATAGCACTCAGCAGTCCCTCCTGGTGAGATGGGGTTCTTGAATAGTACTAAATCTGGGTGCTCAATTTTGGACAGTGGTGATACAGTTCCAATGTTAGAAGATGAATTGTCAAAATCTTCTTATGATATGCAGTGTTCTGAGAAATTGATGGATGGAGATATCGGACCAGAGGTGGTTTAACTTCAAATATAGAGTTTTGTTGTTTTTGCAAACTGGTACTTATTGTATACTCTAGTATAATCATGGAGATATTGTAAAGGTGGCTTCCTTAGCCACAAATATTATACTTAAACTGCTTCATTTTTGGTAATATGAATGATCTATCTTTAATCATAAAAAAAAAAAACTTAACAAATCAAGTTATACGGTTTAATAAATTTTAATACTGTAAAATAAAGTCTAGCATTGAAAAACGTTCGGAGTACCATTAAATTCCAGGCCTGCTTTCAAGGGCAGTCCGTCCTTTAAAGGAGGAAACATAATGCTTTATAACTTTCAACGGCCTGCCCAACCTCCTTTTTAAGAAAATAAAAACACTTTTACTATTTTATAATACGGTCATCAAATTGAACATGGGCTCGTTTCGCGTTCGTCACTTACAAATGAAACGAATTTCTAATTTAAAGACGTGAGCATCGGAGCAGGCCTCAATTTTCTACAGAATATACCCTAAAATCAGCACGCTCACGTGGAGAAAGCGACGGCTGACTAGATAAATGTTGCGGAAAAGACCCGCACTACACTGCCAGCTCGGCAACCCATCAATTTGTCCATCAACGTCGCTTTCAACTCCCGTACGTTAGCGTCGGATACGTAATCAAAGAAACATTTCATTTCATCGCAATCTTTACAGGGGCTTAATGTGTTGGTGCTGGGTCCCTCAGACTTAGGGTCTCGTGGACGTTATTAAAACTCATTCATTTATTTATCGAGAAAAGCTACGTAAGCCCGCCAATACTAGCAGAACACCTCCAAAGTAACGACACCCGCAAAACATGTTTTCCAGGCAAGAAAAATCATCTCATCGCTAAATAAATAAATTTCAGTGCAGGTGTCTCCATTGCATGTAAATCAAAGGCAACCGAACCAACCAAATTCTTTTGGCCGATTTGCAGGTTAGGTAACCGCTTAAAGTAATTTTAAAATCTCTCACCAGAAGCACTCTATTTCATTCCGCTCAGAGTAATATTAAAATCTCTCACCAGAAGCACTATTTTATTCGCTTAAAGTAATTTATAAAAGGAGTATATTATATTAATATTTCTTGCGTAGAGTGGAAAAAAAGAATTTATAATAGAAAATTAATCCCGTTTGAGTAAGCGTAAGTTGAGAGCTTTGTTTGGTAGCGAGATTCGAACACGAGACCTGTCGTTTCGCTTATTTGCGTGTTCAGTGCTCTGCCTATTTAAGAGGACAATGTTTTTGTGTTCAGCGGCTGAATTTGGAGAAAATTAGAAGGATTTAAAGACGTTTCTTGTTAATTAGTGGTTTCCGTTATTTTTGGTGAGGATTTGTGTCTTATTGCTTTGTTGTTGAGATATTTGGAAGTAATTTTGTATATGTTTCTTACTCTGACGTTTAGGCAGTATTCAAGGCTCTACGTTCAATTTGGTTAAATTTGGGGAGCTTGTCTTTGAAATGTTCTAATATTCTGTTAATTACAGCAAATTAGATGTATTCTTCTGTACAGCTTTGGCGTTAATGTATTTGACACTCTTTGCTTTGGCTTCGTTAAAACAGTGTTTTTGTGCTGTTAGTCTTGAGGTAGTTTTGTTTCTTACTGCGAATTTTAGATGTTACTGCATCATTTTAACATTCACAGATTTTAAATGTATTCTTTTCTATTTTTGTTTTTCTCTTTGGCTTTAAAGTGTATTCGAGGTTGGTTGCTTTTATTTTAAAAAAGCATTTTTAATTCAGTTAAATGTTATGGAGTTTATAAAAAATATGAAATATTATAAAATATATTGTACTAATTGAAACTGTCTGTGCTATTTAGTTAAAAACTTAAATCGAGGCGTCCTTATTTTTGTAGTATTTCACATTCAATTAATAATTGTCATATCTAGACCATAAAATGCACTGTAACTTGAAATTAGCCACGTTTAGATTTTTTTTCCCAAAATAGTTCAACAATGCAAGTTTCAGAATATAAAATGTGCTCTTTCGTATTAGTATTTAGACATTTGGCTTTGGTTTGGTTAAATTAAAAATTTTGCAACCTAAAACATTAAATTATAAAATGTACTCTTGTTAATTTTTTTGAATTATTTTAAACTTTAGGTGTTTGTTAATTTTTTTGAATTATTTTAAACTTTAGGTGTCATTGTGTGCTTGAAGCCCTCCTCCCTGATTTGGGAAGATTAAAGGGCTTGCCCTGAATATCGTAAATTTTGACAAGTAGGGCTACACAATGGAATCCTGATAACCTAAAATTTGACAAGTAGGGCTACACAATTAAATCCTGATAAGACAATATTCTGAAGTAGTATGTATTGATTTCGACATTTATTTTGTTTAATTGACACTTATTTTCAAAACTCCTTAAAGTTGCGCAAATTTCCTAATCTGAAAGGTACAGAATCAATCCAAAGAGCTTGGAAGGCATTCCATGGAGTTTGGAGTGCATGTACACCGTCCCGTACAATATTTTCCCTTATTTCTGCTCTTGAAGGATTCTGAAATTGTGCTAATTGCCATTGTACTTATATCCGCCTGTAATGAACTACTTGAAATTGTGTGCTTGGTTTAAGATTTATTCTTGCCTTTATCCCATAATCGTAAAATGAATTCTAAAATTTTGAAAAAATTAATGCTATATTGACTTATTTTAATTCTTCTTTTATAGTCCATCTGCCATTATACTGCTTTGACATTTATCTGGCTTCAATGCGATTCTTGCAAGTTGGTTCTTATATAGTTATCCCGAACATTTTGTGAAAGAGTCTTTAAAATTCAGCATTTTAAAAATATTTTTGGCCAGTATATGACTCGTAACTTTTAACAGATCTCAGTTTTTCCTTTACCTATGGTTTTTTTTTCTTCTTTGAAGATTTTTTTTTTTCATTTTGCTATATCACCACATTTACAATTTTAGTCGTTATTGAATTGTTCTCTTAGGTTGGATTGGTAGTGCTGCTAAGGTTAAACTTTGTCAGTAGAATGCCTGTTGGATTCTCATACGCTTTGATATTCCCCGGCTTATCACGGGCTTCCAAAATCCCCCTTTTAATCTTAAAAATGTTAATAGAACTTTTAATCTACATTTCTTCTTGTTTTTTTCTTATGATGTATTGATAGTGCTAGTCATATGATGTTCAAAGTTAGTGACTGTGTGCAAATTGAGTCGTTTTGCCCTTAAAATTTCCGTTGTATCTGTTTCGTACATTTATGATTTTCTTTTTCTTTTTGAGTTGATTGCAGATTTTTAATTGTGTTTTAATTGATTTGAATTCATGTTGAAATTGACTTGACAATTTCTTTTGCACAGACCTAGTTTTTCTATTCATGATTATTTCTGTTGATCCATTTCAAACTGGGCCTGTTACTCTATTGATGGATTCATGTTCTCAACCACCTAATTTGGTAGGGAAACCCCTCTTGCCATGTATGGATATGTAAGACTATAGCGGTTTTACCATTTGCATGTTTAGATTATTTCCTCCTGCAATAACCTCACTGGCTCAGAATCAAGTTCCTTATATGGTTATCCTAAATCAACAGCTTTGGGAGAACCCTGCAGCTGGTAGTCAAAACTCAGGAACCTCATTGATTCAATTTATAGATTTTGTACGGTTAGATATATGCACCCCTTGGAGACGTTCGAAATTTGCAAAAAATGTTGAGAGAGTCCTCAAATGTTCACTGGGAATCACATGTTCTGAAATTATACGCAACTGTTTATCTCACACAGATTTCTTGTGCGCTTTATTTCCCTGCAATAAATATGCAACTTGTTGCGAGAATAGATTCAATGCTGACCGTGTTCATGTTCAACTAATGCCTATTAATTGGTGTGCATGTATATAATCAAAACCTTTTCTTGATAGTCATGACATGTCCAGTGCTATCGTATTTCAATTTCTCAATTAATAAAAAGTGGCATTGGTCTAAGGTTTTCAAAACGTATGGAAAGGCCTCACAAGGTTGGAGCTGAGATTTTGACTTTTCATAATCTATAAAATGATTATAATTTATTGCCTCAACCTGTAGGGTCACATGAAGAATTTCTGTTGACATATAGATGCTATTAGAATTTTTTGCATCAAATTTAGAAATCTGCTTATGCACTTCGCAATATTTTTTTGGGTCAATCTGAAGTGATGCATTCATAGAATACTGTTTGCTAAATCCAGTTAATTATTTACACGGTTGTTTTTTAAATGCAGACAGCCAATCTTAACAATGGCTGCGCTTTCTTTCAATGGGAACGAAGTAATCCCTTCTCAGACAATCATAAGGCCTCCTCCAACGCCCTCTCCTTTACGTAATTCTAAGTTTTCACAGGTACAGGCTCATCCTATGTCAGAATTGCTTGTTCACTTCACTTTATTGCTGACATTGTTTCCTATCCTTTATGAAAGCATTGTATTGGCATCCTAAGTGTAGGTTATAATGTGGTTGATTTATCTGTAATAGATATTTAAAATGCGGGGCAAATTCTTGCTGATGTTTCTCCATAACGACTGGATGTCTGGGATTTGTCCTCTGTAATTCTATTTATATAGACCTGTTTTTACCTTGTAACTATGAAGATCTGAAATGGTTGTGCAGGGTTAAATCAATATAACATTCTCTACATGTAGTACATACATACTATTTAGTTCAAATTTGCCTTAAACTTTTGGTTCCTCACAAATCTTGGAAACCATTTTTGAGAAGTAAATAAACATGTAGCATGCATCCCAAGATATCCATCTTATACATGTCAAGATGATGCTGTATTTTATTTGTAATTTCTTATTGGCATATCTTCTCGTTAACTTGAGTGGTGTTGAACATCACATTGTTAGATGTCATGTTTTATTTACCCAGACAGTGCGTAATTTAGCTGTCAACTTGTCTGCTTATCATTCAACATGTTGCTTAATAGAAACTTGTACCGTCAGAAAAGTTCAGAGAGTTTTGGCTGAAGGTTGCTATTTCTAACTTATAGAACTTGAAAATCTAAAAGGGTAAATCAAACCTTCTGAATTTATTAGCAACAAGTGTTGTTGCTAGCGATGAGGTTTGAAAGCTATGTTGCTTAGGTGGTGTATTTCTATTCAGATTCTTTGAATTGTATCATAGCATCGGGATATATTTGAGACCTTTTAGAACATGCTGTAGACTGTGATTGACACTCAAAAGAGTCTCTTTATAGCACCCATTCTACTGGTTTCATACAATTATCATTTTTAAGCATACCAAATGTAAAGCACCCTGAGATACTAATGTAGTGTTACTAGAATAATGATTTACCGACTTGAACTTTATTGTCTGTGACAGGCAAAAATGAGAGTATTGGTAACAGGGGGAGCCGGATTCATTGGATCTCATTTAGTGGATCGGCTGATGGAAGCTGGTGACAAAGAGGTATTTATCTTTCATTCTAATATATTTGAATGAAATAAGCGCTAGGAATAATTTTAACAAAGCTTACATTATTTTGTAAGTTAAGAAATCTTGGTAAGTCTTTTTCATATTGATTTTTCTTTTTTGACAAAAAGAAAAAAAAATGCATTAAATGTCAAAAGTAAAAAATTACAACACGGATTGCCAAATGGCTAGACCCATAATCAGATATAACAGAAAGAAAACCCAGCTTGGTTTTGAAGACTCCCCCAGTAAACCAATGTCCCAAAGTAAAGTAAGACTGCTCATGACTAGAACACAAAATTAACTAACCGGCATTATTACAGAGATTAACATGACACCAGGATCTCCAAAGCTTTCGAGAAAACTAGCAAGAAAACTAGGGTCTAACTGGGTCATTCATAATAAGAAACCAATTTACCATCCCTGCCAACAGAAAGTCATCCAAGGAAGAGCTAGGACAGATCATTCTGTATTAGATGAAGTTGAGCAGTCTTAACAGGAAACAGACTACCAGACACATGCCATTGGCAGTTCTCTTCTATACCCCATTTCGCTAGACAGTCTGCCACCGAGTTCCACTCCATAGGAATGTGGACAAAGGAGATGGAGTCAAACTTATGGATCAACCTTTTAATTTCCTCAGCCAGAATCATAAGGTGCCAAGAGGTATCATGTGCCTCATCTTTATGTAGAAGGAGAGAGACCATGATTAAAGAATCAGTTTCACAGATAATTGTTTTAAAGTCTAACTCAAAAGGCTCTTTCAAGAGCAATTAGGATGGCTCTAGCTTCCACAGCATTGTTGGTGTTAACTCCAATGGCCTTAGAGAAAAAAGAGACCATGACTAAAAAATAAGTTTCACAGATAATCCTTTTAAAATCTAACTCAAAGGCTCTTTCAAGTGCAATTAGGATGGCTCTAGCTTCCACAGCATTGTTGGTGTTAACTCCAATGGTCTTAGAGAAATAGAAACACATAGATCTATCTTCAGCCTGAGCAATACCTTCAAGGTCAGCATTACTTTGATAGCCTCTAGAAGCTCCATCTATGTTTACCTTAACAAATTCCTTGGGTGGAGGAGCCCACTTAGTAGGTCTTTTCACTTTTTTTGAAAAAAGGGAGAAGATCCAGCAAGGGAATGCAAACCAAGGGGATTGGAAATTTGTTGATCAGAATGAGACAGGGAATCTACACCTTTGCACTTGGCAAAAATGGTTTCTTTGAATGAATCTAAAAATGATTTCTTTGAGTGAATCTATGACCTACCAAATTTGAGAGCTTAGGACTTGATGTCCTTGGAAGATACATTGGTTCCATTCTAGCCAGGTTTGCCATAGGATGAAGAGAGAATAGAAAAAAGAGAGCTTCTATCCTCATGAGTTCCGCCTTCAAGCCAAGAGCTTAAATGTTTCCAACCATAAGTCTGGGTCCTACCATACCCAAAAATGGCTTTAAAATCAGCAACAATGGACTAGCCAACAACATTAAAAACCTGAATCAAAGGCTTAAGTTGAAGTAATGAAGAGAGAAGTGGAGGATGGAGATCCCAAGCATCTTCCCAGAAATAGCTTGTTTCCCATTTTTAATAATCCAAAAGAGTCTCACCTAATCCTTGTTTAATAGTATGCCAAACTGTTGAACGCTTGACTATTGAGGACTGCTTGCCTAAGTCCTTGTCCTCCACTCGTTTTACAAACTTGGACCCAATTAATCAAGCTCTATTTCTTACTTTCCAAAGAACCGGCCCATAAAAATTTCCTGGATAAGGAATCCAACTCCTTTAGGATGGACTTAGGGGTAGTTACAATTATAAATATGTAGATGGGGAAAACCTCAAGGACACATTTCAAAAGAGTCAGGCTACCACCTAAAGATAACAAATTAAAGGTCCAATGCCTAACTTTGATTTTAACTTTCCACTAATCACTTTGGGATTTGACCCAAATAAAGGAATATCAAGATATTCTAGAGGGAGCTGGCTAATTCTGAATTAGAGAATCAAAGCAATTAAATAAGAAATGAGAGATTTATCTTCATTAATTTGCTGGCCAGAAACAACCAAGTAAAAATCCAGAGCTCTTCGAAGGTTGACAGCTTCTTGGATTTTAGCAACTCCAATCAAGGCAATCAAGGGAGTATCATCCACGAATTACAAATGGGTTTGAGGGTCTATATCATTAGCAACAAACCATTCATGAAAACAACCAGTATTTCTAGATAAAAGAGGGAGTTCCCACACAACTCATCACCCAACTGATCCAATCCACATTAAATTGGAAAGTAGTTCTCCTTGGAGCTGGACATAGAGTGGATAACCTCTCTAGCAATAATTATACAAAAAATTCAATAGGAAAACTGTTAAGACCAAGAGTTTTCCCTTTCTTCATATGGAAGACCACCTTCCTAAGTTCCTCCAAAGAAGTAGGGCTCATACGTTTATCATTCATTTCTGAGGGAACCAAGGGAGGAATACATTCTAGAATTGCCTTTTCTCATCCTCCACTGAAAGGAAGATTTAAGGGAAGGAATAAAGTTGAAGATTTAAGGGAAGGAATAAAGTTGCTCGTTCTTCTAGCTTTGACGAGTTATGAAAAAAAAGAAGTATTACTATCCCCTTCCTAAAGCAAGTCTAACCTTGATTTTGCTTCCAGTTGATCTCTTCCCACAAATCCCATTCATTTAATTCCTTAGACAAGTTTCCAAGATGAGGAGCTCCATACTCATACCCCCTCCTTGATTTTTCAGAGCACTTCGTCTCTAAGCCACATCCTTTGGAATTTGAAAGGATATTTTCTTGAATTGGAGAAGAGGGAGGAATAGAACTTGATTGTCTAGTGATCTGATCCCCTCCAATTCAAAATACTTAGGGGATGAAATTAAAGCATCACCCAAGAAATCTATCAAAGGGGAAGTGGAGAAAATGGAACGACCATACTTGTTGTGAGTCCAAAGACAACTCTTTCCTTGAGTTTCTAAGGGGCATAGACATTGGTTAGAAAAATTAGACTAATTGAATCTACCCAAGTGCCTAACAAGGAAATAGAGTTCTTGTAGCTTTCTAGGAAGATAGAAAGCTATGAGGATTCCAAAGACAGACCAATCTTCTACCTTTGGGCCCCAATGTTCCTCAACAATGGGTGGTGCTCTAAAATAAGGTCACAAAAAACTTTTTAACGTGTTGCCCAAGCACCTTGTATTTCATAAAAGAATAATCATTTGAGGGAAGGAAAGAAATGTGAATCCAAGGTCCTAATGACTCTTGATTCCACCAATGATTCTCCCAAGGGAATCTTTTAAGGATTTTTAGATGAAGACCTAGGTGAGCTGGGTTTTATTTTTCTTGGTCTTCCTTCAAAGTTGAGGCACATATCCCTCCTGCATTGTAGTTCGAGGTTGGGGGATTAAGCATAGGGGATGCCTCAAGTTCTAGTTCTTGCAAAAAGTAAGATCCATAGCCTTTTCAGAGGTTTTGATCAGCAAGATCCATAGTCTCTTTAGCTAAGTTGTCAATATGGGTAGAGTAATGGACTTGGCTTCGAGATTTGGGTATGTTTATACGATAGTTCAAGGTTGGGGGATTAAGCATAGGGGATGCCTCAAGTTCTAGTTCTTGCAAATCAGCAAGATCCATAGTCTCTTTAGCTAAGTTGTAGAGTAATGGGCTTGGCTTCGAGATTTGGGTATGTTTATACGACGAATTTTTTTTCCCTGGGTATGGGTACGATTGTATATATATTAATATACAAGAAATATACACTAGTAACTGGACAAAATTTAAAATATATTTGATACTTGATACTAGAAATAAGTTAAATAATAGAATTGAAGATACTAGGGTTTGAATAAAATGCCAAGAATGAATTTCTTCTTCCCTCATTAGGACGTCCATGAAAGCATCTAGATCTATGTCATCACTTGGTTCAACTTCATTTGAACTACAAGCAACCATAGTACCACTCCCACTAGCTACATGAACATCATGTGTAGGAGCCTCACTGTCATCTATAATGACTCTGGAAAGCTCTAAAACTAATGCATCCAAGTTGGCACACTCAATTCTTCACCACCTTTTCCTTGTAGTCAGCGTCCTTATGTGATAGGAGGCTTAAGTTGGAATGGACGTAGTCCAGATCTTCTGCATTTTTTGTAGCCAATCGGTTAATTGAGTGAATAAAGGAGTATGTACTCCAATTCTGCTCAGCAGAAGAGAATGCAACTAGTTGAAATTGGAGAGAAAGTCAATACAACTTAAAAATGCAAAAGAGTGTTAAAAATTAAAAATTAGAAATGTTATAGAATTTTGATTGCAAGAGGTTGGAGGAATATATAACCTTGCCCATGGAGATACCACAATGTATGAGCCTCTACCTTGTACTTGTCTCGAAGGGTGCAAATACCATGATCTCATCGTGTGATCAAATTTAGTCCTAACCTTACGAAATATCCCAATTTTTTTTGTGTTTTTGCAAAAAATATTCTTTTTGTATTTATTTCCAAATATTTGTAGCACATTAATAAACCCTAGAAATATGCATGCATTTGATATAGAACAGAGTTGAAATTAATACAATATCTAACCTCCAAATTGTTGGGCTGAAATATGATTGTTTTGCTCATAATATTGAAGATTGAAAATGAGAATGACATACATTAAATCTCTCAATTTGGAATTTCTATCACAACCAAAAACCTATACTGTCTCCGGTGAACTTTTAATGAATCCACTCTTGAAATGGCTAGGAGGGTTTTCGTCCTCGAAACCATTCTTTGCTAAAGGGTTTTTGTCCTAGGGCAGAAAAAGGATGAATAGTCGTTCAATTTCAATACTAGGGTTTGAATAAAATGCCAAGAATGAATTTCCTCTTCTCAAGCTCTCCTTTTATACACTTTTTGAATAATCAAAATATTATTTTTCACCACTTTTGATTTTCCCCCTCAAAAGTGACTTTTTTAATTCTTTTAATTTAACTTTACTTTTATTAGGCCCCCAAAATAAGTCACTTTTATGGTCCCCTTTAAATATCACTTTATAATGCTGACCATTCTTCATAAAAGTAATTAATTATCTTTATAATGCTGACCATAAACATAAGTTGCCTTTAAAATAAACATTTCTAGACAACTTAAGCTAATTAATTAATTATTCCCTTGCAACATTCCAATTAGCCTACGGGAAATAAAATAGGCTAAGGGTCTCTGAAATCCTTCATGCCTACGAAGGGGATATAACACCTTATCGACCACTTTTGGATTTGAGAAGATTATAGAGTACATGCCATCATAAATTTCTCCCAAACATGGCTGATCTGTATTAGTGAACCTAATCATACTCATGATGGGCTTGGTGAAACTCAAGATGTAGTCTACATGGCTCAATGCCTCTCGCACCTTCACAAGTTGTCTCAAAACGATTGTGTGTGATGCGAAATGGGTTTCAACAACTTAATGTAGTGTAAAAATAAGTTAATAATAAAAAAAAAATTAAATAAGTAAATATGTCATATAAATTAAATTTAAAATAAATATTAAATTTTCATAAATTTACCTTCAATAATTCCAAATTGGAGAAAGTCCTGAAGATGCCTTGTGACATATGATGGTTTGCCATGAATATATCTGAATCTCCTCACCCTTTGCGTATTTATTTTTCACCCTCTCTATTGAGTGCCAATCTTTTGCTTCACCAAGTTAAGGGAGTGGATGGTACATGGTGTCCAAAAAATGTGCTTATCCCTTTCCTCAACCAAAGCACCTGTTGCCATGCAATTTTTTGCATTGTTCGTTATGACTTGTACAACGTTCTTAGCACCCACCATCTCTATGGACCCAATGAGGATTTTGGAAATGAAGTTTGCATCCTTCACTTGCCCCTCACAATCAAGCACCTTCAAAAACATTGCCCCTTTAGGGGACACTGCAATGACATTTATTAAAGGTCGATCTTTACAGTCTTTCCATCCATCATAAATGGACACTCTTGTTTCAACCCATGAATCCTTGATTGGTTTTAGTGATGTCTACATTTTTGTTCTTTTGCCAATAAGTGGTGCGTACCTTCTCATACCCATGACCTATGTAACCAAAGGGTGTTTGACTAATTTTTGTCACCATTTCTTGCCAATATGGTGATCTCACTAAGTTGAAAGGAAGACCATTGGCATAAATAGAGGGATCTTCTTCTTGGGTAGATGGCATCTCTAAGAAAGGATGTGAGGTAGCTACTATTGAAGGAGATGCTATAGGTGGTTTCTTGATCCTTTCTTGGCTAATGGACGAGATCTTAATTTTACTCATTCACAACATCAACTTCTTCTTGCTTTCTAATAATATGCCTAATTTGTTCCTTTGGAAACATTTTCTTGTTTGCCCCTTGACAAACTCTAATTCCTAGGCCGGTCATAGCACAAAGGTGAGATTTCACTTGACTATACGAGCTCTGAGCTCTTATACTCAATCCTACAGTAACTACAACGCCAAAGACAAGCCCCACCTCCTCGAAGTTGTTCAATCACCATAACATATTTCCATAGAGGTGATGCTTGGTCATATTTGAATTGTCTACCTATCTTTGGGGCCATTGAACCTAAACTAGTAGCTATTTTGAATAGATTGTTGTTACAAGAATTTAAAAAAAAAAATGAAAATGTAATCCTTATAATGCATATAAACATAATAAAAACAAAAAACAATTAAAAAAACATTTAAAATGTTTTTTAAAAATCTTAATTTTTTTTGGAAAAAAAAATTGAAAAAATTCCTCAAAAAACTTGAAAAAAATCTTCAAAAACTTGAAAGAATTTCACAAAATACTTACCTTTGATCGATAAATCTTCTTTATGCAAGCTAGTTCCTTCTCGTAGCTCCTACCAAATGTCTCCTTTGCTATCCTTCACCTTTCAAAAAAACCAAGTAGCTTCCCAAATGCAAAAATGGCAAAGTGCAATGGCATTGGTTGTTTTTGTGCTTTGTAGGTTTTCAAAATACTTTTTTTAAAGTTAAAAAAAAAAGTTTTTTCATCAGAAAATGTCTAGGGACTGTTAGGGTATGCCTTTGCTACCCCGAGTACCCTGTGGGTATGTTCCTAGATGGGGTATGCCTTTGCTACCCTGAGTACCCTGTGGGTATGTCCCTAGATGACCAGGGTATGCCCTTGCCGCCTTGGGCACCTTGTGGATATGTCTAGCAAGAGGGTACTCAAGGCGGTAGGTGTACCTTGGCAATCTTGTCCTCACTCTTGCGCCTGCTCCCATACCAAGAGTGAAATGACAAGTTTCCGGTAACTTATCTCTTTAGAGGTCCCAATTAGCAAGATCCACAATCTTTTTAGAGCTCCCCGGGATACAAGTTTCTAGAGTCAACTCATTTACCTTATCTATATGATTTTCATCATATTGAGATGGAAACTGATTTTCCTCCATATCTAAATTTTTTAAAAATATTTAACTTCTTATTATTCTTTCATTTTGTCACTCCTTTTTGCATTGGGGGTTTCCCTTGCATGTTCTTATCAACATTGTCAAAGGGATTTGGAGCAATTTCATTGTTTTTAGGGCAGTCTCTCTACAAGTGGCCATAAACATGACAAGTAGGCTTCATGGTCCACTGGCTGAGTCCACTGCATCTTTTACCATCCATTTCAGACGTAAGGTTTGAGGAACCCACAAATTTACCTAGGATCGATCCAATAGATTGGAGGATATTCGGAAGCCAAAAATCCATAGGTAATTTAAACAATTTAATCTAGACAAGGATATGAGTGCATCGCATGTTTACCGAAATGGATCTCTAGAGACTTATAGGGGTTTGTTGAGATTGATTTCTATAGAGATGTGATCATAAGTTATCATTCTTTGAGAAGTAAGGTTTGAGGAGCCCATAAATTTACCTACAATCAATCCAATAGATTGGAGGATATTTGCGAGCCAAAAATCCATAGATAATCTAAACAACCTGATCTAGGCAAGGATTTTTTAGGGGATTTCATCCACAAGGTCAAATCCTACATGCCAGAGCTTGATAAAGAGCCTTGCATGATTAAAGAAGTAGGGGCCACCTTCAAAGGCCTTGTTTTGATCAGCCATTCTGAAAAAAACAACAAAAAATACCCATTGGCATATAGGATAATATCCATATCACCCTCATGATGCCAAGTCCTCCAGGAGCCAAAAACCGATGGGTAATCTAGATTCTAAACAATGTGATCTAGACAAGGAATTGGGAGGGGATTTCATTCATAAGGTCAAATCCTACATGCCAGAGCTTGATAAAGAGCCCTAGGTGATTAAAGAAGTTGGGTTCACCTTCAAAGGCCTTGTTTCAACTAGCCATTCTAGAAAAAACAACAAAAATATACCCATTAGCATATAGGATAATCTCCATATCACCCTCATGATGCCAAGTCTGACAAGACCAACTTTGTAGGAAGTTAAGATAAATTTTCATTCCCATAAATTTCTATATTAGAACATGTTCTTGAGAGATATAGGACATCATCAACTATCAGTTCAAGATTAATGATGAGAATGGATTGTTCCTCACTCCTTTGAAGGAAACCATTGAGTTCAAGGTGCTTGTCATTTCACATTTCTTTTCTAAAATTATCCATCACATCCAACAAAAATTTGACACACTCTGTTATCTAGCAATGTTTTTTTTCTATTTGATAGTTCTTCTTACTCCATACAGGGTTTATCATACCCTTACCATTTTATGAATTATTACCTTTGTGATCAACAATGTTATATTGTGGTATTTTGTAATATCCTTTCCAAGAAATTTCAATAAACTAGGCAATTTGCAACCTTTTCAGCTCATAGGCATTTTGTCAAACAGTTGGCAAGTTATGTAAATCAATCAATATTTCTGAATATTAAAATTATAACAACTGCTGCTCACTTCCAGAACATGCACATTTTTACAAACACTTGGTATGCAAAGAAAAACATATGGATATTTAAGCAAACAGTTGGCAACTTTCATTTAGCATTCATAAACAAGTGTTGCTGATAATTTATTTGGTATTACATTCACCAATAAATCTGAAACAAGACTGAAACTACCTCTGACCTCAAATACTATGGCTGCAATGTATTAAGGTAGTGTTGAAATGAAGCTTCCAGCCAATATAAACTTCTGTAATGAATTCCTCTTCTTCAGAAATCTGTCCCACCACAAATGAGCATGATGACTGCTGTTCTGCACATCAACTCCTTGCTACAGCAGTGTGTCCACTCCTTATATTCCCTCAACCCTTGATAAATATTAGTATCAAAAATCAACTCAAAGAATATATATATATATATATATATATATAAGACTGCCCACACCCAGCTGCTACCACATATAAATGTATGTCAATACACCAAATAAGGTACGACAGGGTTACAGTCATCAAATCTTCCCAACAAAATACCGAGTGCTTTTTCTTTAATCCCTCACTTCCTCCTTGAAGTTATCGCTGACTTCTAAAAAAGAGATATGCCGACTTCTTACAAAGAGACTGATGCCTTCTCAAAGTAATCTTTGCTTTTTATAAAATGAAATCGCTGTCTTCCATGTGATCGCTGCTTATTTTGAAAGGCATGGTTAGCTTACCATTGCTTACTATGAACTCAAATGGTACGGCTGGGATAAATACTTGGCCATAATAAAAAATTCTAAATTTAGTCTTTTCAGAAATTTCAATACAATATCATAAATAATCCATAAATAAATGAAATCTTTAATTTCAATTATTGCCCGTGAATTCTGAAAATTAAAGTATGAATAGTACCAGCATATATCAATATTTCCAAAATACATAAACATAGCACACTTGAGAAAATTATAAATCTAAAACAATGCAATAAATCCAATTGTGAATTTTGAATGAATTCACCTCCAATCACTGACTAGGGAGACTCCTTTCGTCCTCCAAAATCAACCTTTCACCATAGGGTTTTTAAACCTAGGCTGTAGTAACTTGAACCAGTTGTTCAAAGCCTTTTCCACAATAGAAAAATATCAAAGAAGAAAACAAGCAAATGGATAATGAAAACCTTTTCTCTAAGCCTCTTTTATAACTTTGGCTTCTTCTAGAATCCTCTTTTTGCAGCCACTTAGGAATTTTCTAGAAAAGCATTTATTATTTTTCCCAAAGTAACTTTTTATTTTATTTTTTCTTTTCGTTTCCTTTTGGCTAAAAAGTTGCTTTTTAAATAAAATAATAAAATAAATATAAGTTGCTTTTAAAATATTTCAAGGCAACTTAATTTATTTATTTAATTAATTATTTTATTTTTCTTCCCTGCAAAAAGGGACATTACATATTTTTTCCCAAAGATATTACATTATTCACATTGAATTCTTAAATTAACATTCATTTGAAATTATTTCAATTATAAAAGCTCAAAAGGTAAAGGTAATTTTTAGGTTATTGTTAAATAAGATACCAATTTAATGTATGAGACTCCCCTTCTAGTTAAAAGAAAATACAATGCTAATCTACAAGGAAAGTAGTGCAAATAGTGTAGAGGATCAAACAATTTCAATAGAATAGCAAAACCCACAATAGAGGATATATCTTGGGAAAACCCTTTTAGAAAAAAAAAACTTAGCAAAAAGAGAACACACTAACTCTATCATCTTTAGAAGAGGATTCAAAAGATGCTCTCTAGTCCACTATGTAACCCCCTTCTTATAGTGTTCTTACATGCTCTTACATGTGTCATAAATTCTCTTACAAATTTTACAATGTCATAGATGCTTTTACACATCTTGCATGACATAAAGACTCTCTTACACATGTTATAATACAACTTACAAATTACAAATGGTGGGAAGCGTCATACAAGAAATCTCAAGATTCCTCCAAGGGTGGTGCCCCATTCCATGAGGGGCCACAAATTATAATACAAAAATATTAAATGTTTTACAGGGACTTACAAAATTTACAACACCTAGTCCTAACATTCTTGTACTTGTATACATTGCAAAACCATGATGGATCCAACACAAAAATCTAAGTTCTAGTACAAAAATGCCCATAGCCAACCTACACCAGCTATACTTCTCCATGCTTAATGGCTTTGTCAATGAATCTACAACATTCATTGAAGTGTCTACTTTCTCAATCAAAACCATCTTATCCTCCACCATGTCTTGAACTAAATGATACAACACATCAATCTGCTTTGTGCGCACGTGAAACTAGGGTTCTTGGTTGAACCATTTGCACTTTGTCATAGTCAATCCTTACTACATCTTGTATTAGGCCAACATCTAAACACAATCTTTGAAGCCCCACTATCTGAACACAATCTTCGAAGCCACACTAACTCTTTGCAAGCACGAGTAGGCCATATACTTAGTTGTAGTAGTTGAAAGAACAACTTGCCTCTCACTCATCCAACTAACAACACCACCAAGCAGGTTAAATACATAACCATCAGTGGATCTCCTACTGTCAATGTCGCTAATCTAGTTTGCATCAACAAAACTCTTAATGTTTAGCTCCTTGCCCAAATTAGATACTTCCTAGTAGCAAATAGAATACTCTGAAGTGCCACAAAGATATCTAATAACTTCACTATAGTCCATTGCTCTTTTCCCGTATTAGACATAAACCTACTCAAAACTCCCATTACTTGGGAAATATTTGATCTTGTATACCATTGCATACATAAGGCTTCCAACAACATTAGTATATGGATCATCACTCATGTTTTCTATCTCACCCTCTATCTTAGGACAATATTCCATAGACAACTTTGTTCCCATGGGAAGAGGAACATCTAATGGCTTACAATTCTCCATCATGAAATGTTGCAACACAAAGTTAACATCTTCCAACTCAACCAAAGTTTCTTGTTAATCCTATCTCTCCTAATCTCCATACTCAAGATAAACTTAGCAATTCCTAGATCTTTCATTTCAAACTATGATGGAAATTGTGTTTTACACACCATAATCATATCCTTGTTGTTACCTATTAACATGTCATCAACATATAAAATGATAATAATAAATTGGTTATCAACTTACTTAAAATAAACATAGTACTTAGATTTTGTTCTAATAAATCTCAATTTCAACACATACGTATCAAACTTCTAATATCATATCTTGGGTGACTACTTCAAGCTGTAGAGAGGCTTTTTGTAGATTTCGTCCTCTAGATCCCCATGCAAAAAAGCTATCTTAACACCCATATGCTCAATCTTAATATCATATGCAAAAACTACATATAACAAAAATATAATGGAAGTTAAATTTGCAATTGGGGAGAAATTCTCACCAAAATTTATTCCCTCAACATGGGAATAAGCTTTTGCCACCAATCTTGCCTTGTATTTTTTGAATTTGCCCTCAAAATTGAACTTCTTCTTGAAGAACCATTTGCAATCAACAAGTTTCCTTCCTTCAAGTAATGGAACCAACTCCCAAGCTGTGTTCTACAAAGCACCATCTCCTCCATGGCCTTCTTCTAAGACTTACTTTCCTTTGATTCAATTATCTCCTTCACAGTTCTAGGCTCATCATCATTAGCATGTAATGCAAAAATACAATGAAAATTAGATGGGCTATACCTTTTGGGTACTCTCCTTTGCTGACTGGATCTCCTAACTAGTGGAGTATGAGGTGCTTCTTCTTTTGAACTCTAATCTACATCACCTCCATCTTTAGGTGCCTCTTGAACCTTTGGTTCAATCTCAAGTCCAATCTTCTCAGTCTTTGGCAATGACTGTCTTCCTTGTCTTAGGATTCCAAAGCTTCTATCCTTTAATCTCATTAGTGTAGCCAATGAAGATGCATTTCTTTTCTTTGAGATCCAACATGCATCTCTTCTCCTTAGGCACATGCACATATGCCTTGCAATCGAACAATTTGAGATGCTGAAGCACGGGCTTATTGCCTGCCTAGACATCCTAAAGGCTCTTATCAACAAGTGCTGATGTAAGGGATCAATTGATAAGGTAACAAGTAATACTTAGTGAACTTACTGCTTCTATCCAAAAATTTTCCTCTAACCCAAAACCACTAAGCATAATCCTAGCATTTTCCATCAATGTCATGTTCATCTACTCTACAACTCTGTTCTGTTGAGGGGTGTATGGAGTTGTCTTTGTCTTGTTATGCCATTAGACTTGCATTTTTTTTGAAATTCTGCTTGAACAAAAATTCTCCACCATTGTTTGTCCTCAAAACCTTGATCTTCTTTTTTGTTTGTTTCTTTACAAGAGTCATAAATTCTTTGAACCTGTAAAAGACTTCAAATTTTTGCCTAAGCAAGAACACCTATGTTTTCCTAAGTAGTCATCAATAAATATTAAAAGATACATAGTATAGGGATCTTCCTAAAGAAGGAACATCAATATTTTCGAAAACATCATTATCAACCAAATGCAAAATCCCATCAAATCTAATAGAGCTAGAATAAAATTTAACATGATTTTGCTTTCCATAGATACAATGTTCACAAAAGTAAGTCCAAAGAACAATCAACTAAACCCTTAGCCATATTTTTTTATTTCAAAGCCTTAAGGCCTTTTTCACTTATGCAACCCATGTGTTCATGCCACAACATATAGTCTTCTCAGCAAGAAGTTTATGATCCTCTAAAACATGAATGTGCTAGCATCAACTCTAAATAGGGTTCTAGTGCAACCCCTTTGCTAACACTATGGTTTGTCTAACCATCTTACATTCTTCCTTGCTAAATGAAACATGCACATCCAAATCATTTAGTTTACTTACAGAGATCGAGTTCCTGACCAAAACAGGAATGTGCAACACACTTGATAGATTCTTTGACCTTCCATCTTTGAACATGAACTTGAACTTCCCATGACCAACAATCTTAAGAGATGAGTTATCTCCCAAAAATATATCTCCTTCACTATAGCTCTTGTACTCAGTAAACCACTCCCTCCTAGAAGTCACGTGGTATGAAGCACCAAAATCAATGAGCCATGCATTCACATGCATGTGTAACGGTAGATACCAAGAACGCATCTCTATATTTGTTATTGGAAGTCTTCATGTTTGAATCATCATTAGATTCATCTTTAGTCTTCTTTTCCTCGCACTACTTCTAGATATGGCCCTTCTTTCTGTATTTTAGCATTTCATCTTTGATTTGCTAGGAGATTTAGATCTACACTTGGATTTGGATCTCCTTTCTTGTTGTTACCTTTTTCGTTACCTTTGATGACCAAAGCATCCTTGATGGATTTTGAAGTGTTTCACCTCATTTCTTCTAACAATAAGACACTAACCTCCACCTACTCAAGTTTCATCTTGGAGACGATACTACTAATCACCATGACAAGGTTGTCCCATGAATTTGGCAACAAACACACTATTGTAGTACATTGGTCCTCCCCATACATCTTCAAACCAATAGAAGATAACTCATTGACTACAATGTTGAACTCATTTAGATGCTTGGTTACAGAATTACCATCTATGATGCCCATGGAATACAACTTCCATAGAATAAATTTGTTCACTAGGAACTTTGTCTGATACAAAGCCTCAATCTTATCCCACAACTTCTTCGTAGTATCTTGTCTGGAGACATTTAGGAGTACTGAAAGGCAAAGGTGGATGGTGGACCTAACCTTTTAGTCAAGTTTCAACCAGTCTTTGTTTTTTATGACAGCGGGCTTCTGATCAGCCATTGCAATCAATTGGTCATTTTCAACACATATATCCTCCATTTTGAGCTTCCACAACTTGAAGTTCTAACCATTGAATTTCTCAACCTCTATTCTTCTAGAAGTGCTTGCCATCTATCTGTACCTAAAAACTAATCCACCTATGTACAACTCCCTCTCAAACCAAGATTAGAGTAGGGCCAAAATACCCTCCTCTCACACATCTAACAAGCAAATCAGCTTTGGTATCAAATGAAAGGAAATATAGTGCTAATCGATGAAGGAAGTAGTGCAAATAGAAAATAGGATCAAACAATTTCCGTTTTGAGAGAAAAACTCAACAAAAAGAGAACACAGTAATAGTATTATCTTCAGAAGGGGATTACAATAAAATCTCAAAAGTAGCATGGAGATCTCTGATATCTAGGGATAATCCAGCAACATACCTTGCTCTAAGCCTACAAAACCATGTTGAACTCCATCCCAAACCTCCATCATATAGCCAAGAGCATTCCAAGAAACCATCAATTGTTTCCAATACCATGTTCCAAAACCAAGGACCCAAATTGGGTACATAAATCCTCCATGCAAATCCCAACACCTATCTTGAGATGATCATGACCCCTACAATCAAGAAGTCAGGATTCCAATTTGGAGACTCCAATTTGTCCCATTCAAACCTCTTATAAGATGCTCTTACAACACCTAAAATAGCCATCAAAAGACGCTCTCTCTAGTCCACTATGTAATCCACCCCTTACAATGTTCTTACACGTCATGGATTCTTTGACACTTCTTACAATGTCATAGATACTCTTTCACATCTTACATGACATAGGTGCTCTCTTACAAATTACAACACAAAAATATTAAATGTTTTACAAGGACTTGCAAGGTTTACAAAACCTAGTCCTAACACTAGAAGCCCACAAGGGTTTGGTTTTTCTATTTATGTAATATATTATTTAATGAGGTGGTCATACCCTAAATCCCTCTAGATTCATAACCCATGCCTCCTTTGTGGAGCACACATGCCTTATCATCTGACACAAAAATGTTTTATATACAAAGTTAAAAAATTATCAAGAAAACATTGTTTTGTAGAAATTGAGGCAAATCTTCATTTTCAAATGTTTCTGAACTGTGAATATATTTTGAGGAAAAAAGAGGAAAATTAGCCTGTTGTTATTTGAAAATATTCCTCTATTTCCTTAAGATCTTATATGCTTAATATAGAAGATTGACAAATTCTGAACAAAAGGTATTGTTTAATAGAAAATCGGGTGAATCTTCTATTTCAATTGTTTCCAAATTGGGAAATGTCTTTTTGTGCAAAAATGGGAAATATAGCACATTGGTGAACGTTAGCCACTAAGACAATCACTTACAAACACAAGTATGCCCTTTTTTATCTTCTGTTATTGCTAGTTATACCTCCATTCAATGGTTTTAGAGCTTATTGTTTTGAGAGTAGAAGAATATTACCAAGGAAGACTAGAGTGCTATGGCTCTCTCACCATTGCATAACGAATTTGTCTTTAGATGCAACCCATCCCTAGGAAGCAGCCTGAGGAGTTATCCCTACCAAGATGACTTTGTGCCATATTGTCTTTTCTCTTTATAAGTGACAAGGCAGCTAATCGACTAATTCTTGTCATTTTAATATCTTTGCAAAAAGTGAGTTCACCACAGTTCTAATTCTCTATTCTGAGACTTTCTTATTTGATTGGCAATTTCTGTAATGTGTTGTTTTGCATATACAAAAAAATAGCCTTAGGCAATAGAGATTCGAATGGTCTCTATACAACCTCTATCTCTATGTGCATGTGTGCACGTGTGCATGCACATTGTGTGTGCACATGTGTGTGTGGGTGAGTGACGTAATTCACTGGATATATATTGAATTCTCTTTCAGCGGCAACTTTATTAGGATATTAGAACACAAGGCTCAAGATTTTGTAAAGGATGATCTGATCTTGCTCTTATCCATGTGAGGGAAGAGTACATATCATTCACAGAAATTGTTGTTTTCTTTTGAGCCTAAAGTGTGTTTCTACTTTGATAACACAAATTTAGACACATTGAATTGTGAATTTTATCCTGTCCATCCTAAGTGTAAGGTCCATCACTCCATAGATGGCTATAATTTGAGAAAAATATCTTATATGAATGAGTAATCCCAAAGAAAGAGTGTGTGGATATCTTGAAATAAAATATGGAGCTTTCTTCCAGAGATGTGATTACTATTAGTACTTCTGCTGGTGTCAATAATTCTTCACTGCAAATAATTTCTTTTCAATTTTTGAACTGAGAGAGATAATTTCTAAACTAACATGTTAGTAGAGTCAAACGATAGTGTTCATGAAAGGCAATGCGATTTTAAGGTTGTAACTATACTATTCATGTAATTATGTATTCTAATTCTCATTATTTTCTTAACAGCTAAAAGTGGATGCTAATGTCTTTTTGTGGTGGCCAGGTAATTGTAGCTGATAACTACTTTACTGGTTCAAAGAATAATATCGCGAGGTGGATTGGACATCCAAACTTTGAATTAATTAGACATGGTATGATTTTTGTGTCACTGTGTAGTCTTTTGTAATTTCAGTATACCTGTGTGCATTTATTTTAGTACTTAGTTTAATAACTGGTTGGTAATCCTTAAATGAGTCAACAATCAAACAGCTGAAATTGTATTCTGATTTTTCCAAGCCACTACAAACCTGACTCTGTTAGACTTAGAATAACTGTGCAAGCTTCAAAATTTGATTTCTTATTGTTAATCCTAAGTTGTTGGTTTGGGTTTGGGTTCACTGGTGTGACAAGCTTTTTCCCTGGTTCGGTACAGCTGGGTTTGGCCGTACACTATATATAAAATATTAAAAATCTATAAAAATAACTATAATTTGCACAAAATGTGTAAAATTAAATACAGAAAAATCAAATGCTGGACACATCTGATAATTGATAATTCAGTGTCACCTATCTAACACTCTTTGAGGCATAGGAATAGTGATGGCATGATGTTTTAACTCAAAGAAAACTTGCAGCTCTAAGCAATGAGTAGAAATAGAGTTTTTGGTGAGTGAGGAATGAGAGGTAGGAGTGAATTTTTGCTTTTGTTTTTGTGTTGTTGGTGACTTAGAAGTCACTTTTCAGGGTGGGTTAGGGTCTTAATTTTATTTTTTACTTTTTTTCCTTGAAAAAATGATTTTTTAATGTCTTAATTTTATTTTTTACTTTTCTTCCCTAAAAAAATGATTTTTTAATGTTTGGGAGAGTGGGTTCTTCCTAGGTTTGTCTGGGTTCAGCCCAGGTTCACCTGGGTTTATACTTAGGTATATCCGAGATGTACCTGGGATGAACCCACAGGCCCGGGCAGAATCCTGGCCAAACCTGGACTGTGATCTATACCCACTTCAAACTGGTCTGGGTACGGGATGAGTTCTGAGTGAAGAGAGGTTTAATCAGATATTTAGGCCTGTTTCCTATGAAATATTTTAGGTTTCAGTATATAAATGCTGTCACTTTTGTAAAGACAAAACTATATTTTGGTAACGCCAACAAATTTATATCATGACTTTATAGCAACTTTTTTTTCTATTCCATTGTGGAGGGGGTGAGGTGAAGGAGAATTGAAACTCTTTTTAGTCTCTTCATTCTGCCCTATGCCTTTTGACATTTTGTAGGTCGCATATCTCATGTCTACAAATATTGGCATGCTTTCCCATGCACCATGCAGGACCAACTTATATTTATAGGCTTACTGATGTTCTTTTATGAATTGGGTGCAGATGTGACAGAGCCACTACTGGTAGAAGTAGATCAAATATATCATCTAGCATGCCCAGCATCACCTATATTTTACAAGTACAATCCTGTGAAGGTTTGCATTTTGCAATTTGGAACTAATAGATATCTTTTTAGGCTTATTTAGTTCTCACTGTCTAAGCTTTTTTCAGAACATAAAATTGCCTAAGGTGTCTGTAATGCCTGATCACCAATTGCTCAATATGTTTACAGTAATCATTTGGCTTGAGGTTTTCAGTGGCCATGGGAAATTTGTAGTTGGAATAGTTGCCTTTGTTTGTGAGGCTGGAGTTATCCTATATGCTTTCTTTTAAGAACCTTTAAACCGGTCTTGCTTGAGCTGAACCTTTTGAAACTAGTCTTTTGTATTTTAACAGTTCAAGTGGAATTAGTGATGTTATTGAACCCCTGTTGTATACTTTACCTGACAGACGATAAAGACTAATGTGATTGGAACATTGAATATGTTGGGACTTGCTAAAAGAGTCGGAGCAAGGTTGGTTCTTACTTGTTACACATTCTTGATAATTCTGTCATATATAATTATATATATGGATATGGGCCTGCAATTTATTGTTTAAAATATTAGGTGGAGTTTGTTGTGCTGGAATTGTGTCATATGAGTTGACTGAAGTATTTTATACAGAATTTTGCTGACATCAACATCTGAAGTTTATGGTGATCCTCTTGAGCACCCTCAGAAGGAGGAATATTGGGGCAATGTCAACCCAATTGGTATGTATACTGTTAGTAAATGTCAAATTATTTAATGTCAAGGACTTTAGATTACTTTAGTAATGCGTTACTTTTGTTCATACATTGATTCTAATTCCTTGCTGGGGTTTCTTGGGGAGATGGAAATAGGATGATTTTTGGTATAATCTGATGAATATAACAGGCTGCTGCCATATCCATTCATGCACAATGGGATCAAATCTGAACATTTCTGATATTATTCAAACCATCTGTTATGAGGAATATATGTCATGTCCCCTCTTTAGCTCTGTCTAGCAGAGACTTGAGAGTTGGCCTATCATCCGGGTTCCCGTAGGTCAGCAGAGTGGTTAGGGGACCTATCCAGAGGCAGTGGAGCTTGGTAGGGAGCTTTACAAGCCTTTCCAGACAGTTTGCGATAGTTTCCTATTTTTTTAGGAAGGGTTCCTATTTTTTAGGGTTTGACCGAGAGTTGACCAGGAGGCATCAGGGGACCTCTAGGAGCATTTTGGGAGTTTTGGTCTCAGTTCCTATTTTTTAGGAGATATCCCTAAATTATAGGGAGGCACTGTCAGTTAGCCTGCCATGGGGCGACATCACCTATGGCGCGGGCTACAGCAGTTTTCAGTTCAGATTGGCCAGGTGATGGACTTGGAATAATTATTGAATATTAAAGTGTGGCTTTAATATTTAATAAAAATAAATTAAAGTGATTAATAATATCACTTTGTAATAAGAATTTAATATAAGAATTTAATAAAGGGACCCCCCCTCCTAGCTAACACATGTTGTGTTAAAAGGTGGACATTTCATTCATGAGAAGTTGGACCCTCAACTTGGGAGTCTTTTAATAAAGAAAAGAATCATTAAATGATTTTTTTTTTATGCTTCCTTAACCCTAAAAGTGGACGCCCACCTTGGGAAAAGAATAAAGTGCTTTGGAAGTGCTGTTGGAGGCATCTTTTATATTATTTTGAAGCTTCATTTGCAGATCTGAACTCTGAGGAAGAGGGCAGCAGAATATAAAATACAGATCTAATGGGTATGTGCCTCAAATTCTTAGCTGGTGCTTTTCTATCATTTAATATTTATTTTTAGTTCATTTTTATATGATATTGCAGCTGCATGTATATCTATTTGCTATCTTGGCAAATACACATTTCAAGAAAACTGAAACCCCTTCTGCATCTCCTCTCTAGTCTGAAAGAACACAAAAAAATTAATAAAAATCATAAAACAAATAAAATCACAAAAACAATACTTCATTTCAGCAAAGGGATCCATCAGGGATCTTTCAGTGGTATTAGAGCTCTTGACCTGCCAGCCTGTGGGGTTCAGAGATTTCTTTTTCTATGCATACGGACAGGTATTATACACGCAGGAGAGCCCAAAACGAGCTTGGGGTTGGTATGGCAGAGGAACCAGCTATGGCAGAAGAACAGATGAATGTCAGGAGGAATCAGGATGATGAATAGAGAGAAATGATGAGAACCCTCATCAACACTCAGCCTAGGATTGCTCAGACTCTAGATAGGATACAGGATGCCTTGGACCGATTGGAGTTAGATAGAGGCAAACGGAGCAGATCAGTATCTGTGGTGGGGAGTCAACGTAGTCACAGGTCACACACATTAGCCAGGAGCTCCCATCATTCCCCTAGGCGTGGACAGGCCAGGGATAGACCCTTACTTCCTTAGTTTGCACCAGGTGAATGACCAGCACAGGTAGAGCCACCAGAGGTGGAATTTCAGGATTCAGTCATGGCAGCTACAGCTGAGTGGAGAACCCTACCCCCTGAGGTTAGAGATGTCTTTCCTTTTCCACAGTACTGTGCACAGCGCAGAGATTCTGCCAGGTTCAGAGGAGACCGAGGCACTAGAACACAGCAGCAGAATTATGACCTCAGTAGAGCTACTGGGAAGATCACGTTGGCTACATATGATGGTACGGGGAGTACGAGTGCACGTGCTTGGGTGCACAAGCTGGACATATATTTATCCTTGAGACCCATGCCAGAGCGTGAGGCTATTCAGTTTGCCGTCTTACATTTAGATGGGGTTGCCTACGATTGGTGGCATCATGGATTGGTCACCCAGGATCATGCCTTGATTCATTCCTATGCGGAGTTCACTGAACGACTCATTACCTGGTTTGACCGTAAGGACACAGAACTCTACTATAGGGAGTTGGCACATCTTAGACAGACTGGACAGGCTGAAGCATATGTTAATGAGTTCCAGCGTATTGCAGTTATGGTACCTGATATGCCCCAGAGGCGTAGCGTGATGTTATTCATTGAGGGATTGCAGGATAGGCTTAAGGGATTGGTCCGTGCCTTCTAGCCGGCCACTCTTAAGGACGCCATTGATGTGACCTTGAGACTGGACACCACTCCTACTTATCAGTCAGATAAGAGGCCATTCAGGGAATCACGGCCTCCTCAGAAGGCCAATACTTCACAGGTTAGAGATGGACAGTCAGCTAGACCTCCTAGGATGGATCAGGAATAACGGAATGATTTGAGGAGGAAGAAATTATGATTTTCCTGCAAGGAGCCTTGGGAGCCCGGACACCGCTGTATGGGTAAGGGCAGGGTTCACTTGATTGAGGTCACATCTGAGCTGGGGGATGAGGAGATACCAGACACCGATATTGAGGACAGCCCTGAGGAGGTTATTTAGGAGCGACCCCAGCTAGAGATAGATATCCCTGAGTCAGTGGCGGCAGCCAAGGTGACTATGGCTACACTATCCAGTTACCCCAGATTCCATGCCTTTCGGTTGAAAGGTACATTACAGGGACAGCGAGTCATGAGCTTGGTCGACACAGGAGCCACACACAATTTTATTGATCAGAAATTGGTTGAGGCGTGGATTATAGTCTGAGGTGTTCGAGGGTTTTGGAGTTAAGGTTGCAGATGGTGCAGTGTTGGGTTGTACTAGGAGGATCTCACAACTCAGCATTCAGATGGGGGATTTTACCTTGACGGATGACTTTTATATCCTACCCTTAGAAGATTATGATGTGATTTTGGGTATGCAGTGGTTACAGGGTATTGGGAGATATATTATTGATCACCACCGCATGCAGTTAGAGTTCCTATCTGGTGGAAAGAAGGTGATCTTGAGGGCAGCATCTGACGGTGGGCCTAAGGAGGTATCTTCTCACAGGATGGAGTCTATTATTAGACATGATGATGTGATCTGGGCCACACGTTTTGTGAAATCCAAGACACCTACTCCTCAGGATGGTAGAGCATTTCATGTTGACATTCAGTCGGTGATGGATCGGCATGGCCGAGTATTTGGTGACATACCTCCTGGTGTACCTCCGGATAGAGGTTTTGAGCATGGGATAGAGATGGAGGATGGAGCTAAGCCAGTGATCACCACTCCGTATCGTCATCCTAGAGCATACAAGGATGAGACTGAGAAGACTATTCATGAGCTGTTAGACATGGGCTTCATTCGCCCCAGTTCTAGCCCCTTTGCTTCTTCTGTAGTACTGGTTAAGAAGAAGGATGGGACTCTACGGATGTGTATAGATTACAGGGCCTTGAACAAGAAGACAATCAAGAACAGATACCCTGTTCCACGCATTGATGAGTTGTTGGATGAGCTTCATGGAGCCATCTACTTCTCTAAGATTGATCTCCGTTCAGGCTATCATCAGATTCGTGTACGAGCAGAGGATGTACACAAGACCGCCTTTCGTTGTCACTATGGGCATTATGAGTTCTTGGTGATGCCTTTTGGCCTTACCAATGCCCCTGCCACTTTCCAGTCATGTATGAACCATCTCTTCAACAAGCAGTTGAGGAAATCAGTTCTAGTGTTCTTTGACATATTCTGATTTACAGTCGTACTTGGGAGGACCATCTCAGACATGTTGAGGAGGTCCTTAGCATTATGGAGAGTCAGTCTCTATTTGCTAAGTTGTCCAAATGTGAGTTTGGACTTAGAGAGGTCTTATATCTGGGTCATGTGATCAGTGCTGATAGGGTGAAGGTGCACGAGGAGAAAATTCAGGCAATTCGAGATTGGCCCCGCCCTCGGAACATTACTGAGTTACGTGGGTTCCTTGGTTTATGTGCTTATTACAGGCGATTTGTGAGGGGTTTCTCTCAGTTGGCAGCTCCCTTGACAGACCTCACAAAGAAAGGGGCTTTCAGATGGACAGAACAGGCACAGGGAGTCTTTGATAGGCTCAAGGAGGTTATGAGCACTTGCCCAGTTTTAGCACTCCCTGACTTCTCGCAGCCTTTGGTACTTGAGTGTGATGCTTCCGGTTTGGGCATAGGAGCGGTTTTGATGCAGAACCGACACCCCATTGCTTTTGAGAGTCGGAAGCTGCGGGATAATGAGAGGTTGTATTCTACGTATGATAAGGAAATGTTGGCCATTATGCAAGCATTAGCCAAGTTCAGACAGTATCTTGTTGGCAGCAAATTCGTGGTAAGAACAGACCACAACAGTTTGAAATATTTCCTTGATCAGACAGAGCTCAATGATCGTCAGCAAAAATGGGTGAGCAAGATTCAGGCTTATGATTTTGACATCAAATTCATAAAGGGGAAGAATAACACTGTGGCTGATGCACTTTCTAGAAAACCATCACTCGCTGCCCTATGTTCATTGAGCGAGATTTCAGCAGATTGGAAGGCCCAACTTCTAGTTGAGTACTCCAAAAATCAGCATGCTTGTGAGGTCATGGATGGATTGGTGTTGGATGATAGGTACACTGTGGTAGATGAAGTCATCTACAACAAGGGAAGGGTGTATCTGGTTCCTGGTTCTCAGTTGAAGGAACAAATTTTGCATGCTTACCATGATACTCCGACAGCAGGGCACCAAGGGTATGGTAAGACCTACAGAGCGGTTCGGGAGAGATTCTCTTGGAAGGGTCTCAAGGCTGATATCTTACGTCATGTTCGCGAGTGTATGACATGCCAGCAGAATAAGTCTGAGCATACTTTTCCTGCTAGTTTATTGCAGCCCTTGCCTATACCGGAACAGAAGTGGTCAGGAATCTCCATGGATTTCATTACAAGTCTTCCTCGGGTGCAAGGGAAAGACTGTATCTACGTTGTAGTAGACCGGTTGACTAAATACGCCCACTTCTTCCCTATTGCAGTTTTCACAGCATCTCAGGTGGCGGAGTTATTCTTCAGAGAGGTATTTAGGCTCCACGGTCTCCCCAAGACCATTGTGAGTGATAGGGATAGTAGGTTCATGAGTTCTTTCTGGCAAGAACTTTTCAGGCTCACAGGTACGGAGTTGACACCCAGTATCAGCTACCACCCACAGACAGATGGGCAGACCGAGATTGTTAATAAGTGGGTTGAGGGGTATTTGCGCAGCTATGTGTCAAGACAGCAGAAGGCATGGGTGCGTTGGCTGTATTTAGGAGAGTATTGTTATAATACTACACACCATATGTCTATTGCTATGACACCTTTCAGAGCCCTCTACGGTTACGAGGCATTATCTTTTGTTGATATGGCTGAGCAGCAGAGTTCCCTTGGCACAGGATTGGTTACAGGAGAACCAGGATATCATGAGTTCTCTCAGGGAGAATCTGCAGCAGGCACAGAATCAGCAGAAGGTCTACGCTGATCGACATAGGATTGAGAGAGTATTTGAGGTGGGTGACATGGTTTTCTTGCGGTTGCAGCCTTACCAACAAAAGACCCTTAAAAAGGGTGGAGCTGAGAAGCTCAAGCCTCACTTCTACGGACCATATCGGATTCTCAGGCGTGTGGGAGAGGTCGCTTATGAGATTGAGTTACCACCTAACAGTAGTATTCATAATGTGTTCCATGTATCTTGCCTAAAAAAGGCACTGGGGCAACATATTGTGGCATCTCCCGTTCTACCTCCCTTGGATGAGGAAGGTAAGCTGACTCTAGTTTCTGAGGAGATCTTGGAGGAGAGGGAACGAGGGTTGAGAAGTAGGGTGATTCGGGAGTACTTGATTCGTTGGAGAGGTCTTCCTATAGAGGACGCCACCTGGGAGGGAGAGTCCATTTTACAGCATCCAGCTTTGCAGTTGCTTGTGGGCAAGCATCTCCGAGAGGGGAGGACTGTCATGTCCTCTCTTTAGCTCTGTCTAGCAGAGACTTGAGAGTTGGCCTATCATTCGGGTTCCCGTAGGTCAACAGAGTGTTTAGGGGACCTATCCAGAGGTAGTGGAGCTTGGTAGGGAGCTTTACAGGCCTTTCCAGACAGTTTGCGACAGTTTTCTATTTTTTAGGAAGGGTTCCTATTTTTTAGAGTTTGACCGAGAGTTGACCAGGAGGCATCAGAGGACCTCTAGGAGCATTTTGGGAGTTTTGGTCTCAGTTCCTATTTTTTAGGAGGTATCCCTAAATTATAGGGAGGCACTGTCAGTTACCCTGCCATGTGGCGACATCACCTATGGCGCGGGCTACAGCAGTTTTCAGTTCAGATTGGCCAGGTGATGGACTTGGAATAATTATTGAATATTAAAGTGTGGCTTTAATATTTAATAAAAATAAATTAAAGTGATTAATAATATCACTTTGTAATAAGAATTTAATAAAGGGACCCCCCCTCCTAGTTAACACATGTTGTGTTAAAAGGTGGGCATTTCATTCATGAGAAGTTGGACCCTCAACTTGGGCGCCCAACTTGGGAGTCTTTTAATAAAGAAAAGAATAATTAAATGATTCTTTTTTGATGCTTCCTTAACCCTAAAAGTGGACGCCCACCTTGGGAAAAGAATAAAGTGCTTTGGAAGTGCTGTTGGAGGCATCTTTTATATTATTTTGAAGTTTCATTTGCAAATCTGAACTCTGAGGAAGAGGGCAGCAACATATAGTCTCTTGGGAATGGAAACTCTCAGGGATTTTGGTGAATTGGACGTCAACCCAGTTCATGCTTGTGGGAGGCCTACTCTGGGTCTTCTTTTGTGCATCATTGGACAGTTTTTAGGGCATTCTATTGCAGATATAAGCTTGCAGCAGTACTATATCAGCATTATTCTACATATCCATCATTTTCAGTTGCATGCATAGCCTCTTCTAGGCCAATACTATCTTTGTATGCAAGTGGGATTGCAAACCAGGCTTTACATTGAATATAAAATACAGATCTGATGGGTATGTGCCTCAAATTCTTAGCTGGTGCTTTTCTATCATTTAATATTTATTTTTAGTTCATTTTTATATGAGATTGCAGCTGCATATATATCTATTTGCTATCTTAGCAAATACACATTTCAAGAAAACTGAAACCCCTTCTGCATCTCCTTTCTAGTCTGAAAGAACACAAAAAAATTAATAAAAATCATAAAACAAATAAAATCACAAAAACAATACTTCATTTCAGTAAAGGGATCCATCAGGGATCTTTCAATATATGTTGTGCTTCCTCATATTGGAATTGCATAACAGGTCAACTGTTTGTTTTTTGTTACTTTCCTCAAGAGACAGCAAGATGATATTTTAATATTTCTGTTATTCTATCCTCTGTTAATGAGGTTATTTATTTTCTGTTTTCTAATCTTGAAATGGGCATCATTTTGATACTCTGAAAGGGATACCTATCCAATTTTAATTCTTTGTGCATAGATGTAACAGTGGATGCATTTTTTGTCATATTCATAAATTAATTGATATCATAAATTTTTTAATTTACTTTAGATAATGCAACTTAGCATTCTCTTTGGTGCGTATGGTTTGTCCCATCCTTTACATCATTGATTATCATGCTAATCATTGATTTTCCCTATCATGTGAACTGGTCTTTAGCTGCTCTCTTAATTTTTTGTTGGTACTATATTGTTGTTTTCCCTGATGATGGCTTTGTCACTAGATTTTCAGATAATGAGGCCTGTGCTATCGATCTTAAACATCAATTTGTTGAAGCTATCTGTAATTAACTGGTCATTGATAATTTTGGACATTCTTTACATGGGGAACCTTCTGACATCTAAATTGAAAAGTTAAATGATACTGCTTCCTGACCTTGAAGCATAGAATGATTTGCTTATTATTGTTGGGCCACTTAATGTTTTGAATTTGTCTAATCTTTATGTATCTTTTGCCATGCCCCATGGGATGTCAGGGAGTGGGTACAGTTTTTTGTGCAAGCAAGTTTACTTAACAAACTGTTAAAAAACAACAATTTTTATCCTAAACTAAACTATCTCAGTTTATAAGGTTTGGAATATATGCAATCCCCACAAATACAAACAAGAAACGTTCGAGGGTGATATGTATGCATGCATATGTGTTGTGTGTGAAGCATTGTTTCTAATTGTGAATATAATGTAGAAATGGTCTCCAGAAAAGATACTTTGGTTAGTTAGGTCAGCCATCTCATGAAGATATTAATCAGTTATTATTCCTTCTTTTCAGAAACAATAAGTGTAATGGTTCAAGGAAAATGCATTGATAGCATGTACTGTGCTCCATTAAGCATTGAGTGTTTGTAAACGAGGGTAATAACACCATGGTATTTGAAACTTTAATTTTGTACATATTTGCAGGAGTTCGAAGCTGTTATGATGAGGGGAAACGAGTGGCAGAGACTCTGATGTTTGATTACCATAGGCAGCATGGCCTAGGTATATAGATGCACTAATAATCCTTTGCCACGATTTCTGTCTAATATCACAACTTTGTTTCTAGTTATTAGCTCATTTGAATTGGAAAAGCATATCATAAGAACAAGATCTGGAATGTTGAGTATTGTTGTATCTTGTTACAGAAATCCGCATTGCTCGGATATTTAATACTTATGGGCCACGGATGAACATTGATGATGGTCGTGTTGTGAGCAATTTTATTGCCCAAGCACTCAGGTAGATGATTTATCATTAATGTTTTTTTTAAAGCAAGGTGTGGTTGTCAAATAAAGTGTGCACCTTAATTCTAGTTGCATAGTCAGTACTAGCATTTATGAAGTTTGTTGTTAATCATATCTTTCTTTCTGACATTAGATTCCATTACCTTTTTACTTCTAGCAAATCGGTCAAATTTACTTTTATGGTAGTCACTTTTGTAGGTTTATCTGAGAAGTATCTACCACAAATTCAATGTTTGCATATGTCAAGAGTTGGTTTGTAATGTCTTTTTTTAAAGCAAGGTGTGTGGTCAAATAAGGTGTGCACCTTAATTCTAGTTGCTTAGTCAGTACTAGCATTTATGAAGTTTGTTGTTAATCATATCTTTCTTTCTGACATAAGATTCCATTACCTTTTTACTTCTAGCAAATTGGTCAAATGAACTTTCATGGTAGTCACTTCTGTAGGTTTATCTGAGAAGTATCTGCCACAAATTCAATGTTTGCATATGTCAAGAGTTGGTTTGAGGAGGAAACTTACTTTTGCAATTTTTTTCCTATGATTCAAACTCTCATCTGGCATTATGGAATTGATTATGTTTTGCAAACATGGAAACAATATGTGATTTGAATGCAAGTTTATCAAACAAGCAGAGATCTGTATTAAATTTGCAAGGCTGGTGTCAAAGAGGAGTGTATTTATGTTTTCTTTTCACACCCATAAGGAAGGAACACTTATGAAAACAAGTAAATGGCCTCATGTTTGAACTGAGTAATATGGTTGAGCTACAAAAGCTGGAAAGTACATTGTCTCATTTAACAAAAATATTGATGAAAGGTTACATAATATAAAGGCTCTGCTTTTAAAGTTAAATGAAATGCTGAACACCTTAAGCAAGCTCTTATGCTGTCCAATTGCTTACATAGTTTGATCTTCATGCAGAGGTGAACCATTGACAGTTCAAGCTCCAGGAACCCAAACCCGAAGCTTCTGCTATGTTTCAGATATGGTAAACTGTTTTCTGTTTCTTTTAAGTTATTTTAGTGTGATACTTTTTTAGGCATTAGGCTTCCATTTTCCATTAGCACTCCTAAGTTCTTTTAGTGTGGTACTTTTTTAGGCATTAGACTTCAATGTTCCATTAACACATCTAATGGGCAAAAATTAGCTGTGATGTGAGATAGGTATATGTGATGAGTTTCACTGTCAGAAGTCAAATATGAGAAGAAGTTGTCATCAATTGATGGCATTTTCCAACCATAATAATTAACCTAATCTGTCACTTTTAATGACCTTGTTACAACCTGTCTCATTGAACTTCTGACATTATAGGTTGATGGCTTGATTCGTCTTATGGAAGGAGAACATACTGGACCTATCAATATTGGAAACCCTGGTTAACTCCTGTCCTGTTAGGCACTTTTTTTTTCTACAATAGTCTATTATTATATTTGTATTTTTTTGCTAAATTTGAATATGCATGATGCAGGAGAGTTCACAATGTTGGAACTTGCAGAAGCTGTAAAGGAGGTGTGTATTTACTTAGTGATTACAAATCTGAATTCTTAAAGCTTAGAAATCATACTCGATTTAATGCAGTCTGAAGCATGAGAAATATTAATTCACAGATTTCATTTTGAAAACTCCACAACGAAAATTTGAATGCAAAAGGGTTTTAGCAGAAAGTTAATACAACATTGCTTAGAACCATGAAAACTCATTGAGCTTAACATACCATGGGAAACAATAATTCACAGATTTCATAAGCTTTTTTGCTATGTTTTCCTAAGCCATGGCAGGGGTAGTGAGGAACACCGAAGGTTTATGTGGGAATCTGAAACTTAGGAATTAAAGGGATTGGGTAGTTTATTATGTATGTGGAGTTCAAAAGCTTCACAGAGAGAGACAGGAAAAATAATTAAAGCATTATCCTGCTGTATTGGTCTAAATATCGATATGAATGAACTTCAATTTGCTTTGCTCAGATGAGAGTTGTATTGGTGTTCTTTGAGAATAGGGTTTTCAACCTATTTTGAGATATCCACGGAAGACAGTTGGAATTGTTTGGCCACCCAAGGGGATTTGTCATTTTCTGTTGATATTAAACTTGGCTATGCATGAGGGGGTTTGCTTTTTAAATCTAAAGAGAGGCAGCCCATTCATTTTTGTAAGGTTGAAAGCTCCTTTTACTTGAAAATTTTCAAACAAATATTCAATAATTACAGTTGTTTTCTAAGATGTAATGAATGTTATGCATGGGATCAAGGATGCTAGTCATTGAATTGTTATCCAATGATGCTAGTCATTAAAGTGTTATTCAACAATCAAAGTTGGCACTATTTTTCGGAACCGCACTAATTTTTGGCATAGTATTATTCCATTCACACAGCATTGACATGGCATGACAGAAGTGTAAATGGAACTAATTTACCTAGATTTAAAATGGGGCAAACTCACAAAAAATAGGGTAATGTAGTGCATAGAGATAATACATTAAAAAATATTTCAATTATTAAAAAACAATTAGTATTTTCACCTAAAAAGGTTTAGGTAAAAATATGCTATCGTTGTTGAACACAACCTATTATTTTAGGGACAACCCAATGTTTTATACCAAACCTTCATTAGGATATAATTAAAAGAAAAAGCTTTATTATTGTTTAAAATTTTGACTCAAAAATTGATCTATTCAAACTAAACTTGAAAAGTTAGAATGCCCTAGCCTTAACCTTAAATTAAAAATTTCCAATCTTCTTTTGCTTTTATTTTTCTTCTCCTGAGTGTAAAAATGAGCCAAAAAAATAAAGGTATAGATCAAAAATTTGCGAACCACTTTTTGAAAAACTTAGAATGCAACCTTGCCATTAACTACTTTCAACATTCACCTTTTGCATTAAGAGGTGACAACTAGATGATATGAGGCTCTTATTTTGTAGAGGGGTGTCTCCTCTGCATTGGAATTTGTAATTCCAAGCTTTAGCATTATTAAATGTAAATGCTATGTCAAACTAAAGAAAATTTGTTGAAAGTTCTGTGTTCCTTAGTTGTATTGCACATTGAAGCACACTTCCTACTCATAAACGATTGTATAATAGACCTAATGAAAAAAGAAAAAATGGTATCTTCAACAGAGCTATGTAATATGCATGGCCTCTTGCATTCTCAACAAGGGCAGTTTGCAAATCCCTAAGGATGCACAATACCCTCATTAAGCCGATGGTATGTCATTAAAGGGGAATCAATAACTACCTCATCAATAGCAAATAATCTTACACAACAATGGGAATCAACATTTTTTTTGATATGGGGGGAAATGCAACATTTTTTTTTTATATTGGGGGGAAATGTGTACAAATATAGCTCATTTGAACAGCTTAGAGACTAAAAATACCAAACTTTAACTCCAGCAGAGCATCAGTTCAAAAAGGAGATTGTAACCGACATGGAACAGCCCACAAAGAGATAGCAAAAGACCAGATACTAGATCATGATCCAGCAACTGTACTAATATAAAGCACTGCCAGAAGGAACTAAACTAATGGACAAAAACACCAAGGGGGCAGACTTAGATTCGCTTTCCTTTTTCTTTGCTCTATGCTTCTTCTTTCTTATCAATATTGTTGATCAACTCTTGAACTTCGGTTTCAAGAGTCTTAGTTCTAAATTCAATACATTCCTGAATCCACCACTCAAGGTATGTGTTGATAGGAACTTCTAAAAATGGAGTTGAAGCATCATCAATATTACCAATCCAAGGAATTATCTATTGGTCCCTAGTCCTACAGAGGCCCAACAAATTTATGTACACCATCATCAGCAGGGGAATGTTTTGGCCAACCAACTTTATCATATTTAGCATTTCCATGTTTACATTTGTTGGGGTAAAATAGGTAGGAATACTTGACTCATTGAAGTCAACATCATGGAGGGGCAACCCATCAGGACCATAGTTTAAGTCTTGAACATTTGCATCCCACCTTTGCACGATATCCTTTTCTTTGTTCAGCTTGATTGGAAAAAGGGTTCCTTCTTCTGCAGATTTCTTCACCTCATCTATGCTTTTGTCAATGTATTAACTATCTTGCAATGAGATCAATGAAAGAATGACTTCTTTGGAGAAGCTAGTTTGTCTCCTTCAAATACTTCCTTATATCAAGAATGTCATAAGAACCATTTAATTTTAGTTGAACAGATTTCTAACAAGGAATTTGGAAAGCTTAATTTTATTTGAAATGGAGCCAAACAAACATTCCACCAATCAATTTTCTTGACAACAAGAGATTCCCAGACAGGAAGTAAACCACCAAACAGACTGAGCAAAAGAACAAAAAGCAAACAGGTGAATGACAAACTCAATCTTACCACAGACCAAACACTTACTGGTATCAAACCACACAAAGACTCTTTGGTAAAGTAACAACCATCTTAAAAAAGCTTTCTTAGGTTCTAGACAGGAAGACCGGATAACTTTTAAACTCTTTAACCAACAGTTGATTGCATCACTACGTCCCCACAGTGAATTGAATTTATTAACATGTCATTTGAATATGAAAGGAGAGTATCTGTATTTAGAAGAAGCTACCCAAAACTTGCTTCCTCCAACCCACTTTACATTTTTCCAAATGTCATCACCCTTGTTAGTTTTCATTTCAATAGAGAAGTTTCCAATAGTAGTTTGAACTTTGAATCAACGTGCAGGTTCTTTTCTGAACATTTGGAAGGCAGTATTGATCTCTAAGATGCTCAGAAGAGAGAGGGCCATTCTCACCCCAAAAATTCTCAAACTTATGAATACCTTGGAGGCCCAAAATTTTGCAGAGCATCCTCTTACAAGAGCTAAGGGTTTATCTTTATATTTCAAATTCTATCAAATTGATTTTTCAACATGAGCAGCATGTCCCTCTTCTGCAAGAAATTCTTAACTAGCTCCCAGGCCTTCCAAATTGAACCAAATATAGCAGATCCCCTAGGGCTAATTTTGAATGAACCAAACAATATATACCAAGTATGCAAACTCTTCCAACTAGGTTTACCGTTGGGGTGGCTAAAAGCCACACTGTTTGGAAGAATCAATCCTTTCACAGGTGGAATAAGGGAGCTATCTTTGAGAATCTTGTGTATAGTGTAGTTACAATAACAAAAAGAGCAGGAGCAAGGGGCAACCCTTCTTAATAGACCTTTGGAGGATGATGGGCTGAGAGAATTCTGCATTTACACTAACCTGAGCAGAAGCATCCTTGAAAGCACCTCAACATATCTGCAAAATGGAATTACTGTTTACTGGCAATGTGATGTTTCACACAGACATGAAGTAAACAGAACTATAAAGTAGTAGTATAGTGCATAACATAGAACATGAAATTGGAACAGTATTGCACAGAATAAAGCATTGATAATTCATTCATTGATCACAGCAATCACATGTCTTCAGATTATTACATATCATATTCACCATGTCCCGACTACAAAATGTGAACTCAATATATAACTTTGCCAAGGTTAGTTGAGATACCAACCGTTGGCAACCACTACGTAACTATCCAACCAACCGTCGGGATGGCTCCCGCTAACACTTCTAACTATACAATTAATTTAACTATACAATTAATTAACATTTATCACTTGGCCGACAATTGGCCGACTACGACTATGACCGTCTACAATTACCCATTTACACTAACCTGAGCAGAAGCATCCTTGAAAACACCTCAACATATCTCCAAAATGTTTTGCCCATTCAATACTATCATATGCTGTTTCAAAATCAATTAGGGCCATGCAGACATTCTAATCAAAGTTTTTAGCCCGCTGCATTCCTTCCCAACTAGTTAACAGATTTTCAAAAATATATCTTTCAATCAGAAAGCCAATTTTAGAGGGAGAAATTATTTGAGGCAACACCTTCTTAACTCTTAGAGCTAGGAGTTTAGCAAAAATCTTATATGAAACAGTTAGCAAAGTTATAGGCCTCCAATTTTTCATTTGAGAAGTGTCCCTCTCTTTAGGAAGAAGTTTGATCATCCCCTTGTTGATCTCTTTACCCAAAATGCCTGCGGAAATGGCCTCCTTGTAAACCTCTAATAGCCTAGAACCAATTCTTTCTTTATTCTTTTTGTATTTTCTCTTTGTTCTGCATGGATTCAGGCATGCATCCCTCATCTCTACTTGCAAGGCATTCTGATTGCTTCTAGTCGTTTTTTCCTTTCTACCCTCAAGTTGTGATTTGAGTTTCCCATTCCCACTTTCAACCATTAGGGTGAAGAGCCAGATATTGATAGTAGAATTCTTGGACAAGTGGCTCAGCTTTGAATCCAAAAAATGTGATCTCTGAGTGGGATGAATGAATGATTTATCTGCATGATTGATGGCCGAAATAATATCATAGACTTGTTCTATCTGGCCCTCCCTATATTTCAGTAAAGTAAAGAAGTTGAATGCGAAGCATTATCAACTGATCTGACCTGTTTGAATTATCCAAATGATGGTGCAAAGAGGATTGTGTACCGGGCAGTAGGAATTTCCTAGTGCCTTTTGATTTTTAAGTGAATTAGTTACAACAGTGATCTCCTCTAAGGAGATTATGTCATCCAGTTTATTTGAAAGGCAGAATTCTTGCAATGGCTACTCTAGCATTTTTCTTTCTTTACATTTATCCTCTTAGGTAGGAAGAAGTTGATAAAAGTCATGAAAAACACTTCTCATCTGATTTTCATAATTAACCAATACACCAACTTAAATGGCAGAACAACAACCTTCTCCCAACTCTCAATTTTGGAACCCAACTGATTCACAACAAAAGACAAGTTCCAAATATTGGTTAAACCCATTTTACAAGATTGGTCCTGTAGGTGGGAAACATTCATCTTAAATAATCCTTTGAATCTCTATGGAAGGTCATGTGAAATTCCATTTCAATAGGGTGATGGTCAGAAAGGGAATATGGAAGGACTTGTACCACATTATTATTAGCAATAGGAGAGATCCCAAAAGAACTTCTGTCAAGGTCTAGAGAAGAGTCCCCTTTCTAGAAATTACCCCGAGTAAACCAAACCCCTTTACTGTCAGCTCTGCAACCTAATAGAGGATCAATTACATTCTTCTCTACCTTTCCAATCAAATCTACACCCCCAAACAGCCATGGAATGTCAGATAAATGATTTGCCATCCAATTCCATAAATCAGCCCTTTTTCTATAATCACTAGTAGCATATATGGAACATACTTCAAAGGTTTTAACATTGATTCCAAGGGCAATCCAAACAATTGTGTTATAGGGGCTACATCCATCATTCACAACAAAATTATACCTTTGAAGATTCAGCAGTACAGCAACATCATCTTTACCTTTACATTGTTTTCTGGAGAAGCAAATAGCACCCGGCTAGATAACCTTGAGTGTCCAATCCAAGCTAAATCCTACAGATTTAACCTCTTGTAATAGTAGAAGGTCCAGGGCCTGTCTAGATTTGCAAGAGGACTTGACTACAAACCTTCTAACTTGCTTGCAGCCCCCTCAAATTCCAATTTGCAATCCTTATGTAATATCCCAAAATCGGATATTTTGGGCAATTTTGGATATACGGGCTTTCCAAACTTCTAAACTTTGGAAACTCTGATTTTTTCTTACTTGGAATTCTGCTCTAGATTTCTGCTCTTTAGTTTTCTGCTGAAAACCTAAATTCTGATCCAATTTTCTGCTCTAAACAGTTGATCCCAGCAAGCATGAAACACATCCAAAAATATAGCAAATTGACCTTCCAAAAGGCTAAGAAGTGACCTCCAAGGCTGCTGCTCCAATTCGGGCATCAAACCCTAAGTCTTCAACTATCAAATGCAATGGAAAACCACTCCAAAAAGGTCCACTCAGGTCTGCTCTGCTGCTGCTCTGAAATTCTGCTCTTCTCAAACCCTAATCAGCAAAACAATCTCCAAAATCTCCTCTAAAACCAAGTCGCTCTCCTCCAATGAAGGGCACTCCAAAACTAGGGCAAATTCCTTCTCCAATGATGATCAATCCACGCCAAAGAAGTGCCTAAAAGATGATCTCCAATCTGATTTTGCAATTCTGCTCTTCTTATCAACAAAATAATAATGAAGTGCAAGTGAACTCCCGTCATGGAATCCTCCACAAGAAAGAGCTAAGGTTTCTCCAACTCCTCCTAAGAACTTAAGGTTTTCGTCTCAAGCTCTTCTCCAAGAGATAAACTCCCAAAAGACGAATGAATGGAAGATTGAATGATGCAAATTGCCACCAAACCAACTTGTATTTATACACATTTTTACCCCCCCTCATGTGCTGGCCGACCTAGGCAGATATACAATTATTTTATCACCTTTTTCCTTCCCAAGGCCGACCCCATATGCCTTATGGGCACCCAAGTAGCTCTGGCCGACCTAGGACTTTGTATTTTCTTTATTTTAAAATTGTTTTCCTTCTCTAATGGCCAACCACCCTTAGATATCTTTAGTGCCCAAAATCCAAATTGAAGATTTGAATTCATCTTCCTTTCTTCCCTCCAAGTCTTCTTTCTCAATGTGCCAAGGGTAGGTATTATTTTATTATTTCTTTCTCCCTCATAGGTCATCCCAAACCAATCATGCATCAAGTAGGTTATCCTCAAAGATGGCGCACACAAATAATCAAAGCAATAACACTTATCCTTCATCAAAGTGGCATCAACATAACATATATTAGCAAATTCATCTCTTGCACAACCTCCTCAACAAGACAAGTTTCCACACTCAAACTCCTCAAGGTGGTTCACTTCAATGGATAGAAAATCACAATAAATGGAAGGAACATATCAATATCATCAGAAAAATATGCTAGGACATCTCCAACTCTCAATTTACCTTCCAAAGGTTCCGGAGTGTGGAAACTAACCCATCTGCTCTCCAATGGTGACCATTCCGAAAATGGGGACATTACACCTTATCAAAACAAAACCAATTACTCAAGTGAGGGGGAGTTCCCTCCCCCTCTCCACAACTTTCAAAGTAGTTTGGGAGGGTGGTTTTGCTTTTATTTACAGCATTTGGCCTAGATAGACCTCCTCCCAAACTATTATTTATATCTTTTCCATCTAAATGGGGATCCTCCCACTAGACTCACCTACACCTTTTGTCTTTTTGAATATGAACTTTTAAGGGATTCTCTACTGCCTTCGGGAACAACAGGGATATCCAATCCAGTCACCCTTATATTTTGGTTCAGTTGGGGAGGGCCACGGAGGAATCAAAAGCTAAATAATCTTACACATTGATATGTGTTGATACTTACCTTGTCAATCCTTAAATTATTGCAAAACTTCATCAAGTAGCTACCAATTCATTTCTTTAAGGAAGTCCTTAAAAAAAATAAAAAATTGTAAACCTATTGATACCTGCAAGCAGTCTTGTGAATTTTACAAACATTCAACATCTTGCAACAGTTTCCAATCAATATATTGTTGGCTTTCCGAATTCGGTTGGGCAGGGTGAAGCTCCTGAACATAGGAAGACCAATTATTCCAACATCTTATGGGCTTGGATGTTGATATCTGGTAGCACAACTTTGCTCCTTATTGGAAACCGTACAAAATATATAATAATTCCGAAATCTAATCCTCTGTCTTGTTTGTGTGAATGGAGACATCCATGAGATAGAACTATAACATATTTCTATATACTGTGTTCTCCTATGTTGGAGTTTGTGATTTAGAGTTGTAGTCTTATTAAATAGTCTCATGAAATTATGTGGAGAATAATTGACTCTCTGGCTGACTGAATATTAGTTTCACAGATGAGCACACTTTCTACAGACATGTTCATTGACCTCTTTAACCTTGACCCTTTTAATGATGGAGTTACACCTTAACAATACATAACTTAAAAGTTGTGATTATCTATCATGCGGTTTTGTTAAATACATATTGGTATATGCAACTAATTCAATATATCTGTATCCTGCATTTACTATATTCCATCCTGTTCCAAGAGGTATTCCCCATGATTGGTATGCCTCAAATTGTGATTTTTATGCACTTGAATATGTTCATTCTTGTTCTTGATTTGTTATCTAACAAAGCTTCCTATCTTGTTGTTTGTATTCCATAGCTTATTGAACCTTCAGCAGATGTAAAAATGGTTGAAAACACTCCAGACGATCCACGCAAGAGGAAACCAGACATTACCAAGGCAAAAACCCTTCTTGGATGGGAGCCAAAGGTCTGTACCTAAAAGATATTTTGTTTTCTTTGCTCCATTAGTCTACAGAATGTTTAAAAAAAAAAATCATCTCAACAAACTATGCATCTTTCAGGTTACCCTACGGGAAGGACTACCACTCATGGCAGCAGACTTCCATGAGCGGCTAGCAGTCCCTAAGAAGTGAGGAGACATAAAAAGAAGGCATTCTTCTTTAATTAACTGTTACTAGGTGAAGCTTGGATATCTAGAAGCCAGCACGCTAATTTTGGGCCCATTATAAGATGTCTAGTTACATGCTTTTTCTTCTTTAGAAATTGAACAAATAACAAATCCATTCCACAAATTTTGGTTACTACAGTCTTCTCTATAGAGACACTGCAATGAATTGTAAAGGCATGGTTTTCTTCCATAGAGCAGTTCAAGCTTTATCAGAATTTTAAATTATGTATAAAAGATAAATTTAGAATTTTTCCCTATTATAAGGGACTGAAATTATATAGCAACTGCATAATGAAAAAAATGCCACATTGTTGCATATGTTTTTTTCCCTCCTTTAAACATTTCCCTCCAATTTAAAATAAGCAGAAAAAAAACTCATGGGATCACTGACTCCACAAATAATTCTTAAAAAAAATTAAGCAACTACTAGCCAAAATAAACTAAATGACCCTGAACTTAGATGTCAAATTTGTTTGCCTCTATCCCCCAAGATTCTACCTCTTCTTCATTCTGTCACCACAAAGTGAACATGGATTCCTTCGGTTCGCTGTCGCGCATAACTAAAGGTAATACCCAATGCCCAATGCCCACTCTTTTTGCTCCAAGCTTGAATCCACCAAACAGATCCTAAAGCTCTAGATTCTACCACGGCAGTTGTTGATTGGTATGGGGGACTTATCTTTTATAAGTGAACGGGAAAATAAAATCCCTTTTACATAGCTGATAGGGTAAATAAATGATTAAAGCAATGAGGATAAAAGAGTTTGGAATAAATGCACTAAAATATAGAATTCAAATAATAAAAAAGAAGTATTTAGTTGGAATTTGGATAATGAAATGTTTTGGAACTTGAAAAATAATATTTGGTTTAAATTTATTTGTTTCACATTTATGATTGTAGATTTGAATTTATTGTAGATCTGAGCTCGAACTCATTGATTTTGCTATCTAATTCTGATTTACCTTAGTGTCTTCAGTCTATATCTATTAGGCAAAAATTTGTTTTCCTTTGGTCAAATCTTTCGATATAGATTAATGACTTGGAAAATAATTGAAAGCAAGCAATCATGCACATATGCATAGATGCTGAAACAAATAATATTGATGCTCTATTAATGCTTCTTGAATGAAGAGATAATGTTTAGATTCTCATATCTTTAAAAAATAAATTAGGATTAGTCTTTAAATACAACTCTAGAGGATGCACATGAAACATTTTGCACTTGTACACTAGTCATCACATAAATGATATTCAGTTCAAAGTGTAAGGTATGCAATTTTCACAATTAGATTGTGCCCCCATATTGACTTGCATGTGAACTACCATGAAGATACATGTCAAAATAAAAATAAGCAACCAACATGAAATATATTTTTTTAGTCACTCATAAAAAGGATATAGATATAGATTTTTTTGGTACATTCTCATTGCAATGAATGTTTTGTCTTTAGAACTTGCAAAAATAGAAAGTTTAATGAGTAACATTTGATAAAGATTTAAAGTGACTTTATATACCCCCCTCTAATTTGTTACATGCAAAGAATGTAATAAATTTGGAGGAAAAATATGTAAAATGAAAGTTATCAAACACCAAATGCATATAGAAGTGGTCTTGTTTTAATGGCATAGAGGTGTGCCCCTCCTCCTTAAACCCATTGAAGGAAATATAGTTAAGAGCATGTAGTACAAGTTTTTTTAATTGAATAATTATTTTATTTTATTTTTCAAGTGGGAGATACACCACAACATATAAAATAAGCTAATGCATATAGATAGATCATGGGAGCACAAAGTTTGCACCAATGATATGGTCATCATCCATCAAATCATCTTCACCCCAATTATGTTCCTTGTAACAACTGAAGTAAGTGGCATTCATCATGATATGAAAGAGCACCCTTAGTGAAAACACTTGAAAGAGGTGCAAGTGGTGATTTTCCTTTCTTTACCCATTGTTCTTTTGTTTTTGGAGGAGGGTCAATGTGTTCTTGTTGAACAATTTTCTTTGGAACCCATGAAGAAGGCCCTTTAGGAGATGAAACAATAGGATCGATGGATCTTACTTTCTTATTTTGTTGTGGAAGATAAAGATGAAACCTTCCTTTCTTTCCATTTATGTATCCATAGTAAAATGACTTGAATTAGAAGTGTGTTTATATGAATCTCCTTTAACTTTGACAATCTATTCCCATGAACATATTTCAAACATTGATGTACCATAGAAGGGGTTGCGTTTAACTATTCAAGCAAAGGCCTACCAAGTGATAGAGAATTGATTTGAAGAAGAGATCACTTGAAATAACACCTAAATGTGCATAACTATTATGTTACAAATGATGGCTATACAAGATATAAATGTTAAACTAATTAGTTGGATCAATAACAATACCATCACATGGAAGACCACATATAGTACCAGAAACATACAAGTTTCCATAATAATTGTTATTAGGAATCTCCTCATCATAAAAGGAAAATTTTGGAGTAGGACACTTAACATGAGTCGTACCCACAAAAGTATCCATATGTGCATGTGAAGGACAACTAACATCATGTTGATCCATTGCATCTTACCCATATGTATATGTGTCATAGATGCTTGCATACTTAGATGAAAATCCATATTGTTAGATTGACTATGTGAATAAAAAGTATTTGTATAGATTATATTTTAATGCATGAAAATATGTGTAACTCTATGATAATGACAAAATGCATGCTTATTATACCCCTTGTGTAACCCTTTAGATGGATTTGATGGATGGATAAGAGGGGATGGTATTTAAATTAGCATTAAGTAAACTTTGAAGCACACTTGGTTCAACCAACTTTATAAAAATTCTCTAGTAGTTTGAGGCTTTAAAGAAATAATATTAGAAACATTAGCCACATGATGGGTATTCGACTTACTCTCTTTCTTGTCACTAACCTTTTGAAAAGTATTTTACAACTTTAACATCAACACATAAGTCGATAAAAGAAGTACAACTATTCAAGTATACAATGTCCTTAATTGGTGATAACAATCAATAAAAATACTTTGTAACTCATTATTAAGAAGTTGATGTTTTACCTTAGTGCATAATGATTGAAATCTAATCACATAATCATTAATTTTTTAGCACTCTTGTTAACTGATGTGTAGACCTCTGTTGAAAGAAGACCAAATTCTGAGGTAGATTCTGACTCCAAGTGTTGTCCTCTAACAACAGGCCCTGAAAGGATCCAAAATAGCTGGACACTAGCGCCCAAGTGCTAGTGTCTTGGATATTTGCAAGCATAAAGTTTTGTGTAGCCTTGGATGTCAGCCTTGTTGCCTTGGGTGATGCACTTTGTCGGCCTTGCCTGAAAATGTTTCCCGAAAATAAATTGGAATGCATATATAAAAAAATATATCTCTCTCATTTGAACCTAGATGAAATATTGATGAAAAGGGATTCAAAATTATATGATCTATCAACAAATCTCTCTTATGTGGATGTTATTATGCATATCTAGTCAAATCTCTCTATTGTTGCATATTTGTGATACTATTGTAGGTTTTAGAGGAAGCTCCTTCCTCCATCATCGCTTTGTGGCGATCTTGTGTTGTGACACCAAGTCTCACTAGGGTTTCATGTTGTGATAAAGCTTCTTTATTACAACATTCATTTATATTGGATTTCGTATTTGTTCTGTAAGAACACATGCTCCTATCATCATAATCTTGGTTGTTGTGGACGTGGGAACACCATTCACAGGTTTTGATTGAGGCAAGCCCCTAAACGGCCCAACCTTTCTTCCTCTTGTGTTTGTGCAGGTTGTAGACAATTGGAAATAGGTGTCGCAGATCAGAGGGCAGATTGTCAAAAAAGTTCTGAGATAGTTGAAGACTAACTTTTATAGAGTAGAAAACCCTAGGACATTAGTGCCTAGACGCCCTAGTCCTGCCTAGATTACTCCAAATTTGAACCAGAATCTTTAGGTACTCTGCATACTGCTTCTCTGCTTTCAATTTTAGGCTGTTAGTCTATGTTTATCAGTTTGTTCTAGATTTTCTTAATTAAGTCTCTAAAACCCTAGATCTAGCCTATTTGTCTCAATCTCCTTGGTTACAATAAAGGAATGGAGCTCTCACCAACCCATCCAAGGCTCTTCTTGAGGGACAAAAACCTAGCTTGAAGTTGTTGGTGGCTTGTATTCCAATGTTTGACCAAAGATTGACTTAGTATATGATTGACTAGGTCTCTTTTTAGATCTAACATTTTGGTGAACCCGACGTATCTTGCACTTTTGTAGCCTTCTTTGTTTAGATCTGATCTATTTGTTATTCCAGATCTGATTAGTTAATGATTTACTTATAAAGTAAGCATTTATACATCTTCATTGTCTTGATTAGTTGTTGTATTGATTAGACATTTATTGCATATATTTGTTCATATTGTTAATCTATTGGAAACATTGCTTTATATAGAAAACTAAAACAAAACTCTTTATTCTATCACATCATTTTCATATAGGAGCATTTTGAATGTCATAAAACTTGAGAGGTTCTATTATGAGCTTTGTGACATGGTGTCTTGAATCCAACATCCTTGTGAGAAGAAGTTGTAGAATTATGGGTTCTAGTACTTTAAATAGCTCTAGTGTTCCCACATCAGAACCTGACCTTCCTAACTTATTTGCACATGGAAGTTCATCATCTTTAGATCACATTTCTACCTTGCCTATGATATCCGAAGCACAACCTTCTCATGACTCTCTAGACATAGACAACCTTGTAGCTCATGTCCCTGAAACACAAATTCAAAAATTAGACACTGAGTTGGCTCATTTTTAGCAATTTGTGGGCACAAAACATTTAGCTGAGGAAGCTATGCCTCTTGTTGAGGTCTAAGAAGTTTGTTGCTTGAAGGTCAAGAAGGTATATAAATTTTACGTAGCTTAGCTCACATAGTGGATAACAACATTATGTCATTAGCTGGTTGCGCAGAAATCATCAACAATGTGTCCCCTCAAAAACAAATAGGGACATAGATGTCAATACCCATAGTGACATCTTCTATTTCAAAATTTACTTCTTCTGTTGTCACCACCACTGCACATTCTTGTAATAGTGCTAACACGAGTCTTGGAGTATCAAGTGGGAATCTTATAAACCATTATAGTGTTGTCCCATTTACATATCAAAATGATGTTTCAAATGTGTCACCACTTATTGTTAGTCAACCTCAACCAGGTTTTACTTACCAAAAAGACAATCACACAGTGTCATTTCCTTTTTCTAGCCTTGCTCATTCAAATCCTATCCAATCTCAAGCCACTCCACCACCTGGCCTTGTAATTAATCAACTTTTGCAAAATGTCAGTTCCTTACAACAACAAATAGCAAGTATGAGTCAAGGTCATTCTCAGCCCTCTATTCCATATTACTACACCCATAGTCCGTTGTCTTTTACCATCCTAAAAACACCAATACCTGAGAAGTTTGAAACCCCACAATTTGAGAAGTATAATGGAAAGGGAGACCCTAACAGTCATGTGGTGGCCTTTATAGCCTTGTGTAATGACTTTCTTTTTGATGATGCTATCTTAGTTAAACTCTTTCCTTGATCGCTCAAAGATGCGGCCTTGGATTGGTTGTGTTCTTTACTTGCAAATTCAATCAACTCTTTTCAACAACTTATTAATCAATTTCTACAACATTTCCAAGTGAACATTGGACCTCAAGTTTCCTTGATTGATTTGGTACATTGCAAGCAAGGAGTGAAGGAAAAAGTGACTGATTGTATTGGGCATTACCAAGCCCTCTTTTCGCAAATACCATATTCTCTTTTGGATGCCGATGTACAAAGATTTTTCATTGGAAACTTACAACCACACATTCAAGATAAGATATTTTTAATGTGCTATAGCTCTTTCACGTATCTTTGCATGACTCTTCGTGATTATCAATTATCGGTTAGTCAATCCGAAACTGTTGCCTTGCATTATCATTTATTTAAAAAGCAAAACAAAAACTTCATAAAAATCAATTCATCATCTTCAAACAAAATTCAAACACAAGTTGCAGCCGCGACACCTTTTGCTCTGGCCCCCTATAAGTTAAAACCAAAGATGCGACAGTTTTCACAACTTTCTGAGTCTCTTCATTCAATAATGTTACAACTTCTAAACAATAATCTCATCAAGCTTCCTCAAGTTCAACCTATTGATGCTAACAAGATGCAGTCAGCTTCTTTCGAACTAAAGGGCTTTTTCTAATTCCATCATACCCCTGGCCATGATGTCGGGTGATGCATGCGTCTTAAACATGAAGTTCAAGACCTCATCGACTCTAATTTTATCCAGGTAGCAGGTGAAAATAACAAAGGGAATAAATCGATTGCTCCTTCGAATCTGAATTTACAAATCTTTACAAATCCGTTACCTCATCATGAAGCAAATATTATATAGAACCATTTATCGATTCACTACCTACTTCTACGTCATCTGATCATCAAGATAAAGGTTTTGATAATGTGGTTTCTATGGTGGATGCTCACCCTCATGGAGTGTGAGCGGAGCCTGAACCTGTTACCTCTTTCACACCTCATGATGCTTCTATTCAAGCACATGAGGGACCTCTTTATATTACTGTCAAGATTAATGACACACCCATAAGGGGAGTACTCATCGATCCTATGTGCGTGGTAAATGTGGTTACTGAAGGTTTCCCTCTTTATGCATGATTTACATTGAGACAAGTAAAACATATCAGACTTCTCAATTAGAGCACATGATGGGTCCATCTATCCAACTCTTGGTGCCTTGACTCTTTCTGTCAAGGTTGGGCCAAGAACATTGGATGTGTCTTTTGTTATCATTCCTACTTTAGACCTATTTCATGTGAAGTTGGGTCATCCATGGCTCACTTCCATGAAATTAGTCCCCTTTATGGTTCATAAGTGATTAAAGTTTCCATTCCAAGGATAGGTGCATGTTGTACATCACAGTGGGTTCCGACCCTTGGCCTGTCGTGGACACTTTTCACTCGATTATTTCTAGCCACAACTAGTGGGGTCTATTCAACCTCATGATGATCTCTTCTTTCTCTCTTTTCAAAAATTTAAAGCAAAGAAAATCACCAAATTATCTTTCAATGCTTCTGCTCATGATACACTTGGAGCCTCTTGATCTTATGTGGCTACAACAGTAGTTCCCCCTACCCCATAGGTGTTGAACAAACCAAATCTTGAATCGAAGGACCCTCCCTATTCCTGAGTGTTTTGCATTTATGTTGTGGTTCTACCTCCACCATCCTATCTAGGATCATGAGACAAACACCCAACACAATCCAGACCTCCCCGCAATTCAAGAATTAATTTTGTTCCTCCTGCCTCTTCAGAGTCTAGTGGAAAGCAATCCATTGCACAATTTTTTTTCCTGTAGTTTCTCAATCACCTGTGGATGCTCTAGTACCTCCACCTATTTCATAGGTTGAGAGAGAAAAGAAACACGCGTTGAGGGACCCTCCCCTTGCTGTCTCCCAGCCTTTAGAGGTCCCTTCTTAGTGCAGTCATGGTAGGAGGGTCCAAAGAATGAACTGTCCAAACCATGCAGCTAGAGTAAACATAATGGAACCAACACAAATATAGATTGAAATGGAAGATTCAAATGCTCAATATATCAGATAATCAAAGTGCTTATATGCCAACAACATGTGGGATACAATCAAAGGGCTCACAGGTTACAATAGAAATGAAAGATATGGCATTGAAGTGCCTTCTCAGAACAAAAGGTCTTATCTAAATTATCATTATTGATAACTTCTAACTATTGACTTCCTAATGAATCTCAGAGATCTATATATATCATCTTCAAGCTCAATTGATCCTCTGCATTGGCCACAAGAGGTTACAAACTTCAATGATTGATGAAATGTGTAGAAACATGTAGGTCGACCTATAACTCATGGTATTGCTCCGCAAATGAATGAAACTTTGGGACCTCAAGGAAGGTCTATTAGGTCCTTATGTGCTATGTATGATGTTCCATTAGGCTTCACAAGTCACAGAAGTGCTCCGCAAACCTTCTCCTTCAACTGATTGCCTGAATGCTCTACTTTGTGAAAGTTGGTGATCTTTTGATAGCGATAACTTTTTGTAGACAAACCCAAATCTCCTAAAATTTTGATATGATGTAGATGACACTATGTAGATGCTAAGTCCTACTTCGCAAGCTCTGATATGAAGATGTGGCAAAATGTAGTAGAAAATGTTGAACTGCAAATTAATGAACTGCAACTAAAATGAAAGAAAAAGAAAAGAATGCAAATTTTTTTGGTTGATGCAAGATTGCTCTGCAACCTGGGATGCTCCTACATCAGACATTAGGAGTTGTTAAAAAAGTGAGTCCCTCACTTTGCTGGGGCTAGAGGAAAACCAAGGCAGTCTACCTCAGCCTGAGATATCCATGATGAATCTTCTTCCGGTCTTCCTTTCAACTTTACCAAATACTCTCTATATTGGTTGCCTTTGGTACTGCATCTGACTTTGCTATCGAAGATGTCCTCAATCTGTTCTGGTGGTTATTGCTGTGGTAACTGATTCTTCAATCCATCGTCAAGACTATGACTTGATTCTCCTTCATGATACTGATATAGGTCTACAATGTTGACTATAGGTGATATTCCAAATGTCTCTGGTAGTTCGACTTCATATGCATTCCCTGAATCAAACTTCCTAAGAATCTCACACGGTCCAAACTTTTTCATCTTCAGCTTGTTGTATGTCCCCACTGGAAATCTCTCATTTCTTAGGTATACCATTACTTCATCTCCAACTAAAAATTCTTTGTCTCCTCTTCTCATCTGCTTGCTCCTTATACTTACTATTCATCTCCTCCAAATGCTTCCTAACTTGATTATGTAGTGTCTCCATGTATCCTGCAAATTCTTCTACCTCTGCACTTCTCTTATTCTCCATACTGATTTCTCTTAGTTTTGCTACTCCTCTAGGGTGTAATCCTGTCACAATATCAAATGGTGTCTTCCTTGTACTCCTATTCAATGAATTATTGTATGCAAACTCTACTTGTGGTAGAATTAGATCCCAATATCCTGCTTTGTCTCCTACTAAACATCTTAACAAGTTACCCAAACTCCTATTTACCACTTTTGTTTGTCCATCTATCTGTGGGTGAAATGTTGAACTAAACTTTAGGTCTATCTTAATCTGCTTCCACAATGTCCTCCAAAAATATCCAATGAATCTTGTATCCCTGTCTCAAACTATACTCTTAGGTAATCCATGCAATCTCACAATCTCCTTGAAAATAGGTCAGCAACATGCACTACATCATTTGTCTTCTTACAAGGAATGAAATGTGACATCTTTGAAAATCTGTCCACTACTACAAATATAGAATCATATTCCTTCTGTGTTCTTGGCAAACCTAATATGAAATCCATACTTATATCTTCCCAAGGTCTCTTCGATACTATCAAAGATTTGTACAATCCTGTATTCTAACTACTCCCTTTTGCAACTTGACAAACTCTACAACTCTGAACAAATTTCCTTACATCCTTATATATTTAAGGCCAAAAATAATGTTCACTTACCAAAGCTACTGTCTTGTCAATCCCAAAATGTCCTGCCAATCCACCACTATGCTTTTCCTTGATCAAATTATCTCTCATTGAACTCCTAGGTATAACAACTGATTTCCCTTGAACAACATATCTTCCTAAATGAAATAATCTAACCACTTGCTTCTATCTGTCACAATAGGTTCCTTACATGCTTTCCATGGTTCTGCAAAATCAAGATCTTCACACATATGCTTAATTTTTTCAAAACCTAATACTTCCACTCTCATTTCTATCAAAAAATTCCTTCTTCTACTCAATGCATCTGCAATTTTGTTTGACTTTCCACTCCTATACTTCAATACAAATATGTAACTCTGCATGAACTCTACTCATCTCATATGTCTCTAATTCAACTTTCCTTGACTATTCAAATACTGCAAAGCTTGATGATCAGTGTACAATACAAATTCCTTAGGCAACAAGTAATGTCTCCACTTCTTCAAAGCTTGAGTTATGGCATAGAACTCCTGATCATAAATCGAATATCTTCTCCTTGCATCATTCAACTTCTCACTGAAATATGCTACTGGTCTCCCTTCTTGACTGAACACTGCTCCTATTGCATTTCCACTGGCATCACAATCAACTTGAAATACTTTGTTAAAATATGGTAATGCTAACACTGGTTGTCCTGTCACCTTCTGCTCCAATAATTCAAAACTCTTATTTTCTCCTGATGTCCACTTGAAATCCTTTCTGTCACCTCTCATTGTCTCTATCATTGGTGTGCATTCTGTACAGAAATTTTTGATGAAATTCTGGTGAAAACTTGCTAATCCATGAAATGATCTTACCTCTCCAATGTTCACAGGTGTTGGGCATTCAGCAATTGCTCTAACTTTCTCAGGGTCCATCTTCAATCCTTCTGAAGAAATCACAAATCCCAAATATACCAATTCTTCCTTCATGAAACTATACTTCTTGATGTTTATGAACAATTTCTCTTCTCTCAACCTCTGCAATACTTGTCTAATATGCCACAAATGTTCTTCTTTTGTCTTACTGAAAATCAGAATATCATCCAAGTATACAATAACAAACTTACTGAAGAATTTCTTTAAAACCTCATTCATCAATCTTATGAAAATACTTGGTGCATTAGTCAATCCAAAAGGCATCACCAACCACTCATACAATCCCTCATTTGTCTTAAATGCAGTCTTCCACTCATCTCCTTCTTTGATCTTGATATGATGGTACTCACTCTTCAAGTCTTTGTGAAATATTTTGCTCCACTCAAACAATCCATGATGTCATCCATCCTTGGCAATGGAAATCTATACTTAATAGTGATCTTATTGATTGCTCTAGAGTTTATACACATCCTCCATTCTCCATCTTTCTTAGGTGCTAGTATTGAAGGTACCGCACATGGACTTAAACTTTCTCTAATCAATCCTTTCCTTAATAGCTCATGTATTTGTCTATTTATCTCCACATTCTCTACTAGTGTCATCTTGTGTGTTTCTTTGTTAGGCAAACTAGCTCCAGGTATAAGGTCCATATGATGGTTGATACTCCAGATAGGTGGCAATCCTTCAGGCACATTATCTGACATGATGTCTTGGTATTCTGTCAATAATTCAGTTACTTCTTCTAGTGGTGGTTCTTCTCCTTTTGTTGTGGTGGTTTCTGCACTTAGGTCTCCACACTTCTTTGGAATCAAAGCAAAACACATATTCTAATGTCTCAATCCCTCTAAAAATTTACTTCCATCAACCAAACAGATTCTAGCATTCCCACATACTTCACTTTTAGGCTCATCTTCCAAAGGTATCAAGATATGTTTCTTCCCATTAGATGTCATAGTATAAGTATTCTTCCTCCCATCATGTATTACCTTTCTATCATATTGCCATGGTCTCCCCAACAATATATGACATACATCCATCAACATAATATCACACAATACCTCATCATTATAAGATTCTATATGAAATTTCACCAAACATTATTCACTCACCAGTACCTTGTGTTCATCTTGAATCCATGCTATCTTGTAGGGCTTAGGGTGTTTCAATCTCTCCAAGTTCAACTTAGTCACCATCTCTTCTGAAACCAAATTATCAGTACTACCACTATCAATGATTTAACCTTACAATATTTACCTCTTGATTTGCATTTTGTCTGGAACAAACTTTTCCTTTGTAGTGGTTCTTCAGTTGCCTCTACTTGAAATAGTGCTTTCCTCATGACCAATGATTCTCTTTTTTTTGGTTTTCTCACTGAACTAGGTGATCCAACAAGTTCTTCCTTCGCATAAGCTGCTCTTGCAATGTTCTTTGTCCTCTTGCTTGTACTTCCTTGATGACATTCAAATGCTCTGTGTCCTTCATCTCCACACTTAAAACAAGTTCCTCTGAATGATCTTTGTCAAACCTTCTTTCATATCTCCTGTATCCTTCATTGCGGTAAGAATTATGATTCCCTCTACTGTTGTGGTAGAAACCCCTATCATCTCTCTGGTATGAGTTGTTATCTCTATCTTCCTTCTTGTATAAACTACTTTCCTTGTTCTGCTTCGCATACGGTCTGTCTCCTCCATAATATGTTCTGCCTCTTTGAAAGTTACCTCCTCTAGCCTCTTTGTCTTTGCTCATGCCTTTTATTCAACTTGTCTTCAACTTTCAGTGCAAACTGATATGCTTCTTCTATTGTTGTCATCCTCACCAAACTCGGTTCTTCTTGAATGTTCATCCTCAATCCATTTATGTATCTTACCACTTTCTCCTTGCTTGCTTCACTATGTCCAATCCTTATGATCATCTTATGAAATTCTTCAGTGTACTCCTTCACAGATTTCTCCTTTTACCTTAGGTTCTACAATCTCTTCAACAATTCCAAATCATAGTCAGTAGGTATGAACTGATTCTTCAATTTTGTCATCATCCTATCCCACTTTATGATCTTCTCTTTTCCTCTCCTATTTCTATCCAATTGAACTTCTTTCCACCAATAGCAACATGTCCTTTCAACTTAGTTTTTGCAAATCTTTCTCTCTGGATCTTCAATTTCCTCATATTCAAAGTATTCCTCCAAATCATTTTTCCAATCAATCAATTCCTCAGGATTCAAATTTCTAGTATAGTTTAATACTTCCACTCTAGGTCTCTTACCCATCTTATAAATAGCTTTCAACATCTTCACCTAATCTGATTCTTCTTCTTCTAGGGCTTCTTCATTTTGGTCAGCAACTTGAAATTCATCATCATCACTTTCATCTTCATGTCTAGGGTTTAGTCCTCTTCTCCTATCTTCTTCTACAACATCCTATCTAACCTTCATTTTTCTCATCATCTCTATCATTTCTTCCATTCTTCTAGCAAAATTGGCCATAACAGGCATCCTCCTTGGCAGCATCTCTTCTTAGGATAAGGTGTAATTGCCTCAATTTGGCAATCTGACTACAAGGTAGCAACTACCTCACAATCAACACTCTATTGACAAACACAAGTAGACTGCCTCAGGTCGGTGATCTATTCACCACAAGATCTTCTAGAATGCATTCACTTCCCAAAGGATTCAAAACTTCACTCTGATAGCACTTGGTGCAGTCATGGTAGGAGGGTCCAAAGAATGAACTGTCCAAACCATGCAGCTAGAATAAACACAACGGAAACAACACAAATATAGAATGCAATGGAAAATTCAAATGCTCAATATATTAGATAATCAAAGTGCTTATATGCTGACAACATGTGGGCTACAATCAAAGGGCTCACATGTTACAATAGAAATGAAAGATATGGCATTGAAGTGCATCAATTTCCTCATATTCAAAGTATTCCTCCAAATCATTTATCCACTCAATCAATTCCTCAGGATTCAAATTTCTAGTATAGTTCAGTACTTCCACTCTAGGTCTCTTACCCATCTTAGAAATAGCTTTCAACATCTTCACCTGATCTGATTCTTGTTCTTCTAGGGCTTCTTCATTTTGGTCAGCAGCTTGAAATTCATCATCATCACTTTCATCTTCATGTCTAGGGTTTAGTCCTCTTCTCCTATCTTCTTCTACAACATCCAATCTAACCTTCATTTTTATCATCATCTCTATCATTTCTTCCATTCTTCTAGCAAAATTAACCATAGCAGGAATCCTCTTTGGCGGCATCTCTTCTTAGAATTGGGTGTAATTGCCTCAATTTGGCGATCTGACTACAAGGTAGCAACTCCCTCACAATCAGCACTCTACTAACAAACACAAGTAGACTGCCTCAGGTCAGTGATCTATTCACCACAAGATCTTCTAGAATGCCTTCACTTCCCAAAGGATTCAAAACTTCACTTTTATAGCACTTGATGCAATCATGGTAGGAGGGTCCAAAGAATGAACTGTCCAAACCATGCAGCTAGAATAAACACAACAGAAAAAACACAAATATAGAATGCAATGGAAGATTCAAATGCTCAATATATCAGATAATCAAAGTGCTTATATGTCGGCAACATGCGGGCTATAATCAAAGGGCTCACAAGTTACAATAGAAATGAAAGATATGGCATTGAAGTGCTTCCCAGAACAAAAGGTCTTATCTAACCTATCATTATTGCTAACTTCTAAATAATGACTTACTAATGCATCTAAGAGATCTATATATATCATCCTCAAGCTCAATTGATCCTCCACATCGGCCACAAGAAGTTACAAACTTCAATTATTGATGAAACGTGTAGAAACATGTAGGTCGGCCTATAACTCATGGTATTGCTCCACAAATGAATGAAACTTTGTGTGAACCTCAAGGAAGATCTATCAGGTCCTTATGTACTATGTATGATGTTCCATTAGGCTCCACAAGTCATGGAAGTGGGTCCTTATGTACTATGTATGATGTTCCATTAGGCTCCACAAGTCATGGAAGTGCTCCGCAAACACTCTCCTTCAACTGACTACCTGAATGCTTTGTTCTGTGAAAGTTGGTGATCTTCTGATAGCGATAACTTTTTGTAGACAAACCCAAATCTCCTGAAATTTTGATATGATGTAGATGATATTGTGTAGATGATAAGTCATGCTCCATGAGATTTGATATGAAGATGCAACAAAAATGTGGTAGAAAATGTTGAACTACAAATTACTGAGCTGCAACTGAAATGAAAGAAAAAGAAAAGAATGCAAATATTTTTGGTTGATGCAAGATTGCTCTACAACCTGGGATGCTCCTGCATCACTTTTGTTCCTCCTCATGCTCCTAGAGAAAAGGAAGAAAAGGAACCCATGTTGGAAGATACCACGGTTCCCCTTACAAATGTTACAAATCGCACAAAACAAAATCAAAATGCAAGAGAACATAAGAAGCGACGTCATTCTTTGGCTCGCCATTTTGCTGTAGGAGACAAAAATATTCCACCTAGAAAGCATCAGCCACTGATAGATTTGAAAGATACATCTATTGATGCTTCATCTCCTCATGTGAATGATAGTTCAATCCACAACCCATAGTGGCCCCTATTAGTTCACCCATTGTGCTATATTCTGACATGGATTTAGAAGAAAATGTTAAACCAGGTATGGATCTAGCATCTTGCACCACACTTGTTGTAGACCCTCTCCTCCATCCCATTATGATTAGCAAGATTGGGAGGAGGATGATTTGCTTTAGACCAACTTGCAAATGTGGCTCCCTTTTTTTCTCTTTTGTGTTATGATTGCATGTATTATCATCCCCATATTGTGTTGCTTGGTGTGTAGTTTTGTTTGTTAAGCTCTCTTTGGATGACCCTTGACACTCTTTTGATGCAAGGATACAAAGGGACCGAACCTGTCGTGACATTCCTCTTTGTGTATCTTCATTCTTCTATATGTTGTAATTTGCAATTTTGTTAATTTTGTTGGATGGTTTAGCATCCTTCCATGTTGACCCTTTTATATGTTTATTTTTATTTCATGTGATATTTCTTTCTCCATCTTCGTAGTTCTATTGATTAGCAGATGCTGATAGTTCCAAAAAATATTTTCCCTTTTATATAACCATTCACATATTGATGCCAGACAAGTAGATCCCTTTTTGTGTTATTTCATTATATAGTTTGATTTTTAGGGCACCTTTTCATAATGCTCGGTGTCATATCATGACTACACAAGCCATTGTGTATCATGCCTACATCACCTTGGTTTGCTTGTCCTAGGGGAAACCCCTTGTCGTGATGTATCTTTTGAGAACACATCATTTGGGCATGTGCTTCCAGAAAGCTCTTGTGCATGTTTTACATTCATTACTCATTCTACCTTAAAGGCAATTGCTTCCTGATAGAATTAGCAATCACTTTAAGGTGTGGGCATACATCATGCTGTGTGCTTACTTTGTTCATGCACCACGTGGTTGGTCTTACCATTACAATACTTGTTGATTATCTTTGTAGAACCTTACCAAAGTTACCCAACAAACATCATGCTTTGCCTGACTTGTAGTTTTTGATATGGTTGGTGTGGAGCTCACCTAGTGATTCGACAATCCTCACTAGCCTATAATGTCTTCACTTGACATAGAACTCACCTCGTAATTCGGCAGTCCTTACTAGCCTGTGATGTTTCCTTTTATTTCTTGTCCATAAGCCACCTAACATAACACAACTTACTAGCCCATGCACTTCATGAGACTTTTCATTCATGGTCACCTAGTAATTGAACAGTCCTTACTAGTCCATGAGCTTCATGAGATTTTTCATTCATGGTCACCTAGTAATTCGACAATCCTTACTAACATGTGATCCATGAGAACATTTTTACATGACCCCTAGAAACAGAGCAAGCTAGTGTCCACATCATGTTCTTTTTGGATTATTTGTTTTCCTTGCTTATATGTATGATGGATTTCTTAACTTGTATGTGTTGCAAAGATGGTTGTCGTTGCACCAAAAGATCGACCCGTTAATGCCCAATACAACCATCAGAGTTAATGAATCCACGAGAGGTGGTTAAGCCTTATCACGAACCCAAGCACTATGTTGCACATCACAAGGAGACCAAGGGCACACACCTTGCAACAATCCCCCCAGCGCAAGCAAGGGGTTCAAACCCATGACCCAAGCTCTGATACCATTTGTTGCAAAGGCAGTTGTTGTTGCACTAAAAGATTCACCTGTTAATACCCAATACAACCGCCAGAGTTAATGAATCCACAGGAGGTGGTTAACCCTTGTCACGAACCCAAGCGTTGCGCTACACAACACAAGGAGACCAAGGGCGCACACCTTGCAACAATATGCTCTTATTTTTCCATTTATTCTTCATGTTTGCTTCATGCGTGTTTTCGTGTGTCTTCTTTGTGTATTCTATGTTACTTTCTATATTGCGTGTATGCCTCGTGTTTTACATGTATTCTTAGTGTATGCTTTGCAAGTACTCCATGTATGTGTGAATTATACTATGTATCTAAATGTGATGTGGGTGAAGGAATATTGGTTGTGGATATGTGATCTGGGTGAAGGAATATTGTGATGTTGTTGAGAGTTGTTGGTTCTTTGATTGAAGGAGATGGAGATTTCTTTGATATTCTTTCCCCAAGAGGTAAGTGAGTCCCCTTGACTCCCCCTTGTTATGGATATTGAGAAGATTCATTTGTTTGCATTAGCCATTGGGCAGTTTTTAGATTTATGTGTTATGTTTTCTTGTGTTGTGAAAACTAGTTTCTTAGGAGCCTCCTAGCTCAGGGTGGACTTGTAATGCATGTTCTACGGATGGGAGGTGAGTTAGTCTTGGTCATGTGAGGCTTTGTGGATTATTTGTGTTGTAGATTTGATTTAATTCATGGAGGGATTCTTCATGGTGAAGAAGTGATAACCATTTCCTTAATGTCATTTTAATTTAACCTCATTATTAGTGGGGTTGTGTAATTTTACCCTCTTTGGGTTGGCACATTTGATTGCCATTAAAGGGTTGACTCAAGTATGTAGATGGAAATATTGTTCCATTTGGTTATTGTAATTATTGTTTATTGAGAAAGAAAGTTTACATATTTGTATACTCCAAAAATTAGAATGCAATGTTATTTTTGAATTTAGTATGTATGTGTTGAACACGCAAAAAAATACATTCATCTAGTGGGATGAAATTATTTGCTTTAGATTTTTTTTGTCGTTTTAGATTTGTATAAATCTATTTTTTATCTGAATAGCAAATAAATGAATTTTTAGGTTTTATTTCTAGTAGAACTTTGTAGTTTTGTAATCTGATATATATACACACACACACACACACATATACATATATACACATACATATATATACATATACCTTATGAGATTGATTTTCAGACACTTGCAAATATAAATACTTTGGAATAGCTATAAATTTCTGTAGATATATTTTAACCTGTACGAATTATTTTGTTGCCTATACGTATAAGATTTTGTATGAGTGTTTTCAGATTTAAATAAGTTTTCATTTATAGATATTTAGTTTTGTATATATACATGTTTATAACAATCACTTATTATATTTTCCTTCAAACCCAATTTTGTTAGCACAAAAAAATGTGTTTTGCTCAATTATATATACACATAGTTCTATTTTTTCTTTTTAGAAACTACACATGCAATAGCTGTGAGGCATATCATTTTATGTTCTTATATAAAAAATACATAATAAAATCAATTTTAAAAAATATTATCCTTTGTTGTTTCTTTTAGAATGACTTCAAAGCCCTAAGGGAAGGTGGGATGGGAACCCACCATAGGCTATGTGGGGAGCTATGGGGCTCCCCATAAAGGGGCATGGCACATATGGCTGCTGCCCCCCACCATAATCTTTTTTTATTTTTATTTTTATTTTTATTTTATTTAGACAAAAGTAAAATATGTATGATAAAAAAAAATCTTTATGATCACTAAAAAAATTCAAGGCCTCACTGTTAACAAAAATCAAATGTATATTTATAAAAGTATATACATATATAAACTGTCATGCCCACATTTGCCATGTGGTCATGACACGAAAACCACATGCCACATGCCATGTCCACATTTATCATCTGGTCATGACACGAAATATAAAAAAATTTCCCCCCTTACGCGCAACATGTGCACTTGGTGACACACACATGTAATGTGGTTGCATTCACAACACACATTAAGCACGTCGCACAAGGGTGAGGAAGTCAAACAAAGTGCGGGATGATGCGAAACTCCTTTCGTAATCCCTATGATGATGATAACATCTAAGGGGGTGTATGTCGCAATAAGCGTCGCTAAGAGGGGTGGTCTCCATCTAAGAACAATCCCTAGGGTTTCTTAGGTGAAGGTGAAAAATGGTTTCGATCTAAGTCGAAACCCTATCCCTAGAATTAAACTATCAATTCTAAATAAAATTAAAGTGCGGGAAATAAACATGCTAAGGATAGATAAATCTATTTTAACCTTTAAAATCCAACCAAGATAATAATTAAAGTTTAAAGCCTTTATTAAAACATTTAACCACATAAATTAAAATGGGAAGCTTAAAACTAAGTAAATTAATTAATCTAATCATCTCAAGCATTTTTCCACAAAAATACATCAATATTTAAATACCGGGTTTCCAAAAAATTTGCCAACATAACATTACTCAGAGTGTAAATTCACTAAATATTTTAGTAGTATAACACCACTTTATGAACTATGTGAGAAAAAAAAAAACTAAATAATTTCTTCCAACTAGATAGAACTATGACAAAAATAAATTAATAATAACTTCAACTATAGCACTAAAACATTAAATTCAATCAATTTAAATAAACCACGTCAACTATAGAACTATATCAAAGATAAATTAAATAAATGAATTAACTACAACTATAGCTCTAAAGAAATAAATTAAAACAACTCCCATAAGTGAGTTTAGAAAGGTAAAAAGGGTTTAAAGTTTTATTTAATCACCTAAAACTAGGGCAACACATCAAGCCCTAAATTGGAGTTTATAAAAGCAATCAAAAATCTTATTTGACACTCAGATGATAAGCTTTGTTTTACATGTTGGAAAAAGGTAGAGAGAGAAAATCCCTTCCCCAAGTGGGAAGGCTATTTTCCCAAAGTTTTGTTTTCCAAAAATTATAGATTTCCATGTTTTCTAAAAAAATAGTCTTCTCAAAGTCTATTTGCTAAAGTTTATGTGTTCCATTGCTCCAGGTTTTCAAAAAGTTTGCATGTTAAAGTTTAAAAGGCATTTTCTCAAATTATTCTTCTAATAGAGTTTATTTGCTTAATGTTTTAAAATAGTTCCCTGAAATTTTCTTTCCAGATAAAATAAATTCAAAAGTAATGCACAAAGATATATTGATTTAAGAGAGAGGGATACTCTTTGTATATACACAGTACTGTATATATATATTGATTTAAGAGAGAGGGATACTCTTTGTATATACACAGTACTGTATATATACAAATGTTTCATTATATATAGGTATTGTAGACACCTAAAATTGACTTGCTCCACAAACCAATTTCCCATATCTCTACACCAACAATTATCCCTCCTATTAATTAAATAAATTTATTTTATTTAATTAATTTATCCCTAATCATCTACCCTTAACCATTTATCCATCCTTTATGATCAATTAATTCATTTAATTTATCACTATACCTTACAACACTATCCTTTAATTAAATAAATATTCACAAGATTTATTTAGTTAATTTTTCCATCTTCCTAATCCTTATTAATTGAATAAATCATGCTTATTTGATAAATCTACCCTACTAATCAACCTAAACCTAGCCTAGTTGATTAAATAACAATTATTTAATTAGCTACTCTAACCTACTATCCCCTGGACCTTAATTAATTAAGCTAAACACTTAATTAATATGGTCAAACCTTGATTAACACTCATTCCCACACCCCACCAAATAAAAAATTAACTTTTATTCCCACTTGTCCTAGTCTCCATTAATGGAACTCTTCCCCATGTGAATTAAAAATTCACATCTAACTTTTCATATCCAACTCTTCCCCCAAAATAAATTTTTATTCTCATCACCCTTCCCCATGTGAATTTAAAATTCCCAAATAATGGGAGCCATCCAATTTTGTTGACCAAATTTTAGCCTTTGATCTCTATTGTCCAACCCTTTTGTGACATTTGTCACAAGACTACAACTCCAATCCAAACCTTAATCATCAAGCATTCCTAGCCATTGATCTAAACTTTCAGTCCTCACCCTCCATCTTTTTACCAAAAATGTATAAATAGAGCCCTCATCTAAGTCATTTTAACAACTTCTTCATCCTATCATCACTATGCCAAAATTTCTCTCATCTCCTCTCATCATACCCTTACCATGACAAAATCATTCCTCAATCCATAGCTAAATCCCATCTTATCTCTATCCTTAGCCAAATCTATCATTAAATCCTCTACTCATATTGTGTTGAAATGCATTGAGCAATCCACATTCTCTACTTCACATTGGGTAAAGCAAGGAGGGTCTTGGTGCGCAACTCTCCTCAACCTTATCAAGAAGGAAGATCTTGAGGTATAGCTTTTATGTTTTATAAATTTTAGTTGTGTTTCTAACCTCTAAGATTTCCCTTGCTCTCAGGTATATATGTACATAAAATATTACACAGAGATAAATATAAAATAACACATATTTTATTGATGGCAGGGTTTAAAATGTTAAACAGAGCCGAAGCAAAAATCACAGAGGCGATATTACAAACAATAGTGGAAGTTTTAAATATTATAGAGGCCATGGGCCACAGGCCTACACAACTGTGTGCAGGGGCCTCCTGCCCCATAGAGCCATAGCTCTGTGGGGACAGGGGTTCCCACACCTGCGGCCGCCATAAGGCTAAGCGCCCATGGCGCCGCCTAGAACTCTTTTTTTTCCTTCAAAATAAAACCTAAGCCCTAAAAACATTTGATCCAATGCATTTCGATTTCAAAGATTTTTTCAATAAAAAACTTAAAACTTATATTAAACTTTAAACTATAATATATAATTATATATATTATTTATTATTATATTCTCTGTATTTTTTTAAATAGAGAACAATAATTAATTAAAATACAACAACAACCATATATATATATCAATATTTCTATATATATGTATATTTTTGCACCACTTAAAACAATAGAAGACATTATTTCTTTTTCTTTTACAATAACAATAGTCTCTATTTTCATCTTATATATATATATATATATTATACAAAAGTAAAAGCATAATCTATTTCTTTTCCTTCACAAGAAAATTCACATACTATAAACTTGAAATATATGGAGAGAGAGATTGAAACAAGATTTCTTTCACTTAATAAAATAGTAAAACTACAAAGTCATCACACTTTATTAATAAGTTGAAAAAAATACATTTACAATAGAATTTAATACAACCATAGGAAACTTCCAATAGAGAGATTTACTCTTGTATACCCCAAACCCTTACAAGACTCAAAGGAGCCAAGGCATGTACATCGCCTTGATTTTTTACAACCCAAACATGAAACATTTCTTTACTTCAAAAAACCATCTCCCAAGCAATTCTCCAAGAGTCAAATCTGCAATACAATGAATAGTCTTTCCAAGGCTAAGGGAAGCTCACCTCCCAACCGTTGGCTTACAAGCAAGCCACCCCCAATCTAGGAGGCCCACAATATAACTGGGTTCATACTCACACAAAGGGTTTCAAACACACACACACACACACTCAAATGAATACACAATAACACCCACCCAAGGAGACTTAACAAACTAAATACCACATGGATTTTAAGGGAGAAAGAGTTGACTCACTCAACTCAAGGGAAAAACCAAACCAATCAAAGTATCCAAAAACTTAGAACATCCAAATATCATAGCCTCTTGCTATTGAACCACTTATAACTCTAGATAATATCAAGGCACTCTTGTCATACACAAAACTATCAAATCTTCCCATAAACAAGGCCATAGCCATCAAAACTCCTTTACAAGGATGGGTTTTACCTGAGGAGGTTCTCTCCTCTCTTACCCAACACATGGTGAGCTCTCTCACATGGAGAGCTCACTACAACAACCATTAACCCATTACAACATCAATAAAATTACAAGAAACAAAACCATAACATAACTACATGCCAAGGTACAAAATAAACAAGAATAAGATGGACTTGAATCCTTGAGAGCCTACCTCTCAAGCCTCGAGTGATGAAGGATGTTCGTAAAGACCTCCAAGAGCCTAACTCCAAGATCCTTGCACAATTCTTTCTCTCCGAGACTAAGCTCCTTCCCAAAATCAATAACCAAAACAAAAAAGAAATAACCCTTCTCACCTCAACAAGAGGGAGATATATAGGGTTTCAAAACCCTTCCCAATGAATGAGGAGGTGACACTTGTCACCTTCTCATTCATTCTCACAAGAACAACTTCCCACAAGTGCTCTCACACATGTGTGAGATATGGAGCAGTAGGGAGGTGACACTTTTCAACTTCCCATTCCTTCTCCAAGGCACATCTCCCCATATTTCTCCTCACACATGTGTGAGTCATGAAGAAGAGGGAAGTAGTTGGAGTTCACTTCCCAAAGGTTCTTACATGGTGTTCTCACACATGTGAGACCCTTGGGATTCCCCCAAGCCTACTCAAGAACCTTGGGTTGTGGGACTAAATGAGACAAGTCACCCAATCCTTAACCTAAAACCCTAATCTTGCCACCTAACTCCTAGGGTTAAAAAGAGGGGTCAAATATGAGTTAAAACTCACGATTTGAGGTCTACAATGTACCTAACCCATAGGTACTTGACCTAGGCCTATGCCCCTTAAACACATGAAATTAACCTTAAAAATCTCAAAAAACATCAATTAAAATGCCCTAAAAACTTATGAACGAAAATGGCACATGAATGACACTCACCATCCACTCAACCTAAGTCAACCATAGGAGACTCAAATTAAAAATCAAAATCAAGGATAAACACATTACATTCATGCTCGAACACAATTAACCTTAGTCCACTTTAGGGACTAGGTTGGTTTTATAGGGATAATTATTCAAGGTTATTTGTATGACCTCCAGTTTCCATTAGCCATGGAAAATACCTGCACACTACACAAACACATCAATAGCCCAAGGCATATCATAGTTGAAGGAATTAAATTGCACACACACATGATTGAACAATTTCATACATTCTCAAATATATCACATGATAAAATTCACTTGATTCTCAAATCAATTGTACTTTCAAAAACACAATCAGGATCATGAAATCATAAAATGACATAATATCTCATCAACTAAACTATCTCAATATATCATTTCCTTTGCATCAACTATTACAACATTCCTCATCCTATAAACCCACAATATAACTGGGTTCATACTCACACAAAGGGTTTCAAACACACACACACACACACACACACACACACACACACACACACACACACACACACACACACACACACACACACACACTCAAATGAATACACAATAGCACCCACCCAAGGAGACTTAACAAACTACATCCATAACACATGGATTTTAAGGGAGAAAGAGTTGACTCACTCAACTCAAGGGCAAAACCAAACCAATCAAAATATCCAAAAACTCATAACATTCAAATAGCATAGCCTCTCTCTATCGAACCACTTATAACTCTAGATAATATCAAGGCACTCTTGTCATACACAAAACTATCAAATCTTCCCATAAACAAGGCCATAGCCATCAAAACTCCTTTACAAGAATGGGTTTTACCTGAGGAGGTTCTCTCCTCTCTTACCCAACACATGGTGAGCTCTCTCACATGGAGAGCTCACTACAACAACCCTTAACCCATTACAACATCAATAAAATTACAAGAAACAAAACCATAACATAACTACATGCCAAGGTACAAAATAAACAAGAATAAGATGGACTTGAATCCTTGAGAGATTACCTCTCAAGCCTCAAGTGATTAAGGATGTTGGTAAAGACCTCCAAGAGCCTAACTCCAAGATCCTTGCACAATTCTTTCTCTCCAAGACTAAGCTCCTTCCCAAAATCAATAACCAAAACAAAAAAGAAATAACCCTTCTCACCTCAACAAGAGGGAGATATATAGGGTTTTAAAACCTTCCCAATGAATGAGGAAGTGACACTTGTCACCTTCTCATTCATTCTCACAAGTACAACTTCCCACAAGTTCTCTCACACATGTGTGAGATATGGAGGAGTAGGGAGGTGACACTTTTCAACTTCCCATTCCTTCTCCAAGGCATATCTCCCCATATTTCTCCTCACACATGTATGAGGCATGAGGAAGAGGGAAGTGGTTGGAGTTCACTTCCCAAAGGTTCTTACATGGTGTGCTCACACATGTGAGACCCTTGGGATTCCTCCAAGCCTACTCAAGAACCTTGGGTTGTGGGATTAAATGAGACAAGTCACCCAATCTTTAATCTAAAACCCTAATCTCGCCACCTAAATCCTAGGGTTAAAAAGAGGGGTCAAATATGAGTTAAAACTCATGATTTGAGGTCTACAATGTACCTAACCCATAGTTACTTGACCTAGGCCCCTTAAAAACATGAAATTAACCTTAAAAAGCTCAAAAAACATCAATTAAAATGCCCTAAAAACTTATGAACGAAAATGGCACATGGATGACACTCACCATCCACTCAACCTAAGTCAACCTTAGGAGACTCAAATTAAAAATCAAAATCAAGGATAAACACATTACATTCATGCTCAAACATAATTAACCTTAGTCCACTTTAGGGACTAGGTTGGTTTTATAGGGATAATTATTTAAGGTTATTTGTATGACCTCTAGTTTCCATTAGCCATGGAAAATACCTGCACACTACACAAACACATCAATAGCCCAAGGCATATCATAGTTGAAGTAATTAAATTGCACACACACAAGATCGCACAATTTCATACATTCTCAAATATATCACATGATAAAATTCACTTGATTCTCAAATCAATTGTACTTTCAAAAACACAATCAGGATCATGAAATCATAAAATGACATAATATCTCATCAACTAAACTATCTCAATATATAATTTCCTTTGCATCAACTATTATACAACATTCCTCATCCTATAAGCAAAATATACTCTAACATGTAAGATATAGCATCATCATATAATCACTCATCTATCTAGTCAAATCACAAAATAAAACCATTGAATGTCGAAAATAGAAGGGATCAACCGTCCCCACAAATATATAAATGTCAAATATGATACAAACAACAAGTCTCCTGGTCAAATTAGGAGGTGCAACAAAGGTGGCCTCGTACTAATTTACTAAGGATCTGGTTCAAGCACAATCAGGTGATATGCCAATTAATCTAAGCTAAGGTGTGCATCTCCTATGCATACTCAAATTAACACAACCACCCTAAAAATGGATCCACAACAACACCATATTGTCTCTCAGATAAGGTCACAATTCCATACTAAACCCTTAGCCTGGGTGACACAATAGTATTTGGTCTAACAGTGCAACTAAACCTGTCACACAAGGGTGGGCCTCACATCCTCCTCCCCTAGAGCTAAACTTCCTCTTGGAAGTTACCATGGAGGTACGGTAGAGCAACCCATCTACAAGACATTCCAACATGGCAGTGAACTCAAAAAGATTTTAGAAACAAAAGTAAGAAAAATAATTAGGAACTTAATAAGAAATCACTTAGCAATTAATCTAGATGATATCCTCATCTGACTAGGAGAAGTCAAGTATCTAAAAGCAACACATACTCCAAAAACTTTACAAGAATTACAAAACACAAGGGCATTAGATGCCCTAAGCCAGACCACCAAGTAATTCAAGGTCATAAAAGATGAGGTCACACCAAGAAGGTTAGCACCATGAGAGACCTTTCTAGAACACTATCTTAATCAGATTCCTAACCTCTCTTAGCCATCCAAAATAACTTAACTAACAAAAAACAACCGAAAGGAAGTTTGGGCAATCCAATTAGTCATCATTATCATACCGATCATAGCTCCAAACACGCATCTAACTCACCATACCACCGATGCTAAGCTCGAACACTATAGACTTCAAGAAAAAGCATGAGACTCACAAGTCTTGACTGCCTCTTCTAACAATAGGTCCTCACTAGACTACCAAGATCGAACTTGTAGAATAGGTAGGAACCAAACATGACCATGTGTTCCTAGCATCAAGGAATGGAAAACTAAACACCTACATCACTACAAAACTTGCAGGTCAACTTCTAATCGATTGGAGCAATCACAAAGCCTTATAAACAAGGGTGCCAATATCACTAGGATAGTAGGTCCACACAAAAATAGGAGGATCTCAAGGTTTCCCAACCTTACTGCTCCTTCAAACCTTTCTAGCATTCATCTCTTGTCAGCCTAAATATTTAGCCTCCCAAAATGGGAAAGCACTAGAGTATAACTCAACAAGTGATGCAAGAGCATCCGGAAGTCATTCAAGTAAATTGAGATAGTTAATGTTGAGTTGTAGTTTGCCAGGAAGAGACATTGGAGATTACCACATTTTACCACATTTTCATCTCAGAGCATGCAGAGTAGGAATTAGCATCTACATATCATCATCTTCAACATATTCAAAATTTAGGTCATTTGGATATGTTTGCTAAGAGTTATTGCTATCAGAAGGTTACCTATTTTCACAGAGCAGAGCAGTCAATGTTCACTTGAAGCCTAATGAATTTGTGGAGCAATCTTGTGACTTGTAGAGCCTAATGGAATATCATTCAATGTAATATGGGACTAGATAGACTTCATGGAGAACCGCACCAAGTTTCATATATTTGCGGAGCAATACCATATGTTTTAGGTCGGACCTATTTGTTTCTACATGTTTCATACTAGCCATTACAATTAGGCCGACTTGATAATGATTTGAAGGCTTGCAGAGGATATAAATGAAGAATAGAAGATTGTTTCAAGGCAGAGAGAATTGTGTGAAGATACGAAGCAAGAAGATGAATTGTTTTGATCCAGAGAAGATAGATAGAGCAGAGGGCAGAAGAAGATATGGAGCAGAGGATTGAGAAGGAGAAGAAAAGAGACATAGAAGAATGATGTTGTGTTGTATGAATCTTTCGTAAACCTAGGTTGCGGCCTAGCATCTGAAAGCCCTAGAGGCATATGTAATGAGGGTTGAGGTTATAATATAATGAGAAGTGATCTTTGAAAGATGGGTTTTTCCCTTTGAGGGTTTTCCCAGGATAAATCTTGTGTCATGTGTTTATGAATACTTCTTTCATTCTGTTGTTAGCTGTATGTTTCTGTTGCATCTTTGTTATGGTCATGGTGTTGATTGTTTAAGGATGCAAGGATAGACAATCCTTCATTGGACCCTACTACCTTGGCTGCATCAAGTGGTATTAGAGCTAGTTTCAAATCTAGTGGGGAGGTTGTGAATCTGCTGAAAGTGTTGGAAGAAAGTGTAACATGAATCACTACAAAAGAAAGATCAGGCAAGAAAGATCCAAGTAAGCTTTTCATATTAAGTTTTTTGTAAGATTTGCTTCAATGGGGAAGATTGGAAAGAGAATGAAGAAAGAAAATGAAAACCTAATATGTGAAAAGGATATTCTAGAAGAAGAATTGTGTGAAATCAAAAGATACAACTCAAATTTGATAGAGAAGATAAGGGAACTAGGAGAAGACAAATATGATACTCTTGAAGACAAATTAGAAGATGTAAAAAGGAGGAATGAATAATTAAAAGAAGAGATGAAGTTGTTTGATTATATCAAAAGAAGTTTTGAAGAATTGGAAGAAGGATTCAAGTTGTTTGAGAAGGTGGAAAAGAGGAATAAAGATTTGGAGAAAATTTTGGAAGAGTTGAAAAAGGAAAACGGTTTACAAGGGAGTTAAATATCTATATTGAGGGAACAAGTTGATCAGTTAGAGAAGTCACTTGTAGCATGCAGGGAAGAGAATGAAAGTATAAGATCTAAGCCTAAACTTTGTGATGTTTCCTGTGATACTAATGATTTGTGTGATACTGCAAAAGATTCTTTAGAAGGTGAGATTGAAGATAACAATGTAACTGAACCTGCATTTGTTGGTGATGGTATTGGTTTCAAAATCATGCAAAGAATGGGATATGAAGGAAAAGGATTGAGAAAATATCAGTAAGGAATTATAGAGCCTATTGAGCTGGTAATGGGATCAAGAAATGAAGGCCTTGGATATATCAAAGGTAAGGATGTTGTCACAAGTTCAAACAAATCAACTCAAGGAAGAAAAGGTATGCATTGTTCTTATTGTGATAGACATAGACATGAAAAGGAAATGTTTTAGAATCTATACCCTTGTAAGTTTTGTGGATTAAGGAATCACTTTGAAAAGATGTGTTGGAATAAAAAGCGGAGAAAAAAGCCTATGATAGATTGTGTGTAGATGGATTATGAATCAAATTGGAAATATGTTACTTGTATGTTTAAAAGGTTGTATAGGCTAAAGTATTCATGTGTTGGAGGAAAAGAAGGATATGGATCAAGATACAGAGAAGGAAGACCACATGTGGAGCAAAGCAAGGATAGTAATTCATACCACAGAGGGAGAGATGATAGAAGTTTCTACCGCGGCAACAGAGGAAGTCATAATTCTTACCACAATGAAGGGTATAGGAGAGATGAAAGAGGATCTGATAGGAGAGGAACCTGTTTTCAAGTTTGGAGGCAAAAAGCATTGAGTGTTGAATGTCACCAAGAACCTATTACTGGAGAGGCTAATGGTGGGGAAGCAGTAAATGATGCAGAGGTAGTTTATGCAGAGGAAGGAGAACCTACTGAATGATCAAGTTCAACAAAGAAACTGGAAGAGGGTGAGACATTGATCTTGATCAGGAGAATATTATTGTAGACTAATCATCTGAGGAACTAGTGCAAGAGATATTTTGTGTCCGGAGCATAACAGAAAAGAGAAGTTATTATTGTAGAGGAATAAGGGATGACAAGGAATTCTACTGGAAGAAGAAGTAAATTACACCAGAGTAAAAGAATTATGGGTGCCGAAATAGAGAAAAGTATAGGGAAAGTGTATGTGGAAAAGAAACTGTAAGATTTTGATGTGTGGAATCAATTGTATCTAGAACCAAAGATTAGAAAGTGTTGCAAAGAGAATTCAAGAATGTATTTACTGAATCAAGGAAGAAAATGATTGTTCCAGAGGATGCTGAGGTTATTTGACTCTTGATTGATTGGAGTTGGTATTGATTTGAGGCATCCTACAAGTTTTTTTCAACAGAGCATCGAACTGAGAAGCAGTTGCAACATTGTAACCAGACCACCGAACCTAAACCACCACAAAGTGAAGCATTTGAGGTAGCTTGTGGAGAAGACTTGCTCAAACCATCGATCATTGATGCAGTGCAAAGGCTTGCAAGAAGAGTGTCAAATTTAGATCCCCTGAAGTGAAAATAACTAGAGGTAGTTTGCATGGAGGACCTGTACAGACCGCTAACCATGAGGCAGTGCAGTGATTTGTGAATAGATCATTGAACTTGAGGTAGTTTGCATGGATGACTTGAACAGACCATTGACCTTGAGGCAATTGCAAGTACTTGTGAACAGACCACCAAACCTATCCTAAGAGACAACATTGATTTTGATAGAATATAGACCAAAGTGAAGTGGCTCAATTTTCAATTAACCAAACCCTGAGAGTCTAATGCAAGAGCATCTGAAAGTCATTCAAGTAAATTGAGTCAGTTAATGTTGAGTTGCAGTGTGCCAGGAAGAGACATTTGAGATTACTGCATTTTACTACATTTTCATCTCAGAGCATGTGAAGAAAGAATTAGCATCTACATATCATCATCTTCATTATATTCAAAATTCAAGTCATTTGGATTTGTCTGCTAAGAGTTATTGCTATCAGAAGGTTACCTGTTTTCACAGAGCAGAGCAGTCAGTGTTCAGTTGAATCCTAATAGGTTTGGGGAGCAATCCCATGACTTGTGGAGCCTAATGGAACATCATTCAAGGTAATATGGGACTAGATAGACCTTCATGGAGAACTACAACAAGTTTCATCCATTTGCGGAACAATACCATATGTTTTAGGTCAGACCTATTTGTTTCTACATGTTTCATACTAGCCGTTACAATTAGGCCGACTTGATAATGATTTGAAGGCTTGTGGATGATATAAATGAAGGATAGAAGATTATTTCAAGGTAGAGAGAAGTGTGAGAAGATACGAAGAAAGAAGATGAATTATTTTGATCCAAAGAAGATAGACAAAGCAGAGGGCAGAAGAAGATACAGAGCAGAGGATTGAGAAGAAGAAGAAAAGAGACATAGAAGAATGATGTTGTGTTCACTACAACAAAAGAGGCAATTAGCACCTAAAATAGTGCCAGAATTTAGTGTATTTGAGTTCATGAATTGGACACTTCTGCTGGCGCAAAACTTGGCACCAAACTGCGTTTCACTTTAGCGCTGGATTTAGCGCCAGATTTAGTGCCAGATTTTGTTGCTTCTAGTTTGGCTTCTGGTTTTACTTCTTGTGATGCTTCCAAGTTTGCTTCTGGTTTTGCTTCTAGTTTTGCTTCTAATTTTTCTTCTGGTTTTACTTCCAGTTTTGCTTCCGATATAATGTCACTAGTTACATCCAATTTTACTTCTGGTTGTTCTTCCAGGTTTGCTTCCAGTTTTGCTTCCAATTTTGCTTCTGGTTTTACTTCCGATTTTACTTCTAGTTTTGCTTCCGATATAACATCGCTTGTTGCATCCAATTTTGCTTTCAGGTTTACTTCCGGTTTTGCTTCCAATTTGCTTTCAGTTTTGCTTCCAATTTTTCTTCTAGTTTTGCTTTCGGTTTTACGTCCAGTTTTGCTTCTAATTTTTCTTCTGATATAACGTCACTTGTTGCTTCCATTTTTACGTCTTTTGTTGCTTCTAATATGGCTTCTATTATTGCATCTTTTGTTGCATCTAAAATTGCTTCCATTATTACTTCTTTGTTTGCTACCTGAATTGCTTTTGTTTTTGCTTCCTAGATAATGCCAAGTTTTGCTTCCAAGATTGCTTTTTGTTTGCTTCTAGTTTGGCTTCCATTGTTGCTTCCTTTTTTGCTTCTAAAAATGCTTCTTATTTTGCTTACATTTATTAATTTAATATGTTTTATTTCAATTTAATTAGTTAAATATATCATGCCTCTTAAATAACTCATATGATTATAGAGTAAGTAATTTAATTATTTAACTCATATGATTAAATAACAAGATAATTATTATAACATGATCATCATCTATAATTAAAACAAGTGAGTCAAATATCTATAATTTAATTGAATTTGACAACATTCATCCTGAGTAGTAAATTAAAATCATCATACGTAATAAATATCCATCCAAAAATCATCAACCACTTTCAATATATATAAATTGACAAGTCAATACTGATAAGATCATCATACATAACTAAAATAAGTGAAAGTCAAATATGCCAGTAGATCAATAACATGTCAAAATAATACATGTCCAACAATCAACATAAGTCAAAATGATACATGTACAAATGATACAAGTAAAAATGATAAATTATGTAACTCAATATGATACAAGTCAAGATGATACATGTCTAAATGATATAAGTCAAAATGATACAACTCAATAATATGGTACTACAGGCCATGAAAATGATACATATGATAGTAACCATGAAAAGAGGCATCATAATGATATATCAACAATGATCCATGATGCAATCTATAAGATCATGAATGCCACTGGCTACTACCAACAATTGCCTCATCATCATCATCACCATTGTGATCATCATCATCACATGATCATCATCATCATCATCATCATCATCATCGTCATTAGCCTCGGTGTCTTCTATATCTACATCATCATCATCCTTTGCCATGTGATCTGTACGAGAACCAACATAATCTGAATCTATATCATGAGGATCATCTTGATCTTCTAGAAGACCCATGTTCTGCAAAAAAATATTTAAAATGAAAAGTTATTATTTATTTCATGCAATAATTTATTTTTTTGTTATATATCTAATATTACAACATATGAAATAAAACCATAATCATATTACATCATATCAAAATGCACATACCATAATAAAATTTCAAAAAAGTTACAGCTAATATGTCATTCCAATGATGTAAAACATGCAACAATTCTAATAAACGTTAGTAAAGATCATAAAAAAATTTGTTATACAATTTAACTATTAGCTGTAAATTTTATTACATAGCTTTAAGTGCCACAAATTGCTTGGTCAATGTATGTTCTTTTTAACTATTAATCTAATAACCTACATTAGACATAAACATTAAAGAGTTTTTAAGTAGCAGTTGATTAAATTCTCTTACATGTCATTAAGGAATGCATAGTTTTTTTTCAATAATTATTTATCTTAAGGTTCATGAGTAATCTTAAGATAAAGGTCTATTTTGTTTGAAAAAAAAAATGAAGTTAGCAATATGTTATTCGATTGATTTTAGAAAGAAAAATGTTAGCCCTATTCCTGCTCACAGGTCTTCAATGTGAGCGAGAATAGGGCAAATTTGGGGATTTAGAAAGAAAGATAAAGTTTAGGGTGTCTTCAAGATAGCTAGCATGGGCAAGGAGGTCAGCCATGTACACATAATGATCAATTATAGGTGTAATGCCATAAGGGTTACAAATGTGATTGAAGTATGTACAACTCTCATCCACTAAACCTGCATGGTTGCATGCACCTAGAATACAAGCAAAGCTTACAATGTTAGGATATGTTCTAGAGTGCTTAATTAATTCAAAGATTTTGAGAGTGTCCTTGCAAAATCCATTTTGTGCATATCCTGCAATCATTGCATTCCATGAGATGACATCTCTTTGAGGAATTCTATCAAACAATTCACATTTTTTGTCTATGATTCCATATTTTGTGCATATCCTGCAATCATTGCAATCCATGAGACCACATTTCTTTGAGGCATTTTGTCAAATAGTTTACGTGCCTTGTCTATGCTTCCACATTTTGCATACATGTCTAACAGGGCAGTTGCAACTATAACATCTGACAAAATTCCTCTATCCTTTATGTATTGATGGATGTCCATACCCTATACCAAAGCTCCCATTTTGACATAGGCAGGGAGGATGCTGGCAAAGGTTGTGGAATTTGGCCTTACATCAGCTAATTGCATTTTCTTTAAAATTTCTAAAGCCTTTTCAACAAATCCATTTTGTGCATAGCCTACAGTCATTGTGTTGGATCTAGGGCATACAACTGAGAGGGGGGGGTGAATCAGTTGTATAGAACTTGTTCTATTTCAAACACTTTATTCTCTGTTGTTAGTTAGCAGCATATCAAATAATCATTCATGGAAGCACAATACATAAACACAAGAGTAGATAAGCATCAACACATTGAACACCAAGATTTTAACGTGGAAAACCCGGTTAAGGGAAAAACCACGGGGTGATTAACCCAAGAATTATTCTCTGTTAGAAGAATAAAGAAAAATGAATGGCACATGCCAATAAGGGCTCACTGCCCGAGCACACTGCTCACAAAGAGGCCCACTGCCTACAAGGAGACACACTGTCTACAGAGTGATAAAAATCACAGTCTTGAACTGGAGAATGACATCTCTACCATGTCCGGATCAGTTCCAATTAAGCCCAACAATCTCTGCTCTGCCTTTCGCACCTTTCTTCGCTACACCATACTCATCCACATGCCACACACTGAAATGAATTCACAAATCATTATTTATACAAGACATCGACTTAGGAACAAGCATCTAAGTCGGCAAACAACCATAGGAGTATCCGCAAGATGAATAACACATCCGGTCGGCCATCACAAGAACATTCGCAGGATGAACAACTCATCCGGTCGGCTACACAGAGCAATAACTTCATCCGGAAGAGTAACTTCAATTCCGGGCTCTACCATCAATGCGGACCAACAACACAACCTAAACATGATTCAAGAACCTTCACAAGTCTGTCTGAATGTCCGGATACATCCGCACTTTCTCTGCTTACTGGGATCTCTTGTCTTCCTCATCCGGAACTTCAAGAACACAGTCTGTCGTCACTGTCATAATGCAAGAGGTACTTCCGGACCTCCAAATCACACACAAATCAGGATGACACATCACAAGGACATCTAAAACACTCCTTCCAATCCGCAGATTATGATAATACAATTCCGGACCTCACCGGACCTTTTTGTGATCCTCTGTCACCTCCGGATACTTGCCGGACCCGGTTCTATACCGGCAGCCATAACTCCTTCAGATCTTCATGCGGACCTCTGAAATCTTAACTGTAGCATCTCAAGACTCATATCTACTAACCCTTTAATCCGCATCCTCCGGTTCTCATCCTATACAGTATATTTACCTTCTTCTCATCACTGTTCTTCACTGTTCCTGACTGAGGCTAATTTTCTCAATATCCTCAGCACAAAGCTCATCAAATCCTTCTTGTCAATGCAGTATGAGTATGTTGACATCAATGACAACAATGGCTCACCTCATACTTGCAACACATTGCAGTCCATGAGACCACATTTCTTTGAGGCATTATGTCAAACAATTCATGTGCCTTGTCTATGCTTACACATTTTTCATACATGTCTAATAGGGTAGTTGCAACTACATCTGACAAAGGAGGACTTAAGCATTCAGAAACCTGACCATGCCACCTTGTGTGGATTTGATGAATGGCTTGTAGCCATCAAATCCAATGAACTCTTAAATCATGTCTTCCTTAATCTGGACCAACAATGTAGAGATAGTCCTCTAAAATAGAAGAATATAAAATGGTCTTATTTTATGTTTGCATTTGTATCATCATTACTGTCTCCTTTGGGACATTATTTTTTACCATCGAGGGATGGATGATTGAGACTAGTCAACATAGACCTTACGGTTACCATCAATTCCATCTCTTTGGTATTGAAAACTATAGTTACATTAATTCTATGATGGCAATGACAGGATACAATGACCGCCCTAGATTTTTTGTAATGACAACAATCCTATTTCCATATTTCGCTAAGCCCTTCTTTATCCACACATCTACTTGGAGTGCAACTTTGATCTTCCTTCAAATCACCTTGACTTCATAAGGAATCCAAAATGCGATCAGTCATAAGAAGGAGGCAGGCAAACAAGGGTTTGCTGTTCATTATTAGCTCGTCAAACTTAAGCATATGAGATAGCATGGCACACACAAAATGTTGTGGATAATGACCACAATATTAGGTTAATTACAACCACTTTTTGTAAGCAAGCACAAGACTAGTATACTCATTATGATCCTAATGGCACCAAGAATGATCTTGGTAAACTGCTAAGAGATTTCCTTCCCAATTTTAATTTCCCTAAGATGGTGCATCGTAATATTGTGGCATTAAAGGAAGTAAGGCAACAACTGAGAGAGATTGTGTGTAGGTATGATCAACTCTCTAAGGAATTTGTGTTAAAGATTGACCCAACTATAAAATGTTGAAATTTAGAAGGAATGATTTATTGGTAGGCTAATTGCACATATCCAACATGAACTAGTTTAGCTCACTCACCCTAATTAAAAAGTTTCCTTAAAAGTTATGTTGAGATTATAAGAACTATGGGAGCCCTAACATATGATTCTACTACATGCCTAAAAGAACAAATGGAAAAATGGTCACACAAATAGCACAACTTGCAAGTGAAACTCTTAATCAATGTGGTTTATGATGAACAAAGTGCCACACTAAGGGGCATACAACTACAAACTATCTAGTGGTAGGAGCTCAAGATATTAATGCCATATAGTTCCCTCTTGCTCAACAAATAACTAATTGCACCATATGTCATGAGACTCATGAAATTGTCCACTACTGCAAAAGTGAAAGGATGTTCCTATCAATTACTAGTGCAAGGTTTGTCACACATCCACCCATGACACTACCACCTACAAAGTAGTACAAGTCCTCCACAAGGCAAGAGGAAAACAAAATTAAACACAACCACGCAACCCCAGTCACAACCACAATAGATGATGTTGTGCTATTAGGAGCCATAATATATGGAGCATGGAGGATATCAAGGAGGCCATGGTAGAGTATGCAATAGAGGAATCTATTGCTACTAGTGTGGAGAACCTGGGCATACCTCACGTAGTTGCACAAAGTTTCCAATGTATACTTATTATGATGTTGGTCACAAGATAGAGGATTGCACTACATTGTTGCAACTGTTGGAATACTCAATGATGTGCCTTTGATAAGGGACTCATCATTTTCATAAGTTCTATCACCACCTAATGATTCAATAAAGGATTTTCTATCTATCCATTAATTCGATATAAACAAATGTGTGGATGATTTAGTGGCCTGTTCACATAACTCATTTTTGTATATAAGTGATTGCCCTTACAGTTGTCGAGCTTTGTGGATTAAAATTATTGTGAAAAATGTCCAAGGAATGTTCAGTAAAGGTAAAAAGGTACATTCATAATGAGAGTGACTGAAGTTCAAATCTCAACACTGCAATAAGGTAACTAGGAGGACATGTGCACATGTCCAAGACTGTAAATAATGGGACAATTGAGTGGGATCTAGGGCCAACAGAGAAGCACTTTAGAACTCATCCTACACATCAATAAACAACTCAACACAAGAAATGCAAATTGACATATTAACACAACTATATCCAACTAAGTTATTGAAAGTCAACTATTGATACCTCATTCTCCATCCAGATTACAAAATCGGTCCACTTTTTGCTTTGTAACATATCCTTTTCAAATTGCATTGGATGCCAACCATATTTGTACTCCTGTCAAAACATGGCACATGGACTAGTTAAACTAATTAATATGTAATCATTTACTTTTTCCTAGGAAATAAAAAAATATCATTTAACATATTAAATATACTTACAAATGTACAGATCGAGGCTTGCAAACCTTTCTGGTCATTGTGATGTGTGGCACAAAGTTTGTCAAGCCTAGCCTTGGAGGCCTTGTCCTGAAACATATACTAATTCAATTTAACTATGCACAAATAAGATTTAAAAATCATTTAATAAATTTGATATAATCTTATGAGAAAATTCAAATACTTGCATACTCTCCTCACCAGACTTCCTCCGTGCATTAGACTTCTCATATGCTTTTACAAGCTCTTTCCATACTTTCACACTTACATCAATTGGCCTTTTTTTGAGCCTTAGCTCGGGAGGGAGTTTTTTTAGCTTCTTTGTTTGGTTACACCAAAATCTCTTGTAGTTTTGAGACATTCATAGCTTTATCTTCTTTACAGACCAACTTGTGCCAAATTTAGTCTCCATGTCATGGGTAGCTGCTTTTTGTAGGTGCATGGGTATCTTTGAGAATGGCAAATGTAGATGGTCTTTGAACCGTTGAAGGCATGATTCCTTCAACCTATTCACAAATGTTTTTCCAACATCTGTCATTCAGACTTCCCCTGAAACCACATCGTATTCTATCTTGGTATCATAGGTACCAATGCAAGATGCAAAACATGGCGTGGTGGTCGAAGAAGTCTGTGTCCCAGGAGTGGCTAGGACATTGGAAGCCTCTACTCCTTGTTCCACATTCTTAGAGTTTACTATTATTGATTTCCTCCTATATCTTTTGCTCAATCCAAGATTAGTTGGGGAATCAATTGATTCCCTTTGACACTGTTGATTTGGTTGCAATGTTTCAGAGGCTTTACTAGATCATTTTTCTATGTATCTAGCAAGCATTGTCAAGTCCACACCATCCAATTTGTTCACTGCCTCTACCCCCAATATGGAAGCTAATACCTCTTTATCTTTGTCAGTCTTATGTCCCTATATATTATATAAAATAAATTTCTTCTTTTAAATTTAGAAATAAAAAACTAAAAACTAAAAATCAAAGAAACAATGGAAACATTTACAAATCTATAAATTGACAATGAATTACCTCATTATGGCTAGAGTTTGCTCCCTTTACTCTCTTCCCTCTATTGCTTGACATTTTGAGGCAACCTAGGGAAAATTATTTTCATCCAGTTTGTGGAGGCAAACGAAGTACACACTGCCAGGTATGAAAGTTTTCTTCTAGTTTTTTTGTATTCCTCAAGGTATTTGACCTTTACTTTGTAGAGCAAATCATGAAGCTATTTTCCTCTGTATGTTTACTGCAAGAAAGTAAGCTTATATATCAATTGGAATAAAGCCAGAGAGAAATTTTATCAACTAGTAGAAAAATGTGATTTCATCCATATCAAGATAGACAACAATTTCCTTTAAGCAAAGGCTGAGATATTTGATTCACACAGTTTAATCTTGAAGCACACATTTATAATATTATGGAATGTGGAAATTTGTCATCTATTATGAAAAGACTTGCTCGGAATTATCTTCAACAGATGCCAAGTATGAATATTACAAGACCCACATTTGTCCAAATGAATCTGACATCTGATGGGAAAAAAGAGTAGATGAAAGAGAGGCGATGCCCTTACCTGGCACAAATAGAAGAAGAGAAACACGAATTGAAAGGCTGAGATATTTGGAAGTAAAGGTTGTCGTGGCTCAAACTTGAGACTTTTGAGATGTAAGAAAGTGAGTATGCACTTTAGGAATTAAAAGGAAATTGGGGTTGGAATATAGGTCCCGCCATTGCCAAGGATCTGCCCAAAATAAGGGCAAACACAAAAAACCCAAATGCTCGATCTCTTCACGCCAAACGATTGATCTCCAAACACAAAATGAACACCAAAAATCAATAAATTTTTGTTTTGTGTTTTTTTATTTTGTGGTATGTACATGCGGGAATTTTTTTATTTTTTTTATTCATTAGTCAGTGCTATAGTCGGCACAGTTATCGCGGACTTTAGTGCCGACTTTTAGGCCTACATGTAATCTTTTTGGGGTGCAAAAGGCGGTGCAAAGTGTGCCTAATTTAGTGCCTATTAGTGCAAAATGATGTATTTTTCTTGGAAGTTGATATCACTATCTAATAGAATGCCAAATTTGGTTGCTTGTAGCAACCTCACCAAATTTGGATTGTCCTTATAATAAGTAACTATATCTTGTTTCCATGATAGCATTTTGACTTCATGCTTCTCTTATGATTAGATCAATAATGACTCACTCTTTCACAACCTTACATAGATGGTTGGTGACAATCCTTATGCAAGTGATATGGCTTTGGAAAAACCAAACAACTCTTCTCTTACTATCATGACATGATATTGGAACTATATTGGCTGCTTATGGCAATGCTTATGGTATTGTGATTTTCATTTCTATGTTCTCATTAACCTATTTTAGGTTGAAGCATGGTAACTAACCCACTAGCTATTATGACAGTCATAAAATGACTAGACAATCCTCTCCACTTTGACTATGACAGTCCTATGCATAGTGTTTTCTTCAAGAAATTCCCCAATAATGTGAATTATTGATAGTAGCTAGTTCAAATGGAGTTTTGGATGGTGTAGTAAGTTGTCCCTATGGCTCATGATAGTGCATGCCTTGGTTATGTCCTTGTGACATTACTTTCTAGATATCTCTTCTTTATAGTGACAAGGTTTCAAGAACATGACAACTTGAGGAAGGTATCAACTTGTCTATTTAACCTTTGGATTGTCATTTTTCAAGAATTGATCTCATTGAAATGCAAAGACAACATATTGATTGATGACTAACTACATTGTTACTATGAAAGTGACTTAACATGGTCACAAGATTAATGAGACAATTTTATAGTAATAACTTTGTGGATGCATACCTAGCTATCCTAGGTGTATTATGACAATAATTTAATGTTGCTAGTGTTGCTTTTAAACCTCATATGGTTGTTACCTATGCCTCATGGTATGACAACCTCTACAATGTTAATTATGATATTCATATGATGGTGAATATTGGAGCTATGGTTTGGATGACCTAATAACATTTGTGATAGTCCTTTGGGGTTGTGATAGACCTTTTGGGTTGTAATAATACTTAGAATGATTGTCCATCAGCTATAACAAGGCATAATGATGGTCCTTGATATCATCCCCCTATAATGATAGTAATCCACCATATACCAACAATTATATAAGTTATAACAATCCTAATGGTTGAAAGATGATCTTTGATACCCTTATTAATAGTCAAGGCAAAAATTTAAGGCAGTTTCTATAATAGCATTTTTTAATAATAAATGATTACCTAACTTATAATGTTAGCAATGCCTTTGCTTATTTTTGTCAGTCACGGACCTATATCATATGGTGGCTGCCCTTTATTCCAATATTAGTCCATTGACTTGCTAATAAAGATTCTAAATCATTGTTAGTACAACATTAGGTGGTATTTGGATGATAGCAATGATATGACAACCTTTGAATCCTCATGATCCCACTACAATAGTAGATCAACACTATGATGGTCCCATGACTTATCATTTTTGTTAGGGGTAAATTAGATTCAACAATGAATATGCAATGATAAACAATATCAAATACCCAAAACTCAATAGAATAGTGAACTAAGAAGATTAAATCAAATAAACAATGAATCAATAAAGCCAACCTTCCTTAGATCGAAACTTCCATTGTTGCCTATCAAAAATTGTCCTTGTGTGTAGGAAAAGGGCCCTCAGTGAGTGCACTTCTTTGCTTTGTCAAGAATGTTGATTATGAATGGATGTGGTGATGTCGCAATGAAGAGAAGCTTCACAACGATGGTAGTAGTGCATAGTAAAAAGTGTGATCACAAGCAATGAAGGAATTGGTGCCAAAGGCGCGCTGTAATTCCTGCAGAGTAACAATACTTAAAGCTTGGATGAATAGAATGGAAGAACAGGGTTTCTTTTATAGACTTGGGAAAGGGAAGATCAATGGTATAGAAGACTTGAGAAGATCAATGATTGAGAATAGTTGAAGAACGTGCAACGAATAAGAAGAAGACAAGTGTCATACAAAAGCTGTTTTATTTGAGTTAATCACTTTCTTTTCTAAAGATAAGACATGCTTTTCATAAATTAGAAAACTTTTTTCTAATTTAAGAGATATTGATAAAAACAAGGTTTGATTGAATATATAACTCAACTTAAGATTTGCTTTTGCATGAGGAAGAAGACTTATTTTTAGAAGATTTAGAAGAATTTGAAGATAAGAAAGCAAATTAAATAAATAAATATATTTATTTGTTGTGCATGATTTTGGAAGAATAAATAAAATATTTGATTTATTTTATTTTTAAGGATTGAGAGGATTTAAATAAATTTAAATGATTTATTCAAATTTGGAAGAATGATTTTGATTTAATTAAATAATTGGGAATTATTTAATTGTTTGGAAGAATTTAATTAAATAAAAGGGTTTTATTTAATTTTGACTTTAGAAGAGGTAATTAAATATTTTGATAATTAATTAATTTAGAGGAATGTGAATCAAATAAATAAATTTGTTTATTTATTTATTAATAGAAGAATTAGAATGGAATAAATATTAAGAATATTTATTTAGATCGAATCGTGTCATTTTAGGCGTATACATTTTGCCCCTCTTTGATGCAATGTAGTTTATGGCATTGCTTCAAAGAATAAATAGTCTGATAATGATACATGCCCCAGTTTGCCCCTGGTACAGGTTCTGACGATAGGATGCCCCCTCGGGAGATTAGACGAGAAGAAGACAGAAGGACGAGAGACGGACAATCTCATGAAGACGAAGGAAAATTAGGTTAGGTTTGAAGAAAATAGGACGCGTTTCAAAGAAATGGGAAGTAAAATTGGAAGAAACGGCTGCGGGAAGTAGTCGTAGTCACCACATAGCCAAATTAGGGTTTGCAAGCTATAAATAGGTGCTAGGTCCACAAGACAATTCATTTGCACACTTGTCTTAGTTTGATTTGCTTCAGAGAGCCTAGAGCAACATGGCAGCTAGAGAGGCGGATATTCCACGAGAGGAGCATCGATTCGAGCACGTTCGTCAATTCGGCCAGCCAGCAGAGGCAGGACCCCCGGTATGTATCCCGAAAAACTTCTCCTAGGGTCAATTTAGGTAGCAATAAATGCTAGGAGAAAACTAGGTAAATAGAAGCGTAGAAATGCAAAACAACGCATATGTAGCGTGAAACGGTGCATGCATTACTTTGCAATGCATATATAGAATGAAACAACGCATACGTGAAATCGACGCATATGTAGTCCTGCGGCGCATATACATGTTGCGGCGCATGTGTTGAAACAACACATTTGTAGAATGGGACGATGCATACATAGGTTCTTGCAGCACATTTGCCAGGAATGGCACATAGGTCCAGAAACAAGGCTTTTGTTAAAAAGCGGCGCATTTACCACCTATTGTGGCACATATGTCATAGATAGGTAGATTACTTAGCGAAATTGACTCGATTGGTGTCCTGTTTGACACGTCAATCAATAAGCTATCTCTGAGATTGCAGGAATCTAGTCAAGAGATGTAGTTTGCTATTTTGATCAATTTGAAATGCTAAGTTAGTTGACATGTTTCTATAGATATGTTGAGTATGGTACTTGCAGCTTTAGGTTGATGCCTTTCTCTGTGTGCTTGCAGGAGGAGATATGGGATACGCTACAGTCTAGGGAGCAGTTCCCTATGCCTTTGTTGCAAAGATATATGATGACCGAGATAAATAGAGAGGCACTTGGTGCTATGGGACTTGATTACATTTGCTTTATGCCTAGGGTGCGGGTGAACTGTGGCTTACTGACTACTACTGTGGAGAGATTCCACAATGAGGATGGGACATTCCACTTCCTGACTGGCGAGATGACTGTGCCACTGGAGGATGTCTACAGGATTTTGCATTTGCCGATTGATGGCGAGCTTGTGGAGTATGATCCACAGAGAGGTGCGGGACTCACCGAGTGCAGGTGAGTGTTTGATGACCTAGAGCTGGTTGGATAGGTCATCCCTTGGCAGGATATTCATGATTACGACGACTACTTCCCAGGGATTGTAGCGGGATTGATCGGAGGCGTTGTATGCCCCGACAGGAGATCACATGGGTTCCCCATTGGATGGGGTAGGATCATGGAGAGAATGGTGACAGAGGGCACCAGATATGCTTGGGGTGTCTGTGTGCTTGCCCATTTATACCACGATATGCATCAGGTGGTGTATCACAGGAGCACAAGCCTTTCTGTAGGCGTGTCACTATTACAGTTTTGGCTATGGGAGCACATAGCGATCATGAGACTGATATGTGTTTTTGCGAGACAGAGGGGAGAGCCATACAACTATGGTTACGCAGGGGTGATTTCCCAACATAGGCTAGGGAAGCTAGAGTATTGGAGACATGCCCTGGATGGAGTAGATGTGGTCATCCGGTGACCATACTTAGACTGCAAGTCGTGGGATGACAAGGCAGATGAGCTACCCTACTGTTTTTAGATGAGATGGCTGATAGGGCGGACCCACCAAATACTAGAGAGGCAGATTGTTGGCAGAGTACTGAGATAATTCGGCAGGAGGCAGGGCATGGCACAGGGGCAGGCTTGGTTTGCACGGACACACGTGGAATGGGTCAGATGGGAACCGATGGTATCCTACGAGGAGGCCCTGGCAGAGTTTCAACAGACACCTTATGTTGCCTGGGACATGAGGATGGAGATAGCAGACACCAGGACATCACAGGATTACGAGGATTGGTTTGTCGAGCACCCATTCCCTAGATACTCAGGACCTAGGGTACTGGTGCCTCGTATAGATGAGGAAGACTCAGATGATGAGGGCTAGGTTGGCCGGAGGAGGAGGGGGAGAGGGAGAGGAGGACAGAGAGGGGACAGAGATGGAGGATATGACAGAGGAGGGGGAGGAGGTGGTGATGATGGAGGCTGACCTAGACAGAGGCAGAGGGTTGGGGAGGGACCAGGGGTCGCACAGCAGGTACCATAGGAGGTACCGCAGGTACAATAAGGACAAATGCCACCACCTCAGCAGGTGGCACAGTAGCAGGTGGCATAGTAGCAGATGCCCCAGGGTCCAGCACAGGTAGATGTCCATGAGAGGACTATAGCTACATTGAGAGGGTAGGTTAGATAGTTGCAGGCCCAGCTCAAGAGAGTTAAGGCCCGACGAGAGATAGATGCAGAGTACATTGCGGGTCTGACTAGAGAGAGGGACATGGCAGACACTCAGATATGAGTTATCCGAGTGGAGAGGGATACCGCATTGGCAGCCCTAGGGATAGATGCGACGAGTAGTTTCCTGGTTGGGCAGGTGCAGCAGGCACAGGCGTAGCTAGCACAGGTACAGGGAGAGCTGGCACAAGTGTGAGGGCAGCTAGCACAGGTATAGGGGGAGCTTGCGAGAGCGCAGGCCTAGACACAGTATTACCATGGATTATACCATGGTGCATTGCTTGTTAGTCAGAGGGCTCCGAGCTACAGGAGTCATTCGATGGCCTCATAGAGAGCAGGTCCGTTGAGGTCCAGGGCCTCTGTTATGGGCCCACAACAGTCTAAGGCCAGCAGAGGAGGAGGAGGAGACATTACCTGTAGCAGTGGTCCTCAGCAGCAGGGGTAGAGATTTGCAGAGTTTAGATCCTATGTATCTTTTTGATGGCTCAGTTAGATGGATAGACCTGTACCACTTTTACATTTTTGAGACATGTATCACCATCCATTGGGATGTACTTATTGTATATGACACTGATTCAGAGACAGATACCTTGATATTGTACATTTGGACATATTTTATGATATTTATATGACGATGCAGCTATTTTGATTCTCTCTATATGTATGAGTTTATGATGCATTTCTATTGCATGATGTGATGTATGTGTTTATCTAATGCAGACTTAGATGTTTTACTTGATGTTATGAGATGTTATCTGATGCAGATTTTTTTGGTGTGATGCTATATGACCTAATGCAAACTTAGATGCTTTACTTGATATGTTATGAGACTTTTTCCCCAAAATGAAAAAGAAGACTATTTGATGAATAAGACTTTGAAATTATAAGAGGATAAAGTTTATTTACCCTTTATAATTAAAAGGGAGATGGAAAAATAAAGGATATTATAATCCTTTGGTTAAAAAAAGAGATAAATAAATAATTATTATGAAAAAACCCCTTTTAAAAGGGAGGAATTATTAAGTTTATTAACTAATTGTTAATAACAACCTTTGTGAAAGGGTGTGATGGTTTAGAAACCATCCCTTAAAAGGTTATATAAGGCATTTGTGTGAGACTTGGAATGGGCATGGAGAGATCACTCAAAATAGAAAGAAGAAGATGGAGAAAAACTCAAGGAAGACAAGGAAAGAAAGGCAAGAAATCAAGAAGGAAAAGGATTATAGATTTGACAGGTGGTGAGCATTGGAGAAGGGGCACACAGCGTGTGTCCAACTCGAGGTACAAAGTACACCTGGGATTGTCTTGGCCAGGGCTTGTGTGTGTACTTGTGTTGAGCATGTTTTGTTGAACATGGCTCTGGAGCACTTGTGTGTGTGTGTGCTGCAAAGCACAGTGAGTTCTGCATAAGAACTTGTGAGTTCTGAACAAGAACTAGATTCCTCCTAGAAGTGCTCACTTGCTAAAAGGGGGTTGAGTCTATAATCTATTCTCTAGAGTGATATTTGGAAGAACTCGGGCAAGATCCAAAAGATATGTATCTATTCCTTTCTATGATGAAAATTAATGAAGTACTGAACTTATATAAAAGATATTGTTGGGCTTTGATGTTAATATGATTATGTGATTATGTTATCTAATTTGTTTTGTTAATGATTACTTAAGAGTTCTTATTAAATTATCATCTATTATAATTTACATTTGTTATTACATCTCTTTTAACATGATTGAACATATTATTCTATCTTAACTCTAAATATTAACCATAACAAATCTGCTGCAATTAATTAAATAACTATGGGGAAAAAGTAGTGGTACACGATATGTTTCTAATGTGTGTGAATGCAAATGGTATCTATATGATTATTCAACTTATGTGATGCACTTTATCTATGTTTTTGATTTTTTCTGTTTTGACACTATATGATGATTGTATATGGATGACCTAATGCACTCTATTATGTATGCAACTATTTTAATCATGTAAATGACTATCTCATATGATATGATATGCAACTATATGCTCTATTTTTGTGATGTCCAAATGTACTCTATCGACACAGAAATGACAGAATGATAGATAGAAGATTGATTAACAGAAGAATGACTCGGTAGAAACATTCACAATCTTCACTTTGTATTGTTACCTTGCATTGATTGGATCTTTTATTGCATGGATATGGATGTGTAAATGGATGTATAATGGATGGATTTGATTTTGACATCTTGACGATGCAAGTATTTTGAAGTGCTTATTTCATCATTGGGCAATTTTTTTTTGGTACTTTTTCTGAAATGTTGTAAGTTAACACAAGCATCTAGGTATAATTGAACCGAGATGACCTGAGCATTGCTTACATGGATTTTGCTTTAGCAAGCCAATACAAGCATTGAGGTATAATTGAACTGAGATGACCTGAGTATTTTTTGCGTATCAACAAACAAGGATTGCCTCCGTTCATGTTAGACCTTTGGATGTCCTCGATGATCTTTTACCGATCATGTCCTTAGACAAGGCTTCACATTACTAAAGATTAATCCACAAACAGCAAACAAAGAAATAATCATGCCCCCATCATAGCATCTCTAGCTTTTGGCATCCTCGAGTAGCATAGAAATGCATGATAGCAAAGATCAAGACTCAGTGTTTTAACCATGTTTCCAATCCACAAAACATTTTTCCATTTAGATGTGTTTATTTCTTGCCATAATTTTAGTAAAATCATTTAGAAGGCCTTTAGGTGTTTTTCTGCTTTGCCTTGGATAGGTTAAGGTGTTGCATCAAAATTTCTGCTTGAAGAGTGGTTCTGCTTGCGTTTGCTTGCCTGGTGAGAGAATTCCACAATCCTTATTGGTGAGACAGACCCTAAGGGACTGACCTAGTGCCTCGAGGGCTCATTGCTAAATGGCCTTGCCTATGTGATGACGCAGAGGCAACGTAGTTCAGGGTAAACCCTAACAGACCTAAGACCTAGGCGGTAGAAAGTGGAGGTAGACTCAGATAGATAGAAGGACTAGACATGGCATGGATGGGACAATGGAGCCTCGAGGGCACATTAGAATAATGGCCTTGCCTACGTGACAACGCAGAGGCGACGTAGTTCATGAACTTGGACCATGGATGGACTAGAAGACAGACGACAAGATATGGGATGGACGAAGAAGGCCTCGGGGGCGCATTGGAATAATGGCCTTGCCTACGTGACGGCACAGAGGCAACGTAGTTCACGGACTTGGACCATGGATACCAACGAGAGACACTATGCTAGGCTAACACAATAGGTATGATATGGGATAAAACCTTGGTTGACAAGGCCAACAAAGAGATAGAGTATCAAGCCATGATAGGTTACTGTCAGGATTTTATTATGGGATAGACATGGGTTGAATGGGACACAAGGAAGAATGGACTCAAGGTGATTGGTTTCCCAAAGATGGAGAAGGTGGTTTATCACAAGTAACACCTGTTTACCAGGTTTTCACCACTTGCTTTTATTTGCATGAAAAGCTAGAAAGTATACATGACGCCTGATTTGCCAGGTTTTCATCATGATACCTATCCAAGGTGCCTGTTTTCCAGGTTTTCACCAAGGACGATTTTTTTGTACTTTTCTATTTTTTGATTTTTTTGTATTTTTCTGATTTTTTTATTTTTTTGTATTTTTCTGATTTTTTTGTATTTTATTCCCCCCTTACATTGGGGTTCTCCTAGGTATAGAACCGACAAAGATGCATGATGTTGATTGGGTCATCGAACAGATCACCCTCTGATGTTGCTAACTGATATGCTCCCGATCCGTAAGCAGCTACAATTACATAAGGCCCAAGCCAGTTGGGTTCGAACTTGCCCTTCTTTTCCCTATCTTGTTGATTGCGGGGATTTTCCTTAAGGACCAGATCTCCAACTTTGAAGACTCTTGGGTGAACTCTGTGGTTATAGCTTCTCGACATCATTTGTTGGTATGCTTTGAGATGGTCAAAGGATTTATGTCTCCTTTCCTCTAGCAACTCTAGTTCTTGCAATTTGGAGACTCTGTATTCTTCATCTGATATGAGACGTTTTAACGACACCCTGAGAGATGGTAATTCGACCTCTATGGGAAGGATGGCTTCTGAGCCATAGACAAGGGAGTAAGGTGTAGCACCTGTGGGAGTGCGTATACTGGTTTTGTAGGCCCACAGAGTGAGATTGAGTTGGATGTGCCAATCATGGCCAGCATCGTTGATTGTTTTCATGAGGAGTTTCAAGATGGTCTTGTTGGATGCTTCAGCTTGACCATTGCCTTGGGGGTAATAGGGTGTGGAGAAACGGTGTTGGATTTTGAATCGGTCACAGATTTCTTGCACATCCTAGTTTTTGAAGGGTCTTCCATTATCCGTGATAATGGATGAAGGAATTTCGTATCTACAGATGAGGTAATTCAGGATAAATGAGGATATTTACTTACCTATGACGGTGGTGAGGGGAACAGCTTCAATCCACTTGGTAAAGTACTTAGTGGCGGTTATGATGAATTTGTGGCCGTTGGATGAGGGTGGATGGATATTTCCCACAAGGTCAAGTCTCCATTGGCAAAAGGGCCAAGGTGCCGTTAAAGGTTTCAACTCTTGAGCTGGTGCATGTATCCGGTTCCCATGTATTTGGCACTACTTGCACTTCTTGAAAAACTAATATGAATCTGTTTCCATGTTCGGCCAGTAATAACCCAAACACATGAGTTTCTTGGCTAAGGAAGGACTGCTAGAGTGTGTTCCACAAATCCCTTCGTGCACATCTTGTAAGGCGGTTAGGGATTCTTCTCATTCTTAACAACGGAGTAAAGTACCATCTAGACCACGTCGGTATAGGGTATCAACAATAATGGTATAGTGAGAGGTTTGGCATATAAAGGTTCGTCGTTGGTTTGAAGATAGGTCAAATGGGAGGGTGTTGTCCTTGAGTTAAGTATAAATCTTACCGTACCAAGGTGAATCAGATCCAACTAAAAGGCATATGGTATGGTTCTTTGGAAGATCATAAGCTTGTTGTCGAATAGTTTCTACTAAGAACTCATACCGTGGCTCATTCTCTGGTATCTCAAGAAGAGAGGCAATGGTGGCCATGGCATCTGCTACTTTGTTCTCAATCTGAGGTATCTGCTCAAAAGAGATGATCACAAAGTGTTCCTTAAAGTCATCGACCATCCGCTTGTAAGGGACAAGCTTTTCATCTTTGGTTTGTTAATCATCATTGACCTGATTTATCACTAGTTGAGAATCGCCATAGACATGTAGCTCTTTGATTTTCCACTCTGTTGCCATCTTGATACCAATGACTAAGGCTTCATATTGTGCTATGTTGTTGGTGCATGGGAATAGAAAACGGTAAGACTTCGGAATGTTGTCACCATGAGGAGTTACAAACAAGATACCTGCCCCTGATCCTTGGTTTGTGTAGGACCCATCAAAGTAGAGCTTCCAGGAATGTGTTGAGATGTTGAATAAGGATTCATCTGGAAAGTCAAATTACATTGGTGTGGTGTCCTGTAGTGGTGCATCTGCTAACTGATCAACAATGACTTGCCCTTTGATAGCTTTTCTGTCTACATACTCAATGTCGTATTCGCTTAGGAGCATTACCCATTTGGCTAGGTGACTTGTGAGAGCTGCTTTGCTTAGTAGGTACTTCAGTGGATCTATTTTTGCAATAAGTTTAACTAGATGTGCAAGCATATAATGTTAGAGTTTTTGGGAAGCAAAAACTACCATAAGACATGATCTTTCTATCTGTGAGTATTGCAACTCATAGCCCACTAATGTTTGACTGATATAGTAGACGGCTCTTTCTTTATTCTCATAGTCTTGTTGTGCTAGAAGAGCCCCAAGAGCTGTAGGTGTAGTAAATATGTACAGTATCAATGGTTTCCCTTGGATAGGAGGCATGAGAATAGGTGGATTCATAAGGTACTCTTTTAGTTTGTTGAATGCCTCTTCACATCTCTCATCCCATCTGAATGGAATGTTCTTATGCAGGAGATGACTGAATGGTTGGCACTTGTCTGCCAGCTGTGATATGAATCTATGGATTGCTTGTAGCTTGCCTTGTAGTGATCTTAGTTGTGTAAGAGTTTTGGGTGTTGGCATGTCCATGATACCCTTGACTTTGGCAGGGTCCACCTCTATTCCATTTGCTGATACAATAAAGCCTAGAAGCTTGCCTGAGGTGACTCCAAACACACATTTCTTAGGTTCAACCTAACTTTGAATTGCTCTAATCTCTGAAAGACTTTCTCTAACACATCCAGATGTGATTCCCTTGTGAGTGACTTTGCTAGGATATCATCCACATAATCTTCCATTGTTACATGCATCATGTCATGAAATATAGTGGTCATAGCACGCTGATATGTGGCTCCTACATTCTTTAGCCCAAATGGCATGACATTCTAGCAAAAAGTGCCCCATGGACAAGTAAAAGCTATCTTGTGTTGGTCTTCGGGTGCTATCCTGATTTGATTATATCCTGAGAATCCATCCATGAGAGATAGCATGGTATGTCCTGCTGTCAAGTCGACTATGATATCTATGTTTGGTAATGGAAAATCATCCTTGCAGCAAGCTTTAGTTAGATCTCTAAAGTCATTGCATAGTCTGACTCTGCCATCTGGTTTAGACACTGGTACAATGTTGGATATCCACTCCGGGTAGTCTATTGCTCTGATAAATCCCACATCCAACAAATTCTTCAGTTCTTCTTTGACCAATAGTGCTATGTGTGGATGCACCTTTCTAACCTTTTGTTTGACTGGTTTCACACCTAGATCTAGTGGAAGATGATGTAGGATCAAGTTTGGGTCTAGACCTGGCATGTCTGCATATGACCAAGCGAAGTTGCCTCTCTTTTTCTTGAAGAATGGTATAAAATTGGTCTTTTCTGGTGGAGTAAGAGATTTAGCAAAGTGAATGATCTTAGGCCGTTCCTCTGTTCCAATGTTAACCGGCTCTGTGGGTTCCACAACAATCTGAGACTTCTCCTGGTGCATGTCATTGGGGAGAGTGTCAAGCCTTCCATCGCCAGGTGCCACAGTTGGGTTTTCACCTTTGGATGCATCATTTCTTTTTATTGTTTTGGGATTTGACACTACCGCAGAATGGTTTTCACCGTCAGATCCAATTTTGATTTTGATATTTTTGCGACTGGAAGGCTTGGCACCCTCTCCAAAATAAGCCACGGTATTAAGTTCAATAGAAAAACCAGCTTTATGATCTCCTTTGGGTAGGTGGTCCCTAAGTTCCATGTAGTCAATATAAGCATCGTTGTTTTGGAACATATCTAGTTGAGGAGTTCCTCGCAGATCCCAGTCAATGAGTTCAGGATGCACAAGGGGGAGGGAGTCAGAGGATAGATCTGATTCGTTGATAGTTTGAATGGATATACTAGGAGTATTGGGAGGGGGAGTGTTCGGGATGGTACTTTCCTCCAAATTGTTTATTGCAATAGAACTTGAACCTTCCTCGAAGTTGTATTCTCAGAGATAGGCAAATCAAACTCTAGTGGTTTGTTTGGTACCGTTTGTCCCTCACGGTAGGGGCTATAAGTTTGAATGGTATCACATTCTTTGTCATCATAGGAATGCTCTGTCAGCTCATCCCACTCATACTCATTGGAATATGTGTCACTGTCCACTTGGAGTGTATGTATCATTTCCACTAAACAAGCATTTTCTTTAGCTTTGCCCTTGCCTTTGTATCCTAGGCCATTTGTATTTCTAGCCAATGAGGATGAAGAAGGTTGAATGGGTTCTACGATTCCTTCTTTTCTTAGGCCGATAGGGCCTTGTCCTTCGTAACCCATTCTATGTAGGATAGCCTCACCTTGCCCATAGAGTTCTGTTGGGAGCCTAGGTGGTTCTTGTTGTATGTTCTCTTCTTCTTCGGTATAAAGCCATTGTAGGACATCTCTTTCTTTTGTTTCATTGGACAAGGTCCCCCATTTGACAAAGGGAGTTGTGGGAGGTATAGGAGGAGTAGAAGGCTTTGGAAAATGCTTGGGTCGACCAAAGGATCTAGGAGATAAAGGCATCTTGGCTAGATTGAGGTTGTGCTCAATGTTGTATTCCCCAACTCCAGTTTCTTTGATAGTAACTTTCTGCTCTTTGGGCCTTGATGAGGAAGCTTCAGAAGTATGGTCTTGCTGTGGGGTAGGGGATGTAGATGCTCTATTATTTGGTATGATGCAATCAAGTTTTGAAAGGATAGATTTGCAATGCTGGAAGGGGTCAGGGTCTCCTTGGATGGTGACTTGCTAGCCATTATGTGGGAATTTTATGCATTGATGATAGGTAGAGGGAACAACTTTCATTGCATGGATCCAAGGTCTTCCTAGGAGGATATTATAGGTGAGCTCCCTATCTAGGACTTGGCACACAACATCTTTTATGGTAGGTCCCACTTGTATGGGCAATACCACTGTTCCCTTGGTAGTTCTCTCCTCTTCATCATAGGCTTTGATAGTTATCTTCTTTCTTGGATCGACTGCGTTCTCAAAGAGCCCCAATGTAAGGACTAGCTTTAACATGCAAAGATTTAAACCGGCTCCCCCATCAATGAGAACCCTCTTGATGCGGTGCTTGTGGATGAAGTCGATGATATGTAGAGGGGTGTTATGAGGTTGAGGCACAGAGAGGTCATCTTGTTCAGTGAATGATATGGTGCTTGAGGAGGTCAGATTACCTACCATGGCTTGAAACTTCTCTTGGGCCAAGTTAGTGGAGACGGTGGTTTCCACTAAGGCTTTATTGAGAATCTCCTTATGAGAAGGAGATAGACGCAACAAATCTAAGATAGAAATGTGAGCCGGAGTCTTCTATAGTTGGTCTATGACATTATACTGGAAGTTGGACTGAGAAGGTGATGACCTTGGAGGGACAGTATTCAACGTGACTTTACCACTGCGGGTAATGATACTACAACCATTGCCGTTAAGCTTTGATTGCTGATTGGGCATGATGACATTGATTTGTGGGACATGCTCGAATAGGTAATTGATGGTATAGTCGAATGGCACACTTGCATAGTTGGCATTACTATTCCCACTATTCTGATGTGGCCTGTTGCGGTTGTTGTTGTTGTTAACGTTGTTGTTATTGCCATCGTTGTTGTTGCCGTTGTTATTATTTCCATGGTTGTTATTGTTGTTGTATGGCCTGTTGTGATTGAGAAGTGGATCCCTGTAAGCCACATGTGTCTCATTGGAGGTATGTTGTTGGGTTCCCCCTTGATTTTGATCAAGCACATCTTGGATAACATGTTTGAGACGGATACAATTGTTGGTTGTATGTCCCCTTCCTCTATGATACTTACAATAGTCAATGTCTTTCCAATATGGAGGTTTGACGATAGGCTCATAATCACTTGTTGGCGGTAGAGAGATTTCATTGTTAGCCAATAACTTCCGTAATGCAGATTCTTGAGACTCACCTAGCGGTGTGAACTTTCGCCTTGGATTTGCGTTGAACCATGGTCTTGGCTCCCGAGAGAATGGTTTGTTGGGCATAACATTGTTTGTTTCTCCTTTGAGAGTGAAAATGGGTTGTTGCTTGGGAGCTGCCACCTTGGCGTCCACTACCCCATCGTTGACAACATTCTTGTTCTTGGTCCAAAACTTTTACTTGTCAGTCGTATAGTTGGAGGTGGGTGTTTGTAGCTTTTGTGCAGCTTTTGGAGTAATCATTTGTTGGATGCAGACCCACACCTTTTTCAGCTTGGCATATAGGTGTGTGGGTGTATGCAGCTCTTGAGAAAGATGTTTCTTCGATTCTTGGTTTTTGTATCCTAGGTCATGAGGACTCTTATGATTTTTGACTTTATAGGTAGAGGCATCTAGATTTTTATGGTTGAATTCTCTTGAGATGGTGGAAGCGGAGTTTGAGGAAGTTCTTTGTTTAAACAACATGTGCATTGGTTGGTCATGATTGGGATTGTTAGAAGATTCATAGATGGGTGAATAAGGTGTTGGAAGAAGTGGTGATAAAATGTATGGAGGGATATTAGGAGTTGGAACTAGCAGAGGTAGATTGGATGGTGGAAGGTGTATGGTCACATGCTTTTGACAATTATAGGATGATGGAGGTGGAATGGTGACATACATTTTGGGGATATGATAGGGTTTGCGATGGAAATTCGTGGACTTTGGAGGAGTGGAGGAAATACCAACATCTTGAGATTGTTCACCTTGGGGTATGTATCCAAGGCCATATGAAGGAGGAGGAACATTGACATGGATGGGCTCCAAAATACCTTGTTCGTGAAGGCCTAAGCCTTTACCTTGATAGTTCATATGTTGGAGTATGTGGTGGACATCGAGATTATGTGTAGGTGGAACACTAGACACAAGTTCCTTATTGGATGAAGAAGGTGGGATAGAGGATAATGGTTGTCAGTGTTCTAAGGACAAACACTCATGAATGAAGGTGGTAAGACCAAGGATATATGGTGGGGGAATTGCAGCATGGTCGATGGACGGCAGAGGAGGATTACTGGTTTGATCTTCTATGCTTGCTTGGGAGGAAAGTGTCTCATCAAGAGAAGTGGAAGTTGCTGAATCTTGGATAGGACTAGATGGGGTTATAAGCTCAGGACCATGGAATGCATAAAGTGGGCTAAGAGGATCATCATGGTCTACTTGATCATAGATAGGCTCGTGATCGTAGATGGGATCTTGATCATAGATAGGATTTAGTGTGATGGAATTAAGGTGCTCTTGTATAGGTTCATCATCAACGATAATATCCTGATCACATAAAGGATAGAGGTTATGGAGAGGTTGGAATTGGATCCTTTGTTCATGTATAGGATCAAGTTGCTCATGGATAGCTTCTTCATCAAAGTAGTATCTTGATCATAAAAGAGATATAGGTTATGAATGGTTTGAAATTGGAATTCTTGCTCGTGTATAGGTATAGGATCATCGAAAAGATAAAGGTTATGTAAGGGTCAGATGGGAGTGCTTTGATCTTGATTTAGACAAGGGGTTGATGTTTCCACATGTTCTAAAGTGTGCTCTTGGCATAACTCTTGATGTTCTTGAATTGAAGTGGAGGTAGAGGCCTCTTGGGTAGGACTTTGGTCAACAACATGAAAGTATGGCGGACCTTGACTTTGGTTCATGGTAGGAGGTTCTTCAATATGCTCAAGGGGTTGCCGGTGACATGAAGGATTCTTGGTAAGGTCAAGGACCGGAATTTGGGGACATGGTTGACTCTCTGCTAGTAGCCCTTGGATCACATCATTGGTAGGTGTATGGATAGGTGAGTGAGGGGATTTATCTTTTTCCCTAGCTTTTCTCTAGTTGTATAAATTTGGAAAACATTTTTCCCACCACTCATATGATTCTTTTTTGGTTGTCCATTTAGAGTTTGAGGAACTAGATGGCGGTGTTGGTGTAGGATTGGTATGCTTTGTGATATGCATCTTAGCAGGTGGTGAAGGAGGACTAGTAGACGGAGTGGTATATGATTTCAAACTTGAGGTGGTGCTTGCCTTGTCATGAGCATCATTAAGAAAGGAAATAGATGTATGACTTTGGGGCGAGGCATAGCTAGTACTGACATGTTTAGCTTATAAGATTGCCATTTCTTGTTGTATGACTTGGATTTGTTGAGAAATTTCTATATAATCTTGGGGTGAGGCGTCGAAGTGTAATTACTCTTGTAGGTATTGGATTTCTTGAGAAATTACTTCTAATTGGTTTGTCATTTCAACAGAAACTGACACGAGACTAAAATGGGTACCTAGAAAACCTAAAATTTTTCTCTCAAAGATTGTGCAAGTGCTCACTGTCGTGTATGTGCTGAAACAGATGCGCTGTGGAAATGGATAAATGCGCTGGAAGTCAGAAAATATGTGATGGACTGGTAAAATGGATATGCATTGGAACAGTCTATAAAAGCACGGAAAGTCACTGCAAATGCGCTAAAAGTCGGCACAGATGCGCAGGAACAAAGGACGAATGTGCCGCTCTGGCTTATTTCAATATTTTTGCAAGTTTTTGGAATTTTTTTGGTGTTTTTGGTACTTTGGTTGCAAGAATGCTTTTCTGATGTGATTTTCTAAATTTATGGCAAGAAAACACAGCAAACACAAAGAATTTTTTATGGTTTTTTAATTTTTTGTGATTTTTTTGACTCTTTTTGGACTAAAAGGAAAAACAAGTACAAAATCCTAGGCTCGAAATGGATTATAAGGGTTTTTGGCCACTAGAACAAAAGGTGTTTAATGAGGGCAACCATTTGAGTGGTTACACATGCGGCAACACTACTCTCCGTTATGGAGTCTCCCAGCCTGCAAGGTTTGCGCCTTCGAGGGTTTTGGGGGAGGTTGGCTGTCGGTGTAACACAACTGCACTCGTTGTTTGAAGCTTTCACTCTAAACACAATTTATTTATAGTTGCTTGGAAGGGCTTGGCGTCTAGCTTGTTATCACTTAGGGTCGTTCCTACTTGGATAAGCGGTATCTAAGAGCAGGCCCCTCTAAAGGAAAAACACACGCGAAAATGATACTTCTGGCATTTTGGTCACCCAAGAAAGAGGAGAGCATAGGCCTGGTATCATTCCCAAAAACACAGTATACAGTGGTTCTTTTTCCCCTAGTTAAAATAGAAAAAACTAGATGAGCTATCTACTTGGGCAAGCACAGAACTTTGAAGTGATTAGCAAGATAGCAATGGTCCAGTTTTAACCAAGATAGCAATGATGAGTTCAATTTTATCCACGTAGTATGAATTGTTAACTTTGAAATGTTGGTCAATCGAGATAGCAGTGGTTCAATTTTAACCAAGATAGCAGTGATGAGTTCAATTTTTAACCACGATAGCACGAGTTGTTAACTTTGAAGTGATGGTCAATCGAGATAGCAATGGTTCAGTTTTAACCCAGATAGCAATGATGAGTTCAATTTTAATCCAGATAGCAATAACTTTGAAAAGATAGCAATGTTGCAATGCAAGATAGCGACGGTTCAATTACCACTTTCCTAATTAAAACTATGTGAAATTTGCATGAGCACCAATATTACTATCCTTTAAGAAATTAAAGTGTGAGCTAATTGAATACACCTATATGAATCTAAACCAGTGCCTAACCTGCAAAATAGATCAAGAGTATTCCTGCAAAGATGTCAGCGTTAGCAAAAGCTTCCTAGAAAACCCTAAAAATCACTATTCAAACAAATGCGCTGCTTCAAAGACTAGATGCGCAGAAACAATCTATAGAAATGCTATAAAACACATGCGCTGAAATAGAGGACATATGCGTAGAAAGAAACAATTGGTCTGCAGAAATTTGCATTTTTCTAACCCTAGTTTGTTAAGATTTGGATACAAATGTATGTAGATGATCTCTTAGCTCAAATCTAACCTCACCATTACGTCCAGGGGGGCATTTCCATAAATTTTGAGTACAAATTTGCCTAGATTTCATGAAAAATAGAGCGTTTGGCAAAGAAAACAACGTTCTAAAAATTCACTACAAAACAGATGCGCTGCAGGATGTAGCATATGCGTTGCAGGATGTAACAGATGCGCTGTAGGATGACAAATGCGCTGTAAGATGTAACAAATGTGTAGAATCAGTAAATGCATCGTATCAGAGGTCAGATGCGCCGAAACAGAGTCTGTATGCACTGAAATAATAGATGCGCCATATCAGAGGGTAAATGCGCCGTAACAGAGTCTGTATGCACCGAAAGAATGTATGCACCGTGACAGGTAATAGATGCATGTTAGGAATTGACGTATGTGTTGTTTCCTCCTATGTACGGCTTTTTAAACACAAATACTCAGTTTTTGGTTAAATTTGGGGCTAGGCCCCACGATGGGCACCAAAAATGTTAGGGGTAAATTGGATTCAACAATGAATATGCAATGATAAACAATATCAAATACCCAAAACTCAATAGAATAGTGAACTAAGAAGATTAAATCAAATAAACAATGAATCAACAAAGCAAACCTTCCTTAGATCGAAACTTCCATTGTTGCCTATCAAAAATCATCCTTGTGCGTATGAAAAGGGCCCTTAGTGAGTGCACTTCTTTGCTTTGTCAAGAATGTCGATTATGAATGGCTGTGGTGATGTCACAATGAAGAGAAGCTTCACAACAATGGTAGTAGTGAGTAGTAAAAAGTGTGATCACAAGCAATGAAGGAATTGGTGCCAAAGGCGCGCTGTAATTCCTGTAGAGTAACAATACTTAAAGCTTGGATGAATAGAATGGAAGAACATGGTTTCTTTTATAGACTTGGGAAAGGGAAGATCAACGGTATAGAAGACTTGAGAAGATCAACGATTGAGAATAGTTGAGGAACGTGCAATGAATAAGAAGAAGACAAGTGTCACACAAAAGCTATTTTATTTGAGTTAATCACTTTCTTTTCTAAAGATAAGACATGCTTTTCATAAATTAGAAAGCTTTTTTTCTAATTTAAGAGATATTGATAAAAACAAGGTTTGATTGAATAGATAACTCAACTTAAGATTTGCTTTTGCATGATTTGAGAGAAATTAAATAATAAATTATTTAATTGTGTGTGCATGAGGAAGAAGACTTATTTTTAGAAGATTTAGAAGAATTTGAAGATAAGAAAGCAAATTAAATAAATAAATTTATTTAATTGTTGTGCATGATTTTGGAAGAATAAATAAAATATTTGATTTATTTTATTTTTAAGGATTGAGAGGATTTAAATAAATTTAAATGATTTATTCAAATTTGGAAGAATGATTTTGATTTAATTAAATAATTAGGAATTATTTAATTATTTGGAAGAATTTAATTAAATAAAAGGGTTTTATTTAATTTTGACTTTAGAAGAGGTAATTAAATATTTAGATATTTAATTAATTTAGAGGAATGTGAATCAAATAAATAAATTTGTTTATTTATTTATTGATAGAAGAATTAGAATGGAATAAATATTAAGAATATTTATTAGACCGAATCGTGTCATTTTTAGGCGTATACAATTTTGACACCAATTATTTTAGTTGGAGCCATGACCTTCCATCTAACATTTCAGAGTTGGATTTGGGATTAAGGACAACCTTAAGATATGTGATAGGAGATTGACAACATTTTATCTAAGTCATGACAATCTTTGTTCATATTATGTGACTTCACTATAATCTTGAGGCCAGTTTAAGAGGTCATGACCTATCTCCTTCACTATTTGACAACCTTCAACGTCCTCACATACTTGTGATAGTCCTATTTATACATCTAGTTATTCCTTAGATCTTGTCAATCCTTAAGGCATGATGACAACATCCCTAAATACCCCAACTACATCTCAATCATATCAAAATTTCATTGTAATTTCACTTTCCTACCATGACTGCATACTCCTCCTTCATCCCTTGTGACATAGATCATAGGCTTGTTACATCAATGTCAAGGGCTCAAAATTTCATCACCTAGGAAAGCATGTTACCAAGATTTGATGGATTTCCCATCAGGCAATCAAATCTTGGTACTCAAAGGATCTTTGCCTCTCTCTTACACCATGCCCTTTATCTTCTTAATTGTTACAAACCCTACAAGCAAAAAAAGGATCATTAAGTCTTTCAATATATCTATACATAAATTATAACATCAAACCCTCTATTAAAACTCTAAAATATCAAACCCTAGGTGACAAAACTCTCACATTTGAGGGAAAAAACTAGAATAAATGTTGGATTTCATGGTAACTCAAAACTTCCCTCTCTCAAACTAATGACTTATTGCATATATGGTTTGAAAGAATAGAAACCATTCATAGATTAGATGAAAAGATCAAGGAGATGCATGTTATAGAGTATAAAACTCAAAAATCAAAGGTCTTTTTGGGCCTTTTTCCAACAATATGAGCAAAAATCAAACTTTAAACATGTAGCACAGGTACCATATGACTCATTCACATACATCACACATGTGGGACCACTAAGAAGGGAGGTAGGTGCTTAATATGAGCAATGATAATTGCACATAATGTTTAAGTTCACTTCAAAAATGTACCAGATTCTATATTTTGACATATATCAGGCAAAGAGAAGGACACCTTGTCTTCAAGGAGAGATATTGGTCTTTCGCATACCAAAATTGATAGAAAACATTTGTGGCCAAATAGGGAAAATGAAACATATGTAGAAGCTCCATGGATTTTTTTAAAAAAGAGCTAGACCAACTAAAAAATGTCATCTGTTCAATAAGGACACCTACTGGCTATGGGTCATCATTGGCTAAAGATTTTACAGTTGATGGACATATCACAGGATTTAAAACACATGATTTTCATAATTTTATGAAGGTATTATATATCATCATTTAACATTTACTGTTAACATTGATTAAGTACTAAATATATTTTGATATTTTGTTGTGTGAGAAAAAATTACTAATGACCTTTTCATAAATGTGTTTGATAGCATATCATGCCATTGGCAATTAGAGGGGATTCCTATCTTACAGTTGACTTAAGGAATGCCATAAGTCGATTGTCAGCATTTACAAGGTATGCGGTTATATGAAAAGTTCATGTGTGAGAGAAATAGAGATATTATATTGCATTTTAATTTTTGACTAAAGGTTCATACTAATTTACTATTCTTATATTAGGTGGGTGACCTCCAAGGAGATCCATGAATGTGAAGTGCCAAAATGGAAGAAGGAAATTGCATAAATTGTATGCATATTTGAGAAGGAGCTCCCTACAAGTTTCATGGACCTACAAGTCCATTTGCTTATACACCTAGTCAATGACATTGAATTGGCGGGTGTTGTATCAATGAGGTGGATGTTTTTCTTTGAGAGGTATATGAAAACTCTAAAAAGACATGTCTGACAAAAGGCACATCTAGAGGGTTACATGGCTGAAGGGTATGTATTGAATGAAGCATTTTTCTTCTTGTGTGAATTCCTTGGTAAGGATTTTGAATATGGGACACACTTCTGGGATGAAGAACAAGCATTAGATATTATTGATGGAGAAAAACCACAATCTAATGGTGTTCAAGTAGAAATTAGTAAGTAAATTCATGATCAATGTGGTTGTTTTTCTTGCAATCATTAATTTACTCTGTAATTTATTTATCAAATTAATAGCATGACATTTGGAGTTTGAAATAAACATGTTGACATGTAATAGGTATAGACGAAAGTGCTATACTCAACAAGTTCATTCTATACTACATGGACTTTATGAATAAATGGATTGATATGTATGATAAAAAGAGAGAAGTGTTAGAAGCAAGGAGACAGTTTAAGAGATCAAACCCAAGAAATACTCCACTTCCCATTGATTTGCTTGGGGAATAGGGCAAAGATTGCACAATAGAATGGGTTACTGAACAAATTCAAAATCAAATAGAAGATGCAGGTATAGATTCAAACATAACAAAAGATGAAATCAACATGTCTAGAGGATGTGAAAGAAAGGTACAGTTGGAATTTTACAGAATGTTGTTTCCTTACAGTTTTGACACTATTAACTATTTTAATATTCGTCATTATATTTGTTTTCACTAAAACAAATGGTCTTTCATAGGTGAGGAAATATCCAGCAATGTGGGCACATGGTCGACATTATCATGCAGAAAGTGTAGATGTAAAGAGACGATCCTTCGATTGTGGCATCATGGTTGACTTCAAGCAATCCAGTCGATCAAACTCAAAAGATAAGAATATAATTTAAGGGAATCTACAATATGTTGGGAAAATACAAGAAATTATTGAGTTAGATTACCACTCTTTTAAATGTATTTTTTAAGTGTAGATGGTATGAAGCATTTGAGAGGACACGAAGACATGATACCCATAGTGGTTTGTTTTCTATAGATTCCTCATGTTTCCTACCGGAGGATAAGGAGCCTTATGTTCTATCAATTCATTGTGAGCAGGTATGTCTTTAACTCAAACAAGAAGCAGTAGTGATAATTAATCTATTAATTCATAGTTTATTGCGAATATATACATGTGTTTATTAATCAATAAAATTGTTATACCATACGTCTAATATATGTATGTCGTTCATGTGTAGGTATTTTTCTATGAAGATATTTTGGACCCGAAATGGATATTTGTCATACATTATGATCCAAGATTAAGGCATGTATTTGACGATGCATTAGTGGATACTAAGCAAAACAATGATGGCTGACAAAATGAGAGAGAGCGATTAGAAAACATCGAAGAAATTGACATCCATGATGATGTTGAAGATGGTTATGTTTAGGCACAAGAAGACAACAATCCAGAGTTAGATGATATTATGGAAGACAACAATATGGATGGTATAGAAAATGATTATCCAAATACATCTGGTAACAATATAGATGGTCTACAGTCAAATTTCAATGATGATGAAGATGATGCATGTCAAGATGAGGATGATGATAATATTAAATACTTGAAAGAACATATGAACATTGACAATGATACATTGTATGACATTGTAGAAGACAATAATGTTAATGACCAAGACTTCTAAATTTTTAGAATTATTTGCAATCCATGTTTAAAAAAGGATGATTCTTATGGCCTAAACTTTGAAATGCTTCAGTAATATTATTTGTGTCGATACAAATTACTTATTGAAATATCCTTAAATTGTTCAATCTTTGGTATGAATTGTTGGCAGAAAAAATTAGGATTACTTGGATGCAATTTCCTTTTCACTGCTTTATATTTTGCTTGAATGTCAAGATCTCAACCTAATCCTCATTTTGCACTAAGAAGAAACCTTAGGCTTAACTCTACAATGACCTCGATTCATTGCGAGGAAGTTATGATTGAGGATTTGATGACTACTACATATTTGAATGGGGAAGATGTTTTTCATCATGATGCACATGTTGCACATATGGATAGGCAAGACATGAATCTTACTACACAAATACTTATATTAGACCTTTACAAATTTGAGCAATAATGTTAATTATTCAAATTTGATTGATGTTCTTCATAACTTGTTAATGGATAATTCTTATGTGATAGAAGTATTAAGTGATATAGGTCAAAGGATAAGCTCACCAAGTTCCTTAAATAGTGTGTCTCCTCCCCTTCCTTCACAAGCCTCTTCATCTAGTGTGCCTCCTTCCACATCTTCTCCTGCATTAGCCATGCCACATATTTCTTCTCTTCTTTGTATTGCTTATCAATTTTTCATAGCTCCTATCATTGATCCTCTCATTGTACCTACTTCTCATATTGTACCTTCCACTCATCCCCTGATTGTGTTTACTTCTCACTCACTACTCATGTTCCCACTTCTAGTGCTGTCATTCCAACTTCATTCTTTGTCCCCCAATTAACCTACACTCCACGTATTATCTCATGTTGCCACTTCCACTCCCATTTTAATCATAACTCCTAATGTTCATCCTTCCAACATAGATGTCATCCTTAAAAGAATTGATGAGATTCAAAGTAAAGTTGATGCATTTCCCATAGTAATCGAAGGATATCATAGGAGAAATCAAGCATAATCCACTTTCATTTGAGTTATTTCTTATCCTTTTCTAGTTTGTTCGGTGGCCCCTAGTTTTGTAATGTATAGTGGTAAAGGGGACCTTATGACACAATTGGGAGTTTGTTTTGATTATGTTTATGATGATAAACTTTTTACGAAGCTCTTCCCTAGAAACTAAAAGGATTATGCAATTGAATGGCTTTATTCTCTTTCTCATAGTTCTATTCATTCCTTCAATGATTTGGCTAATGATTTTGTACATCACTTTAATGTAAATATTGGTTTTGTTGGTACTCAAATTTGCAAATTATAAAACCCTAAAGATATGCCAAATCTTATGGTTAGGTTTTCTATGTGAATTTAGCCAACTAACAGAATTGATTAGATTAATCAAAATTCTCTGCACTTTAGGCTCTATTCAAGCCTAGTTGGGTGTTACCTTGTTTCACCAATGACAATTTACTTTCAACTTTGCTAGTGACTTCAGAACAAGTTAAGGAGCATATGTAATTTTGCTAATTAAATCATCCAGTCCACTTAACCCAATCTAGCATATGATTTGGATTAATGTTTTCTATAAATCTTTAAACCCTACTCCTAAAACAGAAAAACAAAATTAGATTTTGAAAATATATACAAGCGAATGATTTTCAAAAGAGAATGACCGGTGCCTGCCTTTGGGTTACAGAGTTTTCACTCTAAGAAGAATATGTGCTTCCCTTTTAGCCACAACTCGATTTGCTTGGAAATTATAGGTCTATGACTTGCATAGACATGCAAATATGTAAGTTATCAAGTTCTTCTTTAACAATCCAATTTAACTTTCCAAAGTTACTGTGATTCACCTATAGGATTTTAATCCTTTCTTGAACGAGCCCAATAAGCAAACCACACAAGAAACATCAAATGTGTTCTGACAAATCAACAATATACTTGATAGGTTGATTTGAATAATAAAGAAAAAGTAAATTGGAGACAACAAGATAAATTATTAGCAATCCAATTCAACAAACAAATGAGAACCAAAAGTTGAGCACCAGAGAATAGCATCTTTTATATTGATTTGCTTCAAAGTACAGGCAGTGCAATGTCTCTTTCAAAAAATCAAAATCCCAGATAGATCCCGAGCCATAAGGTCTTGGTTTCCTTTTATAAAGGAAGCAACAAGCTTCAGACCTTTCACATTCAAAATGGTTCTTTGTATTCCTAACCCTTGATATTACAATATTTGCCTTTTATAAGTCCAATTTAGATTTTCAAATATATTTGAATACATTTTGAAAACATGAAGAAAACATAAAGAGACAAAAGGAGAGCGTTCAAGATGTGGTGGTGCTATTTAACGCCAACATATGGCTCATTTCTCCTCTGCACCTGAACTTGTGCTATTGATGATTCAGCTCTAAGATATTTCTCCTCCCATTTATATATTGTAAAATCACCAGGCCATTGGTAAGCTTGAATTTGAAGCAAGTTCTCCTGGTGATCTTTCCATCTTTTATCAAGAAAAGCTCTGACATCCATCACAAATTTTCCATACCTAGCATCCAAGGCAATTACTCGGTCCAATATCATGTTGAAATTGAGAATGCTGACATCTCCATCCTTCTTCAAAAAGTCCATAACTTGGAATATTGTTTGGCTAAATTCCATCTTCCATGTGTCAAGACTTTTGATTTTCTCTTCTTCTGTCAGTATGAAAGGAATAAATTTATGCTTAAAAGTAGTAAAACATTCAACCTTTGCTTGCATCTTCTAGCTTTCCCCATTCACATACTAGTATTCATTAATGATCATTTTGACCATTTGCTCAGTGGGCTTCAAAGCTGTAGGGGCATCAGGATTCCTTTGCACTACTAAGCACATCGTAACCAAAGTGTGATGATAGGGTTGCCATTTTTTATAAAACAAATCCAAAATAGAAAAGTTTATCTTCAATTTCTCAATGGCCTGAGATAAAGAAGAGTAGCAATCAAGTACACTCCCAAGCTTATCCACAACCAATTTTACTCTATGCTCCAAAATTTTCTCAAAAATTTCAAAAACTTTCATCTTTGCCTCATTCTTTATCATTTCATTTTGCTTATTCAAACTTTCAATTTCCTTTTCAAATTTCAATCTTAATGCATTAAATTATTCAGTAGACACTGTGACATCACTGGTTGTTTGTGGCACAAGGGGCTAACAGGGTACAATGGCTTGACCTTGAGAAGAATTCACAGCTTGTAATTGTTTCTTTAATTTCACATTTTCAAAATAGAATTTGTTTACTTCATCATTCATTGCTTTCTGAGTTTGCTCATAATCTTGCAGCCTTTGTTCGAACTTCTTCACAGCAACATGAGTAAACATAGCAGTATGAACCTTGAGAACAGCTACTTCTGTTGCTGATGTATCTTGAAAAGTCTTTACCATAGTTGTACCCCTCATTTCTTGAACAATATCAAGCAATCTTGGTTTTCTTGTATTCTTCTGAGTAGTCCAAATTGCAAGGGTTTCTATCTTTGGATTAAAACCACATCCACTTATGCCATCTTCAAAATCAAATTCTGAAACAAGTTGTGGATCATTCTGACATCTAACTTGGTCAAGCAAAAATACCTTTTTCAATTGAAGGCCAGGGATGATGAGCATATTAATTTTCAAGACCATTTGTCTTGCCTCCTCTAGACTCACATCAATTTCATCTACTTTCAAATCTTTGAAAGTTTGTGTAATTATTTGATCATTTTGTGCTTCATTAGCACCCATTTTATTTATTGCCACTTTTTCATTATATTCTTTCATTTTTATTTTCAGCCAAAAATCCTTAAACTCTGGAGTTTTGATAAAGTCGTCATCTTCTATGAACCTTATGGATGTTATAATCCTTTCATCCTCCTACAACTCCGGTTCAACTTGGGTTTGCTCACCCATCCTAGCCTCAGGCTTATGTGCATCAATGGTTTGACCAACCAATGGCTGATCAACCTCTTGCTTATCTCCCATGTGCCTCAAGATGTTAGCCACCTCATCAGTATCCCCCACCTCTTCAGTCATTTCATAGGGGACAAGTGGAGATACCTCTTCTTTCCTTTGCTTCTTTACTGGTGGTGATTCTAGGACCTATGGATCTTACAATGACAAAACATCAGGAGCAGACTCATGAATCTCAATCCCTATAGACCTTTTCACTGGAAGTTTAGTAGCCTTGGGAGGCTACTTCTCAGATTTACCATAAATACTTTCAAAATTATCAATGATTGCATCAATTCTCTTCAGAGGGTCTTTTTCTTCAACAAAGAATCCAAGAAATAGGGAATTCTTCTTTTTCTTTTCATCTTCAATCTTTTTCAAGATATCCCATTTTCTCTTCCTATTGTATACCTCATCAAAAGTGACAGGATTTCTTATCACATCCTCATCAAACAAGACCTAATAGGATACTCCCATTTTAGTTAGAATTGATTGTTTCACAAGATTCATATGATCCTCAGGGTTGCAATTCCTCTCGATGCCCAATTTCAAAGAATATTTTGCCTTTAAAAAGGCTTGCAAATGTTCAAAAGTGTCAGAGCCAATAGACCAATCACCAAAAATTGTAGCATTAGGTAGAAATGTACCTTTCTTTTGTCTTTTCATTACCTCTTTCTATCCACATCATTTGCCACATAAACTCCATGAATACAATTATGTCTGATACAAATTTTGGCAATATGTGAGGTGGCTGGGGGAAACCATACACTCTAATTATAGTATGATCTAGCATAAAAAATTAATCAACAAAATTATGTGTGTGGCTCTACTCTGGTTTGTGTGCAAGCAGCCTCAGCATTACCATGACTTCCTTAGTCAACCTAGGAAACCAGCTACCAAGAGAATTCAATATCTTGACAACAAACAAATCATGAAATACAATGTAGTTACTATTCCGACAATAGGAATCCCACTTATAACACTAAAACTAAGTTGACAATCTTTGTCCTTTCTCATCAACCATACAAAGATCCATTTTTCTTGACCATCTCCCTCTGTTCTAATATAGAATCAAGTGACACAATAAAGAATAGAATTTGAAATCTAAGGGTTGCTTGTTCTCCTTCACACACAAGAATCCTTCATGTAGTTTTTCCTCAATATGAGATGCAAAGTTGTATTCATTGTTCACCTCTGGATGTTGTATTTTCATAGCCATCATCATTAAGCTAGTTGGCATTCTTCCTTGTGCATCAATTCCCAAGACCTGGCACACTGCAAAATAGGTTCTCTTGAAATATACAACAAATTCTTCCATAGAGAAAGGCTCAATAGCATTTGATGGAATCTCAATTTTTCTATTGTTGGCCCCCCTTCTCATATATATTGGCAATTCATCTCTCCTAAGTGTTTTCCACAGGTTTGGGTAATCTCGTTCACTTCTCTGCAAATCCACTTGACTGAGAGCTTGCTTGTTCAACATAAAACTATCAACAATTGCATTCCTGTCTACTGTCTACTATCACCAATGGCAATCCATTTGGCATTCTAATTGTTTTAGTCACAAGATGGTAATATTGTGCTAGTGCCCTAATCAATTCCACATCCACAAATACATTGGGCACCACCAACTTTTCCAAATCTAATTTCCATGGATTTCCCACTAGTCCCTCGCCATCCTTTTTTGCACAAAAATACCAAAACAAATCCCACCTGATGATAGGGATTGTAGCATCCTGACACCCTTCTGCTGCATCTTTGAACATCTTATTTGGACCCTTGTCTATGGGCTGAGGCAATACTTCTAGCAGAGATTGTTGAAGTGCCCTTTTCTTGGGAACTACAGGCTCACTACCTTTACTAGCAGACTCAAACCTCTTAGGTGCCATGTTTAATGACTTGAATAGGCTAGGGTTTTTCAAAATTCAACTTACTATACCAACAACTAAAAAATAGAGAAAAATATATGCCAACTTCTAATCAAAGAGTGTAGGAATGAACTTACCTGATCAATTACAGTTTGCAAGAAACATATTGAGCTGAGTTGTGCCTTCTCCAAGTTACGTATGAATTCTCTAAAATGAGAAACTGCCACTTGAAATCTTCAAATCTTATTCATCCAAGGAGTTCATCATATCACCATTACTCTGGTTTGTGCCACAAGATCATGAAATCTTAGCATTCAATTCCTTTCAAAATTTGATCTGACGACTGGGTATGCATATCAAGATTTGACAGCAATTCTTGATAACCGCGACCCCACATTGAATGTGCTTGCCATTTATTTCTTTTACTGCATCACCATAAGGCTTGCCCAGACTGGCTGTGGGATAGCAAGAGCGAAAAACACTACACTTCTATTTCATCCTTTACTGCCAGACCACAAATGCTTAGATTGACCCCTGCAGGACTGCGAGAAATTATTACCTGATGTCCTTCTATTTATCGCCCACCCGCAAATGTTATGGTCGCGGGACGGTGGGGTGAAAACCCATTACATTCTCCTCTTGTTGCTCTATCGTGGGCCTCAGTTGAAACCGTTGTGGGGATGCGGTAAGTGATACCTCCTGATGTTATTACCGCAATGCCACCAGTTACTTTTCAAACCTCCCCAGGACCGCGAGAAGAGACTATTTGCACCTAAACACCGCAAAAACCACAATCAAGAGATGAATTGTCCACGGGGTAGCAGTAGCTTCTTCATATCAACCGTTTCCTACCACCAAGCCGTAACTTGTTCTTTTATGCTCTGCAGGAATGTGGTATGTGCCATATTTCATTCCTCTTGTTCCTGCAAAACCGCAAAAGATATTCAATTAACCTATGGGACAACGGTAAGAAACAAAAACACTCAAGATTGTTTCACAATGGCCATGATATATATTCTAGAGACTGGATCTTAGAGCATTTTGGCAAAAGTATAGGTTCCAAGATAGATTGAAGGAAAATGAGAGCATCAAATCGAAAAGGATCAAGCAAATTCAGGGAGGTCCTAATAGGTTTAAAGGTTACAATTTTAGATTTAGTAGGATGTAAACAAGGATCAAATAAGTGCAATCATGATTATGTTATTAGATTTCAAACTTTGTCAACAAAGATACACTATCAAATTCCTAATGATGAATTGCAAAGAATATTTGTTAAGGGCTTATTACCTACTATCCAAGAGACAATGTACCTAAACAACTATTATTCTTCCATGGATTGGTGTCCAAATGTAAGAAACATTGAATTGAAACTTCTTAAGTCTATTGCACTTAAATATGGATCTCATCCTTCAAAATTTCAATAGGAAAATTTAGTTTTCAAAAGGGTGAAAATAAGCAAGAAAATCAACAAAATGCTCACCATGTTGTTAATTTACAGTCAACTTTAGATGTTATTTAATCTAATTCCCAAGGTGAACCGAGGGACAATCCTATATTATCTATTAATGTAATAAGATCATAGAATACATAAAGGAAAATAGATATGTAAACCAAAACACATGCAAATATAGAAGGGTTCTAACATATATCTTCTATTCAAAATGAACAAAGGAAATATATAGAGGTAAGATGAAAATTTGTTATACCTCGCTTTTACTCTACAAAATGTACAAAGTAGGCATTTGTTCAAGAATACCATCAGTTATGCTCCATGTAGATGTTGACAAGTATCCAACATGTATGGTGCATTTCTTATATGGATGGGATGAGAACAAATGTACTCAAACTTGTATGGTGCCAACTACATCATTGTGGCTTGTGGCGTATGTGGACATCACCATGTGTCAGACGCATATAATGCCAATCATATATGATCAAGTTTTGTAGTACAAATGTCATTAGGTGGCACACGTGTATGGAAGCATAACATGTGGTTGTTGATGTTCCATGTGTCTAACTAGACACCAACATGTGTAGCAATGTGTATAACCACACTATCTAGATCCTTGAAGATCCATAAACCCTGAATAATGCCCCTAAACCCTAAACCCTAAACCCTAACCCCTAACCCCTAAACCCTAAATAATCCCCCTAAGCCTGAAGCCCTAACCCATAAACCCTAAACCCCTAAATCCTAAACCGCAAACCCCTAAACCCTAAACACTAAACCCAAGCAAATCTAAACCTCTATCTCCCTATCTACCTATCTCCTATCTCTATCATTCCTCTACCTCTCAATATCTCTCCCTATGTCTCTGGCCATGTCCCTCACTCTCTATATCTCCCTATTGGTCTTCTCTCTCTAAACACTAAACCCTAAACCTCTAAACCTTAACCCCTAAACCATAAACCCTAAATAATGCCCTAAACCTTAACCCCTAAACCTCTCTCTCTCTCTCTCTCTCTCTCTCTCTCTCTCTCTCTCTCTCTCTCTCTCTCTCTCTCTCTCTCTCTCTCTCTCTCCTCTCTCTCTCTCTCTCTCTCTCTCTCTCTCTCTCTCTCTCTCTCTCTCTCCTCTCTCTCTCTCTCTCTCTCTCTCTCTCTCTCTCTCTCTCTCTCTCTCTCTCTCTCTCTCTCTCTCTCTCTCTCTCTCTCTCTCCTCTCTCTCTCTCTCTTCTCTCTCTCTCCCAAGCATCTCTAAACCTCTATCTCGCTATCTCTCCCGTATCTCCCTATCTCCATCATCACTCTACCTCTCAATCTCTCTCCCTATGTCCCTGGCCATGTGCCTCACTCTCTATCTCCCTATCTCTCTCCACAGTATCCTCTATATTTCCCTATCATTCCCCTCTCTCTATAAACCCTAAACCTCTAAGCCTGAACCCCTAACCCCTAACAATAAACTCTAAACCCTAAATAATGCCCCTAAACCCTAAACCCTAAACCAAGTAACCCTAAACCTCTATCTCCCTATCTCTCCCCTCTCTCCCTATCACCTTTGTCCCTCTACCTCTCAATCTCTCTCCCTATGTCTCTGGCCATGTCCCTCACTCTCTATCTCCCTATCTCTCCCTTGGTCCTCCTCTATATCTCCCTATTGGTTCTCTATCTCTCTCTAAACCCTAAACTCTAAAACTCTAAACCCTAACCCTAACCCAAAACCCTAAACCCTAAACCCTAATAATACTCCTAAACCCAAGTAACCATAAATTAAGCGCTAAATTAGGTGCTAAATCAAGTGCTAAATTAGGTGCTAATTTATGCCTAATTTAGTGCCTATTTGTTCTGATCAGCGTAAAAACACCAAAAATAGTGCCATCCCGATAAATAGCACCGACTTTTTCAAAAAATTAGAGAAAAATACATTAAAACAATGGGTGGAAGCAAAAAAGGGGAGCTAATCACAGGGATTTATTGTAGTAGTTGTATGAATCATTTATAAACTTGGGCTATAGCCTAGCATCTGAAATCCCTAGAGACATATGTAATGAGGGTTGAGGTTATAATATAATGAGAAGTGATCTTTGAAGGCTAGATTTTTCCCTTTGAGGGTTTTCCTAGGATAAATCTTGTGTCATGTGTTTATGAATACTTCTTTCATTCTGTTGTTAGCTGTATGTTTTCGTTGCATCTTTGTTATGTTCATGATTTTGATTGTTTAAGGGCTACAAGGCTGGATAGTCCTTCATTGGACCCTCCTATCTTGACTGCATCAACAAGGATCAAGGTCAACAAAGAATTTCGACCAAACAATTATTGACCTAATCCACAAACCTCAACCTTACAACATCAAACTAAGACCAACTATTCTCATTTTCCTCTCACCAAGTACCCCTTATGGTTGGGTAGATTACATAAGTCACATCACTACACATGTACCAATAGTGTCAACAATAAGAAAATCCTCAAAATAATAAGCTAGCAAAAGAAAAACATTTGAATAAATTTTTATGAATAAAATTTGAAAGATTAAATCCAAAAGATAAATCAAATTTAAAAGACAAATCAAATCCAAAAGTGAAGCCAAAATTCAACATTCAAAATTTGAATCAAAATACGATTAAACAAGTCCTTGATGTAAGAGGAATATAAAAAAGTAAAGCGACTGAGTGGCCCAAGTAAAGAAATTCCAATACCACTGGTTTTGCAATTAATAAAAAAAATTCTATCAATAATTAAATATTATCTTCAACAATTTTATCCAAAAATGTACATCACATCATACATATTTACAGTCATTCAAAGGGAGAAGAGGGAATAGTGGTCACACTCCAAACTAAGATCATGAAACAACTCATCTAACGAACACCCACATACTCAGCTAGGAAATCTAGGACATGCTTGGAAAAGATTTCCAAAAGTCAGATATCCTAAGAGTCACCTTCGAAGTGGACCCTTAAGTTCTTCTAGGAAGGAACACATACCAACACCCCTCATGGATACTACCAAATCCATTTGAAATTCACTAACTTACTTCCATAACCTGAAATCACACAAGGCAATTCATAAATACAACAATAATCTTGATCAAGATACCAAGATACTAGAGTGGAAGCTATTCCAAACCAACCCAAGTCGTGACTAACATCGTGACAACTAATCCTAAGATAAAGTTTAGTGTGACAAAGATGGAGAACCCCAACCAAAGTGTTCACGTTTTAAACTCACAGTTTTAAAGCCATTACCTTATTAATGCCCATAACCTCAAGCATCTCAAGGACCAAATAGGCTAGAAGTTCAAGCCTAGTTCTCATGGAGAGTTAGGTACATGAATAAGAATTTAAAGGCATGTAGGGATCTCAATACATTTTCCTTCAATAATGCCACCCAAAACAACCCAACGAAAACATCTATGTTGATCACATGATTCGTCCACCACACTTATCCACTAATAACCAAAAGGTATCACTACCATCTACTATTACTCACAAAATGAACTCAACTTCCCATCACATCCTTACAATCCCAAATGCTTCCAAGATAACAAACCAAGTGAATATTCACATTCATTACCCCATAGCAAGGTGTGTGAATCCTTATTCAATTCAACACCTAGAATTATCACATTCTATAAAATAATATCTTTCTATACATTAGGATCATCTTTGTGGGATTGTGCAATCAGTTGCACAAGGGTCTCACCTCATGACTTACCAAAAGCCAATAACTTAATGATTCAAGATAGTAGGTTGACACTCCAACTGTCTCATCGCATCGCTTACTCAAACACCTTAAGCATCTCATTTGTTCTCCCAAACTAAAAGACAAGAAGGTACTACCAGAGGGTTTTCACAATAACCCGAAAGGACAAGCATACCTAGATCTTAACTTTATTTGCTACAATCCATAACAAGGCTTCACTATATCCTTCTATGCACAAAGACATATGTTGCTCTCAAGGTGATTTGTCACTCTAGCAAGACATAAAGGTAAGCAAAATCCTAACGAAACAAGGTGGCAAAGAAAGGATCAAGTTGCTCTGAAGTTATTATTTAATAAGAAACTAGGGAGTTACACCCGCAACTAGATCTTACTCCTCGACTTTCATAATATGCTTTCAAACATTAAGCACTTATACCACCTTTATACCACCAACCAACGAGGTACCATTCTTTAAGTGAACATATCACATTACCAAGTAATGTTAAGGGCAGTGCATAGCTTGTATATCCACTAGACACCTACATGATACAAGGGTATGTCACGAGTTTCACTACAAGGAAGTGGTTCTCAAAGTATTATCATTCCACTTAACCAAAGGCATACACAAGAAGACAACCATAATTTAAGGCCTTACACGCCATACTCCTTTAACGTCCACTACTCCACCCTCCAAGAAAGGGTATCAAGGCAACTCTTACAAGAGAATATACCATCTTTATCCTCCTTTCACTCTTCAAGTGACAACTTTCCAATAGGGTAACTTAATCCTATATCTAATTCGAATGACAACTATAGATCTACAACTTCTTCGTAGCCCAACCAAGGGTCTTCTAAACAAGACACAAACTTACTCCACGATACAAAGGTTATCTAAATGACACAAGGTGGACAAAAAATGTAATAGGGTACATGGGTCTTTGTCCAAGGTTAGTGTACCACTTTAATGCATTTCTTCCTTCCTATAAGGTAGGATAAAACACAACTCAACATTCTCAGAAAAGGGGTAAGTCTCATATGATGTGATGACACTCACAGCTTGCAACGTGCCACTCAAACATTCACTAGGGCAATCCTTCAAGGTAGCCATAAGAGAATAACTTTATCACCAAAACACCTTTTCAAGGGAGCGGTACAAACAGGTTGTCAACGATTTCTAACGAGGATCAAAATACACCATTTAACTAGGACAAGGAGTAAGGATTTAATAGAATGAGACACCTAGCAATACTCAAACAATTAACCTCCCTTTAGGATAACATTATCAAGAAGTTGGTTAACTCTTGAATTCAGGACTTGCATGGTCCTTCAATCACTCTATTCGTCATGAATACACCCCCAAAGTACCTACGACATCAAGTCGTACATGGGAGTTAGCGAAAGCCAAATCGAGGGAAACAAGTTGTCCCTACGCAAGGTGTCTTACAACTCGTTTTCTACGCAAGCTAGATTTAGACACTTAATTCAAGTATGAACGACCAATAATTGGCCCAACACAACACTTGTACACACCCAGAGTTCTTAGTGTTTGAAACATGGGCTTTGATACCAAATGTCATGCCCACATTTTCCATGTGGTCATGATATGAAAACCACATATGATATCCACATTTGTCATGTGGAGATGACACGAAATATCAAAAAATTTCCCACCCAATTCTAAAACCCCTCGCACGCAACATGCACACTTGGTGACACATGGACATAATGTGATTACATTCGCAACACACATAGGTGTGTTGCACAAGGGTGAGGAAGTCAAACAAAGTGCAAGATGATGCAAAACTCCTTTCGCAATCTCGATGATGATGAAATCATCTAAGGGGTATGCATCACAATAAGTGTCGCTAAGAGGGGTGGTCTCCATCCAGGAACCATCCCTAGGGTTTCCTAGGTGAAAGTGAAAAACGGTTTCAACCTAAGTTGAAACCCTATCCCTAGAATTAAACTATCAATTCTAAATAAAATTAAAATGCGGGAAATAAACATGCTAAGGATAGATAAATCTATTTTAACCTTTAAAATCCAAAAAAGATAATAAATAAAGTTTAAAGCCTTTATTAAAACATTTAATCACATAAATTAAAAATAGGAAGCTTAAAACTAAGTAAATTAATTAATCTAATCATCTCAAGCATTTTTTCCACAAAAATACATCAATATTCAAATACTGGGTTTCCAACAATTTTCTAGCATAACATTACTCAGAGTGTAAATTCACTAAAAAATTTAGCAGCATAACGCCACTTTATGAACTATGTGAGAAATAAATTAAATATCAACTTAAATAAACCACATCAACTATAGAACTATATCAAAGACAAATTAAATAAATGAATTAACTACATCTATAGATCTAAAGCAATAAATTAAAACAACTCCAATAAGTGAGTTTAGAAAGGTAAAAACAGTTTAAAGTTTTGTTTAATCACCTAAAACTAGGGCAACACATCAAGCCCTAAATTGGAGTTTATAAAAGCAATCAAAAATCTTATTGACACTCATATGATAAGTTTTGTTTTGCAGGTTGGAAAAAGGTGGAGAGAGAAAATCCTTTCCCCAAGTGGGAAGGCTATTTTCCCAAAGTTTTGTTTTCCAAAAATTATAGATTTCCATGTTTTCTAAAAACATAGTTTTCTCAAAGTCTATTTGCTTTTGCCATTACTCCAGGTTTTCAAAAAGTTTGCATGTTAAAGTTTAAAAGGCATTTTCTCAAATTGTTCTTCCAAAAGAGTTTATTTGCTTGATGTTTTAAAATAGTTCTTTGGAATTTTCTTTCTAGATAAAATAAATCCAAAAGTAATGCACAGAGATATATATACATACATATGTTTATTATATATGTGTGTGTGTGTACATATAATAAAATATACTGATTTAAGAGAAAGGGATACTCTCTGTATATACAGAGGCTTCATTATATATATATATAATATTGGACAGAGATAAATATAAAATATCACATATTTTATTGTTGGCAAGGTTTAAAATGTTAAACAGAGCTGAAGCAAAAATCACAGAGGCGCCATTACAAACAACAGTGGAAGTTTTAAATATTACAGGGGTTGTGGGCCGCGGGCCTACATAGCCGTGGGCAGGGGCTCCTGCCCCACAGAGCCACATCTCTGTGGGGATGAGGGTTCCCACGCCCACGACTGCCACAAGGCCGAGCACCCATGGCGCCGCCCATAACTTTTTTTTCAAAATAAAACCTAAGCCCTAAAAACATTCAATCCAATGCATTTCGATTTCAAAGATTTTTCCAATAGAAACTTATAACTTATAACTTAAAACTTATATATATATATATTCCACCACTTAAAACAATAGAAGGCATATTATTTCTTTTTCTTTTACAATAACAATAGTTTCTATTTTCATCTTATATATTTGTTTTTTATACAAAAGTAAAAGCATGATCTATTTATTTTCCTTCACAAGCAAATGCACATACTATAAACTTACTATAAACTTGAAATATTGGGAGAGAGAGATTGAAACAAGATTTCTTTCACAATGTTAACAAAATAGTAAAACTACAAAGTCATCACACTTTATTAACAAGTTGAAATAAATACATTTACAAGAGAATTTAATACAACCATAGGAAATTTCCAATAGAGAGATTTACTCTCTTATACCCCAAACCCTTACAAGACTCAAAGGAGCCAAGGCATGTACATTACGTTGATTTTTTACAACACAAACATGAAACATTTCTTTACTTCAAGAAACCATCTCCCAAGCTCTTCTCCAAGACCAAAACCAAAACCAAAACCAAAAAGAAAGAACCCTTCTCACCTCAACAAGAGGGAGATATATAGGGTTTCAAAACCCTTCCCAATGAATGAGGAGGTGACACTTGTCACCTTATCATTCATTCTCACAAGCACAACTTCCCACAATTTCTCTCACACATGTGTGAGATATGGAGTAGGGAGGTGACACTTGCCAACCCCCCTTTCCTTCTCCAAGGTACATCTCCCCATATTTCTCCTCACACATGTGTGAGGCATGGGGATGAGGGAAGTAGTTGGGGTTCACTTGCCAAATGTTCTTACATAGTGTGCTCACACATGTGAGACCTTTGGGTTTCCCCCAAGCCCACTCAAGAACCTTGGGTTGTGGGATTAAATGAGACAAGTCACCCAATCCTTAACCCAAAACTCTAATCTCGCCACCTAACTCCTATGGTTGAAAAGAGGGGTCAAATATGAGTTAAAGCTCATTATTTGAGGTCTACAATGTACCTAACCCATAGGTACTTGACCTAGTCCCCTTAAACACATAAAATTAACCTTTAAAACATAAAAAAAACATCAATTAAAAAGCCCTAAAAACTTATGAACCAAAATGATACATAGATGACTCTCACCATCCACTCAACCTAAGTCAACCTTAGGAGACTCAAATTAAAAATCAAAATCAAGGATAAACACATTACATTCATGCTCAAACACAATTAACCTTAGTCCACCTTAGGGACTAGGTTGGTTTTACAGGGATAATTACTCAGGGTTATTTGTATGACCTATAGTTTCCGTTAGCCATGGAAAATACATGCACACTACACAAACACATCAATAGCCCAAGGTATATCATAGCCAAAGCAATTAAATTGCACACACATATATGATCACACAACTTCATACATTCTCAAATATATCACATGATAAATTTCACTTGATTCTCAAATCAATTATACTTTTGAAAACACAATCAGGATCGTGAAATCATAAAATGCCATAATATCTCATCAACTCAACTATCTCAATATATCATTTCCTTTGCATCAACTATTATACAACATTCCCCATCTTAGAACAAAATATACTCTAACATGTAAGATATAGCATCATCATATAATCACTCATCTATCTAGTCAAATCACAAAATAAAACCATCAAATGTCTAAAATAGAAGGGATCAATCATCCCCAAAAATGTCTAAATGTCAAATATAATCCAAACAACAAGTCTCCTAGTCAAATCACGATGTGCAACAAAGGTGGCCTCACACTAATTCACTAACGATTTGGTTCAAGCACAATCGGGTGATATGTCAATCAATCCAAGCTAAGGTGTGCATCTCCTATGCATACTCAAATTAACACAACCACCTTAAAATGGATCCACAACAACACCATACTATCTCTTAGATAAGGTCACAATTCCATACCGAACCATTATCCTGGGTGACACAATACTATTTGGTCTAACAGTGCAACTAAACCTATTGTACAAGGGTGGGCCTCACATCCTCCTCCCCTAGAGCTAAACTTCCTCCTGGAAGTTACCACGGAGGCACGGTAGAGCAACCCACCTACAAGCCATTCCAACATAGCGGTGAACTCAAAAAGATTCTAGAAACAAAAGTAAGAAAAATAATTAGGAAATTAATAAGAGATCACTTAGCAATTAATCTAGATGATACCCTCCTTCGACTAGGAGAAGTCAAGTATCTAAAAGCAACACATACTCTAAAAACTTTATGAGCATTACAAAACACAAGGGCATTAGATTATCTAAGCGAGACCACCAAGTAATTCAAAGTCATGAAAGATGAGGTCACACCAAGAAGGTTAGCACCATGAGAGACCTTTGCAAAACACCAACTATCTTAATCAAATTCTTAACCTCTCTTAGCCATCCAAAATAACTTAACTAACAAAAAACAATTGAATGGAAGTTTGGGCAATCCAACTAGTCATCATTATCATACCGATCATAGCCCCAAACATGCATCTAACTCACCATACCACTGATGCTAAGCTAAAACACTATAGACTCCAAGAAAAATCACAAGACTCATAAGTCTCGACTGCCTCTTCTAACAATAGGTCCTCACTAGACTGCTAAGATCAAACTTGTAGAATAGGTAGGAACCAAACACGTCCATGCATTCCTAGTATCAAGGAATGGAAAACTAAACACCTATGTCACTACAAAACTCGCGGGTCAACTTCTAATTGATTGGAGAAATCACAAAGCATTATAAATAAGGGTGCCAATATCACTAGGATAGTGGGTCCACACAACAATAGGAGGATCTCAAGGTTTCCCAACCTTACTGCTCCTTCGAACCTTTCTAGCATTCATCTCTTATCAGCCTAAAGATTTAGCCCCCCCAAAAGGGTAATCACCAGAGTATAACTCAACAAGGCTCAAGGTCAACAAAGAATTTTGACCAACCATTATTGACCTAATCCACAAACTGTTGAAGGCACAAGACAACTAAGAGGGGGGTGAATCAGTTGTGTAAAAAACTTTAACTCCTCTTAAACAAGATCACATCCACATTCACTTACTTTAATTCATTAATCTATTATGAAGATTAAACATGAAGTGCAGAAACAAAACTTAAACACATTGACACCATACACACATGAACACCAAATTTTTACGTGGAAAACCCTAAAAGAGAAAAACCACAGTGAGTGTTAGCTCACAATATAATTTAGTAACACTATCAAAAAACAAATGACGCTCACTGCCAGAGGGCTCACTGCCCAAGGACTCACTATCCAAAGAAATGATCATTGCAAATAGGGCTCACTACCATTGGGTAGCTAATTGTTGTGGGTTGTCTCACTGCTTGGAGGGGTGGCTCACTGCCCTGAACTGATATAATAGCATATACAACATGCCTGAGTTTAGTTCCATTAAAGCATAATACAAATCACCTTCTCTACCCTTACAACACGCACTCTTATCTACACATCTTCACATCCTCCACACAACACACAAATTCATTACATATATTTATACCAATCATCATTCTTGGAACATACATCAAGGTCGACATTACAATCTTCAACCATTGGAATAATCTCCAAGGTCGGAAAACATACATAATTCAAATTAGGTCTAGACCTAAACAAACTTGTGGAGAAAATGAATGAAAGAAGAATGGTTCACAGCTTATCTCAAATCCAAATACATCTTCACACGCTTCTACAATCCACAAACCACATCTGCAAAGAGCGTTAGCATCTAGGTCAACCTAACTTGTTCAAACACCAATAATGCTTAAACACATGCTTCCAAGAGCTCAATCATTGCTTTTGGATCAAGCATAGACCTTTACCATGATTTGGAGACATCCATGAACAACATAAAATCACATGGGAGCTGACAAATCTATCCGCAATAGATCTCACTTGAAGACAGATCATAGACTGCTCACAACAAACCCTATCAAACTTTGCTAATCAATAACTTGCTTTCTAGAGCACCAAATCACAAATCCTTTGGAATGAAGATAATTAAGGACCTTATAAACATAAGTCCAGAACTGCTAGACCAAAAACTAAATTGTGGAGAAATGCGAAGAAAAATACTTTCTCCCTGTCACACTGCAAATGCTGCCAGACATAATGTTCAAATTGGTGAATAGAACTTATATTGCACAATGATCTAGACCACCAAATTCTAGATTTATCATCTTCAAACACTTCTTTAAAACATATCCAAATGTCACACTTTGGTCTTCAACACAAAAGAAATGCGAAGCAAAAGCTCAGACAATATCCTGTAAGTTGGAATACATCTTCACAACTTTGTTTTCAGTATGAACCAAATTTTCTCAAAAGCACTTGGATATTCAATATCAGGAACATATTCTTGTCATCTTCAACACTTATACAATACAATACAAAGCAACTAACTCATCACAATTGACACCAATGACAACACAAACATGTTGACATCAATGACAACACCGGTTAGTACATACTTGCAACACAAACCTCAACCTTACGACATCAAACCAAGACCAACTATTCTCATTTTCCTCTCACCAAGTACCCCTTATGGGTAGGGTAGATTACATAAGTCACATCACTACACATGTACCAACAGTGTCAACAATAAAAAAATACTCAAAATAATAAGTAGCAAAAGATAAGCTTTTGAATGAATTTTTACGAATAAAATTTGAAAGATTAAAATCCAAAACATAAATCAAATTTAAAAGACAAATTAAATCCAAAAGTGGCACCAAAATTCAACATTCAAAATTTGAATTGAAATACAATTAAACAAGTTTTTGAGGCAAGAGGAATATAAGAAAGTAAAGTGGCCGAGTAGCCCAAGAAAATAATTTCCAATACCACTGGTTTTGTAATTAATAAAAAAATTCTATCAATAATTAAATAATTATCTTCAACAATTTTATCCAAAAATGTACATCACAACATCATACGTATATACATAGTCATACAAAGGGAGAAGAGGAATATTGGTCACACTCCAAACTAAGATCATGAAACAACTCATCTAATGAACACCCATATACTCTAGGCAACCTAGGGCATGCTTGGAAAATATTGCCAAAAGTCAAATATCCTAAGAGTCACCTTCGAAGTGGACCCTTAAGTTCTTCCTAGCAAGGAACACATACCAAAACCCTCATGGATACTACCAAATACATTTGAAATTCACTAACTTACTCCCATAACCTAAAATCACACAAGGCAGTTCACAAATACAACAATAATCTTGTTCAAGATACCAAGATACTAGAGTGGAAGCTATTCCAAACCAACCCTAGTCATGACTAACATCATGACAACTATCCTAACATAAAGTTTAGTGTGACAAAGTTGGAGAACCCCAACCAAAGTGTTTATAATTTAAACTCAAAGTTCAAATCCATTGCCTTATTAATGCCCATAACCTCAAGCATTGCTAAGGACCAAATACGGCTAGAAGTTCAAGCCTAGTTCTCATGGAGAGTTAGGTACACGAATAAGAATTTAAAGGCATGTAGGGATCTCAATACAGTTTCCTTCAATAATGTACCCAAGACAACCCAACGGAAACATCTATGCCGATCACATGTGTCGTCCACCACAATTATCCACTAATAACCAAAAGGTATCACTACCATCTTACTTTTACTCACAAAATGAACTCAACTTCCCATCACATCCTTATAATCCCAAATGCTTCAAAGATAACAAACCAAGTGACTATTCACATTCATTACCCTATAACAAGGTGTGTGAATCCTTATTCAATTCAACACCTAGAGTTATTGCATTCTATAAAATAATATCTTTCTATACATTAGGATCATCTTCGTGGGATCATGCAATTAGTTGCACAAGGGGCTCACCTTGTGACTTACCAAAATCCAACAGCTTAATGTTTCAAGATAGAAGGGTTGACACTCCAACTATCTCATCACATAACTTACTCAAACACCTTAAGCATCTCATGCGTTCTCCCAAACTAAAAGACAAGAACGTACTACCAGAGAGTTTTCACAATAACCCGAAAGGACAAGCATAACTAGATCTTAACTTCATTTGCTACAATCCATCACAAGGCTTCACTATAGCATTCTATGCACAAAGACATACATTTCTCCCAAGGGTGATTTGTCACCCTATCAAGACATAAAGGTAAGAAAAATACAACAAAACAAGGTGGCAAAGAAAGGATCAAGTTGCTCTTAGGTTATTATTTAATAAGCATCTAGGGAGTTACACCTGCAACTAGATATTACTCCTCAACCTTCATAACATGGTTCAAACATTAAGCACTATACCACATTTATACCATCAACCAATGAGGTACCATTCTTTAAGTGAACATATCACATTACCAATTAATGCTAAGGGTAGTGCATAGCCTGTATATCCACTAGACACCTACATGATACAAGGAGATTAACTCGACATGGCACAAGTGTCACAAGTTTCGTGACAAGGAAGTGGTTCTCGAATCCACTACTATCATTCCACTTAACCAAAGGCATACATGAGAAGACAGCCATAAAAGGCCTTACACACCGTAGTCCTTTAACGTCCACTATTCCACCCTCAAGCAAGGGTATCAAGGCAACTCTTATAAGAGAGTATACTATCTTTATCCTCCTTTCACTCTTCAAGTGACAACTATCCAAGAGGGTAATTAAATCCTATATCTAAGTCGAAGGACAACTATAGATCTACAACTTCTTCGCAGCCCAACCAGGGGTCCTCTAAACAAGACACACACTTAATCCATGATAAAAAGGTTATCTAAATGACACAAGGTGGAGAAAAAAACATAATAGGGTACATGGGTCTTTGTCCAAGGTTAGCATACCACTTTAATACATTTCTTCCTTCCTATAAGGTAGGATAAACACAACTCAACATTCTCAGAAAAGGGGTAAGTCTCATATGACACGATGACACTCATATCTTGCAACGTGCCACTCAAACATTCACTAGGGCAATCCTTCAAGGTATCCATAAGAGAATAACTTTACCACTAAAACACCTTTTCAAGGGAGCAGTACAAAAAAGTTGTCTACGATTTCTAACGAAGGATCAAAATACACCATTAAACTAGGACAAGGAACAAGGATTTACTAGAACAAGACACCTAGCTTGATACTCAAACAATTAACCTCCCTTTAGGATAATATTATCAAGAAGTTGGTTAACTCTCGAATTCAAGACTTGCATGGTCCTTCAATCACTTCATTTGTCGTGAATACACTCCCAAAGTACCTACGACACTAAGTCATACATGGGAGTTAGCAGAAGCAAAATTGAGGGAAACAAGTTGTCCCTATGCAAGATGTCTTACAACTTGTTGCTATGCAGGCTAGAGTTAGACACATAATTCAAGTATGAATGACCAACAATTGGCCCAACACAATACTTGTACACACCCAAAGTTCTCAGTGTTTGAAACATGGGCTCTGATACCAAATTTCATGCCCACATTTTCCATGTGGTCATGACACGAAAACCACATGTCATGTGGTCATGACACGAAATATCAAAAAAAATTTCCACCCAACTCTAAAACCCCCTCATGTGCAACATGCGCGTTTAGTGACACATGAACGTAACATGGTTGCATTCGCAACACACATTAGACATGTCGCACAAGGACGATGTAGTCAAACAAAGTGCAGGATGATGTGAAACTCCTTTTGCAATCCCTATGATGATGATATCATCTAAGGGGGTGTGTGTTGCAATAGGCATCACTAAGAGGGGTGGTCTCCATCGAGGAACCATCCCTAGGGTTTCCTAGGTGAAGGTGAAAAATAGTTTCGACCTAAGTCGAAACCCTATCCCTAGAATTAAACTATCAATTCTAAATAAAATTAAAATACGAGAATTAAACATGCTAAGGATAGATATATCTATTTTAACCTTTAAAATCCAACCAAGATAATAATTAAAGTTTAAAGCCTTTATTAAAACATTTAACCACATAAATTAAAAACAGGAAGCTTAAAACTAAGTAAATTAATTTAATCATCTCAAGCATTTTACCACAAAAATACATCAATATTCAAGTACTGGGTTTCCAAAAAATTTGCCAGCATAACATTACCCGGAGTGTAAATTCACTAAAAATTTTAGCAGCATAACTCCACCTTATGAACTATGTGAGAAATAAATTAAAACTAAATAATTTCTCCCAACTGTAGGACTATGACAAAAATAAATTAAAATAATTAATAACTTCAACTATAGCACTAAAACATTAAATTACATCAATTTAAATAAACCACATCAACTATAGAACTATAGCAAAGTTAAATTAAATAAATGAATTAACTACAACTATAGCTCTAAAGCAATAAATTAAAACAACTCCCATAAGTGAGTTTAGAAAGGTAAAAGGGGTTTAAAGTTTTGTTTAATCACCTAAAACTAGGGCAACACATCAAGCCCTAAATTGGAGTTTATAAAAGCAATCAAAAATCTTATTTGACACTCATATGATAAGCTTTGTTTTGCATTGGAAAAAGGTGGAGAGAGAAAATCCCTTCCCCAAGTGGGAAGGCTATTTTCCCAAAGTTTTGTTTTCCAAAAAATATAGATTTCCATGTTTTCTAAAAAAATAGTTTTCTCAAAGTCTATTTGCTAAAGTTTATGTTTGCCATTACTCCAGGGTTTCAAAAAGTTTGCATGTTAAAGTTTAAAAGGCATTTTCTCAAATTGTTCTTCCAACAGAGACATATATACATACATATGTTTATTATTATATATATATACATATAATAAAATATACTGCTTTAAGAGAGGGATATTCTCTATATATACACAACACTGTGTATATATAGAGCTCTCTATATATACATAGTATTGTGTATATACAGAGGCTTCATTATATATATATATATATAGGTATATATGTATATAAAATATTACACAGAGATAAATATAAAATTACACATATTTTATTGCTGGTAGGGTTTAAAATGTTAAACAGAGCTGAAGCGAAAATCACAGAGGTGACATTACAAACAACAGTGGAAGTTTTAAATATTACAGGGGCCATGGGCTATGGGCCTACATAGTCGTAGGTGGGGGGCTCCCACCCCACAGAGCCATGACTTTGTGGGGATAGGGGTTCCCACGCCCACAGCCGCCATAGGGCCAAGCACCCATGGCGCTGCCCAGAACTTTTTTTTTTTCTTCAAAATAAAACCTAAGCCCTAAAAACATTCAATCCAATGCATTTCAATTTCAAAGCTTTTTTCAATAGAAACTTAAAACTTATTTTATAACTTTAAACTAATATATATATAATATTCTTTGTAGTCTTTTAAAACAAAGAACAATAATTAATTAAAATACAACAGCAAGCCTATATATATATATATATGTATGTATGTATGTATGTATGTATGTATGTATGTATGTATTTTTCCACCACTTAGAAGGCATATTATTTCTTTTTCTTTTACAATAACAATAGTCTCTATTTTCATCTTATATAATTTTTTTTATACAAAAGTAAAAACATTTTATCTATTTCTTTTCCTTCACAAGAAAATCCACATACTATAAACTTAGAGAGATTGAAACAAGATTTCTTTCACAATGTTAATAAAATAGTAAAACTACAAAGTCATCACACTTTATTAACAAGTTGAAATAAATACATTTACAAGAGAATTTAATACAACCATAGGAAATTTCCAATAGAGAGACTTACTCTCTTATACCCTAAATCCTTACAAGACTCAAAGAAGCCAAGGCATGTACATTGCCTTGATTTTTTACAACACAAACCTGCAACATTTCTTTACTTCAAGAAACCATCTCCCAAGCTCTTCTCCAAGAGTTAAACCTACAATACAATGAAGAATCTTCCCAAGGCTAAGGAAAGCTCACCTCTAAACCATTGGCTTGCAAGCAAGCCACCCCTAAGCTAGGAGGCCCACAATATAACTGGGTTCATACTCACAAAAAGAGTTTCAAACACACACACACACACTCAAATGAATACACAATAAAACCCACCCAAGGAGACTCAACAAACTACATCCATATCACAAGGATTTTAAGGGAGAGAGAGTGGACTCACTCAACTCCAGGGGAAAACCAAACCAATCAAAGTACTCAAAAACTCATAACATCCAAATATCATAGCCTCTTGCTATCAAACCACTTATAACTCCAAATAATATCAAGGCACTCTTGCCATACACAAAACTATCAAATCTTCCCATAAACAAGGCCATAGCCATCAAAACTCCTTTACAAGTAGGGGTTTTCCCTGAGGAGGTTCTCTCCTCTCTTACCCAACACATGGTGATCTCTCTCACATGGATATCTCACTACAACAATCATTAACCCATTACAACATCAAGAAAATTACAAAAAACAAAAGCATAACATAACTACATGCCAAGATACAAAATAAACAAGAATAAGATGGACTTGAAGCCTTGAGATCCTACCTCTCAAGCCTCAAGTGATGAAGGATGTTGGTGAAGACCTCCAAGAGCCTAACTCCAAGATCCTTGCATAGTTCTTTCTCTCCAAGACTAAGCTTCTTCCCAAAATCAATAACCAAAACCAAAAAGAAAGAACCCTTCTCACCTCAACAAGAGGGAGATATATAGGGTTTCAAAACCCTTCCTAATGAATGAAGAGGTTACACTTGTCACCTTCTCATTCATTCTCATAAGCACAACTTCCCACAAGTGCTCTCACACATGTGTGAGATATGGAGTAGGGAGGTCACACTTGTCAACCTCCCATTCCTTCTCCAAGGCACATCTCCCCGTATTTCTTCTTACACATGTGTGAGGCATGGGGAAGAGGGAAGTAGTTGGGGTTCACTTCCCAAAGGTTCTTACATGGTTGGTCACACATGTGAGACCCTTGGGATTCCCCAAATACCACTCAAGAACCTTGGGTTTTGGGATTGAATGAGACAAGTCACCCAATCCATAACCCAAAACCCTCATCTCACCACCTAACTCCTAGGGTTAAAAAGATGGGTCAAATATGAGTTAAAAAACTCATGATTTGAGGTCTACAAGGTACCTAACCCATAGGTACTTGGCCTAGGCCCCTTAAACACATGAAATTAACCTTAAAAAGCTGAAAAAAATCAATTAAAAAGCCCTAAAAACTATTGAACGAAATTGACACATGAATGACACTCACCATCCACTCAACCTAAGTCAACCTTAGGAGACTCAAATTAAAAATCAAAATAAAGGATAAACACTATACATTCATGCTCAAACATAATTAACCTTAGTCCACATTAGGGACTAAGTTGGTTTTACAAGGATAATTACTCAGGGTTATATGTATGACCTCCAGTTTCCATTAGCCATGGAAAATACCTACACACTACACAAACACATTAATAGCCCAAGGTATGTCATAGTTGAAGCAATTAAATTATGTACACACATGATCACACAAGTTCATACATTCTCAAATATATCACATGATAAAATTCACTTGATTCTCAAATCAATTATACTTTTGAAAACACAATTAAGATCATGAAATCATAAAATGGCATAATATCTCATCAAATCAACTATCTCAATATATCATTTCCTTTGCATCAACTATTATACAACATTCCTCATCCTAGAAGAAAAATATACTCTAACATGTAAGATATAGCATCATCATATAATCACTCATCTATCTAGTCAAATCACAAAATAAAACCATCAAATGTCTAAAATAGAAGGGATCAACCATCCCCAAAAATGTTTAAATGTCAAATATAATCCAAACAACAAGTCTCCTAGTCAAATTAGGAGGTGCAGAAAAGGTGGCCTCACACTAATTCACTAAGGATCTAGTTCAAACACAATCAGGTGATATGCCAATCAATCCAAGATAAGGTGCACATCTCCTATGCATACTCAAATTAGCACAACCACCCTAAAAATGGATCCACAACAACACCATACTGTCTATCAAATAGGGTCACAATTCCATATCAAACCCTTACCCTGGGTGATGTAATACTATTTGGTCTAACAATGCAACTAAACCTGTCGCACAAGGGTGGGCCTCACATAAACTCAAACCTAAAACCATTACCATTTAGGAAAAAAGGAGTTATGTATTTTATTTCATATTTATCTTAGTATTGGCAAATGCTTGTACAAAGAAAATAAAAATAAATTATAAACCATACTTCTATTATAGAGAATTTTTGTATTCTTTGATATTGAAAATATGTAATTTTTTTGTAAGCTGATAATGATTCTGGAAGCCTTTGTTGGTCGTAAAACTTAGGGAATCATCATGGATTCCTACAAACAAACTCTATCTAAATAGCAATGTAAATCTAGTTATTATCCTTCCCAAGGTATGGATGTGAATGTTTTTCGCATCCATATTTGTCCTAGATCTACAAAAATAAAATAGAATAATGTAAACCCTTAGATAAATTTAAAATAAACATAGTAAAGCCTAATTGAAAGGAGAATAAAATAATAAAAATGAATGCTTTCTTATGGGATCATTGGCAAGAGGGTTATGGAGGATCTAGGTACTCTCCTTGGTTTTTTTCATGAGGTTGCATACTCGGCCCTCCATCCACTTGCACAAGAAGAATAAAAAGATAAATGAACAAATGAGAAGATTTAGGGAAAGGTAAAAGCTTTATATGCTTTTTCTAGGTGTGAGTTGAATTTATTTTATTTTATTTATTAAATACTCACCCATCTCCTATAAATTAGCCAACCAAATCCTTATTTAGTGGATTGATTTAAGTGATGTTCCTTTTTAAATTTTGATTTATTATCTTTTTGTTATCATTTATAATTTATTATGACATTTTTCAATTATGTCTTAAAAAAAATTAAATTTAATGAATTTAAAATTAGCTAAGAAATTTATTTAGTTAAATAAGAAAAAAGAAAAATTAGTGGGTGTAAGAGTTGGCTATGAAGTTAGCCACCCAAGATCTAGGATCTTCATGAAAGCACAAGATAGACCAAATGAGAGAATAATCATATTCTATCAATGAATGCAAGAATAGTTACATAATGTACATGATATGCCTTGTTTATAAAGGCAAGGATGAGATGTAGGATGACAAGTGTCTTAATCCAATGACATGAGACAACTAGAGGATAAGATGCCAACTAGTTGATAAGATCACATGTGTAGGATTAGATAACATGACAACCTAGAATTATCTAGACTTATCCTAAGTAAACTTAACATGTGAACATGTTTGAATAGGACTAACTAATGACTAGTTAGATAATGTGCCTAGTTCACACTACAAGGGGAAACCGGTTAGGTAATATCCCTATTCACGCCAACACCCTCCCTTAAGTGCAACTTAGGGAGAAGTAGATAAATGCAAGGATGCAAAGATGGGTCTCGACTACTATGTCATGTTAGGTACCCATGTACAAATAATCTCTCAAAAATAGAGTAAAGGAGAAAAACTTGTAGGAAAAAACCCCTCTCCAAAAGAGAGAAAAGACCAAACAAATATGTACAAGTGATAGAGTGATGGAAGTAGGACTCAACATCAATACCCCCAAGTACTACATCCATCATGAATATACAATCCAAAGCCCCCCATAAGATGGAAATAGTGAGACTAGATATCTCTCCCATAATGAAGTAGCTCCTTGGCCAATGGTGAATGTTCGAAGACAAAAGAGTATCCAATGCCTGTAAACAACATTTCTCCCCTTAGGAAGAAACGAAGCAACTAGTGTATGTAGAAGAAACTCCAACTCCAAAACAAGAGAAGAGGGAAGAAGTCTCATGAAGTAGGATGTCTCTGAAAATTGCTCAACTATCCACATGCCATAATCAATAGATGCCACAAAATTAGGTGCTCCATGCCTAATCAAAGAATGTGACGATCCAAGACAATAGGAAAACTCAAGATCATCAATCTTCAAAGGCAAAAATGGGGTGATAACAATTGTGCTATGACTGTCATCAAAGAGGAGAGTTAACCCCTCAATTGTGTCCTCTAAATCTGAAATGTGAGACTCCACAAACATGAATAATATTTTTGCAAGAGTCCCAATGAGGGGGATCTAGAAAACAATAAGCATCCTACTGAACAGAATCAAGGGAAGTATCAATCAATGAATGTGAAGGATCAACAACTATCTCTGTAGGAGTGGAAACCTCATCATCATCATCATCCAAATTTTCAAGGCATTCCAATGAAGCAACTCCTCTTGTGTATCATAGTCATATGGTATATTGTCAGAAAGATCAAGAGGTATAAGACAATCTGAAATAGGATCATCTGGGAATGGCAGAATATTAGGATCACCATACATCTCCCAAAGTTTGGTCCATACAAGACAAGGAAACTCAATGTCTATGATTGAACTCAATGTATCATCATCAACATGGTAACCAATTACTCCAAGAACATGATACTTTTTGGAATGCCAAGCAAACTTCTTCCCATAAGTACCTAGCTAAGGAACAAGACCATATAGATATGGAAAAAGATGAAGCCAACACAAGTATTTCAAGATGCCATCTCTCCATTGTTTATATTTCCTCTTCTTCAAGATGATTAGAGAAGGATGGAATGAAAAAACCATAATGGCTCAGATAGATCTCTCCAAATTTACAAAGACATGAATCCCTCAACTAAAATTATGAACTCTCCAATATATCAATACTAAAATGGAAGTGCCCCAACAAAATATGATCATGGCACTTTATACTTAGTGCAATTACAATTGTCACAAGACAAAATAGTAAAGTGGGCTTTTGATCTTAGTGCATGCAAATGCCAAAATTAGGCTATAACTAAAAGTAAATTTTATGAGTAAAAATAAATCAAACTAATTGCAAATCTGGAAATTACTCAAAAAATTATGCACTTTCAAAAAATTCACCAAAAAATATTACCGTATGAGCTCAAATGGAGTCTTAGAAGTTCTGAAAATGAGAACTGCTTAGCAACAGGTGAGAGAAACTACAACTTCTGGAAAAACTAGATACCAAAATCAAAATATGATTGCACCACTACAAAGCCTGCAAAATTCTGGCCCAAATTAAAAAAAATTGCTCCAAAAAAGGAGCTTGGATTACTGAGATACAGGTCTTCAAAGTCTGGGTGCAAAACTAAAAATGCAATCTAGAGGGGGTCTAAAAAAGCAAAAAAGAAATTGCCACCAAATATGGCGGAACTATTGCCAAATCTAGAGGTTCACCAATTTTAGATGTTCGCCAGATAACTTTAGTCTTCTCCAAAACTAGAGGTTCTCTAGATAAACTAGAGGTTCCTCTAAATCTGGAGAAACCTACCAAAATGTTTGTCAAATCTAGAGATATGCTAGATACACAACTAAATTTGGTGAACTACCAAATACTCTGCTAACACTGGAGAAATTGCCAAATCTAGAGAGGTCTCTACAGTCACCACCAAAGTTGGCGGAGTGCCAAACTAGCTGCCAAAAAAATGTGGATCTGATCTGCAGATTCAAATACTAAAAATATGTTTTAAGGCTAAATGGTCTGACCTGGGTGATCATACGAGAGGGCAGTCTGTAGTTTTTGGAGGCCACATGCATCTTTGCAATAGGGTATGTGCTCCTTAAAGGGGCCTGCAGATCCCAAAGGTCTGCGACCTATTGAAATGGGTTGCAGCCTTTACAAGGGCCCATGCTCTGTTAAGAGGTCTACAGACCTTAAAAGAGGCTGCGACCTCTATAAATTTTATTATATACATTTATATTTTTTTAATTTTTATTTTTAAAACAAAATAAAATTTGCAGATATCGTATGACTTGTGCAGTGCTTATATAGGGCTTGTGCATGTTGGTACCAAAAATTATTTAGTAATTTTGCTTTTTAATTGATTTTTACAAAACAAATTACAACATATCTCTCTGCAAAAATTTTCTAAAACTATATATATTTTTTATTTTTTGATTTTTGTAGAAACAAGGTACCCGGCATTTTTTTCTACCTCTAGGGAATATTCCATTAATATTCCATCCGTACAGCCAAGGAGGGCAAAACATTTCTGATGGCTCTTGGAAAAGTGCTCTGATTTTGGAATTTAGATAGTCGATCTATAGGTTTTTGGGCCTCCTGGATGAGATTGTAGGGTCATATTTGACCCGAAATGCTCCAAAATTGCAGGTACCTCCTAGATCAGGCAACCACCTCCCAAATTGAAAACCTTGTAAATCTGTCCTCCAATGTTTGATTTGGACAAATCAAAAGAATAAACTATCTCAAATACCCTAAACACAATGGTGTGCTTAGATTTGCACCAACAAGCTCCAAAATGAACTTGCAATACAAAGTCACAAAAAGGAAACCCTCCAAATCTAGTTTTTCTATCAAGTCTTTATGATTCTCCAGGTCATCATTCAATGCAAGAGAAGAGCATACTCAACTATTCAAGATACACCATGATTTACATTCAAGATCTCTCAAAAAATTGACCAACAAGAAGAAATCCTCCTAGCTCTGATACCATGTAAGAGTTGGCTATGAAGGTAGCCACCCAAAATCTAGGATCTTCATTAAAACACAAGAGAGACCAAATGAGAGAATAATCATATTCTATCAATGAATGCAAAAATTATTACATAATGTACATGATATGCATTGCTTATAAAGGCAAGGATGAGATGTAGGATGAGAAGTGTCTTAATCCTATGACATGAGAAAACTAGAGGATAAGATGCCAACTAGTTGATAAGATCACATGTAGGATAAGATCCACATGACAACCTATAATTATCTAGACTTATCCTAACTAAACTTAACATGTGAACATGTGTTAATAGGACTAACTAATGACTAGTTAGATAATTTGCCTAGTTCACACTACAAGGGGAAACTGGTTAGGTAATATCTGTTAGTGTAGGTTTTTATTTCCTAGTTGGGTTATTTATTTTTCCCTATATTCCTAGGTTTTTCCTACACTTCTATTAATCTCGCTTAGGTTAATAAAGCATGTCTTATTAGGTGAGTGGTTGCGAGGTGTCACCTTCCTACATGTGAGCATCCATTAGCTATCTTGGGAAGATACTTTGCTATCTTTAGTCCAATAGATGGTTACTCCTCATTGGTCGGTGTTGCCACCTCCTCCCTCTTCCTAGTCTATATAAGCATGCTACTTGGGTTGTATTTTGTATCTTTTGCTTTTGCATCCTCTTAATGCTATTTTTCTTCTAGCATTTGCATTACTCTCTTGGAGACTAACTCTGTGTTGCTATTTTGATTTCGTATCATTTGCATTCATAGTTTAGATATCTATTCTTTGCACTAGTTTTCTAGGTTAATAATCTTTTTAGATTGTAACATGGTATCAGAGCTATTCTATGTGCAAGAGTAGATTTTAGTTTCCATATTTGAGAGATTCGGGGGGGCCTAATAAATCTTATTACAGTTTTTCAAAAAACTCAGTATGCTCTTCTCCTGCATCTTCGGATGATCTTGAGAATCAGAAAAGTTTGACGAAAATATTTTAATCTCTAGGGTTTGCACATGTGTTTTATGAAATCTAGGTGATTACAACGTTTCTGGTTACACTGGCAGCATTTCCAGCTGTTCCAATGCATCCAGGAGGCTTGGGAAAGTCATATTTGGCTTTCACTTCACTAAAATCAGAGATCGTCAGACATAGTTGCGAAACTGGGGTTTCGAGCTCAAATCTGACAACCAACTTGCATATTTGGTGTTTTCAATCAATATTACAGGTTCCAGCATGCCATTGCTTGTCTTAGGTAGTTGATTTAACCTTTGCATGTCATTTTTTGGTTGTTGGGATCATTTTTGTAGCTAAAGGCGTTTTGTTTACACTGGATCAACATCTTCTATACATCAGCACAAAAAAACCATCTGGGTATCTTTCTGTTTTTGCATGCAGACTATATATTTTGTAGAAATGCGCTCAAAAAGCTACAACAGGACCCCTCTCCTTTGACAGTTGCAGTTTTGAAGGCAGTTTTCAAATGCTTCGTTCTTGCTCATACGAACTCCTTTTCCTACGATTTTTTTTTTATTTTGTCTATTTTTTGGTGCTCTATGCACTAGTGTAGAAGTTTTTTGATTTTGATGCTAAGATTTTTCAGAAATTGTAGATTCTCAGTTGTGACATTGCACAGTTCTCGTTTTGGGAACTTCGAAGGGTCATAACTTTCACATACGACCTCGTATTGAGGCGATTTTTTTTTTGAAATTGCATGATTTTTTGAGATCATAGTGGTGCTATTTATTTCTCTGAGTATTGTGCCAAAGTTGTATTTTTAGCATATGCTCTTCATGAGGGTTTTGTAATGCATTGAAATCAAGACCACTCAGTATTTCTTGCCAGTGGTAGTTGTAAACGCACTAATATAAAGTGCCAAATCATATTTTCTTGGGGGGGTTCTTTGATTGAGTGAAAAGGGGGGGTTGTCTTGGTTGGGTTCTCTTCTTTCCGACATTTCATCTCTGCATTTCTTCATCATGGATCAAACAAATCTGCCCATCCTAACTCCATACAATTGCTTTGAGTGGAAATCGCGCATGACAATTCACTTAAGGAAAGCTAGATTAAATAGGATAACTATGGGGCTTGAAACTGGACCTACTAAAGATGAAGATAAGCCTAAGTGGTTTGACAAATATGATGAGGCATATGGAACATTGTGTTTGTCTATTTCTCTTGATTTGCTCTTTCACATTGAGTCTTTGAATACACCAAATGAAATCTGGACAAAGCTAGAAAAACTATTTGGCACACAACATTCAACGAGGGGTCATATGTTGGAAAATGAACTAATTAGTTTAAGTCCAGGCAATTTCAACACAATCCAGGATTTCTTCACTAAATTGAAATCACTAAGGCTGACCTTCTATGCTATTAAGGGTACACTTGGTACTCAATTCACCATGCCATCTTTAGATGATTTTGCTGTCAATCTCACTTGAGAATAGGATAAGCTAATCTAGATGGGCACTCTTAAGTCCTCTAAGTCACATGCCTTGGTTGCCAACCAAGGCACAAAAGAACAAAAAGGACAAAGTAGTAACAACAATAGTGAGGATAAGAAATAGAAGAATAGCAAGGAGAAGAGAGATCAGATACCGGTTGCTTCAAAAGAAACTAATGAGACCCAATTTTCCAAAGGCGACAAGCCTAAAAAAGAGAGGGTCCAATGTGCCTAATGTAAAAGACCTAGTCATGATGAACATAAATGTCTAAAGAAACAAATTGATCACTTGACACACATTCTTGGGAAGAACAATATCAGTGTTCCTGAGTCTATCAAACAGAGTTCTAATGAGGGGTCTAACAAGGCAAAAGAAAATAGCAAGGGGAGAGGAAAGGGCAAGGCCCTTAGTGCAGTTGCTTCTTCACCATCCACTTGGGTTCTTGATTCGGGTGCTTCACACCACATGGCTTCATCTAAGGAAGAACTTGCATCTTTGGAGCCGTGTACTATGCCTTCTATTTTTATGGGTGATGACACTCCTGTTGAGGTGTGTGGGAGAGGGTCTATTGATGTGAGGGATGGCACATTCCATGATGTTCTTTGTGTGCCCTCATTATCAACTAATCTCCTATCAGTATACCAGATCACTCACACAAGTTCAGGCAAGTGGGTTGAGTTCACTCCTGATTCAGTGGAGATTCGTGAGTTACACAGTGGTTCTACAGTTGCAGTTGGGAGAGTAGATCATCAGTCATGGCTCTATCTATTTTCTCACTTTGTTCCTGATCCTCCTTTGACTATTTTTATCAATCATTCTAATGATGTGAGTAGATTATGGCATGAGCGGTTTGGCCATCTTAACTTCTGCTACTTGCAGCAGCTCAAGTAGTAGAGCATGGACACAGGGTTGCCTTCAGTTTAGTTTTCAGGTGGTGTTTGCCAAGGTTGCATTCTAGGTAAGCATCCTAAGGAAAAGTTTGACAAAGGTAAGGCATGGAGAGCTTCATAGATACTAGAGTTAGTTCACAGTGATTTGGATGGTCCATTTCAGCATCCTTTCAGCAAGGCTAGATATGTCCTCACATTCATTGATGACTTTTCTCGATATACTTGGGTGTACTTTCTCAAACAAAAGTATGAGGTATTTGATCACTTTCAAGACTTCAAGACTTTTGTAGAGAAGCAATCCGGGAAAGCCATCAAAGTTTTGCGCACTGACAATGGTGGTGAGTATGTCAACCATCATTTTGAGAGGTTTTGCACTTTAGAGGGGATTTATTTGCAGCATTCAGTTCCATACAATCCTTAGTAGAACAGTGTTGCAGAATGAAAGAATAGGTCCTTGAAGGAAATGGCGAATTACATGATTCACTCTAGATCTCTTGCACCACAGTATTGGGTAGAGGCCATTAACTGTGCTTGTTATATCCAAAACCGTGTTCCTCACCGAGCCTTGAAGGGAGTCACTCCTTTTGAAGCTTGGAGCGGTCGAAAACCATTAGTTAAGCACTTTCAAGTTTTTGGTTCTCTTGCATGGGCCCACATTCCTATAGAGAAATGCAAGGCCTTGGATCCGCAGAGTAGACCTTGCATATTTGTAGGTTATCCTGATGGTGTGAAGGGTTATCGGTTGCTCCACCCTACTACACATGAGTTGTTCATTGAGAGGAGTGTTCAGTTTGAGGAGGGCTCTTCGAGCTCACTTTCTATCACTTCTCCAACTCCTACTTTGACATTGGAGTCACTTGGGATACATGACAGATCTTTTGATGAGTCAGATTCACCTGAGCAGTCTTCTACCTCCACTTCCAATGCAGAGAGCGATTCAGAGGACTCACCTCCTTCCTCTCCTAGTCATCATTTAGAGGTTGATGATTCTCCTCCAGACTCTCCATCTTTCAGTCCACTTTGGGCTAGACAGACCTTGCAGTCTACAGGTGATTGGGTTGGGGATCCATCAGACACTAGGTTTGTTCACATTTCTAGGATGCTCCACATGTCTTCATTGCTACTGCCTCAGATCCACAGTCTTTTCATGAGGCTTCTGGTATTCCTGAGTGGGATACAGCTATGCAAGAGGAGTATAGTTCCTTGATGAGGAACCACACTTGGGATCTTGTCCCTCTTCCTAAGGGAAGAAAACTTGTTCGATGTAAGTCGATCTAGTGGACAAAATTTGTAGCAGATGGGTCAGTTAAAAAGCATAAGGCTCACTTGGTCACCAAAGGATTCTCCCAGGTTCCTGGGATTGACTACTCTAAGACTTTTGTGCCAGTTGCCCGAATGAATTCTATCCAACTTGTTCTTGCCATTGTTGCAGCTAATCGTTGGGAAGTACACCAGATGGATGTGAAGAGTGCTTTTCTTCACGGTGACCTTCAGGAGGAGATCTACATGGAGCAACCACAGGGGTTCCTTCAGGATTCTTCACTTGTGTGTCAACTTCAGAAGTCTCTCTATGGCCTCAAACAAGCTCCTCGGGCCTGGTATACCAAGATGGACTCCTTCCTTCTATTAGTTGGGTTCACTCGATGCCATTCTGATCCCAATGTCTACATTCTGCAGCAGGATGATTCACTCTTATTTCTAATTCTATATGTTGATGACTTGCTGATCACAGGGAGTTCTTCATCCACCATTGGGGCTGTCAAAACTACCCTTCATGACAGGTTTTTGATGACTGACTTGGGCTTGTCGCATTGCTTTCTTGGGATTGAGATATTTCAGTCTTCTTCCGAGATCACCATCACATAGTCCAAGTATGCTCTAGATTTGCTCTCGAGGTTTCATATGGCTGACTGTAAGCCTGCTTTGACTCCCTTTCTTTCTGGAGTCAAACTTGAGACTCAGTGTTCTTCTCCACTTGTTGATGGCACTTTGTATCGATAGCGTGTTGGGAGTCTCATTTATCTAACTCATACGAGACCCAACATTTCATATGCTATAGGCATGGTCTCTCAATTCATGTAGGAGCCTCATGAGCTTCACTGGAAAGTAGCCAAGCGGATCCTTCACTACATTCAAGGTACTCATAGTTTTGGGATTCACTATGCAGCGGGCATTGAGCTTGACTTGGTGGGCTACACAGATTCAGATTGGGCGGGCGATTCTCAGGATCGCAAGTCTACTTCAGGTTACAACTTCTCACTTGGTTTAGGTCCTGTTTGTTGGTCAAGCAAGAACCAATCTGCTATTGCTCTATCTTCTACTAAGGCTGAGTATCGGGGGGCTATGAATGCCGCCACTGAGGCCATTTGGCTTCAGAATCTTCTCACTGAGTTTGGTATCCAGATCAGACGGCCATCAATCATATTTTGTGACAACTAGAGTGCCATTCAGATCTCATGGAATCCGGTCCATCATCAGTAGACCAAACACATAGAGGTCTACATGCACTACATCCGGGAGCTCATCCATGGCCACGTCACTGACCTTCACTAATGTCCGACTTCTAAGTAGGTTGCTGATATCTTCACCAAACCCTTCACTGAGAGTAAGTTCCTTCATTTGCGAGCTTTGTTGGGGGTGCGGGATGCTTCATCTTCTGGGGGGGCTTCTTCCTCTCACTCAGAGTCTTGACTCTCTCTACTTTTGGGAGATCTCTTCTCTCTCTATTTTTGGGGGGGAATTTTATGTACATGGGTACCTCATCAGGCTTGATTTACCGGGACCCATTTCTACATCCACCTAAACTTCACTTATTGGGGGGGTGTTAGTGTAGGTTTTTATTTCCTAGTTGGGTTATTTATTTTTCCCTATATTCCTAGGTTTTTCCTACACTTCTATTAATCTTGCTTAGGTTAATAAAGCATGTCTTATTAGGTGAGTGGTTGCGAGGTGTCACCTTCCTACATGTGAGCATCCATTAGCTATCTTGGGAAGATACTTTGCTATCTTTAGTCTGATAGATGGTTACTCCTCATTGGTTGGTGTTACCACCTCCTCCCTCTTCCTAGTCTATATAAGCATGCTACCTAGCTTGTATTTTGTATCTTTTGCTTTTGCATCCTCTTAATGCTATTTTGCTTCTAGCATTTGCATTACTCTCTTGGAGACTAACTCTATGTTGCTATTTTGATTTCGTATCATTTGCATTCATAGTTTAGATTGTTGGATCTAGGGCATACAACTGAGAGGGGGGGTGAATCAGTTGTATACAAACTTGCTTTCTATTTCAAACACTTGATTCGTCTTGTTAGTTAACAGCATATCAATTAATCATCCATGAAAGTAAAACGCACAAACACAAGAGCAGATAAACATCAACACAATGAACACCAAGATTTTGACGTGGAAAACCCGGTTAAGGGAAAAACCACGGGGTGATTAACCCAAGGATTATTCTCTGTTAAAAGAATAAGAAAAAAGAATGGCACTTGCCAATTAGGGCTCACTACCCGAGCACACTGCTCACAAAGAGGCCCACTACCTACAAGGAGACACAATGTCTACAAAGTGATAAGAATAACGGTCTTGAACTGGAGAATGACATCTTTACCATGTCCGGATCAGTTCCATTTAAGCCCAAAAACCTCTGCTCTGCCTTCCGCACTTCTCTTCGCTACACCACTCTCATCCACACAATCCACACTACAAAATGAACTCACAAACCTTTATTTATACAAGACATCGACTTAGGAACAATCATCTAAGTCGGCAATCAACCATAAGAATATCCGCAAGATGAATAACACATCTGGTCGGCCACCACAAGAACATTCACAGGATGAACAACTCATCCAGTCGGCTAAACAGAGCAAGAACTTCATCCGGAAGATTATCTTCAATTCCGGGCTCTACCATCAATGCGGACCAACAACACAACCTAAACATGATCCATGGACATTTCCAAGCCTGCCTAAATGACCAGGTACATCCGCACTTCCTCTACTTATTGGAATCTCTTCTCTTCCTTATCCAGAATTTCAAGAACACAGTCTGTTGCCACTGTCACAATGCAAAAGGTACTTCCGGAACTCCAAATCATACACAACTTGAGATGACACATCACAAGGACATCCCAAACACTCCTTCCAATCTGCAGATTAGGATTATACAATTCCGGAACTCACCGGACCTTTCTGTGATCCTCTGTCACCTCTGAACACTTGCTGGAACCGGTTCCACACCGACAACCACAACTCCTTCAGATCTTCATGCGGACCTCTGAAATCTTAACTGAAGCATCTCAAGACTCATATATACAAACCCTTTAATCCACATCCTCCGGTTCGCATCCTATACAATACATTTGCCTTCTTCTCATCATTGTTCTTCACTGTTCCTGACTGAGGCTAATTTTCTCAATATCCTCAGCACACTGCTCATCGAATCCCTCTTGTCAATGCAATATGAGTATGTTGACATCAATGACAACATTGGTTCACTCATACTTGCAACATAGATATCTATTCTTTGCACTAGTTTTCTGGGTTAATAATCTTTTCAAATTCTAACAATATCCCTGTTCACACCAATAGTGGTAAATTAAATATATTGGCGAAGAAATAATTGTTATTTTATTTTCCCTTGAAATTAGATAAAAGAAATTATATGTTATTTATTTTCATAGTTTTAATGAGGAAAATGTGCTACTTTAATTATCTTTTTTTTATATTAAATTAGTGAGACTATTTTATAATGGACCACAAGTTACATAAAATTAATCTTTTCTTTTTGAATTTAAAAGTGGTCATTTTACTATGTCATTTAATTTTAATTACAAAATGAGTTTAGGTAGCAATTAAAATAATGTTATATGCATGGTTGGAATTATGATTAATTTAGTTAAATATTTTAGTAATTAGAGTTATGGTTCTAGTTGCTTTAAGGCGACAATGTTTATCACTTCCACTTAGGAAACTTAGAGGAAAATTACTTATGCAAGTTTTCCCTACGTGACGCCATACATAATGATGTTGATACCTTGGTAGATTGTCTTTATTTTATTTTAGGGTGTTGTGATTGGGATTCCATCACCCACAATTATATTATTTCCCTTCATCTTGTGTAGTGTGCCCTCATTTTTTGCACGTGCATCAATGTCGAGTGCACATTTTTCATTATTGGAATTAGTGTTACCCATAGTATTATAGTGTTTTAGATTAAAAAAAGATAGTTCCATTGTGTTTATGACCATTTTTACATGTGTATGGGTGGGCATGACACTTGGTATCAAAGCTAGGTTTCCAAACTGTGGGAACTCTGGGGCATTGAATTACACATTGAAGAACCTTGCATGTGGTCAATGTAGGATGACACCTAGATGCAGACATGCTTGCTCTCATAAGCATGTAGACAAGGGAGCACATTCTCAAGCACCTCATTTAGAGTCCATGCATCAAGATGCACCATTGGATCATGATCCATATATACTTCATGCATTGCAACGATTGATTGATGTGGTCTAGAATCAGTTACTACCCCTAGCTATGACTGCTCCCATAGATTAGTCATAACATGCTTCAGAGGAGTGTTCTTCTATACACAAGGAGTGTAGTAGGATTCCTCCATGTGGTAGAGTAGAGCATGTGGATGAGATGGATCAAGAGTCAGTTCATCGTGTACCACCACATAAAGCACAACTTGATATTGTTGACATACAAAGGGCTTCTCAAGACATGATAGATCATATTAGAGAGATACTTCAACTTCAACCATCTACTTTTGCAAGATCCATAGATAGTGTTGAGCAAAGTCATGGCTCCTTAGCTTGGAGAGATGCTTTAGGTTATGATCATATGAGAGAAACCTTAATGCATGATTTTATATTCATCTTGTTAGAGGCATTGTAGCCACTTTGTGGCATCAAAAGGAGAGAAAGAATCACTTAGAGTTGGATATGTTGTCTTGGGATACCTTTTTGGAGCAGTTCAAGGCTAGATACATATCAGATAACTTTTGGTAGAGACATATTGGTGACTTTCATGATTTACAACAAAAGGGATTTACAGTGGCCAAATATGAGAGCCAATTTTTGAAGCTATTGTAGAATGTTGATTACATTTAAGATGAGAAGCTCCTCATCAACCACTTTATTATAGGGCTCGATTAGGGCATAGCAGGTCCAGTGTGGTTGGTTGATCCTGCCACCTTACAAGTCACCATAGAGAAGGCCCTTATTACAAAGGAGATTCAACATAAATTATAGGAGAACCGTGATCACTCCAGGAATAGTGATCAACCACAAAATAATCAAGGTTTTTGTAGGCCACCACTCCCTCAGAAGGGAGGCTTTAGGTCCACTTCCTTACCTCCTAGGCCACCTTAACAATAGAAGCATCAAGAACAAAGGTTTCAACCGTAGTAGGGAGGCCCCCCTAGAGCATGGTAGACATAGGGTCCACATAGAGATCAATGGCCTTAAGCATAGGTATAGGGTTGAATCACACACTATAGACAGACAGGGTAATCAGGAAAGCTCTAGCAAACTAGCGTTTCAATAGTCTACATAGGAACATACAAGAGGACCATGTTTTGTGTGTGGAGGTGTTGGACACTTGGTGAGGGAGTGCCCACAAGGCTTTGCCATAGCTGGGGGACAATGTGCAAGAGGTTCAACATAGATAGTGGGTGATGTGGGAAGGTGACACTGATTCTTTGCAATTGTTGAGAAGTATAGGTGGAGCACCAGGATATAATGATAGAGGCTCCAGGTACTATTTGTGGTGTGCCAATTTCCATATTGTTTGATTTAAGGGCTTATAATTCCTTTATTACCCCTTCTATAGTGGAGCATTGCAAGCTGGTGGTATCAAGGCAAGATGATAGGTGGGAGTTTAAATTGGCCTTAGGAGCAAAGTTGGCAGTTGAGACTATTGTTAGAGGTTGTGAGTTGGGACTCAAGGTCTTCACTATATCTATGGACCTTCAAGTCATTCCATTAGGCTCTTAATATATAGTGCTAGGCATGGATTGGCTTAATGCCCATGGGGCAAAGTTAGATTTTTGTTTTAATAAAATTGAGTGTGTGGTTGATCTAGGTGGAATGGTTGAGATTACAAGCATACAAAGGCCCATATTTCTTCACTTGATATTCTTTATGTAGGTAAAGCGATGCATGCGTAAGGGATGACAATTTATTTTCCATATCAATTAGTGATAGATCAGAGGATGGGCTAGAGACTTTTATTTTGTTGATTTTTATATTATTGAGTTTGAAAATATATTTCATTCAAAGATTCTAGGGATCCCTCCACATTGTGAAGTGTATTTCTCCATTGATCTAGTGCCAAGAGTTGAAGCATGTGTCTTGAGCTCCTTGCACGACAACCACACACGAGCTTAGTGAGCTCAAGTTACAATTGGGGGAGTTATTGGAGAAGAATCATATTCATCCTAACATCTCCCTTGGGGTACACCTTTCATCTTCATTAAGAAGAAGGATGGATCCCTTTGTCTCTGTGTGGATTATAGGCAATTGAATAGGGTGATGGTGAAGAACCACTACTCATTGCCTAGGATTGATGATTTATTTGAGCATATTTAGGGTGCTATGATATTTTCTAAGATTGATTTGAAATCTAGGTACCATAATTTGAGGATTATAGAGGTTGATATTCATAAGATGACATTTCAGACTTAATATAGACATTATGAGTTCATAATGGTTCATTTTGGGTTGATGAACATCCCCATAGTGTTCATGAGTCTCATGAATGGGGTGTTCTACACTTTCCTAGATCAATTTGTCTTGATCTTCCTTGATGATATCCTGATGTATTCCTAGATAGAGGAGGAGCATGAGGAGAGCCTATGCCTAGACCTTTAGTGCTTGAGGGCAATCAGTTGTACATCAATGTGGTGAAATGTGCATTCTTTCAATCAGAGATATAGTATTTAGGGAACATTATTTTTGGTGATGGTATCTTTGTAGATCCATCAAAGATTAGAGTGATTTTAGAGTGGTTTGCACCTACCAATGTGATAGAGGTTAGGAGCTTCATGGGGTTGGTAGGCTATTATCATAATTTTTTTGAGGGATTCTCTAGGATTGTGCATTTCCTATTACCTCCCTTCAGAGGAAAGGGAAGAGATTTGTGTAGACAATAATGTGAGAGTGTCTTTTAGACCTTCAAGAAGTGCCTTACTAGTGCACCTATTTTGGACATTCTTGATCATATGGTATATTTCATGGTTTATACATATACTTCTATTGAGGTCCTTGGAGCACTACTTATGTGAGAGGGTCAAGTGATCACGTATGAGTCATGAAAAATTAAGACCCATGAGTTGAATTACCCTAATCATGATTTGGAGCTTGCAGTAGTTCTACATGCCTTGGTTAGATGGAGACACTTACTTTTGGGGAATTTATTTGAGATTTATTCTAATCATCATAGTTTGTAATATATATTCATCTAGCCAAAGCTCAATGCTTTCCAAAAACATTGGATGGATTTCTTATGTGAATACAACTTTGATATCAATAAGGAGAATGTGGTTGTAAATTCCTTGAGTAAGAGACATCATGAGATATCAGTCATGACTATGAGCACAAATTTGAGAGGGTGTATACTTCAAAAATTACTAGATGTTGTGTGGTATAGGGAGGTTCAATAGGAGGTTCAGTCTCTGAGAGTCCTTGAGGGAAAATATGTTGGGTATTCCTTAGATCTCGATGGGTTACTACAACATCAAGGATGGATTTATGTTCCAACTTTAGGAGATTTTTGATCGGTGATTTTGGAAAAGGATAATAAAGAATCTTATGTAGCCCATCTGGTAGTGAAGAAGATGCATGCAGATCTTAGATAGCTTTATTATTGGGTAGGTATACGACATGATATTACAAAGTTTGTTGCTTGTTGTCTTGAGTGTTAGAGGGTCAAGGTCGAGCATTAGCCTCTAGTAGGATTAATTTACCCTCATGATATACATGAGTAGAAATGGGACACCATTTCCATGGATTTAATTGTTGGTCTTCCTTTGTCATTGTGACACCATGATGTCATCATGGTGACGATTGTCAACTTAACCAAAGTAGTGCATTTTTCTCCTATGAGGACCACTTATAATGCTTTAGTAGTGGCAAGGGTATTTCTTGATGACACTATTTAATTCTACGAAGTCCCTCATAGGATCATATCTGGTAGAGAACTAGTGTTTACTTCCTCCTTTTGGACTACACTTTAGTAGGCTTTGGGAACTCTGCTCAACTTTAGTTCAACATACCATCTTGAGATAGATGGTCAGACAGAGAGGTTGAATCAGGTATTGGAGGATATTCTTAGCATGTATGTGATGGAACAACAGTTCAAGTGGGAGGACTACTTGTATTTGGTAGAGTTCGCCTACAACAATAGTCACCATAACTCATTGGGTATGGAACCTTATCAAGTGTTGTATGGTAGGCCTTGTAGGACTCCTTTAAATTGAGATCGCATTGAGGATAGAGTTGTGATTGGACTCAAGTTGGTTTGAGACGTGGAGAGACATGTGGTTTTAATTTGTTAGTGCCTTCAGGAGGCACGCGATTGCCAAAATAAGTATGTTGATGCTAAGAAAGTTGGTTAGAGTTTCTTGGTTGGTAATAAGGTTTTCTTGCATGTGCAACTATACAAGAGTCCAATCTAAGATCATACCTCACTTTGTAGGACCATTTAATATCTTGGAGTAGATTGGTCCTATCACCTATCACCTAGTCTTACCACCCAGCCTATCGTGTATCCACAATATTTTCCATGAATCAGTTTTGAGGAGATATGTGCCTAATGTGACTCATGTCTTGGATTAGGATGCTTTATAGGTGGAGAAAGACATACAACTAGCCTTGAATCCTATTCACATATTGGCTTATTATACATTGGCCCTTCAAGGACTTGAGATGGACCAAGTCAACATCTAATGAGATTGATACGATGAGGTTGCAACTGCTTGGGAGGATGCTACCTAGTTGAGGACACTCTATCCTCATCTCTTTGAGGGTTTCCAAGAGGAATCCTAATCTTAGAAGGGGAGGATGTGAGGCCCACTTTTACTCCTTATGATCATACTTTATTTGATAGACTTGTTTTGCTTACGACACTTATGGATACAACATTTTATTTTGTTATGATTATAGACTATGTTCACACTATTATTAGGTTAGAGTAGTAGTTGTTAATTATTGATGATGACTTGGTTAGTTAATGATTATCAAATTGTTTGTATTTTTCTAGATTAGAGTTTATAAGTTTTATTTATTACTATGAATTGATTTTAGAATGAATATAATTGTGTATGATAAATATGATTATATTCAATTAAATGCTATGTGTTTATGTGATTTTTTGTTAATGTGATTTATATGATAAATTCAAATTGTTATTTTACTTTCATTGAATCATGATAATGTTGTTAATTATGATTTATCTATGATGTGTTTATTAATTTAATTGTAAATATTACTTTGGCTATTATATTAGATATATTGACGTTTGTGTGCAAGTGAATAAATTAAATTCCATGACCAATGAAAAATTGTGGAGGTTCTTAATGTAAGGAAGATAAGGTAGAGGAACAAATTCCTACACTAATCTTGAGGGGAGGGATATGAAGAACTTTTTAGATCTTTACAACAGTTACAAAAATAAACACAAATAGAAAACATACCATGACACAATAATTACATGGGGAAACCCTTTCGAGAGAAAAACACCAACACTCCAAAGCCACCCAAAATATATTATTTAGGAATCAAGAAGATTACAATATACTTTTAGAGAAAGATTTCACAAAAGTATAACCAACTAGAGATTTGGAGGCAACTGAACATCTATAAGACTCCTACACACAACCTCCATCTCAAGCTCCTAATATATAGGAGATACAATATAGTAAACCACCAATGGTAATTACAAAACCATGAGCCAAAACCACCCAAAAGTGGTGCCCAAATTATCTCCAATCAAAGATGCCTTGTGATATTGCAAATCACACATCAACATGTGTAACTCTCCCCTTTACAAATCTTTTAAGTGTCCAACATGTTTTCACATTTCCCAAAACATGAGTCCAAATTTTGGAGGCCATAACTTTTGATTCGGGTGTCTGATTGATGAATCGTTTGATGCATCAAAAATATCATGAAGAGATATATCAAGATATAACCCACTTTGCTGGTTATGACAACTTTCAGGGTATTTATGGACATCTAAGTGCCTCAAATCTGAGTGCAAAACTTTTTCTAGGAGTTTCAAAATAGAAACTTTAATATCTTGCAATTCAAATATGCTCTTGAGTTGAAACTCACCTGAGATGTTTAATTGATAGTTCCTCACCTTTTGAGAAAATTTTGGGTCCATCTGAGCTCAAATGTAGAGTTACTAAAAATAGTAAGTCCTGCCATTTTTAGCCCTTTTGGAAACTTTGAAAGTTCTAAACCATTCTTCAAGATAAAGGGTATTCAAAAAGACCAAAATTGGGAAGAATAGTAACCTTTTGTAGTTGCAAGGTTGAGACACCTTTCCTAACATTATCCCACTTGTTGAACACCTTAAAAGAGCAAAGGGAGTATCAACACCATGATTTAATTGCTAGAGCTCGAGAGGCCCATAGACTTCGAACACCATCTAAACTTCTCTATGCTCACAGGCTTAAATAATGAACATGCATCATTCATCAAAGTCTCTACCTTAACTAGCTTCACACTGCCATCCTTGACAATATCTCTAACAAAATGATACTGTACATCAATGTGCTTGGTCCTGGCATGAAATGTCAAGTTCTTAGCAAGGTAGGTTGCACTCTAACTGTCATAATAAACTGTCACTACACCTTGTTTTATTCCAATATTTGAACATAGTCTCTTAATCCAAATGGCTTCTTTACAAGCATGAGTAGCTGCCATATACTTAACTTTAGTAGTTGACAAAGCAACCATAGCCTATCATTTACTCATCCAACTAATTACATCACCAAAAAAAGTAAATACATAAGCACTAGTGGATCATCTACTATCAACATCACCTACCCATTCTGAATCCACATATATATCCATGAATATCAAGGGAATGCATGTCTCTTATCAAATTATCAATATAACACAATGAATACTCTGAGGTACACCACAAATATCTAAACTCTTTTAATTGTATCCCAATGAACTCTACCAGGATTAGACATATATCTGGAAAGAAATCCCACTATTTGGGTAATGCCTGGTCTAGTATAGACCATAGCATACATCAAACTTTCAATTGCACTCTGGTAAGGCACTCTGCTCATGTCTTCCATCTTTGATGGGAATGTTGGACATTGTAAAGCAGATAACTTCATTCCAACTGTAAAAGGAACACATAATGGTTTATAATCTTGCATGTTAAACCTCTATAAAATTGAATTTACATACTTACTCTGGCCAAGCCATAGTTTTCTGTTCACTCTATCTCTTCTTATCTCTTCTGATGGAGATACAATACAGTAAACTATTACCAATAATTACAAAACCATGAGCTAAAACCACCCAAAAGTGGCACCCAAATTATCTCCAATCAAAGATGTCTTGCGATGTGCCAAAACACACACCAAAATGTGTAACTCTCCCCTTTACAACTCTTTTATGTGTCCAACACGTTTCTACATTTCCCGAAAAATAGGAGGTCCAAAACTTCCAGAGGTCATAACTTTTGATCCAAGTGTTCGATTGATGAACCATTTGATGCGTCAGAAATCTAGTGAAGAGATCTATCACCTTGTCACTAAATTCATCAGTTACAATAATTTTTGGAGCGTTTAGGGAAGTTTCGATTATGACAATTTAGTTCAAAACTTTTTTCAATAGTTTCAAAAAATAGAAACTTTAATATCTAGCAATCCATTTATAATCTTGAGTCGAAACTCACCTGATATGTTTACTTAGCTATTCTACACCTTCTAGAAAAATTTTAGGTCAATCCAAGGTCAAATGTAAACTAACTAAAAATAGTAAGGCCCACCATTTTTAGCCCTTTTGGAAACTTTAAAAGTTCTGTAGATCATTCTTCAAGATAAAGGGTATTCAAAAAGACCAAAACTGGGAAGAATAGTAATCTTTCAAAGTTGCAAGGTTGAGACACTCTTCTTAACATTCTCCCACTTGTCAAACACCTTGCAAGAGAAAAGGGAGTATCAACACCATGATTTAATTGCTAGGGGCTGAGAGGCCCATAGACTCTGAACACCATTTGAACTTCTTTGCGCTCACAAGTTTTTTCAAGGAATCTACAACTTTCGTCAAAGTATCAACTTTCTGGACAAGTTTACCTTCCCATCCTCTACCATGTCACGAACAAAATGGTACTAGACATCAATATGCTTAGTCCTCACATGGAAAGTAGGATTTTTTGCCAAACATATGGCACTCTGACTACCACAACAAATAGTAATCTTCCCTGCATCAAACCCAACACCAGAACACAATCTCGTAAGGCAAATAGCTTCTTTACAAGCATGAGTTTCTATCATGTACTCATCTTCAATAGTGGACAACGTGACCATATTTTGCCTCTTACTCATCCAACTAATAGCACCACCAAACATAGTGAACACATAAGCACTGGTGGATCTCCTACTGTCAATGTCACCTGCCCAATCTGAATCCACAAATCCACGAATACAAAGTGAATGCCGAGGTCCTATAGGATAACCATGATAACACAAGGAATATTTAGAAGTACCCCACAAATATCTGAACAATCTCTTCACTACATCCCAATGTACCCATCCAGGATTAGCCATAAATCGACTAAGGACTCCCATTGCTTGGGCAATGTCTGGTCTTCTACAGACCATCACATACATCAAACTACCAACCACACTAGCATAAGGAACTCTACTCATATCCTCTATCTCAGAAGGAGACTTTGGACAATTTGCAATAGATAACTTTATCCCCATTGTAATAGGAACAGTCAAAGGTCTGCAATCCTCCATGCTGCATCTCTCCAACACAGTGTTAACATACTTACTCTGGCCTAACCAAAGTTTTCTATTTGCCCTGTCTCTTCTGATCTCCATCCCTAGAATGTGCTGAGCTGCCCCTAGATTTTTCATCTCAAACTGTGCTGACAACTGAGACTTCAAATCAGAAATCAAACTTTTACCATTCCTAATGAGTAACATATCATCAACATGCAATGCAATAATGAGAATGTGATCATTGTCAAACTTGTAATAAACACAATGATCAGATTTTGATCTCTAAAATCCAATACTCAACACAAAGGCATCGAACTTCTAGTACCACATTCTAGGAGACTATTTCAAACCATAGAAAGACTTTTTCAACTTTTAAACCAAATTTTCTTTACCTTTCACCACGTAGTGCTCTAGCTGTGACATATAGATTTCCTCCTCCAAGTCATCATGAAGGAATGTTGTCTTCACATCCATCTATTCCACTTCTAGATCATACGTTGTTGCAAGAGATAACAGGAACTGAATATATGTCATCTTTGTAATGGGAGAGAAAATCTCACCATAGTCAATTCCCTCCACCTGAGAATACCCCTTCGCAACCAATCTAGCCTTATATTTCTCAACACTACCATTTATACCAAATTTCTTTTTGAACACCGATTTGTATCCAACAAGTTTTCATCCTTGAGGCAAAGGCACCAAGTCCCAAGTATTATTCTTTTCCAAAGAATCCATATCCTCTTCCATGGTCTCCTTCCAGGAACCTACATCTTTCATACCCATAGCCTCTTTCACAATTCTAGGCTCATCAGTGTTAGAAATCAAAGAAAAAATACAACTGGAATCATGCAAAGAATAACCAAACCTATCAAGTTGCTACCTTATCCATGTGAACCTACTCAAAGATTGAGGTTGAGGTTCTTCATCTTCTTCTGAACTTTCAGAGCTACTAGAGCTCTACTCGTTATCAGGCCAATAGATGTTTTTGGTTCAACTTTCTCAGGGGTGGAAGGAAGCTAAACCACATCATCTTTCTTATCTTCGTTCTCTAGCTACAAGACAATAAAAGAAGGATTGAGCTCTCTGAAGATCACACTTCTACTATACAAAACTCTCTCAGCCACTGGATCCCAAATCTTATACCCTTTCACACTGATGCCATAACTGATGGAGATACACTTCATAGCCTTGTTCTCCAATTTAGACCTCTTCTCCTTAGGCACATGTGCATATGCCTCACAACCAAATACTAGAATGTGTCTTAATGAAGGATTTTTACTAGACCATACCTCCATAGGTGTCTTATCAATGATAACTGATGTAGGAGACCTATTAACCAGGTAACAAGCGGTAGCAATAGCTTCAACCCAGAACTTTTGTTCAAGACCAGCTCCACTTAGCATACTCCTTGCCCTCTCCATCAACATTCTATTCATCCTCTCTACAACTCCATTCTGATAAGGGGTATACGGATCTATCTTGTGCCTCTCAATCCCCTGTTCTTTATAGAACTTGTCAAAATCTACTAAACAAAACTCACCACCATTGTCAATCCTCAAACACTTAATCTTTCCATCCTTCTGTTTCTCTACAAGAGCTTTAAACTCTTTGAATCTATTAAAGACTTTAGATTTACTTCTAATGAAATACACCCGTGTCCTTCTACTATAGTCATCAATGAATGAAACAAAGTAAGCATATTTTGAAATCAAAGAAACATTAACAAGACCAAACACATCAGTATGAATCAAGTCCAACACCTCAAAATATTTGTGAGAACTGGAATAAAACTGAACATGGTTTTGTTTTCCATAAATACAATGTTCACATAAATCAAACTCAAGATTACAGTCATTCAGACCCTCAACAAGATTTTTATTTTTTAGGGTCCTCAAACCCTTTTCACCAATGTGACCAAGCTTTTGGTGCCATAACATTGTCTTCTCAGCTGGAAGTTTCATCTCCATGGAATGAGCACCCTTAGGTACCCAGAAAGCATGACCATTAGAAGTAGATGCAACAGTCCTCTTCATTGCTAGTTCCAATGGTGAGGATGAGACTCTGAAGCTCTCTTCTTTGAAACAAAGGCACTATTGCATTAAACTGTGCATGCATCAAGCTGAAACAGAGTGCCAATCCAAACACCCTTAGCCAACACCATAGATCCTCTAGTCATCTTGCATCCTCCAATCAAGAAAACAACCTGCACACCCACATCATTCAACTTACTTACAAAAAGAAGGTTCCGTGTCAAACCAAGGATATGTAAAACACCATTGATTCCCTTCACTCATCCATCAGAGAATCGAATCAAGAATCTTCCATGGCCAATAATCTTTGGGTGAGAATCATCACCCAAGTACACCTTTCCACCATCATATTCTTCATACTTCGAAAGCCAACCCCGATGCGAGGTCATGTGAAAAGATGCACCAGAGTCAATAAGACATACATCCTCAAATGCACACATTTCCAAGGTAGTGAAAAATGCTTCTCCTTCATCTTGAGAGGACTTATTAGAATCTGAATCATTATTCTTCTTCTTTCTCTTTTTCTTCTCCTTGCACTCCTTGCAGAAGTGACCAGGTTTACCGTAGTTCCAACCCAGGGCCTTGGACTTTCCAAGAGACTTAGATCTCCCATGGGATTTTGATCTTCCTTTTTCTTCCTTCTTCTTATCCATTTTCTTTCCCTTCTCTTTAGATCTACCATGAACCACAAGAGCCTCCTTAGCTGATTCAGAAGACTTTCTCCGCATCTCTTCAGACAACAGCGAAGAAACCACTTCATCCATCTTAAAGGTGGTATGGTACTCCCAATGGCTATAACAAGGTGGTCCCATGAATCTGGTAAGGAACACCATAATGTCAAACATCAATACTCCTCCTCCATCTTCACACCAAACCACCAACAAAAGTCAATTGAGCAACAAGCATATTGAATGTATTCAGGTGATTAGCAACAAATCCTCCATCTTCCATCCTCAGAGTATACAATTTCTTTCACAGGAATAACTTGTTCACTAGGGATTTAGCCTGATAAACATCTCCAAGCTTCTTCCAAAGATCATTTGTAGTCTTCTCTTCATGGATATTCAGGAGCACTGAATCAACCAAACAGAGTCTTATCAAACCCTTATCTTTGAGATCCTAGTCTTCTTAAGACATTGCCATTCGTTTTGTACCAGATATGGTATCCCATAAATCTTGATCTACAAGCATGTCCTCCATTCTGAGCTTCCACAACTCAAATTTACTATCATTAAACTTCTCTATCTCAAACCTCCCAGATGTGCTTACCATCTCTTACCTACAACAAAGATTTCAAAATCCTCTAAACAAGATCCCACTCAAATGAAGATCAGCTCAAAAAACCCTCTACCCAACAACTAGAACCAAAGGTGATTAGGCTCTGATACCAACTGAAAGGAAGCAAGGTATACGGAAATGCTTCCTACACCGATCTACTAAGGAAAGATTTATGCAAATTTTTACTCTTATAGTTACAGATTAAGATGAACATTAATAGAAAAATAATAACAACTTCCAAATGCAAACACAAAACTCACAACACAAGATATATGTGGGGAAAACCCTTTTAGGTAAAAAATCCCACACTCCAAAGCTACCCAATATATTTTCAAGAATCAAGAAGATTACAATATACTTGCAGAGCAAGCTTTTTACAGGAGTGTATCCAACTAGAGATCCAAGAGGTAACTTGACATCTATAAGATTCTTACACACAACCTCCATCTCCAGCTCATGATATATAGGAGATACAATATAGTAAATCATTATCGGTAATTACAAAACCATGAGCTAAAACCACCCAAAAGTGGCACCCAAATTATCTCCAATCAAAGATGCCTTGTGATGTACCAAAACACACACCAACATGTGTAACTCTCCCCTTTACAACTCTTTTATGTGTCCAACACATTTTTACATTTCCCAAAAAATAGGAGGTCCAACTTCCGGAGGTCATAACTTTTGATCTGGGTGTCTAATTGATGAATCATTTGATGCGTCAGAAAGCTCGTGAAGATATCTATCACCCTATGATTGACTTTGTCAGTTACAACAATTTTTGGAGCATTTAGTAAAGTTTCAATTACAACAATTGAGTTCAAAACTTTTTTTGGCAGTTTCAAAAAATAGAAACTTTAATATCTCGCAATCCAGATATGATCTTGAGTCGAAACTCACCCGAGATGTTTACTTAGTTGTTCCGCACCTTCTGGGAAAATTTCAAGTCAATCTGAGGTCAAATGTAAACTTACTAAAAATAGTAAGTCCTACCATTTTTAGCCCTTTTAGAAACTTTGAAAGTTCTAGATCATTCTTCAAGATAAAGGGTATTCGAAAAGACCAAAACTAGGAAGAATAGTAACCTTTCGAAGTTGCAAGGTTGAGACATTTTTCTTAACAGTTCTCCAACTTTGTTCACTTCTCCTTTGGCACATGTGCATATGCCTCACAACTAAAAAATCTAAGATGTCTTAGTGAAGGCTTGTGCCCCAACCATGCCTCCATGGGTGTTTTATCAACAAGAGCTAATGTAGGAGACCTATTAATCAAGTAGCAAGTAGTGGCAATAGCTTCAGCCCAAAACCTTTGTTCTAGACTAGCACCACTTTAGAGCATACTCCTAGCCTTCTCTATCAGTGTCCTATTCATTCTTTCTGCAACTCCATTCTGTTGTGGAGAATACAGAGTTGTCTTTTGTCTATGAATGCCACAATCTTTACAGAATCTATCAAAATTATTAGATAAAAATTCACTGTCATTGTCAGTCCTCAATTTTTTTTTAATTTCTAGTCTGCAACTCAACCATTGCTTTAAATTATTTAAATTGACTAAATTTTTTAGATTTACTCTTTAGAAATATATCCATGCCCTTCTAATGTAATCATCAATAAATGAAACATAATATGTGGAATTTCCAATGGAAGGAACATCTACAAGACCAAACACATCAAAATGAATAAGATCTAATACACCACAAGATTTATGAGAACTTGAGTAAAAATGAACGCGGTTTTGTTTATCTTAAATGCAATGCTCACATAAATCAAATTCAAGATTACAATCAGTGAACTCTTCAACAAGGTTTTTATTTTTCAAGGTCCTTAGACCCTTTTCTCCTATGTGGCCTAATCTCTGATGCCATAACATAGTCTTCTATGCAGGCAATTTTGATACAAAAGAAAGAGTACCCTTAGGTACCCACAAGCCACGACCATCCACTGAAAATGAAACCCTCTCCTTTTCTAATGAAGTAGTCACAAATTTACTTTTCATAGAAGTACTATTGCACTCAATAGTGCATGCATCAAGATTATACAGTGTGCCAAGTCTGACACCTCTAGAGATAACCATAACACCTCTAACCATCTTGCATCCTATATCAGAAAAGACTATCTGCACACCGCATCTATTAGTTTGCTCACAGATAATAAATTTTGTGCTAATCTAGGGATATGTAACACACCATTAATTCTTTTTGTTCTACCATCAGGAAATCTAATTTTAACTTTACCACAGCCAACAATATTTAAATGTGAATCATCATCCAAGTACACCTTACCTCCATCGGATTCTTCAAATTTAGAAAACCAATCTCTATTAGGGGTCATATGGAAAGATGCACCTAATTCAATTAACCATGCATCATTACCTGCATGAGTGGCCAAAGCTACAATGAATGTATCACCATCTTCCTTCTCAAACTTAGAATCAAAATCAAATTTCTTCTTTTTCTTCTTCTTTTCTTCTTCACACTCCTTATGGAAGTGTCCATGCTTATCACAATTCCAGCAAATAACTTTGGACTTTCTAGGAGATTTGGATCTTCCCTTAGACTTGGATTTGTCACGCTTCTCACTCTTCTTAACTTTTTCTTTAGGTCTTCTATGAACACTTAGGGATTCTTTGGCACTAATGGATACCTTCCTCCTCATTTCTTCAAAAAGCAAAGAACCCATGACATCTTCAACTTTCAAGATAACAAAAGTACTCCCAATCGCCATAGCAAGAGAATCCCATGAATCAAGCAAAGAACAAAGCATGATCTGACATCTCTCCTCCTCATCCATTTTACACCAACTAATGCCAATTGAGCCACCAAAATCTTGAATGCTTCTAGGTGGTTTGAAATTCATCCACCGTCTTCCATTCTCAAGGAATACAATTTCTTCCTCAAGAAAATCTTGTTCACTAAAGATTTGGGTTGATATATTTCACCAAGTTTCTTCCATAGTTTCTTTGCAGATGGCTCTTCATGGACATTGATTAAAACAGAGTCTGTCAGACACAATCTAATTAGACTCTTAGATTTATGGTCCATAACATCATATTCAACAACCAAAGTAGCATCTATGGGCCTTGAAACTTTCTCATCAATAGCATCCCACAAATCTCGTTCAATTAATAGATCCTCCATCTTCAGCTTCCACATCTCAAAATTGTTACCAAAAAAATTTCTACTTCTATTCTCCCTGATGTGCTCACCATCTTAAAATCCCTGTAACAAGATCACAAAGTACCTTCTGCACAATCTCCCACTCAAAACTGGATTAGTTCAAAAAACCAACAACCCACAACTGAAACCAAAGGTGGTCAAGGTCTAATACCACTTGTAAGGAAGATAAGGTAGCAGAACAACCTCCTACACTAATCTTGAGAGGAGGGATATGAAGAACTTTTCATATCTTTACAATAGTTACATAAATAAACACAAATAGCAAAAATACCATGACACAGTAATTACGTGGGGAAACCCTTTCGGGAGAAAAACCCCATACTCCAAAGCCACCCAAAATATATTATTCAGGAATCAAGAAGATTGCAATATACTTGCAAAGCAAGCTTTCACAAAAGTATAACCAACTAGAGATCCAAAGGAAACTAAAGATCTACAAGACTCTTACATACAACCTCCATCTCAAGCTCCTGATATATAGGAGATACAATACAGTAAACTGCCAAGGGTAATTACAAAACCATGAGCCAAAACCACCCAAAAGTGGCACCTAAATTATCTCCAATCAAAGATGCCTTGTGATGTGCCAAATCACGTACCAACACGTGTAACTCTCCCCTTTACAACCATTTTAAGTGTTCAACATGTTTTCACATTTCCCAAAACATGAGGTCCAACTTCTGGAGGCCATAAATTTTGATTCGGGTGTCCAAATGATGAACTGTTTGATGCATCAGAAATCTCATGAAGAGATATATCAAGCTATAACTTGATTTTCTAGTTATGACAACTTTTAGGGTGTTTAGGGACCTCTAAGTGCCTTAAATTTGAGTTTGAAACCTTTTCCGAGAGTTTCAAAAATAGAAACTTTAATATCTTCAATCCAGATATGATCTTGAGTCGAAACTCACCTGAGATGTTTACTTGGTAGTTCTGCGCCTTTTGAGAAAATTTTGGGTCCATCTAAGCTCAAATGTAGAGTTACTTAAAATAGTAAGTCCTGCCATTTTTATCCCTTTTGGAAACTTTGAAAGTTCTAAACCATTCTTCAAGATAAAGGGTATTCGAAAAGACCAAAACTAGGAAGAATAGTAACCTTTTGTAGTTACAGGGTTGAGACACCTTTCCTAACACTCAAGAATCCATTGTTATGATTCCCTAATGTACCTAGGCCTTATCGTAGGAGGGGATTAAGGTCTTCTTGTGTAAATATGTTGTGTGTGTGATTTTGTTGATTAATTTTCTAATTCTATTTTTACTATTCTAAATTGAGTTTGGTTAAGTTCATTAAATGTCAAATCTTAGATTTGAACTTAAGAGGGAATTTTTGAGGTCATTTAATATTATTTTCTTTATTATTTGAGTAAAATTGAAGCCATAAAGTGGTGACCTATGAGATGGGATCATGCTTGAGTGTTTAAAAAGTGTTTTAGAAGTGTCTAGAGCCTTGAAAAGTGTCTTGGAAGATAAGTGGCAATATTTTGTAGGCAAATATGATTTTGAGTTGCAAAGTCAAACTTTAGCCTAGGTTCATTATATCTAGACATTTGTCATTTATTCAAACCTTTCTTGAAGCTTTGTTGAAGGTTAGCCTTCTTATTTTTGTCATTGTTATTTTGGGTTTCAAGAGGAGATTTGGGAAGAGTTTGTGGGATTAAAGAAGAGGAGAGGTTCATGAACTTGGATCAAGGGCCTTCTCCACCTTGTTCAAGCATTGAGGTAGGCTCTTTAGCCATTTTAGAGTGTGTTATTGTATTGTTGTTAAAATAATGGTTGAAAAGCTTGTTGATTTTTCCTTGAATACCCTTATTATTTTTCAAAATTTTATTGTTATGTTATGCATTTGTGTTGAAGTTCATGTGAGATGGGGATTATATTGTGTTGGGTGCAAATCTTTCCATTTGGGTTAAAAGCCACCCATGTAATGGGGTTGAGAGAGGCGCAGACCCTCTCTTGGAGAAACTTTCTATTGTAATATGATATTATTGGCATGAGTGTCTATGTGTGTGGGTGATTGTGTTGTGGATAGGAGTTAATCATATTATGGGTTATTTGTGTTGTTGTGAATATGTGATGTCGGTGAAGGAATATTGTGATGTTGTAGAGAGTTGTGGGTTCTTTGATTAGAGGAAATGGAGATTTCTTTGATATTATCTGCCCAAGAGGTTAGTGAGTCCTCTTGACCCCCCCTTGTTATGGATCTTGAAAAGATTCATTTTTTGTATTAGCCATTGGGTATTTTTAGATTTGTGTGTTGTGTGTTCTTGTGTTGTGAAAATTGGTTTCTTGAGAGCCTCCTAGCTTAGGGGTGGACTTGCAATGCAATTCCTATGGTTGGGAGGTGACTTAGCCTTGGTCATGTGAGGCTTTGTGGATTATTTGTGTTGCAAATTTGATTTAATTTAAGAAGGGATTCTTCATGGTGAAGAAATGATAACCATTTCCTTAATCTCATTTTGTAACCTAATTGTTAGTGGGGTCATGTAATTTTACCCTCTTTGGGTTGGTGCATTTGATTTCCATTAAAGGGTTGAGTCAAGTATGTAGATGGAAATATTGTTCCATTTGGTTATTGTAATTGTTGTTTATTGAGGAAGAAAGTTTACATATTTTTATACTCCAAAAATTAGAATACAATGTTATTTTTGAATTTAGTATGTATGTGTTAAACACAAAAAAAATACATTCAGCTAGTGGGATGAAATTATTTTCTTTAGATTGTTTTTTTTGTTATTTCGGATTTGTGTAAATCTTTTTTTTTCTAAATAACAAATAAATAATTTTTTAGGTTTTATTTCTAGTAGAAATTTGGTAGTTTTCTAATCTGGTATATATATACATCCTGTAGATATATTTTAACCTGTATGAATTATTTTGTTACCTATACTTGTAGAATTTTGTATGAGTGTTTTCAGATTTAAATAAACTTTTATTTATAGAAATATAGTTCTATATATATATATATATATATATATATATATATATATATATACACACACACACACACACACACACATGTTGATAACAATATGACTTATGAAATTTTCCTTCAAACATAGTTTTACAACGACGCAAAAAAAGTGATTTTCTCAATTTTATATATATATGCACTCTCTCTCTCTCTCACACACACGTATATGTAGTAGTTGTGAGGCATATCATTTTATGTTCTTATATAAAAAATACAAAAGAAATTTTTTTTTTTTAAAATATTATCCATCGATGTTTCTTTTAGAACAACTTCAAAGTCGTGAGGGAAGGTGGGGTGGGAACCCCACTATGGGCTATGTGGGGAGTTGTGGGGCTCCCCATAGATGGACCACCATAATCTTTTTTTAAATTTGTTTAGACAAAAATAAAATATGTATGATAAAAAAACTTTATGATTGATAATTTTTTTCAAGGCCTCACTGTTAACAAAAATCAAATGTGTGTATGTATATTTATATATATGCCATTTAGAAAAAAAAAGGAGTTATGTTTTTAATTTCACATTTATCTCAGTATTGGCAGATACCTATACAAAGAAAATAAAAAATAAACCATAAACCATACTTCTATTATAGAGAATTTTTGTATTCGTCAATTTTGAAGATATACATTTTTTTGTAAACTGATAATGATTTTGGAACCCTTTGTTGGCTGTAAAACTTAAGAATCATTTTAGCTTTTTGAAAACAAACCCTATCCAAATAGCAATGTAAATCTAGTTATTCTCTATGTTACCCCAAGTTTTCGAGACAAGGACGACAAGGGATGACAAAGGGGATGGCTATATAAAAAGTAGGATTTTTTTTAAATATAGGGAAATTTCAAATATTCATATGATAACATTGATAAATCATTCATCATATACATTATAGATCCTTAATACATAAAATTTGAGTTGAATTAAGAGTTCACATGGGAGTAGAACAAATTAGAAATTGTCAAAACTTAATTGCTTTCATAATTCATTATCAATATGCATGTGATATTAAAAAATACAACAAAGTGCCCAAAGGTTGCATGTTTCAACTACAAAATGAAATTACAAAAACAAAGAAAGTATGTTGCTACCCCTAATTTGCATATGTCAACACTGCATCAAAATTGGAGTCATCATTTGAGTCATTGCAATTGTGAGGGGCTCCCTCATCCAATAGATTCCCAACCAACCCCCCTTGTGCCTTCTCCTCATCATCCTAGGTAGCATCTTCAGGATCAACATCCCACCATAAAGATGGAGTCTATCAATACTTTGGAGTCTGATAATCCTAAAATCACAAAACACTATGAATGGCCACTAACTTCTTTACTTATTTAGAGGTAAACCTATTCCTCTTAATGGAGTGGCTAAAGCCATATGTGGACCAATTCCTCTTTGGAGCAAAGGAATTAACAACTTGTGAAAGAAGGTGAATGGAAAGTATCCTCAACTCTATTGTATCCTTCACGTGCTATGTCCACTATCCAATAGGGCCAGTTTGAGATAATGTAGCTCTATCTATTTTCACCTCTAGTTTACTAAATGTTTGACCATGAAGATTTGTGAAGGCAAGTCATTGTGGGTGAAGTATACTAGACTTCTCATTTGAATACATCTTTTGAAATGCCTTCATTAACCCTTCTTTCACTTCTTCATCATCATGAAGAGGCATCCTTCCAACCTTTGGTGCATACCATTTGGGATTTAGAGAAAAGGATACCATATGAAGTGGGGTGTTCCTAGTGTTCCACCTCTGCATCACAATGGGCTTAATATGCTACTCATATAAACCCAAATTAGGATCCTTAGCAAAAATTGATTGCTTCATCTTCCCAAGCATGTAGTCAAATGTCTCATAGATCTCTCTAGGACTAGGAGAGTCTGTATCAACATATCTAATAACATTTACAATAGGTGAGATGAAGGAGCAAACATATCCACAAAGAGCAAACAAAAAATCCAAAAAAGAATAAGATTATGAGACTCAATGTTAAATGACAAGTTTTAAGCTTAGAAACATTGAACAATAAAATTAAAATAAAAAATTTAAAAATAAAATCAACAATTTAATATTTAATAAAATCAACAATTTATTAATAAAATCAGCAATGTCTTACCTCACAGCGGACCACCAATCATCATCAAGGATCCTTTGTTTGATAGATTTTCCTTTAGTAAAGCTTGAATTAGTCCATATAGTCCATTCTAAATTCACCATCATCAATTGTAGAGGCTCATGCACCTCAAGCATCCTCTCTAATAAAATGAAGTAACTGACATATCTTGTCTCCGCAAGTTTGAGGAATTCCTTATTTGAAAAAGTCTTGAAGAGAGAATGATATAGAGTAGGGGTGTAGAACCACTAAACTAACTCAATCAATCCACCTCTAGAGTCTTGAACCATCAAATAATGGGCATTCCTTCACAAACTGCCCTAAATCCTAGTAGCCTTCCAAAAAGGCCTTTTTGACCATAACTTTTCCTAAAGAGCTGATCTCTAGAAAAGAAGACTTGTTTCAGATACCCATTTGGACATTATTAAACATATCTCAAAATGGGGTATGATTTCTTTGTACAGAATGGCTCTATTTTTTACTGTCCTCTTTTCTCACGAGGCCTAATAAGGCTCTTTGGCTAGGTCACAATGGGGTTTTTGACTCAAAGAGTCTCTAGTCCTGCTCTAACACTTCCAACACATCACATATGATCTTAAACAACTATCCATGTCACATGGACCCTTCTCCACTAGCCTTTTACAACAAATCTCTAAGCCTATAGTGTCTTCTAGGTCTCATACATAGAGATATCAGACCTAGGGCATCATTAAAACACGTGCAAACTGAAACCTTGGTTACTGAAACTTTGGAATATGAATATATATACAATTAAAGACCATTCCACCAATTTATAGGATTTTTCACCATGGAAAAAGAAAGTTATTGCAAAAATAAGCCACTAGAAATCCTAGGTCTGCAACAGGGTAGCTGGAAAGATTCGACCATTAGACAAATTAAACAACCTTTTCTTTTGACTTGGTAAGAATTAAAAATGTCTAAAAAAAACCATATTTCCAACCATATAAGTCTCAGACCCATACTAGTTCATACAGGGTTGTACAATGCATTTTACTTGTTGTAAAACAGTGAAATCTGGGTATGGCAAACACCAATTTCATCATAACTTTTCCAAAACTTAATGAAATCAAATGAAACCAAAAGCAACTGAAAGGTGAACCACATATCTAAATTTTGTATTCAATTATAGGGTCGTACAATGGTGTACAAGGCCATACAACATGAAAGAGCAGTGTTATTGCAAAGAAAAACACAAAAAAACTTCCTCCAAATGCTCCAAATCTTATTCAAATGATCAACAACCACCCAAAAATGAGTTGGGTGATACATTTTAATACATTTCTTATCACTCCTAACATTTGTAACTGCTTCTTGAATGATTTTTCCAATAAAACATAAAAAATGACACCTTTTTCCTAGTTGCCTGACAACTTTTAACAACTTTTACAATATCTTGACAATTTTTGTATTTTTAAAACAATTAATCTCAAAACTTCACAAATGACTTCCAAAATGATCATGAATGGTCCACAATGACCTTATTCATATGAAACAACCCAAAAAGGACAAAAACCCAAAGATTAATTATTTTTTGCATGAGGTGGTCCTGCACAAGAGAAAGTGAGGTGTGGTGGTTGCAATTGAACATCTAAATATGTCTAGCTTCTGCCACCACTTGCTTCACTCATTTATCTTCACTATGTCTTTCAAAGCATTGTTTAATGCATGAACACAACATGGGGTTGAAAATATGTGCTTGTAAGCACCCTCCACAATCATGCCAACCAATTTTCACACACGTAGCAAATCAATGACCACCTATACAACATTTGAGGCCCCAACCTCCTCTATGACCTCTCTCAAAATGTTAAATTGGAAGTCTGCATCCTTATGTTTCCCTAAACAATCAAGAGCTCTAAGAAAATAAGAGCCAATTCTGCATGTGACTATGATGTTGATGAGTGGCTGACATCTAATATTGGTCCACCCATCCATGACAATAGAAAAACTTGTCCTGATCCAAGTCTGCCTCATGTCCTCCATCACCAAGCTCACTATAGAATATTCTTTGTCAAGGAGGGTAGTGCATAGTTTATGATCTCCAAGGGGACAAATGAGAGACCAATAGAAGCTACATCTTTGATCATTGTTTTAAGTAAGGATAACAGGACACATGAAATGGGATGGCATGTGCATAAAAAAATCGGCAATGGAAGACTCTGTCACATCCCATGCATGCACATTGAACATACTTGTAATTGTTCTTAGTCTCTCACTACCACAAGTCTAGTTTCTCTTTCCTATGGTGGCAACATTACTACTACCACTACCAACCATGAATAACATAGGCATAGCTAATTGTGCAGAATGTACTTGCATTAGCACACCTTTAGGCCTCATTTTTGCCTCCATATACAATTTATGAACCTCTACCTTCTCATCATCCTTTATGTCTAGACACACCTTAACTCCATCATCTATAATGCTCAAGAAATGAGACCATACCGTAGTGTAGTCTCCTCTAAAATATTTCTTACAAATATGAAACAACCACACCCTACTCCCCCTTGAATTTTTTTTTTTGACATATAGGGCTATCACAAAATGGAGAAAAGGTTTTTTGGAGTTAAAAGGGCCCTTTGCATAAGGTTTCAAGATGGAAAAATGGCACTCAAATGGATTTTGTGGCTATTCTCCTCCACCCACAACACTCCCACACCATGATGAACCCCAGTTGAAGCTAAAATTCTAATATTTATTCCATTTTCTTCCACTTCATAGTCGCTACTCTCATTTCCACTACTGCTCATGTTGTTTTGTGAAAATATAATGCAAGTTCAAACTGAAAATTGAAAAAATCAGACATTTCTTCATTTAAACATTAAAAAAAATTAGAAAACAAATGAATGAATGACTTACCTCTTTCACTTGTTTTGCTGTCTCACTCCCAATGATACCCTAGATTCAATTTCTCCTCCAACTACTCCTTCAAACCCTACTAAAAAAAATATTTCTCCTCTTTTTTGGCTATAGTGTTTTTGGACAAGCAAAAATGATGTTAAAATGAAAATGAAGTTCATTTTCCCCATTTAGGATGAGCTAGGATGTGGGGGCCCACCTAAAACAAGATAAAATAATTTATTTCAGATCTAGGCATTTAAAAAAACAAAAATTTACTTTAATGTCAAGACAACCAGTCATCCTTGAACACTTTTTGGGACGTCCAGAAGCTTTTGGGATGCCCCTTGCAATTTTTTTTAGAGATGACCTGGGGACATCCTCGAGGCATCCCCACATCCCTGAAACATTTTTGAGATGGCAATGCCCCAAAAAATACTGGGGACACATTCCCAAGCAACCCTGGTTATTCTCCTTCCCGTGGTATGCATGTGAATGTTTTCTACATAGAATTCATGTGGGATCCATATTTGGCCCAAATCTATAAAAATATAATAGAATAATGTAAACACTTAGATAAATTTAAAACAAACACAAAAAAACCCTAATTGAAAGTAGAAGAAAATAATAAAAATGGATTGTTTCTTATGAGATCATTGGTAGGAGGGTTATGGAGGATTTGGGTACTTTCCTAGGTTTTTCCATGAGGTTGCATACCTAGCCCTCCATTCAGCCGCACACAAAAGAATAAAAAGAGAAATGAGCAAATGAGAATATTTAGGGAAAGGTAAGAGCTTTATATGCCTTTTTTTAAGGTGTGACTTAATTTTTTTTAATTTTATTTATGAAATGCTCACCCATCTCCTATAATTTAGCTAACCAAATCCTTGTTTAGTGGATTGATTTAAGTGATGTTTCTTTTTAAAATTTGATTTATTAGCTTTGGGTTATCATTTATATTTTATTATTGCATTTTTCCAATTATGTCTTTTTTGAAAAATTAAATTTAAGGAATTTAACTTTAGCTAAGCAATTTTATTTATTTAAATAAGAAAAAGGAAAATTAGTGGTAGATTAAATGTATTGGTGAAGAAATCAATGTTATTTTATTTTCTCTCAAAATTAGATAAAGAAATTATATGTTATTTATTTTTTCAGTTTTAATGAGGAAAATGTGCTACATTAATTGTCTTTTTTATATTAAATTAGTGAGCTTAATTTATAATGTCGCAAAGTATTTAAAATTAATCTTTTCTTTTTGAATTTAAAAGTGGTCTTTTTTACTGTCATTTAATTTTAATTATAGAATGAGTTTAGGTAGTAATTAAAATATTGTTAGATGTATGGTTGGAACTTATGATTAAATTTGGTTAAATATTTTGGTAATTACAGTTATGGTTCTAGTTGCTTTAAGGTGATGATGTTTTATCACTTCCACTTAGGAAACTTAGAGGAAAATTACTTTTGCAAGTTTTCCCTTCGCGATGTTGTGCATAATGACGTTGATACCTTGGTAGACCATCTTCATTTTATTTTAGGGTGTTGCAACTAGGATTCCATCACCTGTAATTATATTATTTACCTTCACCTCATGCAACATGCCCTCATTTGTTGCACATGTAATGATGTCGAGTGTGCATCTTTCTTGACTAGAAGTAGTGTTACCCTTAGTATTATAGTGTTTTACGTAAAAAAAATTAGTCCCATTGTGTTTATGTCTATTTTTACATGCGTGTACAAGTGAGCATGACACTCTGTCTCTCTATTTGCAAGCTTCTTTTCGTGGGGAGTTTTTCCTTGGATGAAGTTTTATCTTTCACAATTTGTTGAGGGACACATTTTGTACATAGGTACCTAACATGGCTACACATTTTTGGGAACCATCCATATATCCATCTTTCCTACCCACCTAAGCTATGCTTATGGGTGGTGTTGGTGCATTCTTTTATTTTCTTACATTTATTTAATTAATTTATTGCATAAATTATGCACCTAGGATAAGATAATCTTACTTAGGTAGGTTACATTTACATCATGTGACATATACTTTCCTAGTTTGGGGGAGATGTTATGTACACATGTGACTACATCTCCTTTCTCCCATAGTGGTTATACATTTACATCTCTTGGTGATGTATTCTATATACATACTTGTAGCTCATTGTTGAGAATCTCTCTTGTATCTCTTTTGATATTACATCCTAGAATAGAATAGAATTAATTTAGATCATTTTGGTCTTTTGATTTCTCTGTGCTTGCCTTTAGATTTATTTAACTTGGATGGCTATCTCTATAGCTAAACCTTACAAGATAGAATATATATGGGAGAAGAGATAGACATAACACAAGAGGAAGAAACTTGGGGAACCTTAGAGGTGGGAGGGGTGACAACAATGGGAGAGGGTTGGGTAGAAAGGGGGAAGATACACTATGCAAATAACTAGAATAATTAATTTTACCACTAATAACTTGATGAATCTCAAGACCAAATGGTGCACCAATCAACAAATTATGAAGACGTTCAACTAATTATGTAGGAGAAGCAACATTAGCAAGATCTTGGAAATTTGATTATGTAGTAACAAAATGCTCTTACCTATTCACACATGCCTCATGATAAAAATTAGGTTGTTCATTATGATTAGCATTCATGGATCCAAATAGGAATATCTTGATTAGTTGAATGAGAAGCCATAGTTGGATTTACATAAGAACTTCTTCTCAAAGGGAAATTAGAATAATAGTGAGAATTTGGTATCCAAAACCTAAAGGATAAGAGTGATAAACCAAGGATAAGAGGTTGATATAATCTCAAAAAATAAAAAGTCTCAGATTTGAAAATTATAAGACAAACCCTAATGGGTTGTAAAATTACACAAGTTCGCCAAAAATGAAAAGGGAAATAAAATCCCTTTGGCATAGGTCCCAAGGTAAAAAATAATTAAACAAATAATCAATAAATACCCCACTTGATAAAGAGCTAGGACTAAAAATATCTAGAATAAACACACGCAAATAATTACAAAATTTAAAGAATAAAATAAAGGTACTTAGCTAGAATTTAGATAATCAAATGTGTAGTGAAAGATATTTGGAAATTATTCATTAATGTGTAGAAAAACTAGGACTTGTTGGATAAACACCTTTGAATTTGAAAAATAACCATCTATTTGTCTAGCTCACTTCTACGATTGTAGAAGTGATCTATGTGACTATGAATTTGAATTGTGTCTACAAATTTGAACTTTGGTACACAAATTTAAATTCTTTGATTTTTCTATCTTATTTTGGTTCACCTTGTTGTCATCAACTTGCATCTATAGGGGATGTTGTCTAGGGACACCTTTGAGGATATGTTAGGCAAGGAATTGTTCTCCTTTGGTAAAATTCTTAAATACCAATTTCATGGATTAGAAAATGATTAAAAATAAAAATAATCATGCACAAATGCCTAGATGCTCATGTAGTATTTATGTTCTAATAATTCTTTTAGAATGATGACTCAAGTAGAAATAAGAGCTCCTAGAAGATGTTGAATTTCTCTAGATGTTCAAAATGAATTAGGGTTATTCCCTAAATAAAAATTTAAGGGTGCAAATGAAATATTTCATGATTCAATTCATCACACAAGGGTCACTTAAGAAGGGGTCTATTAGTGCTCCAAAGGGTTATTGTGATTCTAAAGGAAATGAATTGAAAAATTAATCCTAGGGATATGAATCTAATTTAGACTAGGTGAGCCTTATAATGAAACAACAAGCTATTCGAGCCAATTGACAAGAGTAGGTACAATCTCCTTTACATTTCAATATCTATATAGCTTAGGAGATTGATCCCTAAAGAACTCATAGGATAATCAAAGAGAAATGTTCTAATACTTGTTGGATTGAGTGCTTCTGGATTTGACTTTGATAGAGTTTTTTCTCTCAACGCTTCGGATCACACTCCATGATCCATAATTTTGTTTTTATTCGCTTGCTTTCTTTCTCCTGATGATGGATCACATAGTGTGATCCAAAACATTGAGAGAAAAAACTCTATCACAGTCAAATCCAGAAGCACTCAATCCAACATTATGGACTGTGGAAAATTAATGAGTTTTAATACTTGCTAGAAACAAAAGGTAAACCTTAAGACATAGATTGAATCCTTTTTTACTTTTTCATGAATTATTTTCTGTGTTAACTTTTGTGATCATTTATTAGTGTAGGTTTTTATTTTCCATTGTTTGGGTTATTCTATTTTTCCTACACATTTTTGTATCTTTTTTAGGTTGTTAGGAGAGGGTCATTTATGAGGGTAGATGGCATATTCCATGAGTGTAACTCTCACCTATTTTTGGTTATTAGAATTACTTATCCTATTGGTTCTATTTGTCTCCTCTCTTATCTATATGTAATCATTCACCTTGCATGATTTTCACGTATTGTGAGTTTTTGGTTATGCATTCTTTCTTTAATCCATTTTTGTCTCATGAGTATTTGCATGATCTCTCATTTCCTAATCTCTCTTATTTCTTCTATTATGATCTTAAATAATTTGTTGAATGGATTTCATGTGATTTGTCCTTGCACTAGGTCTTGGTAGTTTCTTAATTTTTGTATATTCTAGCATGGTATTAGAGCCATGGTGTTCAAGGTAGTTCATTAAGTTTTTGATTTTTGAGAAATATTAGTTTTTTAGGTTTTGGGTGTGATCTATTTTTGGCACATTGTGTAACGTTTTGATTTCCACCATTGTGTCCATGAGGCTTAATAAAGTTAGAGTAGACTTTTATTTCATCAAAAATAGATTCTAGGAAGCTAACCTTCATCTAGATTTAATGCATGCATTTATCTAATCAATTTTTATAGGTGGTATGAATTTTGATGCATCCTAGCCTAAATTTGACCACACCATTAAGCTCAGTGACATAGGAAACCCTAAGATTTACTATAAAATTATCCATTTTAGAGCAAGTTATTTGGGGGGCCTAGAGATTTTTTGTTTGGTAAGAGGAATATTTTATGGCATATTCTATTTGGAGGTCTAAGGAAATTCATTTACTAAGATTCTATTCATGGTACTGGTTCGTACAAAGTAGAGGTTTCTTTTATGACATTTGAGGTTCTTTTGTAGAGTTTGAGGTTGTTTTAGGTGGGTTATGGTAGCTAGTATACCCCATACACAATATTTATATAATTAGTTATAGCTACCACTCATTGGTTTTCATCATACAAACATCGATAATGGTCTACACACAATCCCACAACCTCTCTTCCACTAGCCACCATAGCCTCCAACCATAGTGGTGAATCTTTGGCTTTATCCAATGGTTAATATGCCTCCTTTGGTGGTTCACATGATTTCATCTAATGGTCAATGATGTTGTCTTTGTAAACACTAACATCCCTCCCAACAATCATACCTACCATCCATAGAATTCTTTATACTACTAGTGTATATAGTGGAATGTTTAATTGTCAGCATGGGAGTCATAGGCTTGCGCCCCACATCATGCCATGTCATCATCAGTTTGACACTGTAACCATAATTCCCTACCACATGCACTAGCTATGTCATCACTTACACCACCCTACCACTTGACTACCACATAATCTTACCATATGGCAACATCATCTCATTTGTATAGTGTCATGTCAACTCTCAACATGTCAATTGCATGTGCTTGCTATTTGTATTGATAACATCATCATTCATACATGATGACATCATCCTAAGAACCATGTAATGCTAATGCAATGTTGATATCACCATCTTCTTTGGCTTGGAAGGGGGACCCCTCTTCATTAGCATTTTCATTTTCACACCCCAAATTCAAATGACTATATCTTAGTCATTCGAAGGGATATTTAGGTGCAATTTTTCTATTTTGGTTATTTTTTAATTATCTACATGCTTGTGTAGCTAGTTTTTGAATTTGACTTCCCAATTTTCCAATATTTTAGTTTTATTAAATATTTTGTTGTTAAATCATGCTTTTTGGGACTTAAAATGTTCATAACTTTCACAAATAATCTCCTTTTTTAGCACCATTTTTTAAAAGTTGGTATTTTTTCAAGCTCTACACTTTTGTATAGTTTTTCTATTCTACAAGCACTTTGTACTTTCAACTTATTTGTTTTTTTAGAACTCTGAAAACAAATTGTAATCAAATTTTTGCATGGTATAACACACTAAAATAAAGTACCAAACTCTTTAATTGTTGGGAGTCATTGCACAAATTAGTAACACCAGGGTTGCATTATGTTTTCTTGTATTATTGCACTCTCACTTTATTTTTCCACTATGGATCAGTTGCCTATTCCTCTTACTCCATATAATTACTATAAATGGAAATCTCAAATGCTAATCATGTTGAGAAGCAATAGATTATTTAGGATTAATATAGGTATAGAGGTAGATCCCAATGAAGATTTAGAGAAAATTAAGTGGCATAGAAAATGTGATGAGACCTATGGTTTATTATGTTTATCTATATCTCTTGACCTACTCTTCCACATTGAGTCTTCAAATTCATCCAATCACATTTGGACTTCTTTATCTAGTTTGTTTTGGTATAGAATGTTATGAGAGGTCAAAACATAGTAGCTTGGACACTATTTAGGACTTCTTCACTAATCTCAAATCCTTTAAATTATAGTTGAAATATTGTGTGATTAAAAAAGAAGACACTCAATTGATTCTTATTATTCTCTCTAAAATTGGTCTAGATTACTCAGTTTTTGTTTCTATCTTTTATGCTACTAAGGTTGCTCTCATAACTACATTCATTATGCCATCTCTTGATGACTTTTCTACTTCACTCACTAGGGAATAGGATAAGCTTATTTAGGTGGGCACTCTAAAACCCTTGAAGTCATATGTCTTGGTTACAAACAAGAACACAAAAATAGAAAGGGTTTGACAACAAAGATAAGAAACAAAAAATATAAGGAGAAGGAGAAAAAGGATCATAAATCCACTACTTCAAAAGTAGCATCTGATAGCTCCTCTTAAAAAGGTGAAAAACTAAGAAAGAGAAGGTCAAATGTTCTTATTGTAAGAGACCTAGTCATGAAATGCATGTGTCTGATGAAGCAAATTGATCACTTGCACACATTATAGAAAAGAAAAATATTAGAATTCCTAATTTAATTAAATAGAGTTCATCAAATAAGGGATCTTCAAAATCATAGGACAACTAAGGGAAAATGAAAGGGCAAGGCCCTTGTAGTAGTTGTAGCTCTACCTTCCACATGAATACTTGATTTTGGTGCCTCATACAACATGGATTCTTCATGATATGATTTCACTTATTCTGTGTCTTATTCCATGCCACATATTAATGGGTGATAGAACTCCAATTGAGAAATGTGGGAGAGGATCCATTTGTGTGGGTTATGGGAATTTTAGGATGTTCTTTGTGTGTCATCACTATCAACTAATCTCCTGTAAATTTACTAGATCACTCACACTAGTTTGGACAAGTGGGTTGAGTTCACTTGATACATTGTTTTTTTCAGAGATGCACAATAGTTCTATAGTGGCAATTGGGATAGAAAATTACCAGTTTCAATTGCATGAGTTTTCTCACTTTGTTCTTGATTCTCTTTCAACTACACTTCTCACTCATTTTGATGAGGTGAGTAAGTTGTGGCATGAGCATTTCAAGGATTTGAACTACTATACTTGTAGTAGCTCAACCAATAGGGAATGGTTATAAGGTTTCCTTCTATTTGCTTTTTTGATGGTGTTTGCCAAGGCTGCATCTGTGGTAAGCATCCTAAAGAGAAGTTTGACAAAGGAAAAGCATGGAGGGCTATTCAAATTCTAGAGTTGATTCAAAGTGACTTATCCATCCCACTTATGAACCCTTAATCCAACATGGCTAGACACATCTAAACCTCATTGTGACTTTTATAGGTATACATGGGTGTATTTTCTTCAATAGAAGTCTAAAATCTTTGAGAATTTTTAGGACTTAAAATCATTTGTAGAGAAACAAACAAGGAAAACCATCAAAGTTCTATGCATTGATAATAGTGGTATGTTAACCATCATTTTGCGTAGTTTCTTACTTTTGAAGGGATTTATTTGTAGTGTATAGTTCCATATAGTCCTTAGTAAATTGGTGTGTCAAAGTGTAAGAATAGATCATTGAAGGAAATGGCTAACTATATGATTCGTTGTAGACCTCTTGCACCATAGTATTGGGTAGAGACCATTAACTATGTGATTTGTAATCAAAACTACATTCCTCATTGATCCTTGAAGATAATCACTCCTTTCAAAGCTTGGAGTAGTTGGTAACCCATAGTAAAATATTTTAGGGTTTTTGGTTCTTCAACATGGGCCCAAAATCTAGTAAAGAAACATAAGTCTATGGATCCATAGAGTAGGCCTTGTGTCTTTGTGGTCTATTTTGATGGCATTAATGGATATAAGATTCTCCACCCTTCCACACACGAGTATTTTGTTGAGAGTTCTACTCTTGACACTTCTCCACCATCAAAATTCACATTGGATTCACATGGGATTGGTGACAACACTTTAAAGATTCAAATCCACCTAAGCACATTCCTAATGATGAGGGTCCTTCTTCCTCTACTTTAGCTAACAAGAGTCATGATGAGGATCCATCTCCTTCCTCTCCTAGTCATTATTTTGAAGTTGAGTAATCTCGTCCTATTCTTTGGCTTCTAGTCCAATTTGGGCTAAACAAACTGTATTCTATAGTGATTGGGCTGGGGATCCTTTAGATACTAAGAAAATAAGATCACAATTTCAAGGAGATCCACATGTTTTCATTTCCTTGATTTTTGATCCACGGTCATTTTGTGAGGCATCTAGTATCCTAGAGTGGGATGTAACTATGAAGGAGTACAATTCATTGGATTAAAACCATAATTGGGATTTGGTCCCCCTTCCTAAAGGGAGGGAATATTATTTGATGTAAGTGGATATATTGGACAAAATTTATAGCAAATGGATTAGTTGATAAGTTTAAAGCATAATTGATCACAAAGGGATTTTCATATGTTCATGGAATTGACTTAATTGAGACCTTTGCACCAGTTTCTAAGATGAATTCTATCTAACTCACACTTGCTATTGTTGTAGCACATCATTAAGAGGTTTATCAAATGGACATGAGGAGTTCTTTTCTTCACAAAGATTTGAGGAAGAGATATATATATGGAGTAGCCACAAGGTTTTTCTACATGATTCTTCCATGGCTTGTAGACTTTGGAAAGCTATCCATGACCTAAAACATGTCCCTTGGCCTTGGTACACCAAGAATGGTTCCTTCCTTCTCATAGTTGGGTTCTCCATATGTCATTTGGATATGAACATCTACATCTTGCAACATGATGAATCTCTCCTATTTCTAGTTTTCTATGTTGATGATTTACTAATTAGAGGGAGTTCTTCATCATCCATTACAGTAGTGAAAACTACCCTTCATGATAGGTTTTCTATGATTGATTGGTTGTTGCATTATTTTCTAAAGATTCAAATATCTCAATTTGCTTCTATGATCACTATTACATAATCCAAGTTTGCACTTGACCTACTCTCGTCATTCCACATGGTAGGTTGTAAGCTCGCTCCAACTCCCTTTCTTTCTAGAGTCAAACTTGAGGCACATTATTCTTCACTATTGGTTGATGCTACTTTGTCTTTGATCGCTTGTTGGTAGCCTCATTTAATTGACTCATACATGGCCCAACATTTCATATTACATTGGCATGATCTCTCAGTTTATTTAGGACCTCCATGACTTGCACTAGAAGGAAACCAAGTGGATTCTTTAATATATGTAAGATTCTATCACTTAATAACTAAAATTATTCAGAAAAATAATAAAATATTATAATAGATTAATATTTAACCCATGAATATTTTTTATTACTAAAACATAATTTAGTAAAGTTAAGAACAATGCTTAGTAATTTTTTTCTTTTTATTCATAAGAGAATATCCAAATATTGAATATTACAAAGAGCTAATCAATATAGCTTTTGAAATACAAATAAGGACTTAGTCCTTTTACAATCAAGATGGTCTTCAAGTCTCATTTTTTAAAATATCAAAATAAATACAATCACCTAATAAAATTTTTTGAAGTCATTATTTTCAAAACATGGAGAGAAGAGAGAGAACATCATTAAGACACTTTTTTGCCCAACACATGAAGCACTAAGCTTCCCTGCACTAACTTCCAAACTAGAGAAGCTTGGCCTTTCAACGAAGGATCTAGAACTTTGAAGCTGACATGTGTGAAAGAATTTGATGCAACACATTTTCACTAACAATCTAGCATACTAACTAATTCATATGTACTTAGAAAACATGATATGGTATAGAACAAAATCAAATTAAGTACTACACATATTCAATTTAAAGCTTTGGCCAAAGCATCTTTTATATTTAGTACTACACTACATATTAGGATGTAAGCTAGTAAACTAACTATTCTCTAGTTACCTAATATTCAACACCTGTTTTATCTCTCCCATGTATTCATATGTAGTACTACATTGACATATTATAATATAACCCATATAGTTTTAAAACATGATGATAAAATCAACACATAAACAAAAATTGGCAAAACAAATGCCTCAAACAATTCTAAGCAATAGCTAACAATGCAGTGTGATGATGTCCTAATCATAGCATAATAATATCACAACATTCATAAATTAGTTGGAAAAGTTTTCTAATTCCCAATAAGGAGTAATTCTATCTTAGTTTTAAGATACCTAGAGTTAGAAATCATTGTGTGTACACATTATTGTCATTTCTAAGAGTAAGGCACCAAAAGGTAGTCATGGAATATATATATAACTTAGTCTAAATTTCTAGATTACAGTGGAGTCTAAATACCAGATATAACCTTATCTTGGGCTTTCTTAAGAATGAGATCATACTATTTTATGATTCCCATGTTTACAAAAGCACTTTCAACTTTTTTTCTCATGTTCTCATTCTCATACTTATAGAATATTCTTAAGATATAAAATCAATATGCACAAGAATTAATATATCAAACTAAATTGCATCTAACTCACACCATGGTGACTCTTCACTTTTCAATACATAGGAAAACATGCACATCATTACATAATGTCATTAAAGTTTACCAAAGTATCAAACAATGGTATATTATCAATCCTCATACCCTTGAGACCATAAGTAACAATGTCTAATTTACAATTCAATGTTATATTCAAACTCTTAGTTATGACTTGGTAGGAATACATAATGTCAATAGGCTAATTATAAACTAGGTCAAACATTATATCTTGAAACATGTTCACAACATAACTTCACATTATAATGTATAATGATATTACCACGAGAGTGGGAAAGTGATGATGAAAGAGATGAACCAATAGAGGTTGAAGAAGAGCCAGAGCAAGGAGCATCATGAGATGTAGCTCAAGAGGTTGATATTGATGAAACAAAAGATAATGTGCCTCTTGCTGACAAGAAAGGCAAAGCAAAATTTTTCAAGGAACCACAAAAGAAGTAGATGAGGTGCAACATATCTCCAATAAAAACCAAAACTTCTAAGAGGAAGATTGTGCCTAGTGGGAAAGGAGAAGGCTCCAAGGCAAAGAAAGTTAAAGGCTCATAGAGTGAACCAATGGTAGATTCTTCATCTGCTGATGCAATAGTTCCTCCTTCCTCCTCCATTGCACCAGTTAATCATGTCATTGTTGTATCTTCTTCTCCTACTGTGTCAATTGTTGCACTCCCTATTTCTTCAAGTGTTTGTGTTATATCCTCTTCCCCTGTTTTACCTGTAGTTTCATCACCTCCCTCTCCTCCATCATCTTCTCCTAAGCTTCCAGCCATTAGCTCTCCCACTTCTTCATCCTTTCTACCTTCCATTTCCATCTTAGCCATCATTCTTCCCATCTCTTCATCCTCTTCATCTCCTTTCCCCATTTCCATTTCTATTTCCTTTCTTTCTGCTACTCCACCTTCCATTATCTCTTTAGCTCCCATCTCCACCATCTTGTCTCCACCATCTTTCTCCTTGCCACCCCTCAATCTTTCCAATCCCATAATTCTTTCCACAATGCTTCCTCCTCCCTCCATTCCTCCTTCCTTAGGTTTTGCAACATTCACAAACCTATCCCATGTGCAAATGCCCCATTGTGTTATAGATTCTTTGATGGAAATCAATAATTCCTTGACTCGTCCATTCTGGGATACCAAGGATGTACCTAGACCTTCCTCCCCGCAAGTGCCATTGCTGGAGGGGATTGAAAAGGTATGTACTGAGATAAATATCATTGTAGAAGAGGAGGTTGTAATTGAAGATGTGACAGATAAACCTCTTACAGATGTAAGCATGGTGGAGATAGTGGACTTAGATGATAGTCTAGTCAAAGAGAGCACAAATGATACTGCAATAGACACTACTACCCAAAACATTACACAAGATTTGCAACAAATAGGCCATCCTGACTCACCTCCAAAGGCAGATGCAATAGTCACAGGGGATCAGGATAATATATGTAAATGCACTGGGTCTGATGACAATATTCTTTCAGATTCTTTGAATAAAGGAGATAGCCACAATGGCTATCCTGGTAATTTTTTGGAAGCTCCAACATGGTTACAACAAAGGATCAATAATCAGCCTCCCAGAGTTGAGGTAGTAGAGCTAAATTTGGACAACTTTTTGGCCTAGATAGAGAAATAAAAGAAGCAAAAGAAATCTAAAACTCAATCTAGAATTTATAAGGATGCTTCAAGTTCTCGGATAGCAGAAGTTGTTGTGCCTCCCGCATAAGCTAATAAACAAGATGTCTTCCTAGAGGACTATGTAGTGACATCAATTAACCTGGGTCCCTCTTCTAGAATGCACAAAATTGATGAGTTCAAAGATTCAGTGTCTAATATTTTGAGCAGGTTGAATAAGGATGAATTAACCAAGAAGCAGCTTAAGGAACAAAATGAGGAGTTGAAATCTTGCATTAGATATTTAATAAATCCATCCCATACATAAGATGGTATATCCATAGCCCCTTCTATCCTCTCAAAGGAAGAACTTGCTGAATTTGATGGTATATGGTTGGTCACAACTTTAGTTACTAAAGAATGGATAAGGGGGATTTTCTTGGATGGTTGTGCAATAATAGAAGATGTGGCTGAGATTCATAAAGATTTTTGTGCCCTCAAGTACAAATGGGATGAGGTGTTAGAGGACTATAAAAACTATGATGAATATTACTCACATATGCATCCCCGAGTCCTCGTGATGAGCAAGCTATCAGAGGAGGTTTTGGTAGAAGAGAAAATTTTGAGTAAGGATAAGCTGCATATGCCTGATCATTGGTTAGAAATGATGAATCTCAAAAGGGAGATTTTTGATACAGCTAAAGTAGAGGCATGCACATCTAAGACATAGCTAATGGAGGTTATCTATAGTTTCAATGATCTCCTTAGAGCCTCAACAAAATTATATATGGATGATACAGCTCCAATAGATTTTGAGGAGTACAAGAAGCATCTTGGCAATGTGGTGCAAGAGATTCATTGTCATTCAGTATAGGAGACCTAGACCGAGTTAGTGATGTGAGGACTCTTTTCAAAGACTTCAAGAAGAATAGAAGGTCTAAGCTAGAAATATATCACAAACTTTCCCAAGTAGTAGACATTGTAAAATTCAAAATCAATTTTGTTAAAGATCCAAAACCTGTAGAGATCAGTCTGACATTGGAGGCCTTAATATCTTTCAAGAACAGAGAGGTAGAGAAAAAGAAAGTAAATCTGGACAAGGACAATTAGCAAAAGGGAGACTTAGGAGCCACATAAGTCGAATGACAAATCTAGCTCAACCACAATCTCCTCCAGAAAAGTGCCACATGTATCCTTTCTGTGTCTTATTCATTGTAAAAGGGTTTCATCTTTATAGACAACCCAACAATTGTCTATTTTGTCCTATTCTCATGCATTAAAAAGTTATATTTTTGTCTTTTTCCTAAAGGACAAAAACAATTCCGAGATTGTAACAACCCACCGTCCAATATTTAATATTGTTAAATCTAGGCAATTGGTGATGATTTAATCTCCACTATTCCTCCAAAAACTCGGTATGCCTGCCCATCTATAAAAAGAGTCATTTTATTTCTTTGTAAGGTTGGACAAATGAATTGTTGAGGCTATGCCAAAATATTGATCTAATACAAAATAGGTTTATGGGTGTTGCTGGAAAATCATGTTATTGTGTTATCTTATTTTGTATTTCATGTTTCATTTCAATTTGAATTTAGATGTACATTTGCAATGGTGAATGAATGCTTTGATATTTGATGAATGCCCTGGTTCATACCATTTGTTCTTTCTGATTGTAAATAACTTTGCATGGTTAGTCTGAACCCTGTTAAGTGAAGTTGGTTTGATTTCATAGCATTAGTTAAGTTGCACCAGTAATTGGGTGTTTAATGAGTGTTTGTTATTTGAAAATATTATGTTACCATTGAAGATTGCATCATTTCTGCAACATTATGTTTGTGATGCGGTTAAGAAAAAATTACTTTATTGAGGGTATTTGTCTATCTACAGTGTTCAATCCATTTGTGATTTGTCCTTAGGTTTTGCATCCATCTCTTTACCCTTTAATCCTTTTGTATTTTCTTTACATAAGATTGATAGACTTAGGGTTTAAAGCAGCATCACATTATCTTCTATTGGTAAATTTTAGACTCAATAGTCTGCATCACTTAGGGTTTCTACATACATATTTATGTCATATTTTTACAGACCCTATATTGCATGTAAGTCCCCTTGGTTGGAACAACTAAATACATATCCATTGAGTTATCTTGAAAGTGAAGACCTGATAGTATAAACCTTGCAGTCTTATTCTGGCTTGCTTTGCTGGGATAAGATTCCTTTCAAGAGAGGTAAGATATCATGTATCTTACTTGTGTTGTTACGTGCTAAAACCACCATCAACATTAGGTACACTGGGTCTATAGATAACTTCAACCCGATCAGGATTATCCTCAAAATCAAGGTGAGGGAGAAGTAAGGATGTTGAAACTGCCAAGGAATCCACTCTTGTGTTTTTCTCTCTAGGGATAGATTCGATGGAGAAGGCATCAAAATAATCCAAGCTATCCCTATTGCACATATGTTACCTAAGGTTGTCACTTATGTGGTTGTCATTGATATCAACACTTAGTTTGGGTTGTCATTGATGCTTATGTTGATGGTATACTATGATGGTGTGCTAACAGTGATGTTGCTGGTGTTCATGGTTGGATGTCATGCCTTGTTTAATGTCTATTAAAGTTGTATTGAGTATGTATTAAAAGAACACTAATACACTGAGAGGGGGTGAATCAGTGTATGTTAAAAACTTTATAATAGAACCAGCAGTCAAAGATTAAAGGCACACATAAACCACATACACACAAGGAAACACCAGATATACGTGGAAAACCCAAAAAGGGAAAAACCACGGTGAGAATGTTGCTTGAGTCTACTGCTCAAAGCCAACCTCACAATAAAAGATTTTACACATTTTGTAAGCACCAACTTATAGGTACATTCACACCCAAGACAATGTTTTGACGATCCAACCTTCAGGTACATTGTACACCTAATTGAGCACCAACCCAATACAATGAGGCACCAACCCCTGAATCCTTACAAATTTTGATGTGCAGACACTGGTTCTTCACTAACCTAAAATGCACCAGGCTTCAATTCATATACAATCTCATCCACACTCTTACACTCTGTGTTTTCATTAATGCGATCTTCTCCTCTCTTTATGCTCTTTGTATTTTCTGTTTACTTTAACAAAATCTCCTCTTTTTCTCAACATAATCTGCCTATGAATATTTGTATGTTCATGCAAACTCTGCACTCTTTGCCTGTGAAAGAGAAAATGTCCAGTTCAGTAACCTGTTCACAACAAATTCATTGTGTATAAAAACACATATTTCATTAGTTAAACTGCCATCAAAAACTAAACTCGACAGTTTCAAGTCATTTTATACCAGACTATAATTAGTTGAACTATCACGCAACAAACTTCTAGCTTAGAAATATGTATTGGCAAAATTTCATGGAATAATCAAAAACAAGTATCCATCATAGAATCTGAAGATCATTACTTCCAAAATCTATTCCATCTCCTGATTCAAACTATCGCTTATGTGGCCCCCCAAATGTGACGTTGGACATGCTTGCTATCGACAAAAACTCAATATGACAAACTTAGCCTTTTGTCACTTTCATTGGTAAAAGCTATCTTTTCAAAACTAGCCTTTATCACCTTTTGTTATTGAAATCTTGTATTTCTAAACTAAAGCAATCTCTATCAGAAAAGACTATCTTCTCTGAACTTCCCCTTACTCACTTCTATCACCAAAAGTTATCTTTAACTTTTATTCCTTCTATCGGCAAATTCTTGCTAACTCGAACTAACACCTCTATGGCCTTTGTCAGTAACTTTTACTTTACAAGAACTTATCATAGAAGACTTTTATCGGTGAAAATTGGTTTTTTTGAACCTGTCATAAATGGTTATTAGCTAATATGTCCATTTTTGAACCATCTCCTTCTTATCCTTTATCGACGAAATGTATCTTTTTTGAACTTTGGCCTTTAGCACTTTTTATTGGCAAAGTGGCCATCTCACGAACTTTGCACTTTGATCCATTGTATTAGCTTATTAGCAAAAGTGAAAAACCATGAACTTACACTTTTACCAACTTTGGCATAAAATTTTCTTTATCGGTAATTTTCATAGATCACGAACTAGCCTTTCTTTGCTTTAGCACTTCACACACTGTCCTTGCCAAGTGTTGCCAAGTCAAAAAATTGGAAAATATCTAAACTTTCAAACTAGTTCGTCATTGACACACTTTCCCAACAACAGGTAATGAGTACTTAAAACATGCTTTATTTCTCTTCAAAAATTCCCCAAAGACTTAGCTTTTTTCAAAAGACACTATATGCTTGCCTTCATAAGCCACTATTGGCTAGTCGGTAAATCGGCAGAAAGCTAAACTTGTGAACAAGTTCATAAAACAAAGACATTGCCGATAACATGTCTTTTTACTTTCAATTCTTTTTTCTCCTTGCCTCTGTTGGCGAATCACCTAATTGGCGAACTGATGAACTTCATAATTTTCAAACTTAACTCGACTAACCTATTTTGCTGATAAATTAGAAATTGTCTTGTTCAAATTTGGAACATTTTGCTGACAATTCTTCAACACTCCTTTGATATTGGTTTGACATTGGTTTGTTCTAATTTAGAACAATTTTCCATCAAGTCTTCAAAACTGCTTTGACATCAAATACTTTCATAGAGACAGAAACATCATCCCTCGACATCAATGACAATAATGTGAACAAACTCCACAATGTGTCGACCAATTGCTCCTTTCTTTGACATCAATAACAACAATTCAATAGTATGTTTGTTGTTAGCAGAGATGATATCATGATTATATATATAGATGAGAATTAGAAGCATTAAGATGAGGATTAGAGGTATGAAGATGAGGATTAGAAGTAATGTTGATGTTGGGGAGATGTTTTTGATGGTCTATAGCAAGTTGTTTGCTCTCTCTTGTTATTCCTAAGGAAGTATGTGTTGCTACAAGGAGGCTTTGGTCTTCGAATGTTGGTGAGGGTTTCTGCTGCAGGAAGTTGCCTTGAAGACTAATTGGGAGAATGCTCCACATTCCTCCACCTTTGAAGCTATGGTCTTGTAGTTTGGGATTCAATATCTATGTTCTATGTACGTTGCACTCTTATCTTTTCAGGTCACCAATGTTCCCAATGAGGTCTCTAGTAATTGCAGTGAGTTGGCAGTTTGGTTGTTTATCAGGACTGGTCCAAAAAATGCTCTACATTTCTCCACATTGTTGTTTCTATTCTTGCAGCTTCATGGATATGCTCTTAGTGTTTGTGCAATGTTTGAGTTCATATTTCATGTTATGATGTTCACCACAAGTTGGTTTGTAATTGTTCTATCTAATGACTATGTCTTCTAGCTTCCTAGATGAAGTGTTTTGTCTTTGTTTAGTTTGTGCTAGCTATTTTTGGCATGACAGTGAGAAAGAATTATATGGAAGTATTGCTAGATGTTCATGGAACATCTCTTTTTGGTCCACACATCAATGGTTAATCTCTTTGAGGCTGCATATTATTTTGAGTTGGTTTTCTAGAAACTTGTGGATATCTAGACAATAGGGCTTGTTCTCTTGCTTGCTCTATGTGTTTGGGGGTTTGCACCAACAATTGAGGTTGTGTTAAGATGTGTTTGGGACCTTCCCTATCTTGTTGAGAACCACATTGAGTATATTTAGTTGGAAGATGTGTTTTTGGGTCAACTGGTAAAGTGCTACATGTTTCCTTGTTGTCGACTTGGGATATTGTGCGGCAGTGTGTTTGTTGTTTGGGATCATATTGAAAGATGTAACAAGTTTTTTTGGTCCTCTCTATCTTTTGGATAGGACCTCTTTCACCACATTTGTGTTTTGTGGCCGACTTGTTGAGGTCATTGTTTGTCTCCTATTATGGCTGACCTAATTGTTGTTTTGTGATATTGTGGAGGATATAAATGGAAGAACAAATCAGTTGCAAAGTGTGTGAGGGTAGAATGTGTGGAATAATGTAGTAAGGAATGTAAGCTATGAAATATATAGATCAGATGTGCTTCAACACCTCAGTCAGTAGAGTGTATTGTTGACATATGTTGTAAATTCAAAGTTTCATGTATCCTGCTCTGAGATAGTGAGTCTCATTAGGTCCTTGTGTAGACACCTAAAATTGTCTTCATCGTTGAACTGACTCCCGACATCCCTAAACATACCAATTCCCCTTCTAATCAATTAATTAAATTTTTATTTAATTAATTATCCCTTCATCACCTAAATTTTCATCATTATATCCCTAACAATTGGGTTAATTTTATTAATTCAATAGTTCAAACCTTAGCCAATTGATTAAATAAATATGCAATATTTATTTGGTCAATTTCTCCCTCCTCACTAAATGCAATTAATTAGCTAAACCATGTTTAACTAATTAATTCAGCCTATTAATTGACCTATCCCTACCCTAGGCAATTAAATAGCTATTATTTAATTGCCTACCCTAGCCTTAGGATTAATTAAATACAACCTTATTTAATTAATCTTGAACCTCTCATTAAGATGGTCAAATCCAGCTTAACACCCCTTCCCCACATCCTCCAAATAAAAAATTGGAATATATCCACATAAGTCAATTTTTTATTTAAATAAGTCCAACATCACATTTAATTCTCTTACAACCCCTTACCCATGCCATACCTCATTCATGTCCACTCATCCCCAAATAAATTTTTAATTCATTTTACATTCCCCATGTGAATCTTTAATTCACAAATAATCCATCTCACCCAACCTCATTTAATTCACCCTTTTCCAAAAAATAAATAAAATATTCATATTTATTCCTAGCCCTCCATCATCCAAGATGAAATCTAGGCCCTCCACATCACTTTCATCCTCCACCATTGATCTTCCAAAACAATCTCCACCCTTTGATCAAAATCTCTCCAAAATCTCTATAAATACAACATCTTTCAACCCATTTTGGTATCTAATCTTCAAGTAATGTTACCATGTCCAATTATCTAATGAGCTAGCTTGTGAGTTGCAATTAGAATAAGAGAATTTCACATTGTATTCATCAACTAGGGTATATCATAACTTAGGAGCTCTTGGGTGCAAAGCTCTTTCCCTTTGATGAGATTGGGCTTTTCATATCAAGGTATAAACTCTTTGTTCTATTATGCATTTAGTTTATGTTTTACCTTTGATATGATTTTCCTAATCACACCTTGTATCTTGCCCTGAGGTTGTGCACCTTAGCCTACAAGTCCTCTATATCTTGGCCTAAGGTTGTGTGCCTTAGCCTACAAGTCCATTAGGCAGCAGTGTGCTTCCTTAGGTAATGAACCTTAAAAAAATTTTTTAATCTTGTTCATATATATTGTGAGATTCATCACCATGGTTTTTCCCTTCTTGGGTTTTCCACCTATATCTGGTGTTATCTTGTGCATGTGTGTTCATTGCTTTATCTTCCATTGTTGTTGATTTGGTTAGGATTACTGATCTTGTTAGAAGACTAAATTTGCATTGTGCTAAAAGTTTAAATTTTGATGATACTGATTCGCCCCCACTCTTAGTATCTGGGCGTGTCTAACAATCCCAAACTCTGTTTCTATAATGCCTTAATCTCCCATTCTTCATAGAGAAGATGTCTTACTTGTTTCACTATAAGCTCTGCATCACCTAGAGCTCTTAACTGCTTAATCCCTTTCTCCTTTGCCATTTTCAGCCCTAAAAGTAATGCTTCATATTCGGCATTGTTGCTGATATTCTCAAATTCCAGTGTGAAAGAAAAATAGAATTTGTAATCATCAGGACAGATCAACACTATGTCAGCTCCTGATCTAGATGATGAACAACTGCCATCAAATTCTAAAGTCCATAACTCATTACACAGATTTGGCCCAATCACCTTGATATCCTCTTCTTCTAAAGTAGAAGAGATCATATAAGTACCTAAGCTTGTTTCCACATATAGAATATCAGATCTAGGATCTCTAGAATTCAAAATCATAAACTTGGCTTTAGGTTCTGGGTCTAACCAGAATTTCTTCCTATTGTCCTTTTTGCCTACTAGCCAAATAGTCCAAGGATCCATGAAAGTTCTAAGTGTTTCCCTTTTGAAGTGCAAGGAAAAAATCCCCCCAAATGGCTATGTCCAAAATCCCAAGTGTTTTCCTTGTGTTTTCTGCCTTTTCAGAGTTTCAGAGTTTAGATTTCCCTTCCTCGTCATGCCATTCTTATCGGCTCTGAATTCTACCATGTTTCCTTTGTAAGTCACCTAAGTGTTTTGGGCATAGGAGATCGGGAGTTTCCTCCTCCTCCTTCCTTTTAGAGTTTCAGGCTGTGGCAAGTGGGAGTTCTTTCTTCCTCCTTTTTCGAAGATGCAAAGCGGAATGCCCAATGGTCGAGGTCTGCTGATTTCAAATGTTTCTAAGTATTACGGATCTCATGGAGTGCAGGTTTTTTTCTTCCTCTTTTATTTTGGCAGGCAGATGGTGGAAAGTCCAAGACCTGATTCCTAACAAAGATTCATATTTTATTCTAAGTATTTCAGAGTCGGGGATCAAGCATTTCTTCTTTTCAAAAGCATGATTCATGGTGAAGGCCCGATCTCTGAATCTTGATGGTTTCCCTATTATCTCTTTTGGACTTTGGAGATCAGGGTTTCCTTCTTCACCTTCCAAAGGCTTGATCGGGGGAACCCTGGTCAGAGGAAGTCTAATTGGTCAGGGCTCAACTATGGAAGATAAAGAGAAGAAAGGGAGGATTGGCTAAGGCAATGGTTCATGAGATGGAAGTTTACTAACTAAAGGAAAGGTAAAGTCACTATGATTGTAGGATCAGGTCAATCACAGCTGGAAGAAGTTGTTGTGCATTTATTGTGTAGGTGGATGAATCAGATATTTTCTTTAGCTACTTCATTCAAGACATTTTCTATGTTTATGTTTTACAGAATAGATATATACAAACATTCCTTTTGCAGGAATATCTTCTGGCAAGCCCATGGGGAAAATTTATTACAGTAGGTGAATGCACTGTCAATGTAAAATGCTATATATACATGTAAATCAGATGTATTGTTGTTGTTTGTTGGTCTTAAAAGCCACATCTTGTATCAGTTGTAATCTTGCCTCCATGATAAATAAACAATAGATTTTACCTTGTCATACAAATTTTGTATTGTGTAGCATGTGCGTTTGAATATCCATTTTGTGAATGTTTCTTTCTTGGTGGGTTTCAATCATATTTCTTTACCTCTGCAGATAGTTTATGAGTTGTGTATGCACATCTATTGTTTGATATTATTCTATGCATAAATGGTTAATCTGAGAGCCAAACACATTAAACCTAGTGTATCACCTTTCCCTTTCAATTCTCTCCTTCTTCCCTTTTCCCAGTAATGTTAGATTAGGTTTAGTCTTATATTTTTCTCTGAATCTCATATTTAGAAAGAGGAACCAACCTTCTCTAGAGGTTTGGTTTCATTTGCAGGGTCCCACACCTTGAAATCACTCCCATGTTTCACTAGATTGTTGCAGCAAACGAGCTTCAACACAGCGTGCAAATCCAAGTGACAATAGTTTTTGGCATGCCCGGTGGGACCACTTTACTCTAAGTTAAGAGTTGAACTAAGAAATTGGTGTTCTTCTTAGTATTCTACGATTTGGCAGACAAGTTTCATTCACTTGGAGACTCTATAATAGCCTAGTTTCATACATTATATGCCTAGAGTGCATACTAGGGCTTCTTCAAGAGGTGAGAATTATCAATTTGTTGAATTACCCGTAGTTGCTTCAAGGAGAAGAACTAGGTTATCTAGGTTTGCTATGAGAGGGAATAATAGTGTTGTTTCATCTCATCCAAGATCTCAATTTACACCTCCTCCTATTAGGTTTCAATATTCAAGAAAGGGCTTGCACATACCTAGAATAAATTTGAATATCCTAAATATGGCTCTACCAAGAAATCTACCCTTTGTAAGCTTCAATGGAGGCAACCCTTTAGCTCTAGTTGCACATAATGGCATATGTTGATGTTGATGGGTTACACTTTTTGGCCAAACTTGACATTGAAAGCAATATTTTGAACTAAATCTTCACTTTCTGACACCTATAGCCGCTAAACCATTAGGAATTTGAAGATGATGTGAACTAGTGATTTGTGAGATTTTGTTTGTAGATTCTAAATATATATTTTTTAAAAAAATTGGAGTTAAATTGTGAAATTTTTTACATGTCCTTTGATAACCTAGTTTTTAATAGTAAACAACATTTTTTTAAAGTGATGTGTATTCTATAGCACATAACTTTTTTTTTGTTAACCCAGGGTATCCCCGCAACCCTCTGCCCAGTGGCACTTAGAGGTGAGCAGAGGGCCAAGACTAGTCCCTGGAGGTGGATGCTACTGCCCGCAAGCTCATCCACCAGGGTAATTCTGAGAGGGAGTCAAACCCATGAGCTTGAGGAGCCATCCCAAGTCACAAGCCAACTCCACTACCTATGCAGGCAGCACATAACTTTTTGTATACAAAGGATAAAATTCTGATTCTTTTAAATTTAGATTGGTAACATTGATATATAGGGCATGCATTTGGTTTCATAATGTTTTGTTGAATTTTTTTTTTAATTAAGTTTTGAAGTCAAACCAATTATAATTTAGACAATCGTATTCCATAAAACATAACTTTTTCTGTATGTATCGAAATTCAATTTTCTTTTTTTTTACTGAAACAAGGACATCAATACCTAGGGCATATATATTTTTCAAAAAAAATTCACTAATTTACTAATTTTCCATGTGTGTAGAACAGAGAACTTGATGTTCGATGAAAAACCTACATTCACAAGAAACAAAAAATAAATATAATAATCAAATTAAATATATTTAAAATTATACTTTTTGGGAAGCTTATAATAAGGACTACATACTTACAAAACATAAATTTTAAATGAATTCATTTGATCCCCCAAAAGGTAAATCAAAAGTGGTTTTTTATCAGCATTTTGATAGGTGTAGAGGAGACTCCATTATATGTATGGTTTAAAACTAGCGGGGTTCTATCAAGGGGGTTTGAATCTAAGGGGGTTTTATCAAACCCTCTTCAATTAAAATCCTTTAAATGGAACCTTTCAAGGCTTAAATCATTATATTTTTTAAAAGTATGTGATTTCAGCAAAGATTAGGATGTCCCAGAAAGTGTAACCCATTATTGTGGAAGCACCTTGGCACCTCGGCCCTAAAGAGTATTCCATTCTTTATGGGTGAGGGTTCCAATACACCTATTGAACATATTAAAGACATATCAAATGTATGTTTAGTTTACCATATTCAAGATGAAGATGTGGTTGTTAGGCTCTTGGTTTCGTCCTTCAAGGGAAGAGCTCTTTAATGGTTTAGGAGTTCACCCCCTACTTCAATACATGATTGTGATGAGCTAGGAGAAGTAGACTACAAGAAGTTCAGAGAGAGAGCAGATAATGTCTCTCTACTGGAACAATTGACAACTATAAAGAGGGCTCCCAATGAGATGATGGTTGATTTCAACTTCAAATTTCAAAGAATATGGGAAAGAATTCCAACTCTCCTCAGACCATCTCCAAAAGGTACTTTCTTATGTTTTTTGAGGGCTTTAAATTCTAATATAATTGTTATGATGCAATCCATGGATGCTCAAACTTTACCAGATGCATATGAGACAGCTTTGAGGGATAAAAATTGTTTAATACAGGTTGGGAAAATTGCCCCTAGACCTCCTATACCTATCTTCCTAGAATTGCCTTCACAAGTTGAACAACCTACTATTGCTCCCATCCCAGGGCCTAAAGCCTCTACATCTGCTCTTCCACAAGAAGAGGATGACTTTAAAACCCTAGTGGCCAACCTGGCTAACAAAGTCAATACCATAGCCATCCAAACTGCCCCTAAACCTCATCAAAATTATAACCTGGGGCAGTCTTCAAATCAAACCTAGGGGAAAGGTTACAATTCCAATAGGAACCAAAACTGGAATCAAGGTTACCAGCTAAATAGATACCAAAATAATAACCTTGTTCATCCTTTACAAATAGTTAGACCCATTCAACAAATACCGGTTGTTAACCCAGTTAGGACATCAGTTCCTAACCAAAAGAATCTAGCCCATGTAGTAGATTGGTGTTATCCTTGCAATCAACCTCATAATCAGTCCACTTGTGCATTTGGAGTACAAGAACAATCCCTAATGGTGTAAAATTTTCACACTCAGCAAGCATCATTGGTGGCAGCAATCAACATCAACCTTAAGGTACCAAATGAGGTTGCTTCTGATTCCAATTTAATGCTTTGAACTCCTGAGGATTTTCTGTTGCTAATCAACCTATGGATAGCATGGTTATGGCTATAAATAGTATTGCAGACAACATAAGATCCAAGAAGGGGCAATTAGAGGATAACCTATGCCTAATGTATTACAAAAGGAACCTGTATCAAAAGCAAAAGGTGTCAGCACTACAAATTTAACTCAGAACAATAGGCCTACCACTACAAATGAGGTTCCATCATGTCCAAAATTGCCCAAACAAACCACAGAGAAGTCAAAGAAAGGAACGTGGATCCCTTCCATGCACAAAATAGTAGGCTTTCCTATGAATATTGTGGAGCAAATGAAAAAGACAAACCTAAATGTGTCCATATTAGACCATTATCAATTCCCTCTCAAAGAGATTTATTGCAAGATGCTTTAAGGCAATTCCTAATAGCTGAATCAGTAGTCCAGAAAGAAAGGGGCCCAGTCAATCTTGCACAACCAAGTGAAGAACAGGTGGGTCCAACAAAGAAGCCATCCCCATTCTACTTGTCTCTAATCATTGGGAAGTTCCTAGTGCATAGCTACATGATAGACTCGGGATCCAGTATTTTAGTCATGCCAAAGAAGATAGCAGATGCATTAGGCATTAAATACACCCTAGTTTCATCAGGTGTATTGCAGTTGGACGGTACTTATGTTAATACCGTTGGAGTGATCAAAGGACTGGATTTGACCTTGCATGCTTGCCCAAACTTGACTATTAGTCAAGATATTTTAGTTATTAATCATCCTCCATTCTTTACTATTTGTTTGCCAAGATATTTCATGGCTAAGGTGGGTGGCTACCTATCTTCTGATTGGTCTCACATGCTTCTAAGAACAAGATATGGCACAAGGTTCACCATTAAGGCTGAACCGGTTTCAAGTTATCATGTAGAAAATTATGACCATAGCTTGGTGAACTCTAATTGCATGATTCAAGGTGAGGAAGTGAATGATCCAGGATCTCTTGAGGTGGTATCTCCACCCCTTCCAATTCCAAACCTTTTTCTTGATAAGTAGGTGAAAGACCATTTTGATTTTGATCCCTATGACACCACTGAGATGATTGGGGGGGGACCTACATGATTCATGAGGGAAATTCCTCTATCCCTTATATACTAAAACTAGATGGTGATTCTAATGGCCCATGGACAATGTTCTTTGATGGTGCAAAGAGTAGAAATGGAGCTAGTGCAGGGGTATTACTGATCTCTCCGACTGGTAAGAAGTTGCATTTTGCTCACAGGCTACATTTTTCCTATACAAATAATGTTGCAGAGTATGAGGCATTGGTCCATGGCTTGTTACTAGTTGAAAAGAAGAAAATCAAACATCTAGAGATCTTCACAGATACTGAGTTGGTGGTCAAATAGGTCAGGGAAAGATGTGCAACAAAAAATTAGCTCCTAAGACCTTACAGACACAAAGTTTGGGGTTTGCTTGAGAGTTTTGATGCTCTCAACCTACAGGTGATCCCAAGGAAATTAAATGTTGAGGCAGACCAATTGGCAACAATTGGTGCTCAATTTTCTCCCCCCATAGATCTCTTTTAAGGCCCTAATCAACATATCAAAATAGTGGTTAGACCCTCAGTCTCTAATAATGGTGAGAATTGGCAAGCATTTGACATAAATGAGCAAATTGTAAACTTCATAAAAAATGAAGTTGAGTTCTCATCAAGTATGTAGTCCAAACTGCAAGAGGGGTATGGCGATCAGATTATGCAACTAAAAACAAACAAGTTACCAAAGGGATTAGTCACTCTTGAGGTTATTTTCAATCATGATGATGAATTCAAGGGTGATAAGAAGAACATCACATTCAAAAAGGAGGACTATAAAAATGTTGCTATCACCCAAGACAAAGATTTATTGCTGGGAAAGGTATGTCATGATAATGAACAATAAAATTTTATTCACCTTTCTCAGAAATATAGCAATATTTTTGCATGGAATTATGAGGTTCTAAAGGGTTTTGACCCTAATGTTACCCAACACCCCATAGATCTTGATCCAAACACCAAACCTATTCGCCAAAGATATTGGCCTATAAACCCCAAAATCAAGCCTTTGATGAGGAAGGAGCTTGCAAAGCTCATTCAAGCCAGAATTATTTTTCCCATCAAGTATTCCACTTAGGTGTCTAATTTAGTGCCAGTAAGGAAGAAAAATGGTGAGATAAGGTTGTGTGTAGACTTATGTGATCTGAATGGATCTTCCCTGAAAGACCATTACCCTCTGTCATCCATGGACCAAATCTTGCAGACTGTTACAGCCTGGGTAGAAATTTTCTCATTGCTCGATGGTTTTTCTAGTTATAACCATATTTTTGTAAGGGAAGAGGATAGATTCAAGATAGCTTTCACCACTAGGTGGGGAACCATGGCGTATGCAAAAATGTTGTTTGGGCTATCCAATGTTGGCGCCACTTTTTAGAGGGCAATAGACATTGCATTTAAGGGTTTCATTAACAAATTCATCCCAGTCTATTTGGATGATATTGCAGTCTTCTCTAAGAGAGGAGAAAATCACATGGAGCATCTGGAGAAAGTTTTCGAGAGGTGCAGGGAGTTTGGGGTGTCATTAAACCCCCAAAAATGTATTTTTGTTATTTCTCAGGGAAAACTTCTAGGCCATTTGGTGTCCAAGGATGGGATCTCCATAGATCTAGAAAGAACTTTAGCTCTTCTTTCTCTTCCTCTACCTGCTCATACAAAAGCTCTACAGTCATTTCTAGGGCAGATTAATTTTGTTAGGAAATTCATTCCTAACTGTGCTGGTTTGGTCAGCCAATGACCCTAATGCTAAAAAAGGATGTTGTTTTTAGGTGGACCAAGAAGGGGAAGGATGGTTTTGAGAAGATAAATGAAGAAATTGCTCGGGCTCCTAACATCATGAACCTTAACTATGAGAAGTACTTTGTCCTTTATGCTCATGGAGGAGAAAGCAACACCATTGTTGTTCTAATGCAACAAAATGACGAAGGTATGGAGCAACCACTGGCCTTTTTCAGTTAAACATTGAAAGATTATGAGGTCAAGTATAGTCCCTTGGACAAATAGGTTTTTTCCATTGTAAGAGCATTGAAAAAATTTAGATATATGTTGGAAAATAACCACATCAAAGTATTGGTTTCTCATCCTAGTGTGAGAGACTATATAATGGGAATAGAAATTAGTGAAAATAGAGCGAGTTAGGTTGCAAGGATCCTAGAATATGATGTTACTATTAAATCCACTAAGTTGATTAGAGGCAAGGGATTATGTGAGCAGTTAGCTCAAGCTATAGTGGGTGAGGTGAACACATCCTATCTCTTGAATGAGGCAGAACCTATAGCAGAACCAACACCTGTAAGTTTTTGGACAGCACATATGGCCAAGTTCCTATCCACTAGTGAGTATCCTCCTGAATTGGACAGAGCCAACATAAGACATTTCAGGTTGCAGTCCATCTCGTATGCTCTGGTGGATGAAATTCTACTTAAAAGGAATCTGGATGGAGTCTTGTTGAGATGCATTAAAGAAAATCAGATTGACAGATTGCTCAGTGAGTTTCATGTTGGCCTAGCTAGAGGTCACTACTTTGCAAAGCTACGATAATAAAGATAATGAGGGTAGGTTACTTTTAGCCCACATTGTTTAATGATGCCCATGTATGGGTAAGAAAATGCAAAGAGTGTGCTCTCTTTGCTGGAAAGAAGAGATTAACAACCCTTCCAATTCACTCCATCCATGTAGATCAACCTTTTTCATAGTGGGGGCCTAGATTTCATTGGCATGATCAATCCTACATCTAGTACTCACCACAAGTGGGTTCTAATTGCAATGGACTACTTCACTAGGTGGGTTGAAGTTGTCCCACTCAAAGAGGCTATAGAATTAGCAATCATGGATTTCTTGGAAGAAATCATTACAAGGTTTAGAGCTCCCCACACTATCATCTTTGATAATGAAAGATCTTTCATTGGTATTAGGATAGCTTATTGGGCTTTAAAATATAATGTGTTTTTGAAGAATTCTTCTAACTATTACCCCCAATGTAATGGTTTAGTTGAATCTACTAACAAGAACCTGATCAAAATCTTGAAGAGGACCATGGAAACAAATCAAAGACAATGGCATAATAATAAAATCAAATTGGCTCTTTGGGCTAATAGGATCACCTATAAGAGAGCCATTGGTAATTCTCCTTTTGTTCTTGTGTATGGCAAAGAGGCTAGGTTGCCCTTGTCTTTGGAACTTCCTTCATTAGATTTGGCCCAGTAGTTGGAATTAGAAGGTGAAGATGTTAGATCCGTAAGGATGGCCAAGTTAACTGAATTGGAAGAACTTAGACAGTCAGCCATGGTTACATTGGAAGAACACCAAAAATAGACCAAGAAATACTTTGACAAGAAGGCCAAGGATCAAATTTTCAAGGAAGGAGATCTTGTTTTGAAATGGGATGCCGATAGAGCCAAACTTGGAGGCCACACTAAGTTTTATACAATTTGGAGTGGCCCATATATCATCACCAACTGCAAGCAAGCCAATGCTTTCAATCTTTCAAAGTTGGATAGTGAAGTTCTACCAATCTCAGTCAATGGGATCCATCTCAAACCTTACTTCTAAATTTGGTCTAAGATTTTGCATATACTTTTTTGTTTCATTTTGTTTTAGTTTTCCTTTTCCCTAAGTGTTATTGTACAGGTTGCACTCTCATTAGGAGAATGCGGGCCTCATTTTTTTCCTTTGTTTGGTGTTGTTTTTGTCAAGGCAAGGTTTCAGTTGTTCCCAACATACTGCAGTCCCTTTTGACTCTATGCCCAATGGATATTCAAGGCCACTAGATTCTTTTGTTTAGCAGGAAAACATCCATGAGAAGTTGCCAAAATGTTGTCTTTTTTCCTACTAGCCAAATAGTCCAAGGATACATGAAATTTGTAAGTGTTTCCCTTTTGAAGTGCAAGGAAAAAGCACCCCAAATGGCTAAGTCCAAAATCCCAAGTGTCTTCCTTGTGTTTTCTACCTTTTCATAATTTTGGAGTTCAGAGTTCCCTTCCTCATCATGCCATTCTTATCATCTCTGAATTCCATCTTGTTTCCTTTGTAAATCACCTAAGTGTTTTGGGTGTCAAAGGTCAGGAGTTTCCTCTTCCTCCTTCTTCCTTTCAGAAGGCAGAAGATGGAGGGTCCGCTTGTTGAAGCCCGATGAGCTACAATGTTTCTAAGTGTTTCAGGTAGTGGTAGGCGGGAGTTCTTTCTTCCTACTTTTTCTTTTTCGAAGATGTAAGGCAAAATGCCCAATAGTTGAGGTCCACTAATTTCAAATGATTCTAAGTATTGTGGATCTCAGGGAGTGGAGGTTTTCTTCTTGCTCTTTTCTTTTGGCAGGTAGATGGTGGAAGGTTCGAGGCTCGATTCTCGACAAAGCTTCATATTTTCTTCTAAGTATTTCAAAGTTGGGAATCGAGTGTTTCTTCTTTTCAAAAGCATGATGCATGGTGAAGGCCCAATCTCTGAAGTCTGACTATTTCCCTATTGTCTCTTTCTGACTTTGGAGATTGAGGTTTCCTTCTTCACCTTCCAAAGGCTCGATCAGAGGAAGCCTGATTGGTCGGGGCCTGACTATGGAAGATAAAGAGAAGAAAGGGAGGATCGGCTAAGGCAATGGTTCATGAAATGGAAGTTCACCAGCTAAAGGAAAGGAAAAGTCACTATGATTGCAGGATCAGGTCAATCCCAGCTAGAAGAAGTCATCGTGCATTTATTATGCAGGTGGATGAATTAGATATTTTCTTCATCTACTTCATTCAAGATATTTTCTATGTTTATGTTTTGCAGAACAAATGTATACAAACATTCCTTTTGTAGTAGGTGAATGCGCTATCAATGTAAAATGCTATAAATACATGTAAATTAGATGTATTGTTGTTGGTTATTGGTCTTAAAAAGCCACATCTTGTATCAACTATAATCTTGCCTCCATGATAAATAAACAATAGATTTTACCTTCTCATACAAATTTTGCATTGTGTAGCATGGGTGTTTGAATTTCCATTTTGTGAATGTTTCTTTCTTGGTGGGTTTCAATAAGATTTCTTTACCTCTATAGATAGTTTATGAGTTGTGTATGCACATCTATTGTTTGATATTATTTTGTGCATAAATGGTTAATGTGAGAGCTAAACACATTAAACCTGTTGTATCACCTTTCCCTTTCAATTCTCTCCTTCTTCCCTTTTCCCAGTGGTGTTAGATTAGGTTTACTCTTATAGTTTTCTTTGAATCTCATATTCAAAAAGAGGAACCAGCCTTCTCTAGAGATTTGATTTCATTTGCAGGGTGCCACACATCGAAATCACTCCCATGTTTCATTGGATTGTTGCAGCAAACGGGCTTCAACACAAGGTGCAAATCCAAGTGACAACACTTTCCATCCATAGGATTCAAGGCATGTGACCAATCCATTTGGATCTTACCTCCAAGGTCTCTACAAAAACTTATGCTTAAAAGCATACCATAGTTTGAAGGGATGTCAACTACCAGGATAGTCAATTTGATTCTCTTTTTAGGGTAATCTTCTAGGGCTACTTGGGCATCTTTGATTTGCCCAATAATAGGAACTTATGTTGAATCCATCAAATAGCATTTTCCATGAGAAGAGGTAAGAGATAGACTGAGGGCCTTGGCCACTTGAGTGGGCATGACATTGTCAGAGGCTCTGGAATCTATAACACAATTGCTTAGCTTGTATCCAACAATAAAAAGAGAGATAGAAAGGGTTTGGTTTTGCAAAAGGATTCTGCAGTTCAAACTTTTTGGGACTTGGGGTCTGTTCTGTGTGGATTTCTTTCCCTTTTTTGTATTCTTAGAAATTTGAGCATTTACGTGAGCAGAGGAAGAGGAAGGTTCTTGTTTTACATACCTCACCAACCTATCCAACTCAGCGGGATTCAACCTAAGATACTCTAACTGTGAGATTTGAATTTTGGTATTTTTACATGATTCAACTATATCAAACATAGGTGGGATGGATTCTTCAGAAGATGGGTGAGAAAGTAGCTTAGGAGTGGTTGTTTTGGGAGTACCTACATCTATTTTCTTTGATCTTCTCGTAGAATCCCTGGACAATATGAACCTTGGAGAAGGATTATCATTATTAGGCTAGCTCTTATGTGTGTCATCCTTCTTATGACTTTGCTGACCTCTAGTAAAAATAGTATAGTTTGAATTTTCCAACTTAGTATACAAGTATTCGCTTATGTCTGAATTAGACTCATTCTAGAAAATTCATGATAGCATCCCCAGGTTGCATTGTGGTATCTTCCTCTATGACAGGTTCATTAACATGTTAATTCATGGATAGCATTTTCATAAACCTCGTCATCTCAGGGCAAGAACTATCATCATGATCAGTAGTGAGGTGGAAGTTACATACCATATGATTGCTTTTACCACTGGGTGAAGGGCCTTCTAGGGATTGCCTCTGTATTGGACCAGTCAACATTGGAGGTTTATTGTTATTGTTTGGCATACCATAATCTCTCCTAGGAACATCATGATAAAAAGGTTGTTGTTGACCTCTAGGCATCTACCTTTTTAAAGCTATTATATCATTTGTCAAGTGTTGCACTACTGGATCAGTAGAAGTACTTGCCCGATCTTTGTTTGTATGTAACTCCTTCCTCTATTTTCCTGTTGTTAGATGATCATCTTCAATGGAGATATATCTTTCTTGAGCTCCCTATAAATCTATCGTGCCTTCCCTTTTAAATTATAACTCACATTTGGAGGCAATGTATTTATAAAGAAACATTTTAAAATTTCATCATTGGGTCTCATGTTTTGGGCTATTTTGTTCATAATCTAGTTGAACTTAGCCACAAATTCCCTCATGGGCTCATGCATTTCTTTCTTCAAGGAAGTTAACTGAGCCAACAAGGTGTGCTCATTCTCAATAGTTTTGAATCTATTTTCAAATTTTGTTCTCATGGTGACCCAATTATTGATGGACCTAGGGGCCAAGTGGTAAAACCACTCTATAGCAGCATTATACAAGGACTCAACAAAAATCCTAATAGAGACATCTTTGTGTTAGATGCCCAGGATGGAGCAGGAAACAAAGAAGGCATTTATATGTTCATCTGGTGTGATTTTACCGTCCCATCTAAATTTAGGCAAAAAATTTCTAGAGCCTCAAGGTAAGTCATGCAATTGAACACTAAGAGCTAACAGACAAATAGCAGCACCATAAGGAACAGGTGGTTGTTGTTGTTGTTGATGAGCCATATTCGGTTGTAGATTATTTACCACAGGCAAAGTAGTGCCATGCAGGACCAGTGCTTGATATGAAAAAAATGAGGTAGGTCGAACGAGAGACGATGCTCTACTAGAGGACTTAAACTTTCTATTTGATGGAAAGGTGGCAAAATTAACATATTCCAATAAATAAAAGTCAAAGGACCAGAAATACCTTTATTTCTGTCTCCTCTTGTGTACCTCTTAGGAGCCATCTTTAATAGGAGAAATCCACGTCATAAATTAATAGATTCACCATCTCTAAACAATCTGATTGTTTTTAGGATTGTTTTACTGGTTATTCTGGCAATTATTCTGACGGTTATTTTGTCTATCGTCCGAAACTGCATGAATTTGAAATGGTCTATCTCTCCTTAGCACTGCAACAATTATTTCCACAATAAGATTTTCATGTGCAACACCAAATTCCTTGGCCTACCACCTAAGTTCTTCTTCTATGTCCAAGATTTGATTGACTTGATGAAACTGTTGGTTTGTTCTCCTGTTTGCCCAGGCCAAATTGCGCAAGTCAATGATAATATCTTCCTGTTCGATGTTGAGCCAATTGATATTGGGTTGGAGGATTGGTCCAAATCTTCTCTGGAGAACCATAGATATTATATTTCTTTGCTTTTAAGATAGAAGTCTTCAGAAAGCAAGAAATATTGGCTTCTTGTGCATATTGCAACTCAAGAATATTCAAATATCCCTTTAAATCTTCTTTTTAATTTGCACTATATATTTTTGAGTCTTCTCCCATGGTTGAAACAATAATGTTATAATATTGAACTCAAACAATATATATAAGATGGGGAAAACTAATAACCTTTAAAAGAAAAAATCTTACTAATTGATTCCCTAGTAAAGTCGCCAAAAATATGTTAGTGAACAAATTTTGTTACCACTTGTTTAATATAACACTCACCCAATTTATAGTAACAAACTCCACTAATAGTTGGACAATTTCATAAATTGCCCTCTTAATGTTTTAGAAGGTATAGCTCCCTTTGTAAGGTGAGATTTTATATTTTTTGGTACACTTTTAACCTGAAAGCAAGGAAAGGAAGTTTTCCACAACTATAAAACTATAACAAAACCACATTACCTAATGCACTGCAGGCAAGAAACTAACTCAAAAGGAATTAGATCAATCAATTTCCCTTCCAGATGCATAAATGGAAGAATAATAATAATTAGGTCACAATAACTAAATCACCATATACAGTATCAAGTTCTGACGTACGAGATAAGATACTTTAATGATAATGCAATTATAAAGGAAGTGGGTTATTAATATTTCACACAGAGTAATATAGATATCATAATTTCACCACACCATACATCTAATATACGAAGAATAAATAGCCATACACAGGAAAATAATAGACCCACTGTTAAATTTTTCCCCTGTATTAATGAAATCCAGTAGAATAGAATATTATGTTCTCTTCAAAATGACATCACATATACTACATGAAATATTCCCCTTTCTTTCTTGGATTAAAGTTTAAAATGTCTAATGATCTAGTCATGAAAAGAAATTTCACCAAAAGATCTTGACCCTCTTTCACTCATACATTATATAGCAAAAGAGTGGGAAATAAATTTTCCTGTGTAACTGTCTTATACAACTAACAATCAAAATAAAATAAAGTTTCTTGAAACCTGAATGAGACATAGTCTCAAATAATAATAATATGTCTCAACATTTACAAACCATGAAATTTCAAAGAAACTAAGAAGACACATACTTATCTTCTCCTTCCAATGCATCAAGTCCAACTTATTCATCTATGCCATTTTTTCCTGTTTCACTCCCTGCTCTCTGAGTGGTATCCAGTTTAGCTTGAAGAACTTTGAATTTGTTTAAGATTGAGATGATACCTTTAGCATTGGGATTCGATCTTGGGTGATCCCACAATAGTGGGTCACACTTTTTGGCCAAAGATGACCTTGAAATGAACATTTTGAAAAAAAATCTTCACATTCAAACACCTATAGTTGCTAAACCATGAGGAATTTGAAGATGATGTAAACTAGTGATTTGTCACATTTTGTTTGTAGATTCTAAATATATTTTTTTAGATTTTTTTGGAATCAAATTCCATTACTTTTTCCATCTCCTTCAATAACTAATTTTTAACAGTAAACACCATTTTTAAAGAGTGATGTGTACTGTGTAAAACATAACTTTTTTTCTATGAAGGATAAAATTCTAAGTTTTTTTGAATTTAGATTTTTAACTACAATATCTAGAGGATGCATTTGGTTTTATAATGTTTTATTGAATATTTTTCTTTTAATTACCTTTTGAAGTCAAACCAATTACAATTTAGACATAGGTGTACTGTGTAAAGCATAACTTTTTTTGTATGAATCAGAATTCAATTTTCTTTTTTGTTCAATCAAGGACATGAATACCAAGAGGATAGATATTTTTCATAATTTTTTTTTGGTAATATACTATTTTTCCACATGTGCAGAACAGAGAGCTTGATTTTTGGTGAAAAACCTATGTTTAATTAAACTAAAAAAAAGTTTAATAAAACCAAAATATATTGAAATTATACTTGATAGAAAGATCATTTCGAGGACTATAATCCTCCGGCTAGGTTTGTCAAGTTGATTCCATTTTGATCCTCAACCTAAGCCTCGAAAGCCAAAAATCTGTATAAAATTGCAGTTGGAGAGGGGCAAGGGCAAAATAAGGGGGTTCGAATGAAAGGGGGTTTGAATGAACCCCCTTTCATTAAAACCCTATAAAATAACATTAAAAAATGAAATAACATTAAGGGGAGTTTGATCGAACCCCTTATTTTATTAAAAAAAATTGGCTGACAGAAAGTGCGTTCACTCTGCTAGTAATCATCAATCTTGTTCTCCATGTCTATAGCATACCACTAGATTCTTCATATTTCCTTTGCATTTCCAACACATCTTTCTTGAAGTTCATCAAATAGGTGGCTACATTGTTTAACTTATCCATAGAGTTACCATTTGCATCTTCTATAATCTTCAATTCCTCAGTCAACAAGTCCTTGAAAGCTTGTTTGATAACAACATCTAATAGGTTGGATTCGGCTTCATCAAAGAGATCTACCCCCAAAGAAACATAGGCACTCCTGAGGTCAGGCAAATAAGACCTATTGCTTTTGGCAAGATTTTTTAAGTCACTCAAGCATTGTGTCACCATGCTTAACTCCATCTACAACAATCAGCCATTTAACTAATTTTTTTCCTCATGTTTTTCTATAACCTTCTTTGCAACCAAAACACTAGAATCTAGTTTCACCATAGTTGTTAGCCCATTTTTTTCTACGTTCAACATAGCTTCCTCTTTCTTGATTACTTTTAGGTCATTCAAAATTTTAGTTTTTTACTAGAGATCTTGGTATACAAAAGAAAAGAATCATGAATGAAAAGAAGCCCATCTAGTATCATTTTTTCTACCCATTTATCTACTACCTTTCCCAAAAATTTGTATTTATTTATCTGGTCAATAACTTCAAAGCTCGTGCACCTTTAGGAATATCAGTTGTAGCATCTATAGGCTGGGAAGTGGTATCAATAATGGATTTAATATATGAGTTCAAAATGTTTACCTGGTCCTCTAGCACCTTATTTTCCTTTTCCCTTTCCTCTAACTAGGTGGCCAAAATCTCCACATAAAGCTTAGCATTATGGATGTCTTCTTGTACAGAAGGTCGCCCCAAATCCACTGTACTAACATGAAACTCATCTACAGACACATCTTTCATTTCTTTGTCTACCATATGCTCAACAATCTCTACATATTGATGTTTTGAAACAGGATCTACCATAAGCCTTGACATCCTCTTGGCTTTCTTGGGAGTAGATGTCAATTTTAGCAATCTTGCCACTACATCAAACTCTGTATCAATAATCTGAGAATATCTTCTCTTATTTCCAACCTTAGTTTTTAGCCAAGCAGGGGTTGCCATTACTGAACAATCACTTGAAGTAGCATGAGATACCTTGTCTGTCTTAGGAGTATTATCTACTCCTTTTTGCCGTTGGGGAGAGGGAAGGGTTTGAAATACTCCATCCTTGGAACTAGGAGGAGTTGTATTATGATTTGAAGGGGGTATTGTACCTCCATCCTCTTCATCATGTAGTTCCTACCTTTGTTCTAGTTTATTACCCTGGGGGTTCATGCACTTTTTAGTTTTCAGATTCTTCTTGGGAGGCTAGATACCCTTCTCACTAGAGTCCTTTGAATCTACTTTCTTTTGAAGCCTTTCTCCATCACCCCAATCTGTAGTTGGAGATTGTAAATTGGTAGATTGAATAGTGGCAGGAGTACTAGGGTCAGAAGCACCTATAGATACTTGTTTCTCTTCCATGACTTGCTCCTTATGAGAAGGAGAACCTGCACCACCACCATCCACCTTAGATCTAAGCCACAACTAGCTTCTATGCAATACAAACTTAGATCTAGTCTTAATATCTATCATTTTATCTACAGTCCAACCAACATTAGACAGGAGTTTGGTATTTTCAATAGCAAAGGCAGGGTCAACCAAATCAGTGTAATTATCTACCAAGTTGGGGAGATTCCAACCAAGCTGATAAATTCTCATTTGGTCCAAGGTTAGCCTTGATCAATCTCTCCTTCTTACTTCAAACTCATCAACATAATCAGCCCAAAAATCCTCCATGTGAGGTATGTGCTCTCTTAGCGTGGGAAAATAGAGATTCTTCTTCACAAAGTCTTTGCTAGCAAAGAAGCTCTTGGATCTAAAAGATGTAAAATGGAACTGAGCCAGGAGCCTATCCACATTTTTAGCATTCTCTATCTTAGTGCATGTGTAGTGGGTTAATTTCAATGGGAATGGATAACCCTTCTTAGAATCATAGTATCTTTTACTAGCTAAGTATGCCTATCTGCATACTTCCAAAAATACCAAGTAATCAGATACATATTGAGGTAGCTTTAGAGGAGGAAACTTAAAGCCACCTATATATGTGAACTTGTCAAACTAAATGAAGTAACTTCCAAAACTCATTACCCAATTGGTTGCTTCAATTGAAATTCTAATTTTAGGGTTTTCTAAAATTTTATTCATCATTAGCATTGGAAAGGCATCATTCACCCTTCTATAAACTTTATTACCATTCTCCTCTTGCAATTGAGGGAAATAATCGTAGACCTATGTATCCTGGGTCATGGGACCAACAATGTCTAATCCTGACCAAACCTATAGGGTTGTGGCTAACAGATAAATCAAATAGGAGAACATGTGGAATTTCTTGCCTCTGGACTAGAATTTGACCAATTGGTCATGCAAATGATCACTAAAGATTTGGGACTAGTCTATATATTGTTTCCCAGTGTAAATAACAAGAATGAACTGACACATCCAATTGACAAAATCATTACAGTCTCCACTGCCCATTACCCTATGCAGTAAGGTAATGATATCTGAAATGTCATCTTTAAATAGGGCTCTGACTAGATTTTTGGGCAATTGGGATCTACCTTTCTTTTCCTTCTTCATCCATGTAGTAGCAATGGAATCTGTACACATTTTCTTTCCATCTATAAAGAAATTCTAACTAGTTTCTTGTGATATCTTAGCATATTCCTCATGAACTGGTAAGCCCAACCTATCATTAACGATGTCAGCATTTATTTGCGAAATTGTCTAGCCACTCACTGTCCTGATTTCTCAGGTTTCGGCGTTATAGTTCTGAATGTAAGCCATAATTAGGTCTGTGCATTTGATGGCCAGGGGAAAACCACCCGCATGTGCTAATCCACTATCCAAGGTCTTTTGAGCAATAGGCATTCTCGAGTTGACATTCATTCTGGCCCAAAATTCCTTGAGGTCGACATGCCCCAAGTCAGTATCTTTTACCCTCGCCAACTAATTCTCAATAATGAAAGAAATGTCCAACCCTTGATATTTTTATTTCATTTTGACAAACCCAAGTAACCGATGTGTGAGGCCATTGACTATGGTAATGACCATGGGTTTTAGGTTAGGCAAGAGAGAGCTATGGTTAATAGTCGGGAGAAATGGGTTAATAGTCAGGAGAAATGGGGTTCCACAAGTCATGAAAGCTGAGAGAAACCATAATGCACACCCCCCACAACTAGCTAATAGTAAATTTCAATTTGAAAAGGGAATAGATAGATCACTTACCTTGGATGCAATGCCTACAGGAAGGAGATGGCTAGACAGACTATGATTTGGCTCCTAATATCGCATTCTCAATAGCAATTGTGAAAAATGCATAAAGAGAAGCTTACTTTATAAGGCGAACACAATGGGAGTAGGGTTACAACATTAAATGCTTCTTTATAATAAATGTTTCCTTGACTCGACATGCCAAAACACTTTATTAAGAGTTTAAACTTTATGATATCACTTCCCTTTTGTTAGCAAATTTGGTCGTCGCTAAACTTCACTTTCGGCAAACTTTCCATTTTGTGAATTGGGTCTCCAACCTTTGTGTTCACTTAGCAAAAAGTTAACTTTGAACATGAACTTTGTATCTTCCTGATTGTATGTATTTGTCACTTTATTAGCGATTTCAAGATTTCATGAACCATGTGATTATCTGATAAACTTCACAAGATTCAGAAGTTATAACATTGGTCGACGAAATGTACTTTCCACAAAGTTTCGAGCAAGGTCGTGACTATGCAATGTTTTTCTCTTTTATCAGCATAAGATATTTGACATGAACCGAATACAAACATTGGGTTATCAAACAATTGGCAAAATTTGAAACACAAGAACTAAAGACTAACACAAACTCACATGATTAAAGTTAGCGCAAAGTAAAGAAAGCCAATGGAAGAAAAATGTGACCAATAAGTGACAAGATTCTTTCTAAGAAAAGATTTGTCAGGAAAGTTAGAAGTTTGTGAACTCAAAGTTTTTCCGATAGAGTTCACGGACTTAGGAATTTCCTGACAAAGTTCGCCAATTGAGAATTTTTCTGATAACTTGAAAAATGAAGTCAAGTTTGAGAAAACATGAGAACACCGATAACTAAAGAGATTTTGGAAAAAGATGCTTCAAAACTTCAAGTTCAAGAAAAGATAAATTTGCCATTGGAGGAGGGAAATGGCTTGGACTTGAAAACACAAAACAAGGACAAGGAGGAAGACAAAGACGAACTAAGATTGAATTGTATAGAGACAAGATCAAAATTGGGGAAACATAAAACAACAACCTTTGATCCTTAGTAATCAAATGATGTATATTTTTTCCTAATTCAAGTTGAGAAAATGTTAAATGAGTCAATATTTATCCTTTTGCATCATAATATTTTTGTCATCCAAATTATATAATATTTTTTAACTAGACAATAAGTCACCCAATAAATTATTTTATTTCTTTGAATCAATCAATAATTTGCCAAATAAATTATTTTATTTTTAGGAATCTATTTGTAATTCACCAACAAAAAATATTGTTGGCAAATGTGCACAAATTTTCCCTGAAAATTAATTTCTTTCCCCCAAAATAAGCACCAATTCCTCACAAAAAATTAATGTTCTTGACCAAGATTATTAGGATTTTATATAAAATTTTAAGGGGGTTTCTTAAAATTATCATTGCTTATGACACGTGTTTCCAAAAATTTTGGGCACATCTTCTCTAAATATAACTAATCTATATTTAACACTTTTGAGATTTAGACATATGCATATACTCTTTCTAATGAAGGTTTAGACATGCATATTTTCTCTAAATAGCATATTAAATCATTTTGTTACTCATTTGCATGAATAAAAATCATAAATATTTTTATTCTTTATTTATAATATTCATTAACTTTCATCCATTTAGTCAAAGAGGTTGTGCTCAAATGGCTAAGCCATTGGATTCTATGGATACCCATGTTCAAATTCCCAAAGTGACATCTTAGTGTTGGAGAGTTCCTTCATGTTAGTTGCATGAAGTTGTAAATCCTATGGTGGATATGTTGGTACTTAGCAAATGCATAGTATGGGTTATGGGCCTCAAAATTAAACCCTCACTAATTAATCTAAAAAAAATCCCATCCATTTAAGTAGTTAAATAAAACTCTCCATAAAATATTATTATTTTGATCATATTTATATTTAATCTTGTAAATACCAAATTCTAAAAAAATTATTCATTAACTTTTATTAATAAAACTCTCCTTAAAATATTATTATTCTAATCATATTTATTAAATTTAATCTTTTTTATGAATAAATGTTTGCATTACTATTTATAGAATAATATTACACATATTCACAAAAAAAGGTCCAAATGAGGTAAACCTAGATGAAAATATATAAACATGTTGTTACGTGGAAAGAGGTATAGCACTAGTAGGAGGAGGATGAGGGTCCCAATCATCTAGTTTACCCCGTACATCAACGGAGTCTTAAGTATCCACAAGTGGTTCCCAACCATCATTATCATCATCTTTTTTATCTTTGTCAAGAGGATGAGTATCACGAATAGGTGAAATAGAAAGAGGCAAGTGAGGAAACATGCTAGAATTTGGCCAACCGCTTAGCCCATCTAGGGGCCTGGGGAGAAGCAAAGTGGTGGTGAGTGGGTTGAGACCACACTCTTTGGAATTGACCCTTGGTTCCTCTTATAGGAGGCTGAGAGGCATGAGAGTTAGCATCCCGGTCCCCACAAGAAAAGTGACTACATCCTGATGATGCTCACAAGGTGGAGAATGGCCTCGACTAGAGGTAAGAGTCAGAGGGACTCTGGAAATGATGCATGGGGCATTTCCCCAATGATCTAGTAGCACCTAAAGATGTGCCACCTCAAGTGCAACCTTGTTGTCTTGCACCTGAATCTACATAAGCACATTAGAACAAATCATAGCTCTAGTGTACGATGAAAAATTAGGATCAACTAAACATCTAGAAAATAAAGCAAAATTACTATCCTTACAAATATTGAAAAGAATTTCCACCCTGAAAGCATGCCAAATCTAGGTATATCTAGAGGGAATTTGAGGCCAATGCCCTAATAAAACCATATGCCAAGAAAACAACTCCGACCGGAAGGGTCTAAAGAAATTATGAATCCATGCCCAAGTAGCTTGAGATTTAGGATAGAACCAAAAGAGATGCTTGAGAGTTTCCTAGTGACCATAAAATGGGCATCGGGGATCCCTGATCCCAATACGAGTTAATCCAGATCCAAAGGAAGGCCTTGGAAAAGAATACACTAGAAAAAATGAGCAAGATTTAGCTCCAGAATGGCTAACCAAACTTTTTGAAATATGTGTAGTGCCCCTCACCTCGTCGTCCATCAGATTGATGTTTGCTTAGACTTTATGATAGTGTCTTAGACCGTAGATGATGGACCTCTTGTTATCTTGTTACTTCATTATGAACCTGATTGTTATGATAACAGTTGTTGATGTTGGATTCTATTATTTTATGCTTTAGAATTTGATAAATAAACTAGATGTTACAGATGTTTGATGTCAATTGCGATATTGGATTGTAAGAGGATTGAATGTTTTATGTTGTTGACTAGTAATCAGATACCTTGTTCAACATAGTTAATTGTTTATTCATAAACGTGAATGGAACAGTGTTGTATTACTCGCTCTTGAGTACCCTACCCCACTGCGATTTCCATTCACGATAGGACTGTATGTGGATTTATATCTTGAATGTGTAACCGTGCGTTGTTGCAGGAATGCAGGTACTAGGCATCGACTCCACCTGATTACAGGTCTGAGCGTGCCTTCACCAATGGATTAGTTGTTTGGAGTTAACGTGAGGTCCCATGTCAGTGTGGTCTGGTTGTCAGTTTATCCTTTTGGTTATTGTCTGTCATTCGATCATGATTTGCGGACAAGTAATATTGCACCTTGGAGTCTAACTAGGTTAGAAAGTGTCTAAGTGTGCAAGGTGTCGTTGTGCTTTTATTAGAATTATATTACGGAAAGTATAATGTCGATAATTGTTGATTATTGTTGTAAATAAATTATTATTTTATTAGAAGTATAGTTGTTAAATAAAGATTGTAAGAGATTTTGTATTATTTAATATAATATTATTTACAATAAATATTTAAATAAATGAAACAGTTGTAAGTTATGTTGTGATTAGTGATTTACAACTTAATTAATAAAATAAATTAATATATAGTTGTACAATTATGGATTGTTGTATTGTTATAACTTTATTAAATAAAATATGCTTGGTCGGCTATAAAATAATTAAATGTTGTTGGAATTGTGTGTTAATATTTAAAAAATAGTAACCTCTTGAGATTAGGAAATTAAATAAAAGTATATTTTTAGAAGGAGATGCACGGGATCACGTGCCGAGTTCCTTGGAAGAAGGAAGGGGCTGTGTTATAAAAGAAAAGCTTGTAGAGGCAAAGAGGACGGCATTGCAGGTAGAAGAAGAGAGTAGAAGGCTGGGAAAAGAAGCGTGGAACTTCAGCAATTGAAACGGACTCGGCGATTCGATAATCAAAGCCAGGTTCCACTGAATGCAGAATTCCTTTCCTCTGAATCTGAATCTGTGGATGTTGATCGTTTCCTTGTTTCTAAAAGGATTGTTTTAGTTAAATTTCTGCTTCAAGAGATATTTTAGTTTGTAATTAAGTTGTTTTCTGTATCCCTTCGATGTTTAATCTGAGATATATATCTTTACATTTCCACTAAACGGTTTATCACTAGTTTTTATTACTGGTTGCGGTAATGTGGTAGACCTAGTGCTCTTTTAGACTAGAAAGAATTGATTCCTTCGATCTTTCATACTCTCTGATCATGTTGAAGGAGTCGTGTTTGTTATGCTATGAGATCTGGAATTTTAATCAGAATTTACCACTGTTTTCATTAGCTGAAAGATGACCAAATCATAATCTGCAGAGACGTCTATCTTTAAGGGCGCATAACTGAGTTGGACCGTCACCAAAACCTAGCATCCAGCATTTAAAATAGAAATAGCTTTCTTAAACGGGCATTTGCATTCTTGTATTGGTCTGAGTAATGCCTTTTTGAAGCGGCTGGAACAACCGTAGCATTTTAATAGGTATCTTAATGTAAACGCTGCCCTAGCAGCAAACCCATGTTTGTATATATCCTGCGATGAGTATATATCTATAGATCGCTGGTTCCAGCTAAACGCCTATTAGTGGCTATTATTATATTTGTTGCACTGGGGTCATCTTCGGGTAGCAGTATCACTTTCCAGATGGACCATATCTCCTAGTTTTACTATCACAGTGAGCATCGTTGCAAACACCTTTTCTTGGATGGGTCCTCTAACAGCCTCCCAGTCTCCGGGTCATAGTAAACAACTCTCCTAACATACAAGCTTGCTGTTTTGCCATCAAACGAATCGCGAATTCTCTATATCTTATAGAGGCAATGCATTATATCCTAAGACAGCGCTAAAGTCAATAAATCACGGTCTGTGGTATTGAATAACATGGTCCCTTAAGCATCGAAAGCTAAAGACACATCAAACCATAGTTTTATTCCTTGAAAGAGAGCAGGTATAAGCAATGGATCGAGTGCTGCGATTTGCTTTTGTGTAACCGTATTTTAGAAACCCTAGATTGTAATTAGTGGAGGTTTTCATTTCAGCAGCGATCCATCTCCATATAATCTTAGCACAGAATGATTCGGAGGAAAAAGTCCACGGAAAAGGGTGGCTGCAAATTAAGGGACATCCGGATCGGTCACATCAAATATCAGAAGGAAATACGTCAGCCAGTGCCAGAGGGACCAGATGTTTGGTCAGTCCCAATTGATTATCAAGTTATAAATGGTTGCAATGTATGTGATGCAACTAACATTACACTCTCTCTCATTTTACGCCAGGGCAAAGAAGAACTGAAACTCACAGGGCTTGTCATTAACGACACAGATAATTACCAGCTTTTTACTATTCCTGCGGGAAAAATGGTCCCACAAAATGTTGAGTTGAGCGGATATGGTCCTCATAAAATCTTTCGACATGAAACAGACTATGCTGACTTTATCAATTGTAAATAAGCTCGTCACTTGATCATGCCTTCATTCTGTGCGACTTAATCCTGCTTTATACTGTAAGCTTCGTTACAAAATAAATACTGAGTAACAGCAAATGGCATTTTATTCAATATTCCCTATTTTCGAGATATTCTTACAGTACATTGTTTTCAAGATGAAGGAATGCATATGAGTTAGAAAACAGATCGATCTGTTCTACTTCTTAAGACAAACCTTGGATATGATGTCTCTGTCTTCCTTTTTATATCAACGAGGTCTTCGATAATTTCTGTATTCGAAATTTAGGTTGCAAACCGTGCTAGGGCATTTTTCCATCTAAAAACAATTTAATTTCCATTTGCATATATATTTTTAGATTCTATTTTATTTTATTTTGAAAGAACTGAAAAGAACTGATGCCACCACTTGTTAATTTTTATGAAACCACAATAAGTCTGAACCCACTGGTGTCACACTAGCAGTATAAACATAGAAGCTATAAGCCTTCAAAATGGCATGTAGAACCTACATTACAACTCAAATAATGATTCATAAATATGGTCAAGGGAGAGGGTACAATAAGGCATGAGAACCTCAAAGCACATGCAGAAACGAAAAGAGATTCAAGGATAAGCCCGGAAAGTAAAACCTTCCAGACAGCTTTTGCCCTAACTACTGGTTATTGCTAAAAAAAGTCTCATGTCGTTTAAATGTCCCCCGCCAGATCCTCTCGACACGCTGGGAAAACGGTCGAAAACAATTAACTCAAAGCAAGCATATCAAATTGCAAGATTTGAGGTGAGCTGAAGGGGAGCGCGAACGGAAAACAAAAGAATCGCCTTCCGAGGAATGGATCCAAGGCTGTGGAGGAAATATTTTTTTAAGAAAATGGTGAGGAAGAACATTGTGATGTGTGCTATAGTGGTGATAAGGATGAATGGAATCAAATCCTGTCCTGCGTTGTTTGTGATGCTTTGGCTCACCAAGAATGCTATGGGGTGCAAATGATACCAAATGGCCAATGGCTGTGTTCCTGGTGTTCATATCAGTCTCAAGCTCAATCAGTGCACAAAAACTCTGTTAGACCTAGAAATAATTTTGTCAGTCCTATGTGGAGCAATGGTGGTTTAGATAATGATATACGCCCTTGCATATTGTGCACAAGAAGTGGTGGGGCACTAAAGCCAGTGGCAAGGCCATTTTCAGACTGAGATAGTAATGGATACTTACAGTTTGCACATTTATTTTGTTGTCAGTGGATCCCAGAAACGTATATAGAAAATACAGAGACAATGGAACCAATAAAAATGTGGAAGGCATAAAGAGTGAACGGTGGAAGTTACTATGTTTTCTATGCAAGGATAAGCATGGTGCTTGTATTCAATGTAGCCATGGTAGAATGTACTTTGTCAGTATGCATATTAACTGCACAGAATCTGATGCACTTCACTAAGGAGAAGTCACATTTTGGAGGCAGAAACAGAGTTTTCTTATTTACTTTTCGTGCATTAAGGTTTATCGTTTCAACTCTAGTCTGCAGAAGCCCGTCATTGTTAAACCAGGTTAGTTGTGCTTTCTTGTATGCATTTCGTCTGATTGGCTTAGATTAACCCTAGGAATGTTTATTTACTTTACAATGTGTTTGAATGCATATTAATAGAAGTACTATTAATATCAATGTTGATATTAGTATCATTATTATAATTATAATTATTATTATTATCATTATTGTTAGTTTTACAATAATAATAATAATAATAATTGTTACTATTATTATTTTTATCATTATTAATATTATTATTATTATTTCAAAGGTATAGTTGATTGTTTTAAAAGCCAAATAAATTGGGAATTTAGAATAATGTTGTCATTGTTTATTTGAGAAAATCGTTGTGATTATATATTATGGTTAATGAAATTTGATTTAGATTGACATCAGTTTAAATATGGTTTCTTCATTTTGTTAAGATAATGGATTAAGGATTAGGTATATGATTATTGTATTGGAAATTTGATTTAAAGGTATTAGATAATTAGTTAGTGTGAATTGAAATGGTCAAGGTGTAAGTTGTCAAGGGTTCGGTTCCAGAGGCCAAGGTTGTTGTGTTTTGACTTCATGTAATGTGTTGTTAAGTGTCCTGAGTTATTGAAGTTTTGTCGCCTTTTGTCATGTATAAGGAATTTGGTTATGGTATTGTGAGAGAATGTAAATGTTCTAAATGCATCATGATGTGTAGAAAGGCTCTTCATGAATGTTGTGATTTATCTATTTATTTGTTTGGGATATTGTGTTGGATTAGACAATGGGGAGACGTCAGTATTCATGAAAAAAGTATTTTTCTTATGAGTTACTTCATTGGAAGCCATGGAAAATGTATTAAGAGTATGTCTTTGTAATTGAGATGATATGCAAGAAGGTAAATGCCTTGCATTATTACATGTATATGTTCATATCAGAATAATGGTTATGCAAGATGGTAAGTGCCTTGCATGGTTTATGTATCATTGTCGTCATGATGATGTTTGCTATGTTGTTGAGTAGGGTCTTCTAGATGCAGGTAGGGGAGTGGCTTTCAACGTGGGGCCGGCGCCCAAAGTGGCAGTCAGGATAACCCGTTGGAAGTAGATTAATCAAGTGATAACCTAAATAATGAATTAGGGGGTTGGGTAGTTAAGCACACTAAACAAGATAAGTGGATGCCTCACTCATGGCTCAAGTGCTCGTTTAGGCTTGAGATGAGATGAGAAGGCCTGGAATGGCAAGATCAACTACCTTGTCTTCACGAAAGGTATGTTGATTCCGCATGAGCGTTGTATGGGGGCCGGGAGTCGGGAGAGGCTACCAGGACAACCCAAGATGGGGGCCGGGGCCTAGGAAGGCTTACCAGGACAACCCATGACAAGCCATGTGATGACACTTCTCCCTACTGCAGCCTAGCATTCCCTAGTTGTACTCTCCCTATTCGTTATGTGTTGCCTCTGGAAGTTCAGTTAAGTCAAGAGAAGTTGTGTTGTGTTGTTTATGTTATTGCCATGTGTTGTATTGGCGTTTGGTCATCCTTTGTTCATGTTAGACTTGTCTACCTGACTGTGATTGTTTGGGACCTCATGTTAACTCCTAGCTCAGGGGGTGGACCTTAGGGTTCCACATGGTCGGGTGGAAGAGCTATTTTATCCATTGGTTACTCTTGTCAAGATCTTATGCAGAAAGGATTTGTTCCAGTTGTACTTGTTCCAATGATGATAATGTAAGTGTATAACCTTGAACCAGATTTGTGTAACAGAACATTCTTTATGTATGTAATTTTGATGTAGACTAAAAATGGCAATGTAATGATGTCATGATGTACTTATGTGTAATGAAAGCATTTCAGTTATGTATTTGATCATGTAAATTACATTATTTGTCGACATGCAATGAATATGAATTCAGTTATTCAATTATGCATTGGATTCGAATCAGTTACTGATGTTTGTTAAGTTATGTTAGTTGGTTTGTAAAGTAATGCAGCCTTGTATCCTTAGAGAATATGTTGTAGTTAGTTATGTTAACATTATTGGTTATCTTAAACATTTAAAAAAAAATTGTTCCTTTTTCATGTAGCATAAGTGTGTATTTCTTTGAGGTGTACCAGGCGGGCATTACAATATGCATTGCCAAACTCTCATAGGAGATTGTAGCAACCATCTCTAGTTTAAAATAGGCATTGACGAGGATCGTTGTAATCCTCTTCATTTAATTTATCAATCCGAGGTGGTGTCCAAAGGCTGTATGCATTAGGAACTTAAAGATTTTTGGCAAACAGTTCTTTCTAATAAAAATAGAATAAATTAATTAATTAATTAATTAATCTAATGAAATCACACATGCAAAATTTAAACACACTTGTATAAATTAAAACTATAAATTTAAAACATGTTTCCATGAATTAAAAATACAAAAATAAAATAGCTCTTGCACTAAAATCTAATTTAATACATTTAAAATAAATAGAAATGCATAAAACTAAAATAATACAAACAATAAAATAAGTACCAAATGTTGTCATTTTCCTCAGGATGAGCAGCTTGCTTTCTCCTCCCTTGGAATTGGACCAAGATCATTCACCCAACTTTGTGCTGAATGCTCCATATATCTTATTTCTTCAACAAAATATTACAAATTTACTTCTAAAACTATTTTAGCTTTCTTATTCCAAAAATTTGCCAAAATAACAACTCATTTCTTTAGAGTTGAGAGGTTTATTTATACGTTGAAGATCTTCACCCAATTCCCTAAACTAGTGGAAAGCATAAATACACTTGTCTTTCCCATTCCTATGATAAAGGAATAACTCCCTATATTCTCTACACATATCTCTCCTACTCCTATGCTAAAGGAAATAAATTCTTTTATTCTCTCTATATAGGAAACAAATTCCTTTATTCTCTCTACTAATCCTACAATAAAGAAACAACATCCTTTATTCCCTCATTACAAAGTGAAAACACATCCACATCCTTTTAAGGGAAAAAGGCTTTATTTTTGCTACTTTTATTATTTTCCCAAAACAATCTATCTTCAACTTTTTAGAAAATAAAAGGTTGAGAGAATATCAAATCTATGGTTCAAGCCAAATGAGTTGAAACACCTTTGACTGAAATCAAGCTGGAATACTTTCAAAATTGGCTCCGGAAGTGATTTTAGAATGCTTCAAGGTTGGCTGAAAGAGGCTGGAATACTTCAAGACTAATTCAGCATCATTTTAAAACATATTGCATTCTATTTTTTTCCAATAAACATTAGAAATTTTATCAATTAAATTGCAATAGACTTCTAAGAAACAAACCAATATTTATCTATATTCTATTTTAAATAAGCTAATAGTTCATAAAACTACATTTAAATCCACTTTTAATGCTAATTTTAAGAGAAAATAGAGATGAATTTAGATGAGACATTTCTAGTCTCATCATCTCCCCCACACCTAAATTCTTGTAGGTCCTACAAGCTACTGCTCTTTTTTTTTCATAATTGATGACCCTTATATCTTTCAATTATTTTCTCTGCTCTCTCTTTTTTTCCCTTCATCTTTGAAAGTATACGTTGATTATTCTATGGCATTCATCCATAATAAGACTCACTGAAGCTTTATCAATTTATCTTTTCTTACAAAATTTCTCTCCTTTCCAGATTTACTTTCTTTAGCTGAATTTTTTTTAAACCCTTTAGACATAAATGGCCATAACTTTCACAGTTCCTAATGAAATTTTTTAATTTAATATGTTCTAGAAATTTAAGACAGAGGAGAATAAAACCCATAAATATTTTGATGAGATTCTATAATATGTGAAAGCAGTTTTTTCTGCAAATAGCTTGTACCATCCATGACAGCAACAAAGACCTTTTTTTTCATCACCTCCCTTTATGCATTTAGATTCTTTCTATGCCATCATATTCTCACTTCAATTTTTTTCTTCAGAAAATACCTTTACTAAAAATCTCTTAGCTACGACAAGTGAATCAGTGCAGGTAGTTTATGTTTTTAATTAGCTTTCCTAAAAATGGATTTATCTGTAATTAAAAAAACTAATAGCTATATTTAAAAATAAAATAGTAGAATATACCTTGGTCATATTTCAAATTTATCCTTGCTTTCTTCATGCCATTTGATTCTAATTTCTTCTTTAGAAATTTAATTCTGGAAAGTTAGAAAACTTTAGAAGGTTCGGCTGTGGAACTTCGGAATAGTGGATAGAAAAGCGCCAGAATAGTGGACAACTCTGGAAGGACATAACAACTCTACAACAACAAACAAATATTCTAGAGCATCCTTGAAAGGATGCTTAGCAGGATCAAAGAGACAAAGTTCCAGAACATCAGTAAAAGATGTTTCCAGAACGTAGGAACGAAGTTTTGAAGCATCAGTGAAAGATGCTGTCAAAACGCAAGAACAAAGTTCTGGAGCATCGGTGAAAGATGTTGTCAAAATGCAGGAACAATGTTCTGGAGCATCAATGAAAGATGTCGCTGGAACATAGGAACAAAGTTCCAAAGCATCATTGAAAGATGCCACTAGAACACAAGAACAAAGTTCTGAAGCATCACTGAAAGATGCCCTTAGAACACAGGAACAAAGTTCTGGAGCATCGCTGAAAGATGCCATCAAAATGTAGGAACAAATTTCTGGAGCATTGGTGAAAGATGCCACCGAAACATAGGAACAAAATTCCAAAAAATCGGTGGAAGATTTCTGGAGCATCGTTGAAAGATGCCACTCGGAACGTAAGAATAAATTTTTGGAGCATCGGTGAAAGATGCTGCTGAAATGCAGGAACAAAATTCTAGAGCATCGCTAAAAGATGCCACCAGAACACAGGAACAAAGTTTCGGAGCATCGCTGAAAGATGCCAAAACACAGGAACAAATTTTTGAAGCATCAGTGGAAGATGCTACTGAAACTTAGCATGAACAAGAATGAATTTCTAAAGTATCAGTGGGGGATGCTACCAAAACTTAGTAGAAACAAGAACAAAGTTTTGGAGCATCGGTGGACGATGCTACCAAAACTTAACACGAACAATAATGAAGTTCTGGAGCATCGATAGAGCATGCTTTGAGAATTTTAAACAACAACAACAAAGTTTCTCCAGAGAAATATCTAAAAATGCTTGTGAAGCACTGTTAGATAGGTGCTTCCAAAACAATTTCCAATGCATACATGAAGATTTTCTGGAGACCAATGAAACATTTTTTTGAACTCTTTTTTCTTTTTTTTTAACACATTTTTTTATAACTCCGCTGACAGCTCAGAGTACATCTTTGGAAAGCAACTACAGAGTTGTGAGCTCTAGAGATACTTAACAAAACTTGAGTTCTAGAGTTGATTACATCCCTATTAGCATGCATGAATCTGAACTTCTTTTTGTTGATCCTGCAAAAATATTAGTAACTTTGCACCATCTAAAATCATAATAGTAATATGTCATAGCAAATAAATGCATTGGATGGAAAGTATAAACTAATGAGACACATGCAAGAAAGAGATTTTTATTTAGAAATCCTCAATGTAATATGCAATACATATTTGAAAAATAATAATCACTGGTTTGCCCTTTTTTTTCCTTTTTTTCAGAATAGTAAGATAGACCAGCAGATAGTATTTTTGCTCCAATTTTTTCATAAATATCATAATCAAATGAGAAACTAGATTCATAGGCCTATCATCAGTATAAACAGATTTTTTAGAAAATTTTATTTACTATGTCAAATTTGGCAAAAAATAGTCATGTTTATAACAGTTTTTTTTTTTACAATTTTGACTAGAAGTCATTGTTTTGGGGATAAATTTTTCGTTTGATATCAAAATGACACGATTCCACTTGGATCTGAGTCTAGACTCAAAGAGCTATCTCCCATATAAATAGACTTTAAAAATTTCTAGTTTTTCTCCAAATATTCAACCAAATAGATTGTTTTTTTTAAAACTTGACAATTTCTTTTTCTGAAATGCAACAGAAATATTTGGGCTTCTTGATCAAATCTTCAAAAGAGATGAAAATTTACAATGAGGTTTTCATTTTTTTTCATTTTTTTTTTGTGGAGGGGGGGCGGGGGGGTTGGTAGATAAAAATCTTTTAGATTCCCTGAACTTGTCCATACAATTTTTTATTTTTTTAAATAAATTTTTGACATAAAAAGAAAAACATCTACATAATTGTTTGCTTATAATTTTGAGATCAAATCTATCTAATATATTGATTCCTTCTACTCTCTATGGCATAAAGAAAAGATTACTTGTTGTTACCAAATAATTTTTTCAAAATCACAAACACAAATTGAATTGAAATTCACTAGAACTGAAATTAATCTATGAATTGAAATGCTTATGCTAAATTGAAACTAATCTACAAATTGAAATGCTTATGTTAAATTGAATCTAATAAATGAATTTAAATACTTATGCTAAATTAAAATTACAGTAAAAAGAAAGTTAAACTATTGCATACTGAATTGAAAATTAATCTACTACTCCTTATACAAAAATAAATAAATTATCTGTTGTCACAAAATAATTCATTTTTTTATGCTTTTAGGGAGAGAAGGAAATCAAATCTAAGAAATACTTCTGAGAATAAAGTTCCTAATAACACCATGGTCCCCGACAACGGTGCCAAAAATGACGAGGATCGTTGTAATCCTCTTCATTTAATTTATCAATCCGGGGTGGTGTCCAAAGGTTGTATGCATTAGGAACTTAAAGATATTTGACAAACAGTTCTTTCTAATAAAAATAAAATAAAATATATTAATCTAATGAAATCACACATGCAAAATTTAAACACATTTGCATAAATTAAAATTATAAATTTAAAACATGTTTTCATGAATTAAAAATACAGAAATAAAATAGCTCTTGCACTAAAATATAATTTAATACATTTAAAATAAATAGAAATGCATAAAACTAAAAGAATATAAACAATAAAATAAGTACCAAATGTTGTCCTTTTCCTCAAGATGAGCAGCTTGCTTGCTCCTCCCTTGGAATTGGACCAAGATCATTCACCCAACTTTGTGCTCAATGCTCCATATATCTTATTTCTTCAACAAAATATTACTAATTTACTTCTAAAACTGTTGTAGCTTTCTTATTCCAAAAATTTGACAAAATAACAACTCCTTTCTTTAGAGTTGAGAGGTTTATTTATACATTGAAGATCTTCACCCAACTCCCTAAACTAGTGGAAAGCATAAATACACTTGTCTTTCTCATTCCTATGATAAAGGAACAACTCCCTTTATTCTCTACACATATCTCTCCTACTCATATGCTAAAGGAAACAAATTCTTTTATTCTCTCGATATAGGAAACAAATTCCTTTATTCTCTCTACTAATCCTATGATAAAGGAACAACATCCTTTATGCGCTCATTACAAAGTGACAACACATCCACATCCTTTTAAGAGAAAAAGGCTTTATTTTTGCTACTTTTATTATTTTCCCAAAACAATTTATCTTCAACTTTTTAGAAAATAAAAGGTTGAGAGAATATCAAATCCATGGTTCAAGCCAAATGAGTTGAAACACCTTTGGCTAAATTCAAGCTGGAATACTTTCAAATTTGGCTCTGGAAGTGATTTTAGAATGCTTCAAGGTTGGCTGAAAGAGGCTGGAATACTTCAAGACTAATTCTGCATCATTTTAAAACATATTGCATTCTATTTTTTCTAATAAACATTAGAAAATATTATCAATTAAATTGCAATAGACTTCTAAGAAACAAACCAATATATATCTATATTCTATTTTAAATAAGCTAATAGTTCGTAAAACTATATTTAAATCCACTTTTAATGCTAATTTTAAGAGAAAATAGAGATGAATTTAGATGAGACATTTCTGGTCTCATCAGGTGCCATAGGTAAATGAGGAGAAAGCTAAGAATATCCCTTACAAGGCTTATAATTATGAAATGGTGTATAAGGATACCATTTCCAATCTTTCCACCAAGGCTTGAAACTATAGACTTCACCTTGTGAATCATATCCAATGGCATAGAGTCAATGACAACCTGGAAGGTTTCAAAGTCTTGATTGGACAAACGAAACTTATCTTTAGCTTTAGACCAGGTAATAAATTCCTAGTTGTTCTAGAAAAAAGATCTAGAAGGGTTTTGATATCCTTCTTAAAGAACTTCAAAGCATAGACCCAAGGAGTTTTGGCTAGAGGTTGATCTTGATAAAAAATAATAGGAGACCAGTACATGAATTTTTTATTAAAAGAAAGACCAAAGTGAAAGCCCTTGCCCTTAGAAACAAGTCAAGGTTTGATGGCTTCCCAGGTTCTCTAAATGCTTTTAATCACAAAAGTACCTTGAATCTAAATGGGCTCCTATATAATAAGAAGGAATGTGAAGGCCAATCCCCTTCCAAGAATGTCTCCCACGAGGAACACCTATAGAAATGCAATGATGCCCCAAAATTTTCTAGGCTTCATTGCCCTCAAGAGCCCAAATAATCCATTTGGCACACAAGGCCAACCCTTTTCACTGAGTCAAAATTAATCCTAGCCCTCCAAAATCATGTGGGAGACAACAAAACTCCCAAGTCACATGATGAAAACCTCTGTGATTTTTGGAGGCCCAAAGAAAATCCCTGAGAAGTTTTTCAAGGAACCCAGTAGGAAGAATAATAAACATGAGTAGTTTCTAGGATCTTAGAACACACCTAAAATTTCTTGGTTAGGGAGAGGTTTGGTAATCCAATAAGCCAACTTCTTCTCAATTTTGGATATTATAGCTTGCCATAAGGACGATGGGGAGGCTTGAAAAACAAAAAGAATGCCCAAGAATCTAAAAATTTATCCATGCTCAATCTATTTCCACCCAAAAGAGTCTAGCCAAGGAGGTTTAGGTGAAAAGGATTGCCTATAACATTGAGTTTTCTACCGTTGAATGCTAGAACCTGAAGCCTTAAAGAAAATATCCAGACAATGTAAAGATTGCTTGATATTGTCTTCTTTTAGAAGAGTAAGAAAAGAGTCATCAACAAAATACCCATTCATTAAATTATTTGAGGAATTGGGAAAAGAAATACCTTTTACCATCTTATAGGCCACATAAATAGCTAAAAGATAGAAAACAACCTTTAGCAACTAACACATAAAGAGCAAGGGCTAAAGGACATCATTGACGAATAGACCTAAAAATCCCAAAAGCATTAGATTAATGGCCATTAATGGTGAGGCAAGTGGAGGCATTTGAAAAAACAACTTGAATTGATTGCACAAAGTAGGGCCCAAATCCTAAAGCTTGAAGCATGGCAAGGATAAAAGGTCATTCAGTGTGATCATAGGCTTTAGAAAAGTTAATTTTGATGAACATAGCTTGTTGCTATGAATGCCTAGCCCACTCCATTCCATACCAAACTATAATAATATTATCTATAATATATTTGGACTTAATAAAACCAGTTTGTTCAAGTTGCACAATCTGAGGAAGAAGATGGCACAGCTTTAGAGCAAGAGCCTTGGCTATGATCTTGTAGGAAACATTAAGCAAAGTAATTGACTACCAATGGTAGATGTCCTCAAGATATCTATACTTAGGTATGAACTTAATATTTCCTTTGTTTATAATTTCTTCTAAGGAATTAGAATAAAATTCTTCAAGATAAACTTTATGAAGATCCTCTCTGACCAGGTCCCAAAGGGCCTCGTAGAACTCACAAGGGAAACCATCACAACTGAGAGCTTTATCATTAGCTGTGGAAAACATAGCTTCTTGAAGATTATCAATGGAGAGAACTTGATCACAAAAGGTTCATTGAGGGGAATAAAGATGACAAGGGACATGCCTGAGGCATTCTTGCAAGGCTTGTTCATGTTTAGGAGAATTCTCTTGAGCTTTGAAAACCTACTCATAATGATGAAAAAAATATCGAAGGATATCATGAAGTTTAGTCAAGAGTTGATGGTCATCTTTGATTTGTTTAATGGCCTGGGAAAAAATCTTTAGAGGCTCTATCTCCCACTTTGAGCCAATGTAAATGATCTTTGATCTAGGCACCTCTGTTTGTATGATTGTTAGCAATTTACTTCTATCGAAGAAGATTGACCATCTGTAGCTATAAAACTAGAGCAAGGGATTAGATTCTAGTTTGGTGGTGGCTTAGTGGATCTCCAAGGTGGTGACCTCATAAGAGCAGTGGTGAGACTGTGCTAGCTGACGGCCATAGATCAGTAAGAAATGAGAGGTGTGTTTGCTAGTACTATCCACCAGTCAATCCAACTTGTTTACTAAGTGGGTCGAGGATCAAGGTTCCAAACACATTGGATGTGGGCCAATGTGGGCTAATAAGTCAATAAAGAAGTGTTGAGAAAAACTAAGTCTTGTTGGCCTTGGGTTTAGAAAGTTCCATTCAATACAAAGTCAAATGGGAGTAGTCAGAAAGGACATTTAGCAAAGGCTCCACCAGAAGGGAGAAACAACTGACAAATGAAAAAAGACTATGTTGAAAGCATAACATGATCAATCTATTTGTACATTGTCAAACCCACCCTAGAAATTACTCCACGTATACCAATGATGATGATTATGGTGGCGGCCCATATTGGGATCAAAAAGTCCCAATTTATCACGTATGATATACCATTCTTCCTTTTTTCTAACTATCAAGTGCATGGGAAGAGTGCCATCCTTATTACACGCCCTCTCTACCATATGAAAGTCTCCACACATAACCCAAGCGGTGGCAGTGGCAGGCATTGAATCAACAATCCAATGCTTAAGGGAAGATCACTCAACAACATCATTAGAGGCATAAACATTAATAACTCCAAAAGAATAATTGCCAATGTTGAGAAGGGCCCATAACACTCTTGTTAAGAATTGCATGCAAAAGATATCAATTAAATGCAAATAAAGATTAAACAGAGGAATGAAAATACACAGAAATAATAACAGTGAGAGACAAGTTTTAACGTGGTTCACCCAAACCTGGGCTACATCCACCAACAGAGAGTCCAATATTATTATCCAGTAAATCAAACCGATTACAACTAGCAATCCTTGCAACTCAATACCACTGCAAAATGCTACAATACATCAACAAAAACCCTAACCCTTAGTCACTTTTATCAAGCCTTATGTCAGTTACAAAATAGGGTTTTTTTAGGTTAAATTAACCTTGTCTTGGGGGTGCTACCCCCAAACCCCTGCAAGGGGTGCTGCACCTTGACCCCATTAAATAATTTGGGGGGAAACTGCGCCGATAAAAGTGGGGTAAATTTAACCTCTGAGTTTGATTAGGCTCCATATAACAACAATCTCCCACTTGGAGACTGATCAAACTCCACACCATATCATCTCCAACTTGGAGACTGATCATAACGCCGCTGACCCTATAGCTCCCACTGGAAATAAGCACCCTAGACTCTGTTGTTCTAATTTTTTTGTTTTCAGTCTTGAAGACCAACTGAAGATAAAGAGGAGCTTAGCTTCTCCCTTGTCACTACCTTCATAAACATATCCACTGGATTTTCATCTATATGTATCTTTTCCAGCCTTAATTGTTCATCATCTAACATCGACCGGATGAAGTGATTACTGAGCTGTATGTGTTTGGTCTTTGAATGCAAGGTAGAATTCTTTGCAAGATGTATGGCACTCTGACTGTCTGTATACAAAGAACTATTAACCTGTTGTTTGGCAATTCTTCCATGAAAGATTGCATCCATATAATCTCCTTGCTTGCCTCTATTATAGCTACATACTTTGCCTCTGTGGTGGTTAAAGCAACCACCTTTTGCAACCATGAGATCCAACTCACTGTTGTCCCACCTACAGTAAAGACATAACCTATAGTACTCCCCCTGGTATCAATATCCCTGCCAAATCTGAGTCCACATAGCCTGCTAAATCAGTATTAGAGCCCCCAAAATATAAGTGTTTATTGGATGTACCTCTCAAATATCTGAGAATCCATTTTACCGCATTCCAATGCTCTAGTCTGGGATTACTCATATATCTTCTTACGATTCCTACAGCATGTGCAATATCTGGTCTCGTGCATACCATGGCATACATTAAACTTCCTACAACTGAAGCATATGGTACCTTGGACATTTTTTCTTCCTCCTCTTGTGTCTTAGGACACATCTCCTTAGTCAATTTCAAATGACTAGGCAAAGGTGTGCTGACATCTTTTGCATTCTCCATATGGAATCACTGCAACACCTTTTCAACATAATTAGCCTAAGATAGAGTTAATTTTCTCTTCTCCCTATCTCTGCAAATTTGCATACCAAGGATTTGTTTTGCTGCCCCCAAATCCTTCATAGCAAATGATTATGCTAATTGTTGTTTTATCTCTCTTATGTGATCCATTTTAGACCCTGCTACAAGCATGTCATCAACATATAAACATAAAATAATGTAGATGTCATTATTCAACCTTTAAAATAAACACAATGGTCAAAATTACACCGACTATAGCCTTGCTCAGCCATAAAACTATCAAATTTCAAATACCATTGTCAAGGTGCTTGTTTCAAGCCATACAAACTCTTCTTTAATCTGCACACCAGTTTCTCCTTACCTTTGACCTCAAATCCTTGGGGTTGTTCCATATAAATCTCCTCCTCCAAATCACCATGGAGAAAGGGAGTTTTCACATCTAGTTGTTCCAAATGCAAATCTTCAGCAGCCACAATACTTAAAACAATACGAATAGAAGTCATCTTAACAACTGAAGAAAAAATCTCATCAAAATCAATGCCCTTTTTCTATGCAAATCCTTTTACAACTAACCTGGCTTTAAATCTTTTCTTACCTCCATCTTCCTCTTTCAGCCTATAAACCCATTTGTTTGGTAAAGCCTTTTTACCTACATGCAACTTACATAATTCCCAAGTCTGGTTTTTCAGCAAGGAGACCATTTCCTCTTTCATTGCAAGCTCCCACTGAACCTTTGTATTCACCTGCATAGCTTCATCTTACCCTTCTGGTTCACCAGCATCTGTTAACAAGATAGAATACAAAGAGGGAGAAAACCTTTCAGGAGGTCTACTTAGCCTTGTTGACCGTCTAACATTCACTGGAGTTTGTGGTATTTCTTGTTGCTGTTGTGGAGCATGAGGAACCACTAGAACATCATTATCTGGAGTATCATCCAACACCACATAATCCTTTTCTTTCTTCTGATGTTGTTGCAAATGATCTTTGTACAACACCTTCTCATTGAATACAACATCCCTACTTCTCACAATTTTTAGATTTTCAACATCCCAAAGCCTATAACCAAATTCATCAATGCCATATCCAACGAAGATACACTTTTTTTATTTTGCATCCATCTTGGTTCTATTTTTAAAATCTACATGTGTAAATGCTACACATCTGAAGGTTTTGAGAAAAGAATAACTCACCTTCTTACCTGTCCATGCTTCCTCTGGAATACCACATCCCAAAGGAACTGAAGGACCTCTATTAATTAAATATACAACGGTATTGACAGCCTCTGCCCATATGTTTAAATGCAGCCCAACATGAAATCTCATGCTCCTTGCATGATCCATTATTGTCCTATTCATGCGCTCAGCCACTTCATTTTCTTGTGGAGTCCCTGGAACAGTTTTCTACCTACGAATTCCATTAAAGGAACAATAATCCTCAAATTATTTGCTGCAATACTCATCACCATTATTAGATCTGAGACATTTTAATTTTTTACCCATCTCATTCTCAACCAAGCTTCTCCATTTCTTAAATGTTTCAAATACTTCAGATTTCTACCTAAGGAAATAAATCCAAACCTTCCTAGTTGCATCATCTATTAATGTAACATAATACTGAGAGTCACCGAGAGAAGATACCTGAGCCACTCCCCATACATCTGTATGCACAAGCTCCAACTTTTCATCTTTCTTTTACTTCCCATCCTTGAGAAAACTAACTCTCTTTTGTTTTCCATACACACAACTTTCACAGAAATCCATATTAATACATTTCAGACCTAGTAAAACTTTCTTAGAATGAAGTACCTTCATACCTTTTTCACTCATATGCCCAAGTCTATTATGCCACAGTGTTGTCTCAGAACCTATAGCAATTGTTTCAGTCTCTTCCTGCGAACCCACAACAATTGTTCCTGAACCTGTTTTGTTTTTCTCCTCAACAACTAAAGTAGAAGGAATAGTATGATCTATACAAAGATATAAGGTGCCTACTTTCACACCTTTTACTACTATTAAGGCACCTCTTGAAACCTTGCAATTTTTATCACTGAAAGTAACTATGCAACCTTCATCAGCTAGTTGCCTTGCTGAAATTAAATTCCTACTCAGCCTTGGAACGTGCCTTACCTCTTGTAGTAGCCAATGATTACCATTCTGTAACTTAATCTTGATTCTTCCCTTTCCAACAATCTGACAAGGTTTGTTATCTCCCAAATAAACTAGCCCAAAATCCCCTTGGACATAATCAAGAAAATAACTTCTATGGGGTGTAGCATGAAATGAGGCCCCTGAATGTAAAACCCATGAATCATTAGCATGATCTAGGAAAAGAATCAAAGCATCATCTTTAGATTTATTACTTACCACATTTGCCTCCTTATTGCCTTCTTGTTTGTCTCCTTCTTTATTTTTCTGAGACCAGCAATCTTTTTTCAAATGACCTGGTTTCCCACAGTACCAGCAATCCTTCTATCTTCTGGATTGGGACCTCTTGTCCTTTGATTTCCTCATGATTTCCCATGACCTCTAGAACCTTTTCCTCTCTCTTTTGATCTACCCCTTCTTTCTACATTCAAAACACTACCTGGTGTGGACCCTCTTGAGCTTTTCCGTCGCATTTCCTCACTAAGGATAACACCAACAACATCATCAAATTTCAATGTATTTGAACCAGAGATAGAGTTACTTATAGCCATTACCAAGATATTCCAGCTTTCTAGCAAAGAACATAAAACCAAGAGATCCCTCACCTCTTCATCAAATTTCACTTTTACATAAGTTAACTGACTGGTAATCGTATTAAACTCATTTAAATTATCTGTCACAGATCCACCTTCAATCATTTTTAGATTAAACAAATGCTTCATGAGATATACCTTATTTGAGGCTAAGGGTTTTTCATACAATTTAGCCAAAGCTTTCATTAGTTCATCTATTGTCTTCACTTCTATTATATTGAACGTCATAGATGATGCCAGGTGCAACTGAATGGTTCCCAATGCCTTTCTATCCAGAAGATTCTAATCCTCATCAATCATTGCTGTCAGTTTCTTGGCTATTCCTTCCAATGGCCTCCATAAATCCTTCTGATAGAGATAATCCTCCATCTACATCTTCCATAACTGATAGTTCTACCCATTAAATTTATCTACCTTCAATTTACCCTTGTCCGCCGTTACTCTCACTCAACCGTGAGACCTTCCTGCAGATGATAATCAAACACAACCCGCTCTGATACCACTTGTTAGGGATTGCATGCAGAAGATATCAATTAAATGCAAATAAAGATTAAACAGAGTAATAAAAATACACAGAAATAATAACAGCGAGAGACAAGTTTTAACGTGGTTCACCCAAACCCAGGCTACATCCACCAACAGAGAGTCCAATATTATTATCCAATAAATCAAACTGATTACAACCAACAATCCTTGCAACTCAATACCGCTACAAAATGTTACAATACATCAACGAAAACCCTAACCCTTAGCCACTTTTATTAAGCCTTATGTCGGTTATAAAATAGGATTTTTTAGGTTAAATTGACCCCGTCTTGGGGGTACTGCCCACAAACCCTTGCAAGGGGCGCTACCCCTTGACCCCGTTAAATAATTTTGGGGGGAACGCACCGATAAAAGTGGGATAAATTTAACCTCCAAGTTTGATTAGGCTCCATATAACAACAACTCTATTAGTGGGGTCACATCCATGATCAACTAAATTTGAATGCCACTTAGGAGAGAGAAAAATGATGACTCCTCATGACCCACATTATGATTGCTACAAAAAATAAACAGGTTGGCCAACTAACACAACAAGCAGTAGAAAGTAAAAACCAATAATCTTAACTTATTGACAAAAAATATTAAAATTATTTATAAATTTAATCTTTCAAATATAAATTTTAAAATTATTTATAAATTTAATTTTACTTTCTTTATAATTAGTATTTTATTATTTATTTATTCTATGTACACAATGTAAGTAAGAAAAATGCACACAGACTAACACTACAGTTTAATGATGATCTAAAGTCTTAATCATGGTCATGTAGGCATGAATTATATACCTCTAAGCAACTTCTTTCTTGGCAAAACATTTCCTAATGTTTTTTCCCCTTTGTTCATTCTTTTCTAACCTTTAAGTTAGCTTTCTAGGTCCTCTATGCCTTCTAAATTGCTTATTTAATCCATTTGGGCCAAATTGCCCATGTCAAATGTAGGATCTCTTGAGATATTTGTCCTACTAAAAGGGGTGATTTTCCCTAGTAACAGGGGTGCTTCACTTCTCTATAGGGGTTATCTTGTTGTTCATTCCTCCATACCCTTCAAATTGACCCTCCAAGGTCCTGCATACCCTCTAATTATCTGACAAATCCATTTAGACCAAATCACCCTTGTCACTTGTAGGATATCTTAAGAGATCTCACAACTTAATTTTGAATATCTTGAGAGATTTGCCTTGCTAAAAAGGGCAATTTGCTTCCCAAAAGGGGTGATTTTATCATCTTTTCCCATATGTGATTTTTTCTAGTTTATCCTAATTTAATTTCATTTTTAGCTTTTGATTGTGGGTCTCTTCATGCATAACTAACTATTCATTCCCATTAACCATTCCTATATTCTCAATCACTCTATTGTTAGCTCTTAATCAGTCTATTGTTATCTTTCAATCAGTCTTATGTGATCTCCTCTCCAAGCATTTGTTCTCTTCCAATCAAAGCTAGATCACTCTTCAATCAATCCTTGTTAACTCCCCAATCTCCATCACCTTTGGTGTGGATTCTAAACCTATAAATACCTCTCTCCTTTATTCATTTGAGGAGACACAATTCATTGTTTCATTCTTGGTTTGCTTGAGCTTTTGCAAAATTTCCCACATTAGCATTTTATGCTCTACACAGGACCTTGTGTGCCTTTTGTTTTAATTTTTCCATAGCATGCTTATTCAATCCAATCACTTTTATTTGTTTTAGCTTCTAAGCTTGATCCAATTGCTTTCATATCCCCATTTCATCCTTGTCACAAAGAGAAGGACCCCATTGTTGTAAAGGAAGAGGCAATTGCCAAAAAGGACCTCTAAGAACTTATGCTAGGAATTGCCACACAATTCGGATAGGTCTTTCATGCTTTCCTAGTAATTTAGATAACCAAATATTGCTCTTATGGAAGTAAAACTTCATTTTCTTTTCTCTTGATAGGTAGTTTACATTACTTCTTAGAATAGATTTTCTTTTAAATTTGTTAGATTATCTTTATTTTCTTTCTTAGAATAAATTTACTTTCATTGCACTTATATTAATTGAAAATTTCAAATTCATTAGATTATAAGTCAAAATCAAACCATGAAATACAAAAAAAACAAATTAGATTGCATACAAAAAGTCATATAGTTGCATACATTTTCCCTTCATAGTACTTAATTCATTTAGAAAATTAGAAAAAGCAATTCAAACATTGTTTGCATTCATATAAGGTTAATTTCATTTAGGAACTCATAGAAAATACCAAATACATTCAAAAACATGAAAATAAGAGATCAAAAAAACCCTTGATTTCATCATGAGTTCAACAAATTCAAACAATGTGTTAAACATTCAAAACAAAGAGTAGCCCTCTATCCATCATGAGGCATCAATTCAAACAAAACATTCAATGAAAACTCTCCCTCTTTTATCTATCATTCAATGTACCCCAACATAAGGGAAGATTGGGTTAAATCCTTCATTGAAGAGATTAGGGAGATCATGTCTCAACCAATTCCCACAAAGGAAATAGCCCAAGAGAAAGAGCTCATATTGAGGCTCATTCAACAAGAAATGAAACAAATAACACAAGCCAAAGAATGTCAACAAAGACACATTCAACAAGTCATTCAAAACAAAGGAAGGAGGCTATATCATCTTCGTATCCTAAATAAACAAAATAGTCTTCAAGATAGGATTAGAAGTGACCCTTCAGATCATATTTCAATCACAACCACCACACCCATATATTATTTATGACAACATCACAACTTCCATCAAACACATACACATCACACAATTAATCCAATCATTTTCCATGATGTTGTGCTTTCCCATGAACATAACAACCCTCTGACTTCACCTCCACTCGATTGGATCCTACCACGAGAGCGAGAGTGATTGGATAGTCACCCACTACAAGGATATGGTTCATGTGCCATATCAGAGTCTAACTCACCTGTGTTGTTCCTAAGTCACATTTTGGTCAACATACATACACACAAAATATTATTTGTGGATGACTTAATTGGAGCCCCCAAAAGGTGAGGCGAACTAGCTTTTTTGTTAGCATTTTGATAGGAGTGGAGGAGACTCCACTGGAGGCTCCACAAAAGGTGGTTCAATCTAAGCCTAGGGGTTTAGATATAATCCCCTTAGGCATAGATTGAACTCGCCCTTCTTAGATCAAGCCCCATACATTTTTCAATAAAAATGTGATTTTAGGGGAAAATTTTTGGCCCAAAAGTGGGGCATGGTATTGTTCTTAAGACCTTTTAGGGTTGTATTGTTGTTATATGGAGCCTAATCAGACTCAGAGGTTAAATTTTCCCCACTTTTATCAGCGCGGTTTCCCCCCAAATTATTTAACGGGGGTTTGGGGGCAACGCCCCAAAGACGGGGTCAAGGGACAATGCCCCTTGCGGGGTCCAGGGGCAGCACCCCTGGCGCGCTCCCTGTCACGATATAGAGCGAGGTTGAGGGGCAGCGCCCCTGAAACCTCAAATGGTTTTTTATTATTTTATAAAGGCGTCGGGAGTTATTTTTCTATTTAGCCGACAAAAAAAAACCCTATTTTGTAACTAACATAAGTCTTGATAAAAATGGCTAAGGGTTAGGGTTTCCATTGATATTGTTTTGTAGCATTTGCAGCAGTATTGAGTTGGAAGGATTGCTAGTTGTAATCGGTTTGATTTGTTGGATAATATCGGACTTTCTGTTGGTGGATGTAGCTCAAGTTTGGGTGAACCACGTTAAAACTTGTCTCTCGCTATTATTATTTATGTGTGTTTTTCATTCCTCTGTTTAATCTTTATTTGCATTTAATTGATATCTTCTGCATGCAATTCCTAACATGTATGTGTGTTTGTAGATGTTTTTTTATAATATTTTCCTTAAGTATTGAGAGCTCATGCTACTCACATACATCTCTTATCTCTTACTTGCATGTTTAAGACCCTTCTCTAGATATAATTCTTGTCTTTACTATTTTCTTTATTATTTTCTCTAATATCATTGTGAGAATGGTTTTAGTGTGAATGATGAAAGAATTTCTAATTCTCACTAATATATAAAGTGATTTCACAACGACCTACTTTTGCACAAAATTTTGTCCTATGCCTATTTTTTTTTCTTTTTTTCTTTTTTAAATTTATGTTTCAAAGCATCTAATATTTTGGATAGTTAGTGTTCATGGTTTTTCTGAATCCCAACAATAAGTAATGGCATTAAAAGTAATTTAGAAAACCCTTTCCAAATATTGTAAAGAATTTAGAAGTAATTATTTTGTGTCAAATAGTTATATAGTTAGATATTTCGATAAACATTCACAATAATATACCTATTACCCTGTATTAGTACTTAATTTTCAAAATTTTCTAAAGTCTTTTGGTGCTAGAAATGGTTAGATTCTTGTCATTCCTTTCAGCTTGTAGGACTTGGTTATCAACAACAATTACTACCTAACATTCACACATGCAATATTTTATGCTCCCTGACAAACATGGAAAATAATGGGTGGAAGAAGAGGTGGTGCAAAACAAATTTAGGAATAGTTACCATTCCATTTGCAAATACTCCATTGATTCTGTTGTGTTGTTTATTCCTTAAACCCAGAAATTAATGCAAGGACAATAATGAAAAGTAATGAAATAAAACATGCAGATAAAACAATAATATAATACATTCAGACCTTGCACAAAATCGGACCTCTGATAAGATAGAATGGAGTGTACCCAAGCTCCATTGTGTTCTCTTGTGGATGTATTGTGGGCTTCTCACACAACTAGCATAACTCTGCTATGAAAATGATAGAAAATAATAGAATATGTAATATGAGCGTGAGTACGAAATTTGATGAGAGTGTGTGTGAGGGTTTGATATGAAAATGGAAGTTTGATTTATAGAAGGAGAGGGAATCAAATGGATGGCCAAGATTAGAAGGGTGAGGGATGAGGTGGATGGATAGGGTTGAAAGTCAATTTTAGTTCTCATGAAGCACCATAAATGAGGATGACAAGTGACTAAAATAAGGATGGGAGTGGGAATAAATAGGATTTTTAATTGATTTTGGAGAGGAAGTGCTAATGACGCACATTTAAGGAGGTTAAAACTAGGAATGTGAGTGGGATAAATAATTTAAATAATAAAATTATTTAAATTATGAGAGACAAGTGGCATGTGAGAGCTAATTTAAATAAATATTTTATTTATTTAAATTAGTAGGAGGAAAATGGGAATTAAATAAATAGAATTTATTTAATTTGAATAGAGGGGATAAATTAGTTAAATAAATATAATTTGCTTAACTAATTGGAAGGGCTCATGAAAGGAAACCTAAGACAAGGTGTCACTAAGTGTCACAAGAGGATGCAAGAGGATGTCGAAAGGCAATGTCGTAAGACATGGTCAAATTAAGGTGTCTACATGTTTCCCCTCTTTGATATGATGTTGCAAATAAGAGAAGTAACATCATTTCAAAGAAGAAAAGGTATGGATGAAGAGAAAAGGATACCCCAACCACTTGAAGGAGTGACAAGGAGGAATTATGCAAGGATGGGATCCCCCCTCGAGAGGATAGGCGAGTTAGGAGAACATGGGTATGCTCTCAAAACAGATGAAAGCGGTTAGATAAAGAAATGGATGTGAGAGAAAGGATGGAAAAGGTTAGAGGTTAGAAATAGATAGTTAGGATTATTGCCCTCTCAGTTGTTGTCCTTGATGACAAATACACAAACTCTCAAGTTTGTGGTACAATGATAGTTGCATCTCAGGTTTGTGGTACACAATTGCATCATGATAGTTGGCATGGCAGAGGTATTTGGTTTTATGTGATAGTGAGCTTGGCCACATTTGGTTGACATTCTTTGCATAATGTGGTTATTATATTTGGACTGCACTCTTGATCTATGCTACAATGATGGCAGTATTTTAGTTGTCTTGGTATGACAGTGGTATTGTGGATATGGCTATGTTGCAATTGAATGAGGCACTTGGTTATCTTCTCTTGATCCAATATGCAAGTAATATTCATTAAAGTCATCATTGATATGAAAGGTTGCTTGTTTCAGTTTGATCAATATTCAGATTCTATGGAGTTGTTCTTACAAAGCCTTGACCACTTTCAAAGGGACACAAAACTATTTATTTTATTTCAAATGGCATCATTGAACATGATTTTTGTTAGATGGGATATGAGTTTTGATACATGAGACGTTACATCAAGACATCACTGCATTAAAGGTATTTGACTGAACTTCATTATGTAAAGTTAAGGTATGTGGTAAGGTGATACACATTGATATATGTTTGGCTTAGTTGATATTATGACTTAGACCATGCTTTGGTCTTGTGCATTGACCTTGGTCCTCACTTAGCACATTTGTATCATTAGACCATCACAAGACATTGTGATGAGTATTATACTCATGTGAATAATAGCCACAATTTTATCACCGACACATTATTTGGCTATTATGATGTTTGAAAACCATGAGGTTTTTTTGGTAAATGTTGGGGTGTAATACTGACATAATCATTTGTGGTTTTGTGTGACACAAAGTGGTAAAAGCTAATCGATATCATTTGTGCCCTAATTGTTCATTCAGTTTGCCAAACACAAGAGATTTTGTTGCAGCCGAGCTAGGGTTTTTTGGAGAAGGTTGGAGAGATTGATGGAATGAATGGTATTGTGGTTGAACTTGTAGATAAATGGTCTTTCATTCACCATAGTAGATTAAATTCAGAGTATGCAAAGTAAAGTCAACTTCATTGGTGATAATATCCTTATGTCGATAACATTATTACTTCAGTTCTATAGTTTTGAGTTGTGTCGACTTAGCATTATCCTATACATGGTGTTGTTTCATTTGTATATCTCTCTTTGCTGGTTTATTATATGGGTTTTTGGAACCATGTTAGTAGGGCATTCTTTGTATTGTTTGAGGTCATCGTTTTGCTGTCCATGGTCAAATATTATTTATCAAGGGTTTGTCTTAATGGTTATTCATGGGTATGTGGTATTGTGTGGTTGTGTTACCCATAGCTAGGGCTTGGGATTTAAATCTGTTTAGCATATGTATTGAAATCTTTTCACACGGGCTGTGAATGTGTACATTTAAATCGACATGAGGTATATGTTTGTTGTTGTTTGTGTGCACATTATTTATTGTATGAGTCATCTATAATGTGGGAAGTCCATGTAGGGTTGTGGTAAGTCTTGTGATTATCAAGTGTCGACTTAAGTGTTGGGGTTTCATGTTATGTTTATATTGTGCAATATCAACCTTGGAAGAGGTTTTTATTACATATTTTATTTTGCACAAAATGTTTGAACAACAGTTCTCAGTGAATGCAAAAGGGCAGTTCTGAAAACAGTTATACACTTGGTAGTCTATTCAAACGGCAGTTAAAGAGAAAACAATTTTTGTTATACCCATAACAAATAATGTTAGGGTTCATGACTACCGGACAGTTTGAAAGCTTTACATTTAACTATAGTTTAGTTATGTTGAATCTGTGATTAAAGGATGGCCGTGTTATTAAGATTACTTGACTGTGGTTAAATGTTGTGACATCATCTGTAGAAGAAAAGGAACTATAGTTTGTGACAGTTACATAAACTTTGGTTAAACTGTGATGACATGTATCTTTGATGGTTACATACTATGAATAATGATCTTATTGAAGGTTTGTTTGAATCTCATGAACTAAGACATATACAAATTGGGTCAATTTGACCTCATGACATTGACAAGTGTTACTAAAACTAACTACTACAGGCAGTTACATGAATTCAGTTAGTTGTTCAAATTGTACTGTGAAAGGAAGAAGAAAATTTGAGAAAGTTTAAAAAGTATCTGTAATACTTTGATGAGTAGAGGTTGTATTGTATTACTTGCAATATCATTTCAAAGAAACAAACTATTGTATATATTTTGATCAGTTGATGTGCATAGTTTTGGTTATGTATTCTTGAGTCTCAAATAAATGAGACTGTCAAGATCTAAATTGTAGAGAAACAGAGAAACCCTCTGTATTGTACTTTTTCATCTGATCTTTGAGAGGTTGTAAGCTATGTTCCCCCAAGTACCGGGGACGGGGACGGGCGGGGACAGGGGGACCAGTTTCGGGGACGGCATTTTTTTTGGCCATTTTTTAGGGGACGGCTACTAAAATAAGTTTTTTTTTTTTTTAAATATAAGGAAATTTCAAATATTTAGATGATAACATTGATAAGGCATTCATTATAGACATTATAGAACATTAAAACATGCATACATAACCATAACATTACACTTGAACTTAGTTTTCAACTTGTCACATGAGAATTGGCTTGGACCAGTTCAAAGTATATGAGCTTCAGCAAAGTAGAATCGCAAGTTAATCAATCACATACGAACAACATATGGATGAACTGTGTGTATCCAAGCTAAAGAACTTAGACAAGAAATTGTTGCATAGGAGGGAAATGTAGATACAATGGTTCCCATGTAGATTACATCACTAACAGTGAAGGAGATGGAATGATCAGTGCATCAAGTATTTGACAAATTTGTAGTAGGAAAAAATAAAATATGTCAATGATCAATGAATACAAAAATAATTCAGTGCAACCTTGCTAACTATTTCTTTGTTTCCTGCCAAAAGTGTGTTTTTTTTTAATTTTTTGAGTTGGGAGTTTGCTGGGCTATAGGGGATGGCTAGCTGTCCCTAGTATGGTCGGGGGATGTCCCAGTCGTACCGGGGATGGCTAGCCATCCCCTAAGTCCCCTAAAAAAAAGGGGACATCCCTAGGGAAACAGGGACAGTCAGGGGACGTTTCCTGGCCGTCCCCGTGTCCCTGGGACATCCCTGGTATGGGTACGACCAAAAAAAGGTAGGGGACGTGTCCCTGGGGAACATAGGTTGTAAGTGATCATGTCAGTGAGACAATATGATCATTTCCAGTGAGGCTTGTATTGCCAGTGAGGCTTGTGTTTCCAGTGAGGCTTGTGTTGCTAGTGAGGCAGTGATAGACATTTTTCTGTAGCCAGTGAGGCATGATTTTTTTACTAAGCCAGTGAGGCATTTACTGAGTGGTTTTTCTACCCCAAGAGGGTTTTCCACTCCTAAAATTTGTGTTTTATGGTCTAATTTGTTGCATTAATCATTTGTCCATTATACTTGTTTGTTTAGTTCTTTAATGCACAATCTCTTGCATTGATAAAGCCTAAATCAGCGTCTATTTCTGTTTTTAAAATTTGAAAATAAAAGTGAATAAAGTGTTTTATTTTCTACAACACTAATTCATCCCCCTCTCAGTGTTATCAAGTACTCCAACAAGGATGGATTGTTAAGGTGAAATAGATAGTGAATAAAGATAGGTTGAGATGTGAAGAATCATAATGGATACAATGGATAGAGAAGATATAGTTATGCTGGTATAATGTGTAGAGAAGTCCTTATTTGATATAGCAAGAGGATATTATGCACCAAGGTATAAGGAACCAGAGTGACTTTGCATCCTTTGCATGGACTTGACACTTGAAACAAAAGGAGTATACCTATACCTAGCGTAATACAACCTTGTCTAGACACAAGATATGAATATTATCTTTAGTGATAAGAATATCCAATAGACACGCAAAACGCTATGCCCCATTCTCTGCTAATCATAACACACCAAGATATAAATGGATCATAAGAAGGAGATAGAAAAGATAAAATTAAAAACAAAAGACCAAATGACGACACAAGTCACACAGCCATTGTATCTCTTGCCAAAGAGTTTAAGTGATGTTTGGATAGGCACCTAATGACGAGAATGATATATCCCTAGATGAGGCTGGATGATGATTGTTTGAGATCAAATGATTGTTGGGAATTAAGGTGTCTCAACCTTGGTAATTCCTTGTATTATTATCATTGTATTTATTTATTCATTGCCTATGATGTAAATTAATTGTAAATTTCATATTGTCATCTTGTGGGATGTGGCACGGTGATGAGTCATCCTACATGGAAGATGACAACTTGTAATTTTGTCCTCACATGAGGAGATAGGAATCCCAGTTAGTGGTAGGAATATTTTTCCATGTGTCAGCATCTTGGATGTTGTGTAAGAGAATATTGACCGAAACAGTCATGACAGATTCCTATGACAATTTTAAAACATGTAAGAGTTAGAAATAGGAGATTCTATGATAGGTACAGACAAGTGTCAATGAGCATCTTTGGGGAAGGCATCTTTGGGTGCCCCAAGGTGGGTTATGACATGTTGTAAGAGAATATGCTATTTATAGCATGTGTATGATAGATTCTCTTACAACTATAAGTCATTATGCTATGACAGATTCTATGACAGTCGTAAGAGTCGTAGAAGCATCTGTCATTACCCATTTTGGGAATAGGCGACCTCTTTGGGATGGGGTGACTTGACAAGTGTCAAGAACATTCTACAAGGTTGGACAAGTGTCCATAGGCATGGGTTTTGGGCCATGAGGCCATGTTGGATGCCCATTCCAAGATAGAGCCAAAAAATGTCTTGTAAACTCTATATAAACAGGTGCTTTGAGGAGGTGAAGTACTACAGGTTTATTATGCTGCCAGATCATCTCCAAATACAAGTGTCGAAGACTCCTACAAGAGCATTGGCTCTGATTTGTATTGTAATCTCTTTGTTTACGTAATACAATTGAGCAGTGTTTTGGAGTGTGGGATTTTCACCCGTAAGGGTTTTCCCCATGTATATCTTGTGTCTCTCTTCTTCTATTATTCTTTCTTCCTTATGTGTTTGCTGCAATATCTCATGTTAATGGTTTAATGTTGCTATAATAGTTAGGATAAATTTGAATTTGCACTCTCCTCCCCTCATTAGATTAGTGTAGGAAGCAATTTTGGCACACCTATCTTCCTTTCAGTTGGTACCAGAGCCTGGCCAGTTTTTGGTTCTAGCTGCTAGGTAGGGGTTTTTTGAGCTAATCTTAAGTTGAGTGGGAGTCATGTGTAGAGTATTCTGTATCTTGTTGCAGCAAGGAGATGGCAGCTACATCTGAAAGGATTGAGGTGGAGAAATTCAATGGCACTAATTTCAAGTTGTGGAAACTCAAGATGGAGGACCTACTTGTTGATCGTGACCTATGGGAAACCATATCTGGTGTGAAACCTATAACAATGTCACAAGATGATTGGGACCTCAAAGATCAGAAGGCTAAGGGTCTCATAAGACTCTATTTAGCTGACTCTATTCTGTTTAACATACATGAGGAGAAGACAACGAAGGATCTTTGGAAGAAGTTGGGTGATGTTTATCAGGTCAAGTCCTTGGTAAACAAACTCTTCCTAAAAAAGAAGTTGTCCGCTATGAAGATGGAAGATGGAGGATCTGTTGTGGATCACCTTTCAACATGATCATTGCACAGTTGACATCTGTGGGTGTGAAAATGGAGGAGGAGGATCGTTGCATGACCTTGCTTTGTTCTTTGTCAAATTCATGGGATCACCTTGTCATGGCTATCGGAAGCACCACTACCACTTTCAAGATGGAAGATGTGGTGTCCTCGTTGTTATCTGAATCCTCACTCTTATCTGAAGAAATACAAAGGAAGACATCTGAATCATCCAAAGAGGCTCTTGCAATTTGTGGAAGACCCAAGGAGAAAGGGAGGAAGAAAGAAAAGAAAGCTGAGAAGGGTAGATCCAAATCTCGTGGGAGATCTCAATCTCCTGGAAATTCCAAGGCTCTCTATTGGAACTATGGCAAGTCTGGGCATTTCTGAAAGGAATGCAAAGAGGAGAAGAAAAAGAAGAAGAAATCTCCTGATTCAAATTCTGACAAAGATGATGGTGATGCCTTCATCACAGCCCTGGCCACCCATGCATCTAATGATGTGTGGTTGATTGATTCTAGTGCATCATTCCACATGACCTTACATCGAGACTGGTTTACTAAGTATGAAGAGTTTGATGGTGGAAGGGTGTACCTTGGTGATCACTCTCATCTAAAGATCGTTGGTCATAGAAGAGTCTCAATCTGATTCCCTGATGGACGAGTGAAGGGGATCACTGGAGTTATGCACATTCTAGGCCTTGCACGAAACCTACTTTCTATAAGTACATTAAATGATGTAGGTGTGTAGGTTGTCTTTTCGAAGGATGGATGCAAGATGACAAGAGGATCTATGGTGCTTGCGAAGGGTACTCTGAGGGGTACTCTATTTCAGCTGGAGGCATGCACTTCACTTTGCAATAGTTCTTCTACTCAAGGAAACAAGCTGATGTCACTTCATCCCCACCATCTAAACATGCAGTGAAGAAATTTGTTGTAACCGGTTCCGATGGTAGTGCAAATGCCATGGAAGCCAAGCTTCCTGCTGAAAAGATTATTTTATGGCATTTGAGATATGGCCACATTGGTGAGAAGGGTCTATATACCCTGAAAAATAAAAACCTCATTGAGGGGTTAAATGATTGTAATCTCAAGTTTGACTTTTGCGAACATTGCATTTATGGAAAACAAAACCATGTTTAGTTTTACTCTAGTTCTCACAAGTCTTCTGGTGTAATGGATCTAATTCATTCTGATGTGTTTGGTCCTGTGAATGTTCCTTCGATTTCAAAATCCATATATTTTGTATCTTTCATAGATGATTACAGTAGAAGGACATGGGTTTATTTTATCAGAAGCAAGACTAAAGTCTTTAGTCGGTTTACGGAGTTTAAAGCCTTTGCTAAAAATTAGACTTGTAAAAAGATTAAGTGTTTTAGAATTGACAATGGTGGTGAGTTTTGTTTGGCAAAGTTTGTTAAGTTCTGCAAGGAGCAAGGGATTGAAAGGCATAAGACAACTCCATATACCCCGCAGCAAAATGGAGTTACAGAGAGCATGAACAAGACACTGATAGAGAAGGCTAGGAGTATGCTTAGTGGAGCAAGCCTCGAACAAAAGTTTTGGGCTGAAGCTGTTGCCACTACTTGCTATCTGGTAAACAGATCTACATTAGTTCTTGTTGGCAAAACACCTATGGAGGTGTGGTCTGGTAAGAAGCCTTTAGTAAGGCATCTTTGTGCATTTGGTTGTGAGGCATATGCACATGTGCCTAGGGAGAAATGATATAAGGTGGAGAACAAGGTTGTTAAATATATTTTCATTGGCTATGGTGTTAGTGTGAAAGGATACAAGATTTGGGATCCTGTGACTGAAAAAGTTTTGTATAGAAGAAGTGTTATCTTCAAAGAGCTAACACCCTCTTTCATTGTTCTACAGCCAAAATAGTCAGAAAAGAAAGAAGATGCAGTTCAGTTTCCTTCTACCCTTGAGAAGACTAAACTGATAGACCCTGTGAGGTCTAATGATGAGGAGAGCTCTAGCAGCTCTGGAAGAGAAGAAGAAGAAGTAGAACCTCAACCTCAGCCATTGAGGAGGTCTACATGAACAAGAAAGCAACCTGATATGTTTGGTTATTCATTACTTGATTCTAGTTGTGTTTTTGCTTTACTTTCTAACACTGATGAGCCTAGAACTGTGAAAGAGGCTATGGGCATGAAAGATGCAGGTTCCTGGAAGGAGGCCATGGAGGATGAGATGGCTTCTTCAGAAAAGAACAAAACATGGGACTTGGTGCCTTTGCTTGATGGACGGAAACCCGTTGGTTTCAAATAGGTGTTCAAGAAGAAATTCAGTGCAGATGGCAGTGTTGAAAAGTACAAGGCTAGATTGGTTGCGAAGGGGTACTCACAAGTGGAGGGAATTGATTATGGTGAAATTTTCTCTCCTGTTGCAAAGCTGACATCCATTAGATTTCTGTTATCTCTTGCAGCTGCTTATGATTTAGAGATAGAACAGATGGATGTGAAGACAACTTTCCTTCATGGTGATTTGGAGGAAGAAATCTACATGTCACAGCCAGAGCATTACATAGATAAAGGTAAAGAAAATTTGGTTTGCAAGCTTACAAAGTCTTTGTATGGTTTGAAGCAGTCTCCTAGGATGTGGTACTTGAAGTTTGATGCCTTTGTGTTGGCAATTGGTTATCTGAGATCAAAATCAGATCATTGTGTGTATTACAAGTTTGACAATGATTGCATTCTCATTATTCCATTGTATGTTGATGATATGTTGTTGATTGGGAATGGTAAGACTATGATTTCTAATTTGAAGTCTCAGTTGTCAGCACAGTTTGAGATGAAAAATCTTGGGGCAGCCAAGTACATTCTAGGAATGGAGATCAAAAGAGACAGAGCAAACAAAAAACTTTGGTTAAGCTAGAGTAAGTATGTGAAGACCGTGTTGGACAGGTTTAGCATGGCAGATTGTAGATCAGTGAGTGTTCCTGTTTCATTGGGAACAAATTTATCTGTTAGTGATTGTCCAAAATCTCCTGGTGAGGTGGAGGACATGAACAAAGTACCTTATGCTAGTGTTGTCGGCAATTTGATGTATGCCATGGTCTATACAAGACCAGACATTGCCCAAGCAATGGGAGTCTTTAGTCAATTTATGGCTAATCCTAGATGAGTATATTGGGATGCAGTTAAGAGAGCGTTCCAATATTTGAGGTGTACTTTCGAGTATTCCATATGCTATCATGGTAATGCTACAGGACCTCCGCATTTAGTTTCTATTCATGGATTTGTGGATTCTGATTGGGCAGGTGACATCAACAGCAAGAGATCCACCAGTGCATATGTGTTCACAATGTTTGGTGGTGCAATTATTTGGATGAGTAAGTGACAACCAGTGGTTGCTTTGTCCACTACATAAGCTAAGTATATGACTGCAACTCATGCTTGTAAGGAATCCATTTGGCTTAAGAGATTGTGTTCAGATATTGGTGTTGATGCAGGTCAAATTATGATCAGTTGTGACAATCAGAGTGTAATTTGCCTTGCAAAGAATCCAACTTTCCATGCCAGAAGAAAGCATATTGATGTACAGTTTCACTTCGTGCGAGACATGGTTGAGGATGGGAAGGTAAATTTGGAGAAGGTGGATACTTTGAAGAATGTTGCAGATGCATTGACGAAGCCAGTGGGCACAGAGAAGTTCATATGGTGTTCGGAGTCTATGGGCCTCTTGGCCTATAGCAGTTAAATCATGTTAATTCTATTAGCTCTTACAAGGTGTTTGACAAGTGGGAGAATGTTGGGAATTAAGGTGTCTCAACCTTGGTAATTCCTTTTATCATTTTCATTGTATTTATTTATTCATTGCCTATGATGTAAATTAATTGTAAATTTCATATTGTCATCTTGTGGGATGTGGCACGGTGATGTGTCATCCTACATGGAAGATGACAACTTGTAATTTTGTCCTCATATGAGGAGATAGGCATCCCACTTAGTGGTAGGAATATTTTTCCATGTGTCGGCATCTTGGATGTTGTGTAAGGGAATATTGACCGAAACGGTCATGACAGATTCCTATGACAGTTTTATGGCATGTAAGAGTAAGAAATAGGAGATTCTATGATAGGTACAGACAAGTGTTGATGAGCATCTTTGGGGAAGGCATCTTTGTGTGTCCCAAGGTGGGTTATGACATGTTGTAAGAGAATATGCTATTTATAGCATGTGTATGACAGATTCTCTTACAGTTGTAAGTCATTATGCTATGCCAGATTCTATGATGGTCGTAAGAGTCATAGAATCATCTGTCTTTACCTATTTTGGGAATAGGTGACCTCTTTGGGATGGGGTGACCTGACAAGTGTCAGGAACATTCTACAAGGTTGGACAAGTGTCCATAGGCGTGGGTTTTGGGCCATGAGGCCATGTTGAACGCCCATTCCAAGATAGAGCCAAAAACTGCCTTATAAACTCTATATAAACAGGTGCTTTGAGGAGGTGAAGTACTACAGGCTTTATAGGTAATGTTATGATGCCAGATCATCTCCAGATATGAGTGTCGAAGACTCCTGCAAGAGCATTGGCTCTATTTGTATTGTAATCTCTTTGTTTATGTAATACAGTTGAGCAGTGTTTTAGAGTGGGGTTTTTCACCCGTAAGGGTTTTCCCCACATATATCTTGTGTATCTCTTCTTCTATCATTCTTTCTTCCTTATGTGTTTGCTATAATATCTCATGTTAATGGTTTAATGTTGCTATAATAGTTAGGATAAATTTGAATTTGCACTCTCCTCCCCTCATTAGATTAGTGTAGGAAGCGATTTCCGCACACCTAGCTTCCTTTCAATGATGTGGCAATTGATAAAGTGACTGGATATTGTATTATCATGTAGACTAATGCTTACAATTTTGGTTTAGGTACAATGTGTTGTATGAGTATTTTTGCTTGAATGTCAAGTGTTTTATTGATGATATGAGAGTGGAATGTTTATTATGATCAAATGGAAAAGTTTATTATGGAATACGGAATGGATGAAAGAAAGTTTATTGCTTTGAACTTTTGGGAATGTTTGATTTGTTTTGGAATTTTGGAAATGTTTTGATTTTTTGGGATTTTTGGTAATGTTTTGATTTTTTTTTTTTGGAAATGTTTTGACTTTTTTTGGATTTTTTGGAAATGTTTTGATTTTTTTGGATTTTTGAAAATGTTTTTATTTTTAGAAATGTTTTGATTTTTTTGGATTTTGAGAATGTTTTGATTTTTTTGGATTTTGGGGATATTTGGATTTTTTGTGTTTTTGAGAGTTTTGGATGAAATGCATGAGAGTTAGAGACTTACCTTCCAAGGGTCATATGGAAACTAGGAGTACAATTCAAACCCTAACTAGGTATTAGTAAGCTTTTATTTATGACATGGATGGACATGATAATGGATAATGTATTATGGTATAACAGGAAATGATACTAATTGACATTTTCAAGCCATGATAGGATAGTGAAATGATATATGGATGATAGTATGCAAGTTAGACGAGAGAAAATGGAAGCGATAATGGATAACTAATAGATGGTGGATGCAAGACCACTACGCATGGTGCTTGTTTGTTGGGTTTTCAACATGGTACTTATCCAAGGCACCACTAAAGTGGTTTTCACCATAGGATGGATTATTTATCTTCACTATTTTGATTTTTTCCTTTTACTTTTTCTTTATTTAATCATTTTTTGATTTTTTTTGTATTTTTTGAATAATTAGGATACCCCACGGGTTAGACATAGAACCTTTTGAGGTGAATTATGTTGATAGTCTCATCAAGGAGATGGCCCTCAAGTGTAGAAAGTTGATATGCAATGAATGTTAGGGTTAAGGGTTAAGGTGTCATCAACCTTGTAAATCCTATGTAATTTATTATTCTTATTATTATTTGTAAATCACCCATAAGGGATGAAAGGTTTCACCAGTAGTGATCTTGTTTCAACCACATGTTTATATCTGGTCCCCGACGCTAAATTTGGACCGTTCGTCATTAGGTCACTGATCTGACAGTCGATATTATGTCAGTTTTCTTTCCCTAGAAGGCAACCCCCTTTTATAAGGATATTTGTACTACGTTTTCAGTAGAGTTGAGAGTAATAGGCGTCGTTGGATTGAAGACTGGAGAAGGAGAGGAAGTGCATGTATTGTAATCTCATATTTCAAGATAATACAACTTGGAGCCTCTTTTCTTGGTGGAGGTTTTTACCCGAAAGGGTTTTCTCCACATTACATACTGTGTTATGTGTTCAGTTCTTAATGCATTTTATTTTGTGTAGTGGGTTTTATTTCTGTTGCAATCTCCATTGATTCTACATTGTTTAGAGGACATAAATAAGGTTTGAATTAGATTTCCATTGTGTGGTTTGCACCTTCATTTCTAACACTAAATCCATAACAACTAGTAATGATGAAGGGGCCCAACCAATTAGGCTCAAATTTTCTTTTTATGTCCCAACCTTGGAGGTTCCCTTGATTTTCCTTGAGAACAAGATCACCAACTTCAAATTTTCACTCTTTGAGTCTCTTGTTGTAGCTACAATGAAGACGATTTTGATAGGCAAGCAACTCTGTAGTCTTCTTCATCAATAAGATGTTGTAATGACACCCTTAAGGAGGGGAGCTCAACCTCGATTGGTAGGATAGCTTCAAATCCAAAGACAAGGGAATGTGGTGTGGCTCTAGTAGGTGTGCAGATGCTAGTGCAATATGTCCACAAAGCAGAATTGAGTTGCAAGTGTCAATCCCGACCAACTACATTGACTATTTTCTTCAATATTTTAAGGATAGTTTTGTTTGAAGCTTTAGCTTAGAGTGGAAAAGTGGTGTTGGATATGGAATTGATTGCAAAGGTGGTGGACTTCTTGATTTTTGAATGGCTTGCCATTGTCAATGAAAATCGCTTGGGGTATACCATACCGGCAAATGATATAATGAAGGATGAACTTGGAAATTTGTTTGCTAGTTATTTAGGTAAGGGGAATAGCTTCAAACCTCTTCATGAAATACTCAGTGGCAGCGATAATGAATGAATGGCCATTGGATGAAGGTGGATGGATTTTACCAATGAGATCAAGCCCCCACTGTAAAAATGCCATGGTGTAGTGATTGTTTGTAACTCTTGTGTAGGTGTATGAATCAAATCACTATGTTGCTGACAAGGAAGACATTTCTTAACAAACTGATATGCATCATTCTCCATAGTCAGCCAATAGTACCTAGTCCTTAACCACTTTTTGACCAAGGTAGGACCACTAGAGTGTGAACCACATATACCTTCATGTATCTCATGTAAGGCAGCTTGGGCATCTTCTGAGTTAAGACATCTAATGAGAATCCCATCGAGTGAATTATCATAAAGTGTATCCCCAAGAATGGTATAATGGGATGAACAGCGGATGAAGGTTCATAATTGGGAATTTGAAAGGTTAAGTGGTAAGGTGTTATCATGAAGGTAGCTAAAGATCTCATTGTACCAAGGTGTATTAGGACCAACAAGTTCACATACAAGTTCAACTTTTGGGACATCAAATGCAAGAACTTAAAGTTGCTCAATCAAGAATTTTGAATGTGGAATATTTGATGGAATATCAATCAATGAACTTATGGTTGTCATAGAATCAACAACTTTATTCTTTGTCCTTGGAATTTGTTCAAACCAGATCCATGAAAAGGATTGCTTGAATGTGTTGACCAATTTCTTATATGGGATTAGCTTGTCATCTTTTGTTTGGTATTCATCATTGACTTGACATATGACAAGTTGGGAATCGCCATAGACTTCAAGTACTTTGATATTCCATTGGATAATTATTCTTAGACCTTTGATAAGTGCTTCATATTTTGCAATTTTATTTATGCAAGGGAATAAGATACTATAAGATTTTGGTATAAGATCTCCTTATGGTGTGACAAAAAGGATCCCTGCTCCTAAACCATGATGTGTAAAAGATTCATCAAAATGTAATTTCTAATTTGTAGGGGAGTCAATGACAAAAAATGATTCATCTAGAAATTTTGAAATAAGTGGATGATCGGCTTCAATAGGTGCATCTACCAATTGGTCAGCAATGACTTGTCCTTTTATACATTTTCTATCAACATATTCAATGTCAAATTCACTCAGCATCATAATCCATTTTGCCATGCATCCTGTCAATGTAGCTTTTGATATAAGATACTTTAGTGGGTCAACCTTTGAGATGAGATTAGTTAAATGATTGAGCATATAATGTCTAAGTTTTTTAGAAGAAAAGACAACTGCAAGACATGTCTTTTCAATAGGTGTGTAATTTATCTCATAGCCCACAAGAGTTTGACTGATATAATATATAGCTCTTTCCTCTCCAATGTCATCATTTTGTGCTAACAAGGCTCCTAATGTTGTTGATGTGGTTGATATGTATAGGAGTAGTTTTCCTTGAACAAGAGGTACCAAAACTGGTGGTCTTACAAGATATTCTTTTAATTTATCAAATGCCTGTTGACACTTCTCATCCCATTGAAATTGTACATTTTTCTCAATAGATGTGCAAAGGGTTGACATTTATCTGCAAGTTATGCTATGAATTTCCTGATAGATTGAAGTTTTCCTTGAAGGAGATGTAATTGCTTCAAATTATGTGGTTATTTCATCTCAACTATAGCTTTGACTTTAGCAGGATCTACTTCAATTCTTGTTCGGGAGATAATGTATCCAAAGAGTTTTCCAGATGTCACACCAAAGACACACTTTTTTGGATTAAGTCAAACCTTGTATTGCTCTAAGTGATCAAAGATGTTTGCAAGGACATACAAATGACCCTCTCTTGTGTGTGATTTACCTAGGATATCATCCACATAGTCTTCCATTGTCTTATGAAGCATATCATGAAAGATTATGGTCATTGCTCTAGAATTTTTAAGACTAAAAGGCATTACCTTCCAGCAATAAACTCCCCAAGCACATATGAATGCATTCTTATGTTGATCTTATTCAAAAATCTTGATTTGGTTATATCTAGAAAACCCATTCATTAAGGATAACATCTCATGTCCTGTTGTTAGGTTGACTATGATGTCAATGTTTGGAAAACAAAAATCATCTTTAGGTCATGCCTTGTTCAAGTCTTAGAAATATGTACAAACATGGATGCCTACCCACCAATATCCTTAGAAACTAGAACAATTTTTGACACCCATTCTGGATAATCTAGAGGTTTGATGAATCCAACTGCAAGTACTTTTTCTAATTCTACTTTGACTAAGAGAGCAATTTTGAGATGCATCTTTCTCAACTTTTGTTTGGCCGATTTTGCTCTAGGATATACCATCAAGTGATGTTCTATCAAGGAAGGATCTAAACCAGGCATATCCACATAAGAACATGTGAAATTCTTTGCTCTTTCTTTGAAAAAAGTGATGTACTCTTGTAATTCAAATTCTGTCAGGGATTTGGCTACAAATATGATATTTGGTTCTTTAATTGTTCCCAAATTCCTCCCTTGTGTTTCTTCAATAAGAAGATGAGATCTCTCTTTATATGCCTTACTTTTGGGGAGGTCAAATTCCTCATCCTTAGGTGCCTTAAGGAGGTTTTCACCTTCAGATACATCCTTTATTTTTACTTTTTTGTCATCTGAAAGTGCCACAAAGTGGTTTTCACTAGGGGATGTAATTTTTATATTTTTACTTTTGCGACTAAGGAATTTGATCGTCTCTCCAAAGTAAGCATTAATGTTGAACTCTATAGTGTATCCAATCTTGTGATCTCCAAGTGGTATTCCTGATCTTAATCCCAAGAATTTAGCGATAGTGTTAAACACACCAATATACTGAGAGGGGGGTGAATCACTATCTAAACAGTCTTTAACTTTAACAACTTCAAATTATCTGGAGCAGATTAAAAATTAAGCATCACAATATTAACATGAACATGAAAGATTAACACATGCACATCAACACATAACACCAGATATACATGGAAAACCCTAGAAGGGAAAAACCATGGTGAGGATTAACTCACAATATATGAACCTCAAATAATAACTTTGCTTTAGGGATACAACCTAAGGAAGCTACTACTCCCTGAAAACTTTAGTTTAGGGTCACACCCAAGGAAGCTACTACTACCTAAATACTTTGTTTTAGAGTCACTCCCAAGGAATTTGCTACTCCTTGAATTGAGAACACACTTACAAAAGATTATAGTATGACAGTCCTACTATCTAAAAATTGACATTGAAACTCACACCTTTGATGATTGCAATTTTGCCTCTTCACACTTTCTTCTGATAATCAGATCAATTAGTCACACTCTACACTTGATCACTGTCACAAATATGGCTTCAAGATGAATCAGGATAGCATTTGCAACTTCTACTCTTTCTCCTTCAGTCACACATCATAATGCATTCATTCTACTCCTTATCTTGCTTGCAAACCTTATCAATCACTTTGCAATCACACCTAGCCTCGCTTAGTTTGATTTACAATTTATACAAGATATTACATTGATTACATTGCTTTTCGGCCAGATACAACATGAAAAATACATTTACAAGTCGGCCAGACAACACACAACATGAAACATGTAGAAGATAGGTCCTAGACAAAACCACACGTTACACCAGCAGAAGACCTATGCCTTGTGGACACCAACACTTGCTTAACCAGATCCAAAACATCCTTCACAGCTTCAAACACTAAGAAATTACATCTGCAAACTCCACTCATTTGAAAATAGGACAACTTTAAGCAAAAACACATGAACCTTGAAGCATAACGCCCACATCAACTTGGAATCCTTGTGCAGTATTGGAAATAAGAAAGATCTTCATGAAACTTTTCCAAATGAGTGTACAAGACTCATACAACATCCCCAAACACTCCTTTACCTCCACACATCAAGGATTTTGTGTTGCACATCTTCAATCATGAACTCTGAGAACAATTTGTCATTTGGAACACATTGCAACATACTGTCATTGAGAAACTAAGCTATGGACCACCAAGAACCTTGAAACTGCAAGGAAACATGTAATACACATCCATAAACATGTCCTCAAAACCACAAGGGCAATCATTCATTTCCAGAGGAATGCGGATCATTCCAATAGGACTTCAACACTAGCTTACTCTACCAGATCACATGTTGGTACTCTATCATGCATAACTTTCACAACAGAAGGACAAAAGATCTGAAACTTTGGAATTATCACCTTCACTTCACCCTGAACATAGTTCTAGAACCATATAGCCATAAGTGCAAATCTGGAGGAATGTGGAGCATTCCATTGTCCTACTCAAAACATCTTCACAGAAATAACATTGTCTTCAGTCTGTCAATAGCAAAAACACTCTTTCGGTAATCTAATCATCATGAAACTTGGAACACACATGATTCAAGTCATCAGTAACATCTACAACACATATAATCATCTTATTACTTCTAATTCCCATATTAATATGTCCTCATATTTAACTCTACATTGATTAAGGCATCACATCCAACCATGAACTATATCTTCTCTCTTCTCTTGTTAGATGGGACATGACATCCAACCATGAATTGTATCTTCTCTCTTCTCTTGTTTGATGGGACATGACATCCAACCATGAACACCATCACACCTCCATGATAGCGTTGACATCAACGACAACCTAGTGATAGTGTGACATCAATCACAACCCTAGGAACCATATGTGTAACAATCTCCCCCTTTGGCATATGATGGAAACACATCTCTACTTCTCTCCTCCTTTGACATCAAGGACAAAGGGCAACCAATACCTTCTCATCAATGACTACATACCTGAACATTTCTTCTTGTTTTTGTAGCAAGCAAACTCCCCCTATCATCATCAACCACTACCTACTCCCCTTGAGAGGAAGCCACCATCAGTCCAAGAATAAGATATAACATGAACTCCCCCTAGATAGATGCACCATTATGAATCTAGTAAGAAGAAGGAGGGGCAATTACCCCTAACCTCTGTTGGAGATCCTCAAAAGTATCCTTTGTAGGAGCCTTTGTGAAAATATCTTCCATTTGATCCTTTGTTGGAACATATTCCAACTTCACTTCCTTATCTACAACCTTCTCTCTCAAAAAGTGATACCTTATTGTTATATGCTTGGTTCTAGAATGCATCACTAGATTGTTGGAAATATTGATAGCACTTGAATTGTCACACAAGATAGGAATAGGCTCATCATTCAATACCTTGATATCCTTTAGGGTTTGCTTCATGCACAACACTTGTGTATAGTAGGATGTTGTTGCAATGTACTCTACCTCTGTAGTAGATAAGGACACTGGATCTTGCTTCTTGCTCTACCATGAAACCAATCTACTTCCTAAAAAGAAAGCATCACCACTTGTACTTCTTCTATCATTAACATAACTAGCCTAATCAGCATCAGTGTAAGCACACAAATCAAAGTCATTACCTCTTGGATACTGTAGAGTTAAATTTCTATGTTTATAAATACATATATATATACATATATATAATTCGGCATAACATCAAAGTATTGATTTATGTTGGAGCATGGGGGTGGAACAGAGTCTTTAAGAGTCTAGGAGGTAGTGGAAGCTGCCAAGTGTCAGCTTGGCACTCATTTGAAGACCTCTCAAATAAAAAGACTCTCCTGGCTTGTGCAAAGGCTCCACATGGTAGAACATTGGGTCTCCAAGGTCCAAAAAGGGAAAGGCGAAGGAAGGTTTTGTGATGTCATAGTCAGCTTTTAATAAATCATGAGTCTCAGCAGATGTAACAGAAGATGCTACATGTCAGCACTGCACATAATATAGATTCCCTTTTTGTTAAGGCTTTAAAGTGTTACGAGCACCTTCCACATGTCTCACTGTTGATTATAAAATGGGCACAACTCTTATTAAGGAGAATGCAATGGAAAGAGCCACTTGTCACCAGGGTGCTCATTTGAAGAGTCTTTTTGGTAAAGTTTTGTAGATGATGTGCCATCCTGCCACGCGTCCATTTTGTTGAGGAAGCAGAAGACACCACATGTTTCAACGATGCATCTTGAATTGTGCCTCATTTTCAAAGATTCTGTCTATTGCGCTATTGGTTGTTAAAGACAGGTATCAGTGTTGGGTCAAGAGAGTCAAAAGAAGAGTCTATGATATAATATGAATCAGAGGATACAACGGAGGCCACCATGTGTCAATTTTCTGAGTCTCTATGCCTAGGAGCTCACATTTGAGATAGTTATAACGACATAGTGAACAGAGAGTCAAGATTCTCAGGAAAATCTACAGCATTGGAGCTGAAATAGAAAAGAGTCAATTAGCTAGAGTAATCAGAGCCAATATTTGCAGGATTTGTAGTTAGAATATTTTGGTGGTTGTAGAGGATCTTCAAAGGAGTTTCATGCTTTAAATAGCGATGGATCAGATACAGAGAGATAGAGGATCAGAGAGTTTTATCAGCTAAACTAGAGTAGAAGCATTTTACTGCCTTGACAGGTGCCTCTCTTGAGGGATCAAATGTTGTATTTTGTGCAAATATTTGCCTCATGTACTTTGTTCTCCTATCAAACAATGAAAAGAGAGTGGTGTTTTGTGCAAATTGTAATCTGTGGCTGATTCTTGTTTCTTACTGTATGTTTGGATCCATTGGTTGATCTGATATATATGATGGAAATATTAATCATGCTTTATGCTCTTTAATTTTACCAGTAGACTCTGTTAAGTTTAATCACTATGCTAATTGGAGCTAGATAATGATTCTGGTGCATTGCCTAGTACTTTTAAGCATTTCTTTATAATCTTATTTTTTCTTCCCTTTACCTCAAAATGATACAGAAGAACCATCTTCTTTAAAATATGGAGGTCATTTCGAGAATCAAGTCCCACATTCTTGAAATTTCCAATTGTTGGTGATTTCTTGTAAAATTAAACATCAACAGATACCAAAGGCCATAATCTAGAGTTCCTTTCAAGTATCTAAATATCCTTTTCACTACCTTCTCATGTGTTTCCTTGGGATTAGCTGATATCTAGCAACCACACATACTACATGCATAATATCAGATCTAGAAGTAATCAAGTATAGCAGTCCTCCAACCATAGATCTATAGACAGTCTAATCCACCTCCAGAGACTCATCATCTTTGCTCAAGTGACATCCAGTGACCATGGGAGTACTCACTAGTTTTGAATCCTCCATACCAAACTTCTTCAACAACTCTTTGACATACTTATCTTAAGAAATAAAGATACCACCATCTAGCTGAATAATTTGAAGTCCAAGGAAGAAAGACATCTCACCAATCATAGACATCTCAAACTCTTTTCTCATCTCCTCTACAAACCACTTACACATTCATCATCTCCAACAAAGATGATGTCATCAACATATACTGCAACTATCAATATCATGTCTCCTTGCTTGATGTAAAGATTGCTATCTATAGAACCTTTCTTGAAGCCCTACTGAAGTAAGTACTTGTACAAGCTAGCATACCAAGCTCTAGGTGCTTATTGAGACCATACAGAGCCTTCTTGAGTCTACACACCATGTCCAGATCTTTTGATATCTAGAAACCATTTGGTTGTTAAATATAAACCTCTTCCTCTAGATCACCATTAAGAAATGTTGACTTAACATCCATCTAATATACCTTGAAGTTCTTATCAGAAGCAAGTGCAAGGAACATTCTGATTGCCTCCATCATTGCCACCAGAGATAAAATCTCCTCAAAATCAATACCTTCAACTTGTGTGTATCTTTTGCATACCAATTTTGTCGTGTTCCTTACAACTTCACCTTCTCCATTCAGTTTGTTCTGAAACACCCACTTTGTTCCTATGGCATTCTTATTTTTTGGTATGGGAACCAATTCCCAGGTCTGATTCTTCTCAATCTGATCCAATTCTTCTTCCATGGCCTTTAACCATCCATCATCTTTTCTAGCATTAGCAAAGTCTTTGGATTCTACCTTTGATAAAAAAACACAAGTTTACTTTCTCATGTGTCTTAGAAAGCCTTCTTCTTGTCTGCACACCTTCATCCTTATCTCCAATGATCTGATTTGCTGAGTGGTTCTTCTAAACATACTTTTCTAGAGTCTTAGGCATCTGCTCTAGTTCTTGTTCCTTTTCTTCTTTCACTTCTTCTTCTTCATCTTCAATGCATGGAAAGATATCAGATTCAGAGTCCTCTGATTCATGTGAGATCTGATACAGGTCTTCGTCTACCTTGACATTTGTGCTTTCAATCATCTTTCCCAACCTCTTGTTGTAGCATCTATAAACTTTGCTTCTGGTTGAGTAGACAAGAAAGATTCCTTCATCACTTCTTGAATCAAACTTTCCTAGGTCTTCTTCATCTCTTTTGATATAGCATTTGCTTCCAAAGATCCTGAAGTATCTGACTGTGGGAGGTCTTCCATACCATAGGTCATAAGGGGTCTTACTATTGTTGACCCTTAGTTGTACTTTGTTAATTAGATAGACAGCAATGTGAACTACATCCTTCCATTACATATCAGGTAGATCTACATCTTTCAACATTGCCCTAGACATCTCTTGCACAATCCTATTATTTCTTTCCACTACCCCATTTTGTTGAGGGGTCCTAGGACCTGATAGATGTCTCCTAATACCATTATCTTCACAAAACTTTTCAAATCCATTTGAAGTAAACTCACCTCCTCTATCAAACCTCAAACATTTGATCTTAGAATCTACTTCATTCTCAACCATAGCTTTGAACACTTTAAATTTATCAAGGGCATCTAATTTTTCTCTTAAGAAAGTAACCAAAGTCATTCTAGAATAATCATCAATAAGCAACATGAAATACCTCTCACCTTGTTGACTCTTTACTCTTGTAGGGACACATAGATTAGTGTGAATCAACTCCAATGCCTTTGAAGAAGAATACTCCTTTCTTTTGAAATTTCTCTTTGTTTTCTTTCCCATTTGACATTCCATACATAATGTATTTGCAGGCTTGATTATCTTAGGCATGTCTCTCATTGCATGTGTAGAACTAATCTTTACCATATTATCAAAAAATTTGTGTCCCATTCTCTTGTGCCATAGCCAACACTCACTAGATTGAGCAAACAAACATGTTCTTCCATTTACCTCCTTCAAATGATAGATGTCACCATATGTCTTGATACCTTCTGCAACTAGTTTTTCGGACACTACCTTCCTGATTTCACAACCCTTGGCATGAAAGGTGAGATTATACCCATTGCTAGACATCTGACTGACACTGAGAAGATTGTGTTTTAGCCCTTTGACATAGAGGACATACTCAGTCCTATTCTTCCCATCAATAATTATAGCACCTTTTCCATAGATCTATGTTGACTCATCACCACCAAACTTGACAGCACCACCATCCCACTTTTCAAGGTTGATAAACTTCTCCTTGTCACCAGTCATATGATTTGGGCATCCACTATCAATTACCCAAGCCTTGGCTTCTTCTTTTGCATGAAAGGTAGTCCATACAAGCATTGATCTTTCATTATTCTGGTCTATTTGCAAGGCATCAGTATTCTCACATTTTCCAACATCATCCTTTTTGTCACCAACACTAAAGTCCATGAAAAGTGTTTCATCATTTGAATCATCACGATACTCATCTTTTGAAGAATAACTGCTCTCAATGGAATACAGACTTCTTTTGAACTTGTCTCTCTTGTTACTACCTCTTGATTCCTTAAAAGGACATTTAGAAGCAAAGTGACCAACCTTTCCACAATTGAAGCATTTGAAGGGTAACTTACCTTTGTATTTCCCAGTGCATTTCTTCAGTCTTCTCACAAAATTCACTTCAACTTCATCAGAGCTTTCATCTTCATCAACAACTTCTTCCTTTGTGTAACATGACATTTCACATTACCCATAATCAACCATAATTAACCATCTTAATTAAGGTTAAGAATACATCATGATTAACATAATCATAGTTAAACAAAAATGAATCAATATCATCATGATAATTAAACATGCTATTATTTTCTAAATAATTCAAAAATTTAGATTTACAACATCCATGGATAACTTTTTAGTGAATAACCTTCACTATACATGTACAAAGCTATGCTCATGGCATCGTTTATAAAAATATACATAATAAATGAGTATCAAGTCATATAAATAATGTATTTTATCTGAAACTTTGACATCTGTCTTCATAAGTCTCAGCTTGTCTTCTACTTGGGAAGGAGAGCATCACTTGAGTGCTTTTCCTCCAACCACAGACCGGCGGTCCCCCACACAACTTCCTACCTGGAAGCAACCCTACCCTTTATGGAGGGTATAGATATAAGGAACCGTTAGGTTTGCCATCTGAGTATCTGGTGTTGTGTCCTTCATAATGTCTCTTGGTCATACAACTATAGATCCACTCTAATTATGTATGACACTACTAGAAATATTATGCCATCTAGAGTATAGTGGAATGACTAATGCATGTAGTTATGGATGCATTACTTTGGCCAAAGATTTACATACATATATGTTTCGCAATTAACGAAGTCATATGTCCACCACCTCGACTCGACATAGAAGTTGTCTCATTCTACAGTAATCATAGTTTGACCTCTCTAGGTCTAGGCAAGCTAAGTTCAATTCATTCTTGGTCCATTTCTAGGACATTTAACTCCTATCTTGGGAGTACATTCATTAATGTTTCATTACTTTTGCAACAAGGAACCTGTGACTCCATGTCACTCTATTCCCATCCTTTCATAATGACAATTGCACAATCATTTTTTCAAAATTATGACCATTCTCGGTCCACGATTTCATGTTTGCCTTATCACAAGGTTTACATTCAAATTCATATCATCTAAGACTTATATTATAATAGTGTAATTGGTTGGTCTTATTAAAAAGACCCTAACTCGAATGATCCACATGAGTTCTTGATATCTTATACTTCATTCGTGAAGTATTGCCATTCGAAAAGAGATGGCATTCACATACATTTAAACACAAGAGTTTCATACTAGACATGGTATTCATTCCCATAAGAAAATAAATATCAAGGAGGGTTTACTTCTCCAACAAACAAGCCATGAACTTAATGCTGCCTAGATAACAATATTAGTTACCTCTTACCATTTCTCCTTCATCAACGAGGAGTCATAATATCCTTTTAAACACATAGGATGCACCATAGTTATCATAATATTTATCATAAATAGTCGAGCACTATTATCCACAGTCCTTGAAACCGGTATATTAAGAGCCCTAGGCACAGTCGAGGGTTTAAGATTAACAATAAGGTTATCATTGCTCGAGTAAGGCTCTCAACCTACTCCATTACCAACTTCATAACACACTTAAAACAATCATTATGATACAATACTCTCTTGATCTTGAACAAAGTCGACTTGAATAATAAACAATGAGAGTGTCATGAGTATATGATATAGTTTACAAACCTTTCCATATTGGCATTCAAGATTTCTTACATGCAACAACTATGCATGGGGTTCGGCCTCATGGCGTCAGCTGAGTTAAACACTAAAACAATGTTTACAAGTTTCAAAACAGAGGATGCATTTACAGCCTCGAAGGCCTTTTAAAGACATCTTGATAGCACAACTATTAATACAGTTTTAACACAATGAATGTCTACGGCCTTGAAGGCCTTTTAAAGATAACATAGCAGCACATTTACAACCATATGTCGACACAGTCGACATCATAAAGAATGCAGTAATGATATCTTACTTGCAATACCAAGTTGAAGTTTAATATGAAGTCTAAACTTCATACCTGTATATGAATACATAGTCAAGTTTGGCCTGTCGAAGGATGACTCCTATGTGCCTAACAATGGCTCTATCCCCGAGCTTACTTGCACCCACCACCATGCTACTTATGTAGCATTCCTTTCTTACAAAAACCCTGATTAGAACTTCTTGTTCCTTGGCATATGCATACCAAAAACATAACTCCAAAATAAAGACACCCTCTCGATACTCTTGCATGCATTCCATGCAACAAGATTTGCCACCTATTTCTCAAGATAGTGGTGAAAAAAATTTACTAACCTCTGCCACCCCGCGGGTCTTCGGGCTCCAATTAGTCCACCATCTCCATTATGGAGTGGGCAGAGAAGATAGAGATTATGATAGGTTTAAAATCAGCCTCCACTCTCTCCACTCATCGTTGATAGTAGTTGGGTTACATATCATAAGTCATATACATTAGTAATATTAAAGGTGCCCGATCACAAGGGGCTAGAATAATTATATCACACAAAGTTTCCCTTGCATCCAAATGATGTTTAAGGGTTATCAAAATAATCCAAGGTGTCATCAAATGATAACATCATCGTTAGGGTGGTACAACAACAAAATGCAACTTTGGGGTTGAGTTCCACTCCCCCTTCTTTTCCATAATAACCATAAGTATTATATAAAAAGAAAATGATAATAACCAAAAACCGAATAAGGAAACAAGGAAATACTTGACAACCCGATGAGATTACCTATCGGCTAGAACTGATGTTCTAAGAACATCGTCTAGTCGAATCAATGTAGATGACATCAAGATAACTCATACCGACATAGAAATGAAAATGACTAAGGGAAAGATGCAAACTCACTCTACCTTGCATGGGTTTGTAAGGACTAATTTTGATACTCATATGGCAATATGACCTTTTCCCCACATATATCTCCTCCTCCCGAATGATACTCTCCTTTCATCCTTGGAGGGAGACTCTTTTCCTAATTACACTCATAACCATATAACCATGATTAGTGTATCACCATTTGATTCACAAATAATTATAATTAAATAATCATATCATCATGTAATCACATATCTAAACTAAACATTAATCAATATTCATATAATCAATTATTCTAATTGATATTTTTCACAAACATCAAATCATTAAACTATGATTAAGCATCATGTTTACCACACAAAAGTAAGATTAAACTAAATCATAAGTTGGGGATGTAACATATCTTCCCCCATAAGAATCATCATCCCCAATGATTAAATGTCTGCAAAATCAAACCAACATAATAAGAAAAGTGTTGTTTTAGCATAGTAAAAAGTTTTTCAAAAGAGATGGGGAAACCTCACATAAATATCATCATAGTTTTCCCAGGTGGCATTTTCCTCTGTATACTAGTCCCACTAGACTTTGCATTGAGTTATCTATTTATTACATAAGCATAGCTTACGCGTTTCGAGCACCTTGATGGGCTTGATCACTACCACCCTTGGGTCCTTCACCTGTAGAGCATTCCAATCAAGAATAGGGATAGTTATCTCCAAAAATAAAAATTTTCAAATAGGAAACATGAAAAACATTATGCATCATGGCAAGGGCTGGAGGTAGAGCAATTCTGTATGCGACTGGGTTGACCTCTTTGAGAACTTTGAAGGGACCCACATATCTAGGAGCTAGTTTGGATGTCTTTCCAAACTTAATGGAGCTCTTTTGAGGTTTTACCCTTAGAAGGACTTTTTCTCCCACTGAGAAATGCCTTTCGATGCATTTAGCATCTGCATAAGTTTTCTGCCTATCATTGGCTTCCGCTAGCCTTTTGTTAATTAGATGGACTTTCTCTTCCATTTCTGACAGCATTTCTAGACCAAGGCTAACCCTCTCTTCTAGCTTATCCCAGCTTATAGGGGTTCAACACTTCCTTCCATATAATGCTTCAAATGGAGCCATCTTAATCGTAGAATGATAGGAATTATTATAGGCAAATTCCACCAGAGGAAGATAATATTCCCATTTGTATTGTTGATCCATGCAATACATTCTCAACAAATCTTCCAGTACTTGGTTTACCCTTTCAGTTTGACCATCCGTCTTGGGATGATAAGCAGAGCTTATATTCAACTGGGTTCCAAGTGAAGAAAACAAGGTTTTCCAAAACATTAATGTCATTCGAGCATCCATATCTGAGATAATCTTCTCAAGAATGCCATGTAATCTAAAAATTTCTTGTACAAATTTGCGGGCTATGACAGGTGCGCCATCCGTCAAATTCCCAAGTATAAAATGTGCCACTTTTGTGAGTCTATCCACCACAACCAAAATAGCATTGTGCCCATTCCTTGACATAGGAAGTCCTTGCACAAAGTCCATGCTTATGATTTGCCATTTCCATTCTAGAATTTCATGAGGGTATAAAAGTCATGTCAGGTGATGGCGTTCCACCTTCACCCTCTGGCATTTTGTACACGTAGCTACAAACCTTGTAGCATCCCTCTTCATTCCTTTCCATAAGTATAAGTATTTCACATCAACTAGTAACTTTGTTACTCTAGGATGTCCTGAATAAGGTGTAGAATGAACCTCTTTCCACATAGTGTTCCTTAACTCCTTAGAGTTCGGAACATACATCCTTCCTTTATACCTTGATAACCCATCTGGTTCAAGGTAAAATCCATCATATTTTGGATTCTAAGCATTCTCCAAAAGGGCCTATTTTACCTGCTCATAAACTCTTCTCCCTTGGACTTTTGTAACACCTAATTCTTAAAATCATAATGTATGGAGATCATTGAGGAGATATGTCTTCTCCTACTTAAGGCATCTATCACTCAGTTTTCCTTACCTTGAATATATTTGATCTCAAAGTCATAATCTGATATTAACTCCAACCATCTTCTTTGGCGAGCATTTAGATGTGGTTGGGTGAACATATATTTGACCATTGATGGAATGTTTTCAGTTCAAATGGTTTTCCAAGCAAGTAGTGTCTCCACATTTGTAGAGCATGTATTACTACTGCCAATTCCAAATCATGAGGGGCATAGCTTTATTCATAAGTTTTTAGTTTCCTGGATTCATATGCAATGACTTGTCCATCCTAGACTAGTACACCACCTAAGCCTTCCCCTGAGGCATTGGTAATGACTACAAAATGACCTTCCAAGTCAAGCACTTTCAAGAAGGTGCCAAAGTCAACCTTTCCTTCAGTTGGTCAAATGCCTCCTGGCACTTGTTTGACCACTCAAACCTCTCACCTTTTCTCTACAAAGAAGTTATAGGATACGCAATTTTTTAAAAGTTCTTCACTAATTTCCTATAGTATCCTGCAAGGCCCATGAAACTTCAGACCTCATGTACATTCCTTGGTGCTGGCCATTCCAATATGGCTTTAATCTTGGTTGGGTCCATAGCTATTCCCTTAGCTGAAGTTATATGTCCCAAATATTGCACTTCCTTTTGAAAGAAAGTACACTTAGAGAGCTTGCAATACAATTTATGCTCTCTCAACCTCTGAAGAATAATCCTTAAATGATGAAGGTGTTCTTCCTCATTCGTAGAGTAGATTAGGATGTCATCAAGAAAGACTAGGACAAACTTGTCCAAATAGTCTTTGAACACACTATTCATTAAGTTCATAAATGTTGCAAGTGCATTTGTTAATCCAAAGGGCAGGATAGTGAATTCCTAATGTACATACCTTGTTCTGAAGGTTTTTTTGTGGATATCCTCATCCTTTAACTGTAATTGATGGTACCCAGATCGAAGATCGATCTTAGAAAACACAGTTGCTCCTCTCATTTGATTGAAAAGATCATCAATGTGGGGCAAAGGGTATTTGTTCTTTATTGTGGCCTTATTCAACATACGGTAGTCTATGCATAACTGTAAAGTACCATCTTTCTTTTTCATGAATATTACTGGTGCTCCCTAGGGTGACACACTAGGCCTTATCAATCCTTTATCCAACAATTCTTGCAATTGAGCCTTTAGGTCCATTAACTTAGTTGTGATCATTCTATATGGAGCTTTTAGATGTAGGTTGTGATCTTGGAATTATATCTATAGAGAAGTCAAAATCTCTTTTAGGAGGTAATCTTGGTAGCTCATTCAGAAATACATCTTGAAAATCTCTAAGAAAAGGATACCTATCCATATCTAATCTTTCCTGATCTATAAGCTCCCTCTTCTCACCTCCTTTGAGTTTCTAAGACTCATAAAACATTAAATTGTCTTGGAAATTGGTTTCCTCAAAACCATTTAGTTTTTCCATTTTGACAGTAAAAAGTTGGCATCCTTTTATTTGAGCTCTTTTCATTTGTAAGGCAGAAATTTGTCTTAGTTTGACCTCACTAGGGTTTCCTTTTAGAAAAACTTTGTTCCATAGGTCATCTAGACATTCTATTGTTTTGGCATAATAGTCCACCTTAGCCCGATGTCTACATAACCAGTTTATCCCAAGGATAACATCATATGAGCCTAATGGGGCTACGTAAAGGTTCTCCTCCATGGAGAAACTTGAAAGTTCAACCTTAGCCTCAAACAAGCATTGTTCTACCTAAGCCTTAGTTTGATTTGAATATTTGACTGACCAAGTGTTTGCCATATATCCATCTTTTGTAGGAATTTTACTTAAATCTTTTAGGGAAACAAAACATTTTGTTGTACCAGTATCTATTAATACTAAAATTGGGAAACCAAATAAAATACCTATAGTTTCAATGGGAGTAATTTAGTATTCAACTTGCCTATTATCTAGGGTTGCATGTATGCATTGTTGGAAAGCCCTCTGTTGGAAAGCCATCTATTGTGAGGGTAGTGGATTTCCTTATGGTTGAGTTTCTTGCATCTTATTAGGACACTGGTTGGCATAATGATCACCACCGCATGTATAACACCATCCCACGGGTCCTCGCCTCTCCTAAGGCTTCCCAAAATTATCTCCATTTTTCTTGAAGTTATTATTGCCTTTCTTTTTCCCCCTGGATTCATTTTGCTTAATCTTGGACCCTTTATCATTTTTCTTAGAAAAATCTTGCTTTTTCCCCTTTTTTTTAAAAGATTGGGAGGATTGGGACCAATTATACCTTTTATGATTCCTTTCCCTGTAAGCAGACATAGCTTTCAATTTATGTTCCTATTTAATAGTTTTTTCATATACCTGGTCCATTGAGGTAGGACCATGCACATCAACTTTTCCCCCAATCTGGGTGTTCAATCCCATAATAAAATTTCTGATGCAAAATCTCTCATCCTATTGATATTGCAGAACATACTTGAGCAGGCGAGTGAACTTTTCCCAGTATTCATTCATAGTTAAATCAACTTGTTTTAGATTCTAAAAATCTATAAGCTTTTGGTCATAAAACAGCTGAGGCAACCATCTTTGCCTAAAACATTCCACAAACCTTTCCCAGGTTAAACTTGTAGACCTCAAGCCTAACTCCATTTTCTTATTCATCCACCATGTGGATGCTTCACCCACCAAATGGTATGCTCCCCATACTGCCTTGGTGATTTCAGTATAATTTCTTATTTCAAAGTATTTTTCCATCTCTATAAGTCATGCCTCTACGACATCTGCGCTTATAGACCCATCGAACTTGGCAGGCATAACTTTTTTCATATCTTGGGATAATTCTGAAGCTAAGTGGCTTCTTTTATCCCCTTCCTATCTGGCCTCAGAGTTATTCTCTCTGCATTCACTTTGGGTGGTGTCATCATGATGTGCCTCATCATCACCCCCATAATAGGCTTCCTGCTTGGGTCCATGTTGACCCCTGACCTCCTACTCAAGAGTTCCAATTCTCGCTCTTGTCTCTTGGAGTATAGTAAGGATCTGGTCGAGTTTAGATTCAAAGTGGCCTGAAGGTTGCCCTTCTTCCTGGCTATCTCCCATACTGGTTCTTATCTGAACCTTGTTGTAATCTACTTCTCCTAAAGTTTTGTAGAGTAATCATTCAGTTAGTTTTTCATACCAATGAATCCATTCATAAATGTAAATCTATTCTCATTCATGTAATCTTTAACAAGAAAGGAAAGATTTGCCAGAATTTTTCAAAATGCATTATAGTTTTCCATGGATTACATATAATCCATCCATAGTTACAAAATTTTGTTTACATCTTGCTACTGCAAGTCATTATCAGATTGGGATACCTTTCCATGTTCATTTCTCATCCTTGAGATTTATCAAATCAATTTTAGGAGGTGGACATACTCACAGGTACTCATCCACAACCTCCTTAGTGACATTAGGATCCTTAGGGCCACTTTCCATGACTGGTTCTTTAGGTGCAGAGGGTTCCGCTGATTCATTCTTAGAGATAGGAGTAGTAATCCTAAATGATTTCCTCATCTCCTACTTGATGTGTTTAATAGCATCAGTGAAGGTTTCATCATCAGCCAATCATGCACCTACCAAGCAACCAGTTTGTTCAAGGTGTTTCATTCTTGAGGCTTGCTCCCTCAATGCCTTAAGGTAATGTCCATTTCTTGTTACCTCCTTTCTAGGTGTCATTCTTATTCTTACCATTTTGGCATAAGAACATACAAACATTAGCAACCTTAATGTCAGAAAAAGAAAAACATTATGTAGTGAGCTCATAGGTCCATGTATTGAACCCGATAGCTCTGATACCGTATGTAACATGATATTTCACATTACCCATAATCAACCATAATTAACCATCTTAATTAAGGTTAAGAATATATCATGATTAACATAATCACAATTAAGTAAGAATGAATCAATATCATCACGATAATTAAACATGTTATTCTTTTCTGAATATTTCAAAAACTTAGATTTACAACATCCATGGATAACGTATTAGTGAATAACCTTCACTATACATGTACAAAGCTATGCTCATGGCATCATTTGTAAAAATATACATAATAACTGACTATCAAGTCATATAAAGAATGCACTGTATCTGGAACTTTGACATTTGTCTTCATAAGTCTTAGCTCGTCTTCTACTTGGAAAGCAGAGCATCACCCGAGTGTTTTTCCTCCAACCACAGACTGGCAATCCCCCGCACAACTTCCTAGCTGGAAGCGGCCCTACCCTTCATAGAGGGTATAGATATAAGGAACTGTTAGGTTTCCCATCTAAGTATCTGGTGTTGTGTCCTTCATAATGTCACTACTATAGATCCACTCTATGTATGACACTACTGGTCCAACATTATGTCATCTGGAGCACAGTGGACTGACTAATACATGTAGATATAGATGCATTACTTTGGCTAAAGATTTACATATAACATATACGTTTCGCAATGAACATAGTTGTATGTCCACCACCTCAACTTGAATTAGATATTGTCTCATCCTACAGTAATCATGGTTTGACCTCTCTAGGTCTAGGGAAGGTAAGTTCAATTCATTCTCAATCTATTTCTAGGGCATTCGACTCCTATCTTGGGACTACATTCATTACTATTTCATTACTTTTGCAACAGGGAACCTGTGACTTCACTTCACTCTATTCCCATCCTTTCATAATGACAATTGCACAATCATGTTTTCAAACTTATGACCTTTCCCGATTCATGATTTCATGTTTGCCTTATCACAATGTTTACATTCAAATTCATATCATCTAAGAATTATATTATAATAGTCTAATAGGTCAATCTTATTAAAAAGACCCTGACTCAAAGAATCCACATGAGTTCTTGATATCTTATACTTCGTTCGTGAAGTATTGCCATTCGAAAAGAGATGGCATTCATATACATTTAAACACAAGAGTTTTATACTAGACATAGTATTCATTCCCATAAGAAAATAAATGTCAAGGAGGGTTTACTTCTCCAACAAACAAGGCATGAACTTATTATTGCCTAGATAACAATATTAGTTACCTCTTACCATTTCTCCTTCATCAACAAGGAGTCATAATATCCTTTTAAACAAATAGGATACACCATAGTTATCATTATATTTATCATAAACAGTCAAGCACTGCTATCCACAGTCCTTGAGACTAGTATATTAGGTGCCCTAGGCATAGTTGAAGGTTTAAGATTAACAATAAGTTTATCATTGCTCGAGTAAGGCTCTCAGCCTACTCCATTACCAACTTCATAACATAATTAAAATAGTCATTATGATACAATACTCTATCAGTCTTGAACACAGTCGACTTGAATAATAAATAATGAGAGTGTCATGAGTATATGATATATTTTATAGACCTTGCCATATCGGCATTCAAGATTTCTTGCATGCAACAACTATGCATGGGGTTTGACCTCATGGTTTGAGTCAAGTTAAACACTAAAACAATGTTTACAAGTTTCAAAATAGAGGATACATTTACAACCTCAAAGGCCTTTTAAAGATAGCTCAATAGCACAACTACTAACACAATTTTAATACAATGAATGTCTACGGCCTCCAAGGCCTTTTAATGATAACACAACAGCACATTTGCAACCATAAGTCAACATAGTCAACATCATAAAGAATGCAGTAATGATATCTTACTTGTAATACCAAGTTCAAGTTCAATACAAAGTCTAAACTTCATACCTGTATATGGAATACACAATCGAGTTCGGCCTATCGAAGGATAACTCCTGTGTGCCTAACAATGGCTCTATCCCCAAGCTTACTTGTACCCACCACCATGCTACTTATGTAGCATTCCTTTCTTACAAAAATCTCGATTAGAACTTCATGTTCCTTAGCATATGCATACTAAAAACATAACTCCAAAACAAAGACACCCTCTCGATACTCTTGCATGCATTCCATGCAACAAGATCCACCACCTATTTCTCAAGATAATGGTGAAAATAGTTTACTAACATCCACCACCCCATGGGTCTTCGAGCTCCAAATAGTCCACCATCTCCATTATGGAGTGGGCACTAAAGATAGAGATTATGATAGGTTTAAAATCAGCCTCCACTCACTCCACTCATCATGGATAGTGGTCAGCCTACTTATCATAAGTCATATACATTAATAATATTAAAGGTGCCCGATCACAAGGGGCTAGAATAATTATATCACACAAAGTTTCCATTCCATCTAAATGATGTTTAAGGGTTATCAAAATAATCCAAGGTGTCATCAAATGATAACATCATCATTAGGGTGGCACAACAACAAAATGTGACTTTGGGGTTGAGTTCCACTCCCCCTTCTTTGCCATAATAACCATAAGTATTATATAAAAAGAAAATTATAATCACCAAAAACCTAATAAGGAAAGAAGGAAATACTTGACAACCTGACGAGATTACCTATTGGCTAGATTGACGTTCTAAGAACATTGTCTAGTCAAATCGACGTAGATGACGTCGAGATAACTCAAATTGTCATGCCGACATAGAAATGAAAACGACTAACAAGGGAAAGATGCAAACTCACTCTACCTTACATGGGTTCACAAGGATTAATTTCGATACTCAGATGGTAGTCTGACCTTTTCCGCACATCTATCTCCTCCTCCCAGATAATACTCTCCTACTATCCTTGGAGGGAGATTCTTTTCCTGATTACACTCACAACCATATAACCATGATTAGTGTATCATCATTTGATTTGCAAATAATTATAATTAAATAATCATATCATCATGTAATCACATATCTAAACTAAACATTAATCAATATTCATATAATCAATTATTCTATGTGATATTTTCCACAAACATCAAATCATTAAACTATGATTAATCATCATGTTTACCACACAAAAGCAAGATTAAACTAAATCATAAGTTGGGGATGTAACACTTTCTCTTCATATTGGCTTTGAAAGCAGCTTCTTTCTTTGGAGCACCACTTCCAAACTCTCTCATTTCAAAGGTAGTAAGGGAACCAAATAGTTTGTCTACAGTGTATGTATCCAAGTCTGCATTCTCCTCAATGGCAGATACCTTATGACTATAAGATTTGGGAAGAGATCTCAAAACCTTTTTCACAATCTCATCTTATTTCACTTCTCCACCAAGACTTGTGATGCCATTGACCACTTCATTCATCTGGAGCATATATCCAGCAATGCCTTCATCCTCTGACATTTTTAGGTTCTCAAATCTGCTCTTGAAGATCTACATCTTAGCTTGCTTTACTTTCTTATCTCCTTCATAAATGGTTTCAATTTTATCCCAAACTTCTTTAGCAAAACTACAACTCATTACCTTTGAAAGTTCTGAATTAGCTAATCCAATCATGATAGAAAACTTTTCCTTGGCATTGTTATCATACTTCTTAACTTCATCTGCATCTGTAGGAATAGTAGCAAGAACTTTGCAACCAGTCTTAACAGATTCCCAAACACCACACCCTAGAGAGTTGATATAGGCTTCCATCATTAGCTTCTAAAAAACATAATTGGTTCCATCAAACCTAGGTATCTTGTTGGATCCACTTTGTGCCATCCTGGACCTTCCTCGAGTGGTTAAGCTTCCCTTAGAGGAACTTGGCTCTAATACCAATTGTTGAACACACCAATATACTAAGAGGGGGGGTGAATCAATATCTAAATAATCTTTAACTTTAACAACTTCAACTTATATGGAGCAAATTAAAACTTAAGCATCACAGTATTAACATGTGTTGGAAACATGATTACTATTGCACCAAAAGGTCAACCTAGTAATGCCCGATACAATCGCTAGAGTTAATGAATCCATGGGAGGCAGTTAAGCCATGTCATGAATCCTGCGAGAGATGCTGGCTCACTGCTAATAAACCCCCAGCGTCACTCATGGGAGCCTGCGTCACTTGCGGGGGAGATTTGAACCTGGAACCTTTGGCTCTGATACCAATTGTTGGAAACACAATTGTCGTTGCATCAAAAGGTTGACCTAGTAATGCCCGATACAATCACCAGAGTTAATGAATCCACGGGAGGTGATTAAGCCATGTCACGAATCCCGTGAGAGACGATGGCTCACTGCCAACAACATGAACATGAAAGATTAACACATTGCACATCAACACATAACACCAGTTATACGTGGAAAACCCTAAAAGGGAAAAACCATGGTGAGGATTAACTCACAATATATGAAGCTCAAATAATAACTTTGTTTTAGGGCTACAACCCAAGGAAGCCACTACTCCTTGAAAACTTTGGTTTAGGGTCACTCCCAAGGAAGCTACTACTCCCTAAATACTTTATTTTAGGGTCACTCCCAAGGAAGTTTTTACTCCCTGAATTGAGAACACACCTACAAAAGATTACAGTATGACAATCCTTCTACTGTCTAAAAACTGACATTGAAACTCACACCTTTGATGATTACAATTCTACCTCTTCACACTTTCTTCTGATGATCAAATCAGTTAGGCACACTCTACACTTGATCACTATCACAAATATGGTTTCAAGATGAATCAGGACAGCATCTACAACTTTTGGTCTTTCTACTTCAGTCACACATCAGATTGCATTCATTCTGCTCCTTATCTTGCTTGCAAACCTTATCAATCACTTTGCAATCACACCTAGCCTCACTCAGTTTGATTTACAATTTAAACAAGATATTACATTGATTACATTACTTTTTAGCTAGATACAACGTGAAAAATACATTTACAAGTCGATCAGACAACACACAACATGAAACGTGTAGAAGATAGGTCCTAAACAAACCCATACGTTACACCAGTAGAAGACCCATGCCTTGCCGACACCAACACTTGCTTAACCAGGTCCAAAACATCCTTCATAGCTTCAAACACCAAGGAATTACATTTGCAAACTTTGCTCATTTGAAAATAGGACTGCTTTAAGCAAAAACACATGAACCTTGAAGCATAACATCCACATCAACTTGAAAACCTTGTGTGGTGTTGGAAACAGGAAAGATCTTCATGAAAATTTTCCATATGAGTCTATAGGACTCATACAATATCCCCAAGCACTCCTTTACCTCTGCACATCAAGGATTTTGCACCACAAACCTTCAATCATGAACTCTAAGAATAATTTGTCATCTGAAACACACTGCAACATACTGTCATTGAGAAACTAAGTTACAGACCACCAAGAACCTTGAAACTGCAAGGAAGCATGTAATACACATCCATAAACATGTCCTCAAAACTGTAAGGGCAATCATTGATTTTTGGAGGAATGCAGAGCATTCCAATATGCTTTCAACACTAGCTTACTCTACCAGAACACATGTCGATACTCTATCATGCATAACTTTCACAATGGAAGGACAAATGATTTAAAACTTTGGAATTATCACCTTTACTTCACCTTGAACATAGTTCTAGAACCGCATAGCCATAAGTGCAAATGTGGAGGAATGCAGAGCATTCTATTGTCCTACTCAGAACATCTTCACAAAAATAACACTATCTTTAGTCTGTCAACAACAAAAACACTCTTCTGGTAATCTAATCATCATGAAACTTGGAACACACATGATTTAGTTCATCAGTAACATCAGCAACACATTTGATCATCTTAGTGCTTCTAATTCCCATATTAATATGTCCTCATATTTAACTTTGCACTGATCAAGGCATGACATCCAACCATGAACTATATCTTCTCTCTTCTCTTGTTGGATGGGACATGACATCCAACCATGAACTCCATCACACCTCCATGATAGTTTTGACATCAATGACAACCTAGTGATAGTGTTGGCATCAATGACAACCCTAGGAACCCTATGTGTAACAAATAGCCTTATCATTTTGGAAGACATCTAGAATAGGAGGCTCTTGTTGGTCCCATTCAAATTATTTTAGGCTAAATGAGATGAATATTATAGGATGATGGTGGTGGTAATGACATTGTAAGGGTAAACATGGATGAATCGTATAGGTTGGCAATGCACTCAATGGAGTCATCGAAGGTTTCCTCATTAGTACTCTCAATCATGGAAAATGCTTTTGCTACCTCATCTAAGATAAATTCAAGCTCAGGTGATGTTGTCTCTTATGTTCCAAACCCCAATCCCAAGTGTTTAAGTCTATGAGTAGTTGTAATGGGTTCAATAGTTCCTTGTTTGTGCAAGCCAAGACCACCTTTTCCATGGTAACCCATAATTTATGCCATGTGAAAACCTTTTGGATATTTCTCAAGGGGGAGATTTTCTTGTTCATCTTTTTCCTTATAAAGTCATTCTAAAATATCTACCTCAATGATTTCTTTGTCAAGTACACCACAGAGAGAAAACTGAGTTGGCTTCTAATTAATTGTAATGGTTGAAATAGGTCCCTCTGGACGAGGTCATCCAAATCTCATAGGAGAAAATGGGAGTTGCCCCACATAAAATGCTCCTTATAGAGTATATTCTCCCAATCCTTTGTCAACAATCTTAGCCTTGATCTCAAGACGGGTAGTGGATGAAGAGGCAAGTGTGGATGGGTCAATATATGATGAAGATGGTTTAGCAACATTATTGGTTGGGCAATAATTGGCTTTGTGGTATGGGCCTTCTAATAAGAGACAATACTCAAAGGGACGTGGATCAGCGTATATGGTAACCTCTTGATTATCACAGGGAAATTTGATGCATTGGTGGTATGTGGATGGAATGGCCTTCATGACATGAATCCATGGGCGTCCTAAGAGAATTTTATATGGGAGATCAAGGTCTAAGACTTGACAAGTAATTTCCATGAGTGCAAGACCTAGTTGAACATGTAGCTTAACTGTCCCTTCTCATTTTATCTCCACTTCATCATAGGCTTTGATTGTGATAGAATGATTTTGATCAATAACCTCGGTGGAGTATCCCAGTTGTCTTATTAATCTAAGGTACATAGGTTTAAGTTTGATCCACCATCTACAAGGACCCTTTTGACTTTGTATTTGTACATGATTATTTTGAGGTGAAGGGGCTCATTATGTAATGAATCAATGGTAGGCATGTCTTTTTTAATGAAAACTAGGCGATGAGTGGATGTGAGGTGTCCTACCATGGCTTGAAATTGTTCCACATTAATATCATTGGGGACACAAGAGTCCATTAAGTCTTTTTCTAATATATGTCTGTGTGTAGGGGATGTATGAAAAAGCTCAAGGATTGAGATTTATGTGGGAGTCTTCCCTAGATTGTCAAGGATGTTGTACTTGGAATCAGATGTGGAGGATGATGACATAGATGGGGATCAGGCTCTTTGAATAGTAAGATGACCATGATGGGTGGTAACGACACAATTGGGGTTATGAGCTCTTATGGTAACAGTGGCTACTTGTGGAGAGCTAGCTTCAATACGACCCACAATGGAATCATATGAATTAGAGGAATTGACTTTATTAGTATAGTTGTTGTTACCATGTTGTGGGAATGGATCTTGATATACTCTCAATTGCTCATTAGCCAACTTTGGAGTAGGTTCATCTATAGTTAGGTCTTCTCGATCGATAAAATCTTGGATATAGTTCTTGAGTCTCATGCAATTATTTGTTTTATGGCCCTTGACTCTATGAAATTCACAATACTCATTGTCATTGTACCAATGGGGTTTAACGACATTGTCATCATAAGGTTTGATCTTGGGAAATTTAATAAGGCCATGGTTTAAGAGTTTTTGAAATATGGATTCTTGAGGTTCCCCTAAGTTTGAGAATTTTTGTCTTGGTCTTAACCCCTATATAGGGTTACTCTTAGGGAAAGTAACATTTGCATTTATTGATGAAGATTGAATTGCTAATGGAGGGTTTTGAATATTGGGAACAAGTTTAGAATCCGTGACACCATCATTAATAATGTTTTTGTTCTTAGCCCAGAATCAAGTTTTTTCATTTGTTTGGTTGTTATTGGAATCCTTATTTTCTTTAAAAACTTTAACAAGGCCTTTTGCCATGAGGGCTCTTTCTATAGTTATACCTTTATCCATGATCTCTTCAAAAGTGTTGGTACATTGAATGTGTAAATGAAATGTGTTGCCCATATGTGTTGTCATTGATGTCAACATAGTATACATTATGTAATGGATGAAAAGATGGTTGATGGGATTAATGGATAGTTTAGTTAGGTCCTCCTTTCACTCAATACATTCAAGGACATTTAACTGAGTTGGATCACAACTTATGCAAGAGGATTCAACTATCAGGTTGGTTGTCACTTGGAATGATAAGGAAATTTGGATTTTGGTTGATTAGTGTATTGATTTTAGTTCAATTTAGCTTAAAACCCTAATTATGCAAGATCGTAAACAAATAGATGAAACTTGATAAATCATTCTATAGAAATAGACTAAATATAGATTAGATACATAGCAAAATTTGGGTATTAGAATACAGAAAAGCCAGAGGTGAAAGACCAAGCGCCCAAGCCCAAGGTGTTGCTTAATTTGAGGGCTTTGGGATCTTTTTCGCTACTAACTACAACCACTTCAGAGATTTTATGTACTGTGAAACTGAGGGTCAAAGGTGTGGGTGCCCTTGCCCTTTTTGAACTATTTCCTGGATTTTTATTTAGATTTAGGATTCTTACACTCTGCAATAGTCCTCTTCCACTCCACTCATCGAAATTTGATACCTGTCACCTGTAATCACAAAAGAGGGGTTGGGGTTGTGGTATTTAGGAGTTTGCCTTAGTCAAGCCCCCAGAATGGCATTCAAGCCTTCCAACACCCTTGTTAGATAGAGAGTGTGTTTCCTTATAGAACATAGGCAAAAACAATGATAAAAATGATAGATTGAATCACAAATAGATATCACCTCGCAGGTGTAGCTCTCACAGAGATGAAGCTCTTTCATGCCATGAGAAGATGAAGCCAAATATGCAATAACAAACACAACAACAACACAAGTCTGCTCTGCAACATAATGAATACCTTGAATGATCTAAAATCATAAGTTCACAAAAATCTTCAAATCATCTTCTAGTTTACAAATGAAGTCCTAAACATGATTATATATGCATTCCCACTACAAATTTCATAATTCAAACTCAAGATGTTGGCAACAGAAACCTTTTAACGGTCTCCAACCGACATTCAAATTTCAGATCCCGATAAAAAAGGGTAGGGCATGGGCATCCAGGCCTTGGGACCTATTTTGGGTCAGGGTTAAGCTCAGAGATGTCCCCTAAGTCCCATTTGTCATGGCTTTCGAGGCATTTTGTCTCGAGATTCATTTCTAACATGCATGATGAAAATTAAGGGACTTGGGAGCTAAACTTAAGAGGTAAAAGTCCAAGGGGGACATTTTATGACATAGCATTTAGCCCCCACTTTAATGTATGTATGATCATATGACCCATACATGCATTAAAGTATGGTTGAAAACACAACAAACATGCCAGGCACTTGAAGCTAATGCATACACAAAGATTGAGGAACTATTTCTAGCCCCCAGTCTCAAGTAAGCATTAGGAAAATGAATCACAGACATGCAAAACATGGAGAAGATAGTAATAGGTAGGCAAGACATAGAGAAGATAGTATTGAAGACACGCAAAACATGATGAAGACAAGAGAGCAATCATGCAAAACATGATGAATACAGTGATAATTTTTTTTATTTTCATATATATAAATGTATGGAAATAAAAATTACAACACACAACCCCAAGAATAACTCATCGCCACACCCTTTACACTACACCAAGGGGAGAAAACATGCCATACAAAACCCAAGTGTAGGGGAGACTCATCGCCACACCCTTTACACTACGCGAGGGGGAAAACACACCATACAAAACCCAAGTGTAGGAAAGACTCATCGCCACACCCTTTACACTATGCAAGGGGGAAAATACATGGAAGACACAAGTGTTGTATAACATGCCAAAGACATACTATACGTATTAAACACAGCAAACAAGGTGATGGAAAGAACTTATTGCTAAGTCCCACCATCTCAAACACACTACAGACACACCTAATTATTGGGCTTATGCCACAACAACTGCCAAAGACATGCTTAACGGATGATAATCTCAAGATCTAACCCTGCCTCCACAAAGGGCTTTTGAAATAAAAGGATGTGCACTAGCTCAAGAGATACACCATCCTGCCTCTACAAAGGGCTTTTGAATAAAAGGATATGCACTAGCTCAAGAGATATGTTATCCCACCTCCATAGAGGGCTTCTTTGATTGCAATATAGATAAAGATGTGCACTCGCACCAGAGATACAACATCCCGCCTCCGTAGAGGGATTACAACCATGCTTCATTAGTACCAAAATCATTAGACAGCTTACCTTATTTATGCCCCCTTCTTAAGGTGGTTGATGTCATGTACCGATATCAAGCATGTTAAGGTAGAGAAAAAACACACAAGGAAACAAGAGCTCCCACAAAGCCCATGCCCCCAAGGTGACATGTGCTCACAATCACTGAATGTTCCCACAAACACATCTTAATCTAAGCAAAACATGAAAGCTATGCACAAAAACAAAGAAACCAAGGCTACACATACGGGTTCAAATCTGAGTATAGTTGTTGGGCTTATACTGCAGGCATCTCAGAACCAAGTGTAACAACAAGGTGAGATACAAAACAATCAAAGTGCATGGAGCAGATGTATTGTTATGATTTGTTAGAAAATATAAGACAACAAAAAATATCACATAGAGTGATTCTACTGGTCAAGCATCAGATATATAAATCAACCCCATCTTCATGTATGGATTAGGTCCATTTTTGCTTTGCTTGTTAAAGGGACACACGGTCCGTATCAGTTAGTTTTTTGTTTTTCGTCATCCACCGACTAGATAGAATCACTAGAAGAAGGCAAACAATAAAATGAGAGAGGAGAACAAGTGCCTTAGGAACAATCAACTAGGAGGATGCCCCTAGGTCATCAACCACAATGCTATGCCCCTAAGGCACGACACACAACAATGAAATAGAGGAGAAGCAAGATAGAAGAATGATGAAAAAAATAAAAAAATGATCACAATAGAGGCAATTTACCGATATCCTTGACCTTACAAGAGTATCAAGAGTCATCCAAGGAGGCCTAAACAACACATAACACATCACAAGGGAACACAACACAAGAGGGGAGGTCACATAAATGAGCAAAGTATGCTACAACAAAGGTGACCACCAAGGTTTAGAAATACTTACTTGTTGCACAACTGAGCTAGTGGTTGTCATAGAGCAAATCATCATCTTCCCAATCTTGAATGTCAGAGGAGAGAGGGACATAAGGTACAATAGCCCATCTTTTTTCATTATCCTTAATCTCTTTTTCTTTAAGCTTTTCTTTGTTTGGTTCAATGTTAGATGGTGAGATGTTTTCTTGTTGAGGTGCATTTCGTTGGGCAAAAGCTTGTCTTCTCTTCCTCCTTTCTCTTGCTTGTTTATTTCTTCATTGTCTATTAGTGATTTTTTCAAAAGGTTTCTCATGATTTCCCATAGTTTTCAATATTTTAGAGGGAGCCGATACAAACTTAATTTGTTTTGATGAAGTGCTTTGTTCTCTACAAGTACCACCTAATCCTTGCAAGGATGACAAAGGAGGAACCTCGGCATAGATTCCCTTACCTTTAAATCTAGGAAGTTTTTCTAATGTGGGTTGTTCTTCATTTATATCTTGTTGAATAGAAGGTCCGGCCACTCTAGATAGTAATTTTTCTTCATATCATCTATATGCTAAGAAAAGTTGATCTCTTCATGGCTTAGGTTCTATGGTAGGGCGTGGCCAAAAGTAATCAAGAGTAAAGTTCTTATGCATAAATATGGGCTGCCATGTATTATGAGGAATAGTGTGCACTTGTCCATGTAAAGAGAATTTTATATATTTTGTGAATTGTTGAGCGGACAACTTTCATAGGTTTTAGCCATGGATGTCCTAATTTTATGCGAAAGAGGTCAGATGAAGGGATGACATCAAATAATTGTTCCACAGCTTTATCAAATATCGTAACCAATAAGGATATCTTCCCATAGGTAGGAATAAAAGCTCCAGTATGTGTCTTAATCATTATGTATGTATGTTCATAAGAATCTTGTATCAAATCATGTGAAAAGAGGAACTCTTGTGTTGCTACATTAGTTATGCAATTAAGATCTATAAGTGTTCCATGCACAAGAGTCTCCATTACTTTCACTGTGATATAAAGAGGTCCTTCAATGTCACCAATTGTTCTATCATGAGGTGTGAATGTTATTTCAGGCTCAGGGGTCTTTCTTTTCATATAAAGTCTAGGAGGGTACCTAGCATTATTGTTGCAATTAGAATCCATGTATGCAAGACTATTTCACGCTAACACACTTGCTTGAGGGAAACGGGTACTAAAAGGCACACAAAGTTCACCAAAAATAAAATGGGTAAAATGAAATAATGCAACACAACAAGGAAATATGAATGATTTGTAAGTTTGTTTAAAGAAAGTGTATATAACCCTTAGTGTTGAAATACACGTGTAATTAAAAACATGCAAATTTTCAAGTAAGAGTGTGAAATGATGCTAAATTATTCAAATGATAGATGCATATATGTTTGAAAATGAAATGAAAGATTTGAGATGATTAATATTAATGATAAATGCAATGAAACAAAACAAAACTATGCTTGTTTATGACCTAAAAATGCTCAATTTTTATTTCACTTTTTCCAATGCAAATGTTCTAAAGATGCAAATGTAAATGCAAAAATGTGCAATGCAACAACACTACAGTCCAAAATTAGATTTGAAAGAGTGTCCAAAGGAGTAGTAAAATATGAAACAGGATTTTAACCACAAACCCTAGCTTTTGCAAAGACTAGGTTATATCAAAAATGCACAATTTCAAGCAAACCCTAACAAATAGAGTATGAAAATGCAAGGTAAATGTTTATGCAATGATGTAATACTACAATTTATATCAGATCTGATGCAAATATGAGAGATTTAAATGATTTAGATGAAATGCAATGAAAATAGTGCAAACTATGTCTAAATGCAAGCCTAGGATGCTTGATTTTTTTCAAATTTTTCAATTTTTATGCAAGATTTTCAAATGTATGATGATGACAATGAAATGTATGAATGTGAATCTGATGTTCAACACTCAGCAAGATGCAATGTTTAGAAAAAACACGGGTTCACCAAAGTTTAATGGACAAAAAGAGGGTTGATGGGATTAATGGATAGTTTAGTTAGGTCCTCCTTTCACTCAATACATTTAAGGACATTTAACCGAGTTGGATCACAACTTGTGCAAGCGAATTCAAATATCAAGTTGGCTGTAACTTGGAATTATAAGGAAATTTGGATTTTGATTGATTAATGTATTGATTTTAGTTTGATTTAGCTTAAAACCTTAATTATGCAAGTTCGTAAACAAACGGATGAAACCTGATAAATCCTTCTACAGAAATAGACTAAATACAGATCAGATACATACCAGATTTCAAGTTTTGGAATATGAAAAAGTTGGGGGTGAAAGAGCGGGCGCCTAAGCCCAAGGTGTTGCTTTTTTTAGGGCTTCGAGATCTTTTTTGCTACTAACTACAACCACTTCAGAGATTTTCTATGTTGTGAAACTGAGGGTCAAAGGTGTGGGTGCCCTTGCCCTTTTTGAGCTATTTCCTTATTTTTTCTTTAGATATGGGATCCTTACACTTTGCAACAGTCCTCTTCTACTCCACTCTTAGATCTGATACCTGTTACCTGCAATCACAAGAGAGGGATTGGGGGTTGTGGTGTTTGGGAGCTTGCCTCGGTCAATCCCTGGAATGGCATTCAAGCCTTCCAACACCATTGTTAGATAGAGAGTGTGTGTCCTTGTAGGACAGAGGCAAAAACAATGATAAAAATGATAGATTGAATCATAAATAGATATCACCTCAGAGGTGTAACTCTCACGGAGATGAAGCTCTTTCATGCCATGAGAAGATGAAGCTAAATCTATAATAACAAACACAACAACAACACAAGTTTGCTCTGCAACACTATGAATTCCATGAATGCTCTAAAATCATAAGTTCACCAAAATCTCCAAATCATCTTCTAGTTTACAAATGAATTCCTAAACATGATTATATATGCATTCCTGCTACAAATTTTGTAATTCAAACTCAAGATATTAGCAAAGGAAACCTTTTAATGGTCTCCAATCGACATTCAAATTTGGGACCCCGACAAAATAGGGTAGGGCAAGGGCGTAGGCACCCAAGTCTTGGGACCTATTTTGCTTCAGGGTTAAGCTCAGAGATGTCCCCTGTGTCCCATTTGTCATGGGTTTCAGGGCATTTTGTCTTGGGATTCATTTCTAACATGCATGATGAAAATTAAGGGACCCATCAGCTAAACTTAAGAGGTAAAAGTCCAAGGGGGACATTTTATGGCATAACACATTGATGTCAACATATTAGATGGAAATGTATAGATAGACTTGTACAAGGAAGGAATTAGTATAGTCAAGGAAAACCAGTCTGGGAGAAAAGTAAATAAGCCTAAGTATGGATCAATTTTGGGTTTCAATATGATGCAAAGGCAAACACTCATATCCTAGCATGACTTCTACATATATACATACACATCTCATCAATTGGGAGTACCACACTCAAAGGTAAGAAGCTAAAAAGTGTCTAAGGCATTCACAGTGCACATTCTAAGGCAGAGTCAACTTGAACTGGTCCGCATCTCTCCACAAAAAATATTTGGCCATGCAGTTCTAATGATAGATTATGACATGAATTGACATGAAATATCCAAGATTTTAGACTCTCACTCACTCAGCATGAAAAGTTACAAGGATTTGTACATCGGCCATCACCTAAATAGGAACAGAGCAGTATTAAGGAGATAATGGAATGCTTTGCATTCCTTCATAAGAGATCTATTTGTCATGCGGCTATAAGGAATGACTAAGATCAGTATGCTACATGCTTAAATGAAGTTTCAAGTGCTCTAGTGGTCCACAACGGTAGTACTCAAGTGACAGAGGTATCACACTGTCTTCCAGAGCTGCAAACACTTAAGCTATTTCTGAATTCCTCTAAAAACTCCATAAGAAGGTGTGTGGATCCAATGAGTTGTGTAATTTGATATATTTGATCATTTCCAAAAGGTTTCAGACCTTATACTTTATCGTAACTTCATATTCTTGGTTGAGAAGAATTACATATGGTCCAGAAGACTCTATTATCTACAGAGTAATACATTTCTTATCTTGCGGATGCATAACTTAGCATGATACCTCTTTGAGAAAGTGCATGAATATTTTTGAGCTAGTGTATGATTGAATCCTTGGTTTGCATTAAAGTTTTGGCTTCTCCCCAACAGTTGAAAGATGAATAGTTGACAGTGTCAAATAGTATGAGCCGACTGGCTAAGTTCCTGATGCATGCGGAGGCTTCTAATTAGTTTATCTAAGTTTGAATGGTATGGAATGATGTGTCTTGACATGTTTCTTAAGGCTCTATGGTCTACAACAAGCTTTACTATCATTTTTCATATGTTATGGCTGACTGGTGATAAGCTACACGTTACACTCTGAATTACTCTTGTTGCCGACCTAATCAATGTTTCAAGATCTTGTAAATGATATAAATAGAAGACACAATTCATTTGAAAGATTATTAAGATGAATATGAAGATGTAAGGGTAAATATGAAATGCGCAGATTCAGTTTAAAGAAAGATATTGAGCAGAATAGCAGACTGCAGCATCAACATATAACAAATATGTTCTCTATAGCAGTTCTCTTATCCTTTTCATTGTCATAGCAGTGAGTTGAACAATCAGGGAGTAGTAGCTTCCTTAGGTAATACCCTAAATCAAAGTTGTAAATCAGGAAGTAGTTGCTTCCTTGGGTTGAAGCCATAAAACAAAGTTGTAATACTTTTGCAGTGAGCATAATATATTGTGAGCTAATTCTCACTGTGGTTTTTCCCTTTTATAGGGTTTTCTATGTAAAATACTGGTGTCATGTGTTGATTCTTTTGTTGCATATTTTCCTTCATCTTTTCAAAGTTATTCAGTTTCATCAAGAAATGTTTAAGTAAAAATTTTGAAGTGTGTTGATTCACCCCCCTCCCCTCTTAACACCCCATTGTGTTCAACAATTGGTATCAGAGCCAAGTACCTCTAAGAAGCTTGACTGTTGAGGTAGATCCTTCACTTAAACACATGGAATATGAAGGTTTGGACAATGATAAATTTACTTCTGAACCCGATCTTGAAACAATGGATCTTGAAGGTTGGGATCTTGAATCCAATGAAAATATTGTGGACTTTGAAGAAGAACTCAATTCAACTCTCATTGATCTAGAGGAAGCAAAAAAACTAAATCTGGAATATGAAGACATGCTTGAATAGGCAAAAGAAACAATTGACAAATTGAAGGCAAAGGCCAAAGAATCAAAAGAAGAGATAGGCAAACTAAAAACTCTAATAGAAGGAGATAAAGGAAGTGACAAGCTCAAGGAAGCTAAAGACATGATCTCCAAGTTAAAGATCATGTTTGAAGAAGAAAAAAGGGTTGAAGATTGCTTGAATATCAAGCTCAATGAGGAATCAACTAAATGTTCAAAACTTGAAGAAGTTGTCACTGTAAGGAAATAACTGGAAAAGGAAAAAGAATAGATTGACAAGGGTATGAAACTAAAAGGGAGGACTAACATTCTTGATGAAATAATAAGCTCTCAAAAACTAGCTAAAGAAAAAATAGGTCTTAGTTTTGATAAGGGAAAGTATCCTATGATCAATCTCTCTGCAAACTTATATAATAACTTTCATACAACAGGAAAGTCTGAATCTAGGAAAGAAGAAATCTACACTGAAGATCCTAAGAGAAAAACTTACAGAGATTCAATAGAAGATGAATTCACTCCCATCCAAAGAGAAAGGAAGAATGTGAGGAGAAACTCCATGCCTCCTCAACCTACAAGGCAATCATCTCACTTCAGGTATTCTCAAAGCTTCAATGGTAATTGTTTTGTTTGCAATAGGTTTGGTCACAAGGCTATGGATTGTAGAACCAAGATGAATCAAAATATGTTAAGATGTTACACTTGCAATAAAGTTGGCCATAAAGTTGCTGAAAGTAGAAGTAGGATAAACCAGAACTCTATTAGATGTTATGCATGTGATAAGATGGGACATAAGGTAAATGAATGCAGAATCAAAATGGTAAGGTATAATAGGGATAATGCTCAGTCATTCTATGGTTATTGTTATACTTGTAATAAGTTTGGCCAAAAAGCAGCCAACTATAGATCAAGGGCAAGAAGAAGTGGAAATGCTCAGTAAACTAAGTGCACCTGTCATGAGTGCAATCAAACAAGGAATTATGGAAAGAATGTGAAACCCATTGATATTGCTCCGCAAAGAATGGAAATGAACAAAGTATGGAAGAAGATGGAAGTTAGTGATATTTCCAGACCTCTACCCAACGCAGGTGGGTCCTCGAGTAATTAAAAGATAAGATATTGGGTTAGGGGGAGTTACAACAATAAAACTTTAAAACCCCTGAACATGTAAGATGTTGAATTGTCAGCACATGGATCAGTGCTGGCATGAGAATGATAGGATTAGGGAATTAAAGAAGTTTGATGAAAATTCCAAAGGAAAAATTTTAAATGCGGCAAAATGTAGAGGATTTTAGGGTTCACCGTAACAAGAACTTCTACCAAGAGGTTTTATGGGCTTAGGGGGAGTTACTTCTAGAAATTCACCATCTTGTCTTCATAGTGATGCAAGCACACAACATATAGATAATCTTAACAAAACTTCTGGAGCATTTGAAGGATTTGCAGAGGATTGCTGAAGAATTACAAGATTCTATATATGAAAGAAAAGCAAATTAGGTTAAACAAGAACTGCAATTAATGCAGAAGAAAATTATTGGTTGAATAATTATATAGGCGATCCCTTATCATTCCTAATTACTTTTGAGAGAAGACAAAAGATTGGAGAGCTAAAAGGAGATCTAAAAGCACGCAACGAATGGTCAAGCAAGATCTATTACCACTCTTCCAGGTAATTTTCATCCTTCTAGTTAAACCCTAGCTGTGAAGATATTGCAATGGCAACACGAGTGGTAATAAACATAGTTGAGAGGCCAAGGCCTAAATTCGAGAAGCATCCTTTTAAATCTACCATAACTAATAAAGCTGGGGCATTTTCATGGGTTCTTACAAATGTATTACACACTGAGGATGTTCGGATCTATATTCACTCTCAAATTGATGAATTTGACCATCTCAAACTCAAACAGTTCATAAATGAATATTTATTGGGAGATGATTTCCAACTAAAGCCTAAGTTTGCAAACATTGCCACCAAAAACCTAGACATTTGGAAGGGTTTTCCAAATTTTTAGTATGAAGATGCTTGGGTAAGAATTTCCCTAAGCCAGATACATGAAGACATTTTCTATTTAGACTGACCTCACATCATCACCAAGGAAGACATAAAGGCAATGACAGGTTTATGCTCCTCTAGACCTGTGCCTGTACTAAAATCTATCAAGAATGAGGAGCTAATGAGGCTCACCAGAGCCAAAGTTGACAAAAGAACATTGACAATAGATGACATTGATGACTTGGGAGTCCAGTATGCAACCATGGGAATTGCATACAAAATCTACTTCACAAACAGGGATTATTGAAGAATTTGAGGAAAGTGAGGAGGACAATGACATGCCTGAGAAAAATAAGGAGATGGCCCTTCCTAAAGATACTGGTGCTTCAGTCTCTCCAGAAACTCCTACAAAACAAGGTCTCCTTCCTCCATAAACAGTCAAGGCACCAGATATTGAGAGTCAAGACAAGGATAGTGTTGCACCTCCTCTGAAGAACATAGGAAGTGTTGAAACTAGAGAAGAAGCTATCTCTAAGGAGAATCAAGATGAGAAGGAAAATAATAATGAGGAACAAAAGAATGGGGATGATGAAGAGGGAGAAAGGTTAGAAGAGACTAATGACCTAGGTCAAAGTACATCTGGGACAAAATCCCTTCAAGATTTATTGAACTTGCAAATACAATTTCAAGCAGTCATCACCCCTCAACTTCTGCAGGTTCCAATTAGTGAGGGTCAGATAGATCTGGCTAGCCTCTCCCCTCTTCATAAACTGCAGCTTGGAGACTTATTGCATGCAATTTCTAGAAAAGAGTTTTTACAAGAAAATTTGAAGAAAAATAGCACAGTGGAAGATGCTGTTAAGGTCATACAGGAAGGGTTACTAGAGGTAACTATAGACTCTTCTTTACCTGCTAAGAAAAAACTCATGTTGTTAATGGAGTCTTTCAAGGATCATTCTTCCCATCTGAAGCAAAAAGAAGAACAAGAGGCAAAAAGAAAATTAACTAGTAAGAAAATGATTGATATGACTGAAAAATGTGTTGATTCACATAATAAGCTTAAAGAAAGCTTGAAGAAATTTTAAAATTGCATAGATGAAGCTACAGCCTTATATTTGTTTTGCTTAAAGTGGCCTACCTCAACAAAGAATATTAAGGCACAAATTGTCTCTATTGAGTCACAATTATCTAAACTAGCATAAACATATGACTTGTCAAAAGACAAGATGGGTGCAAACAAGGGCACAAGTTAAAAGCCTGCATGTACAACTATCTCAACTATAGGATCAAAGAGAAAATAGAAAGAAACAATTCAGTCAATTGAGAGAGGCAGTGAACTTGAGACTTGCCTCAATGACCAGCACGTTGGGGGAAGTAGAAAAGATAGACCAGAAGATGAAAACCCCAAGCAATTTAGAGGAAGCAGAGGAAATGTGTATACGGTGTGAGTGTTAGATGTGATTACTTACCTCAAAATGTGGCATTTGGGCCTCAACTGTTCAACAACTTAGAGCAATCTACAGAGCCATCCTTCCATCCAAGTAAGTTGGTAGAACAATTTTGATGTATATGGTATTGCAGATTTACTAATTAGTGTGGCATTACCATTTTGGTTTTCAAGGGTAAAATTTTGTGATTAAATCGTACAGTCAAGGGGAGCACAGTTTAGATATGTTTTTGTAAGGGGGAGCCCATATAGTTTTGGATTGATACAAAGGTTATCAATCCCCTTGTCCTTGATGTCAAAGGGGGAGAGAATCTAAGGGGGAGCATATGTTGCCATCAATGACAAAGGGGGAGATTGTTGGCCATATGTATTATCATTGATGTCAACATAGTAAACATTGATGTCAACATATCAGATGGAAATGTATAGACAGACTTGTACAAGGAAGGAATTAGTATAGTCAAGGCAAACCAGTTTGGGAGAAAAATAAATAAGCCTAAGTATGGATTAGTTTTGTGTTTCAATATGATGCAGAGGCAAACACTCATATCCTAGCATGAATTCTGCATATACACATACACATCTCATCAATTGGGAGTACTGCACTCAAAGGTAAGAAGCTGAAAAGTGTCTAAGGCATTCACAGTGCACATTCTAAGGCAGAGTCAACTTGAATTGGTCTACATCTCTCCACAAAGAAAGATTTGGCCATGCAGTTCTAATGATAGATTATGACATGAATTGACATGACATATCCAAGGTTTTAGCCTCTCACTCACTCAGCATGAAAAGTTACAAGGATTTGTACATCGACCATCACCCAAACAAAACAATGCAATATTAAGGAGACAATGGAATGCTCCGCATTCCTTTAGAAGAGATCTATTTGTCATGCAGCTCTAAGGAATGACTGAGATCAGTATGCTACATGCTTTGATGAAGTTTCAAGTGTTCTAGTGGTCCGCAAAGGTAGTACTGAAGTGACAGAGGTATAACACTGTCTTCCGAAGCTACAAACACTTAAGACATTTATGAATTCCTTCAAAAACTCCATAAGAAGGTGTGTGGATCCAATGAGTTGCATAATTTGTTATCTTTGATCATTTCCAAAAGGTTTCAGGCCTTATACTTTATCACAACTTCATATTCTGGGCTAAGAAGAATTACAAATGGTCTGGAAGACTCTGTTCTCTATAGAGTAATAAATTTCTTATCTTGCAAATGCGTAACTTAGCATGATACCTCTTTGGGAAAGTGCATGAACATTTTTGAGCTAGTGTATGACTGAATCCTTGGTCTGTATTGAATTTTTGGCTTCTCCCTAGTAATTGAAAGATGAACGGTTGACAGTGTCAAACAGTATGAGTCGACTGGCTAAGTTCCTGATGCATGCAGAGGCTTCTAATCAGTTTATCTAAGTTTAAATGGTATGGAATGATGTGTCTTGACATGTTTCTTAAGGCTCTATGGTCTGCAACAATCTTTACTATCATTTTTCATATGTTATGGCTGACTGGTGATAAGCTACACGTTACACTCTGAATTACTCTTGTTGCCGACCTAATCAATGTTTCAAGATCTTGCAAATGATATAAATAGAAGACACAATTCATTTGAAAGGTGATTAAGATGAATATGAATATGTAAGGACATATTCAGTTTAAAGAAAGATATTGAGCAGAAATAACAGACTACACCATCATCATATAACAGATGTGTTCTCCATAGCAGTTCTCTTATCCTTTTCATTGTCATAGCAGTGAGTTGAACAATCAGGGAGTAGTAGCTTCCTTGGGTAATACCCTAAATCAAAGTTGTAAATCAGGGAGTAGTTGTTTCCTTGGTTTGAAGCCCTAAAACAAAGTTGTAATACTTTTGCAGTTAGCATAATATATTGTGAGCTAATTCTCACTATGGTTTTTCCCTTTTATAGGGTTTTCCATGTAAAATCTCTGGTGTCATGTGTTGATTCTTTTGTTGCATGTTTTCCTTCATGTTTTCAAAGTTATTCAAATTCATCAAGAAATGTTTAAGTAAAATTTTTAAGTGAGTTGATTAACCCCCCCTCTTAGTACCCCATTGTGTTAAAAAAAATGAGTTCTCGGTTTAGGTTTTGGATGAAAAGATTGATAAGTTGTTTCTTAGGAATATTCCAAGGTACCTTGCTAGTAAGATTTCTCCAATGTTGTAGGAAGGTTGCGAGTTTTTCCCCATTTTTTTGTTTGGTATTAAAAAGGCCAGTCATGGATATATCATGTTCAATGTTGTATGAAAAATGGGTGAGAAAATTTTTGGTAAGCTCTTTGAAAGTTTTGATCATACCATGAGGGAGATGGGAGAACCATTCAATGGCATGGCCTCCGAGACTACGAGGGAAAAGTCTCATCAAGATCGTCATATGCTATGTCCATCCATACTATGAAGAATTCTCTTAGATGGTCTCTAGGATCACCCTTTCCTTTGTATTTATCAAATTTTGGAATTTCATAATTTGGAGGAAAAGGGGTCATGACTAGAGATTTGTCAAATGGATATGGTTAAATGTTTTCAAAGGTACATTTCTTTTTATTTTTCTTTTGCATGTCAGCAAACATTTGTTTCATAAGTGTTTGTATGCCAGTTGTATCATTAGGGGATGTGGTAGATGTAGTGGACGAGGATTGTTGTTGTGGTACTTATTGTTGTTGTTGTGGTACTTGGGTTTGGGATTGTTGGATGTTTAGGATTTGTTGTAAAAGAGCTTGTTTTTGTTGTTGTTGGAGAAGGGTTTGTTGTTGGAAATTGTTGTTGTATGTCTTGTTGTTGTTGGATAAGTTGTTGGAGTTGTGAGGTGGTGGGATTTTGGACATGGGATGTGGAAGATTGAGGTTGGACTTGTGAGGTTTGAGGCATGGACACATTAGCTTGGGTACGGACACGAGGTGAGGGAATAATTATGCCACTAGTAGATAAGATGATGACATTAACTCTAGAAGTTGGCATAGATGAACATTGTAGGGATGAATGAGCCCATAGGAATGGATGATGTAAGAATAGTTGATGTCATAGGTATATTTTGACCACTTGATGGGGGGATGACATGGGTTGTTTTTTGAGGTTGTGACACACCTATAGGAGAAGTAGGTTGATTGGTGGATGTGTTAATGTTAGGATGTGTTATGAGATTTAGGGTTTCATCAACATGTGGTTGAGAAGATCCTCTTAATGGATTAGGAATATAATTATAATTGGGAGGAAGAAAGGGGGTTATATCAAAGTCTGAAGGTATTTGATACCCCAAGTGAAGTATCTATTTAAGGAATTCATTGGGATTGTTCTTAATGACATGGTTTAGTATTCTGTGATGTTCAAGATTTTCTAGCCATTCATGAACTCTCCCATCATAGTCTTGAGACTCATGGTCGGAGTTAATTGGTCTTTTGGGTTCTTGCATAGGATTCTCAAATTCATGTGTATATAGAGGGTAAGTAGACTCTTGATGAGATTATTGTGAAGACTCTTGATGTGGTTGTTGAGGGGGGTCTTATTGGGATTCTTGATGGATTTCATGATGGGTTTGTTCATGAGGCTCTTATTGAACTTAAGGGAACTATTGTTGGGATTCTTGATGAGATTCCATGATTCTCTTAGTTTGTGACCTTGTAGTGGGCATGAATAGGATGACCTTAAGATGAAATATATGGATATTGGATTTGGTTATGACAAGATTTTGGACCAAAAGATATCAAGATGATGACTAGGATATGGATAAAATGACAACCAAGATGATACCAAGATATAGATATGAATAGGATATGAGGGTGACAACTAAGATAAAAACAAGGATGACACCAAGGATATGAGGATGACATGGCTTTGACCAAGATATGATAGGATAGGATAAAACCAAAAGAAATCAAGACTCACCTAGATATTTTGTGATTGACAAAGATGGGATTCTCTTCACTACTTAGGGTTGATAGATGCCTAAGCAAGGAGAGGGATAATGATGACCTTTCCACTTGGAGTAGACAAGGCAAGATGGGATAAAAAGAATGATAAAAGGATCTAGGCTAGGCTTAGGAATGTTTTGGATTTGATCGAAGGTCTAATTGATGACTTGGTTGACAAATTGATTGATGGATCAAAGGATGACTTGGCTGACATATTGATTGATCAAAGGATGACTTTTTTGACAAATTGGATAGGTTTGCAAATTGGTGATTAGGTTGACAAAGTTGAGATCCAAATGGGTTTATTGGCTAAGAGATGGATAGATACTCACAAGTCCAAAATCAATGCTATGGAATTGTTTGTCACTCTTTTACCCTATTTTTTTGGATTTTAAGATTTTTTTTTGGATTTTGAGGAATTTTTGGGTTTTTTTGGATTTAGAGGATTTTTGGCAAGAAAAAAACACAACAAACATAATGGTTGACTTGACTTAACAATGAAATTGGTGTGAATTGCTTCGTGGCTAAAGTGACTTTTACTGGTAAATTGCACAAGGAAAACACACCAAGCACATGAACAAACCTAGAATTATTCAAGCAAGAGTGTCATATCCCTTGGACTCACTCAGGTGCAACTTCAATCTCTACTATTAGATAATGGTGATTTCCATCCCCTTGATACCATTTACCATTGCTTGGATAGATAGGAAATGCAAGGTCATGTACCACCTTACACCCTTACCTTGGAGACTAAAGTCTTGCCCAAATTTATTCCATCTCAAACAATAGAGTTAATAGCATGAGCTCTTCTCCCTTACAGCAAGGATGCACTGAAAGATATGATGATTAAAAGGTCTTAACTAGGATTTTATGAGCTTCTAGGGGAGTCCTCTTAAATACTCAAGGTACAATGAGGCCCAAGTTTGTGAACACTAGCCCATTGAAGGAATGTGGCAATAAGAGATTAAGCAAACACTGCTTCACCTTGTGTCTGGAATCACCCAGGGCCCCAAGGTTGTCCCAATGACTAGTACACCTTTCACTCTTACCCCTTTGATATACCCCACCAGAACACGTGGTTAAGGTCATCCCTAGGGGTGATGAAATCCCCTAGTAGGCCTCCTAAAGGGAAGGAACACTATTCACTTTTGATCCCTAGGCTCGCACGAAACTCAAGGGGAGAGAATACATGAGATAATGCCCATGGGATTGAACAAATAAATAAAGTGATAATTAAGGGTTTTTTGATCTCCAAGGTCACCAAAAGGTGCGAGGAGAGAGCATACACCCTTTTCAAAATCTAAAGACAAGGAAAATAATGTTCAATTACTATCCCCTACATTAAACTAAGTGCCTAGATTAGTGAGAAGAAAAAATTGATCTTTAACAACTAGTGTTACACACAATGTGTTAGTAGTTTCAATGATTTCTTCTTTGTCAAGCGAATCTGTAATAGTTTGTTAGAAGTTTCATTGATTTGATCTTTGACAAAAGAGATATTTGCACTCAAAGCATTAGCACAAAACTAAATCCCTAAAAAATTAGAAAATAATGAGCTCACACAGAAAAATAGATTGTATAAATGGATTCCTTGTGGTTTTCTGATTAATTGCAAAAAAATTGCTAGATTTCAATATCATATGCCAAAGATAGGGTAATTTGAAGATCGATATGGAAAAGCATGATTCAAATGATTATACCTCATAATGTTGGCAAAATCTTAGAAAAATTCTTGTTCCAAAGTGAAGAGGACGAAAGCAGCTTTCTAATGCCTGTAAAATGTGAAAATCCAACACTCCTAGCCCAAGTTATGTTAGTTTTAAAAAAAGGACCTATTTTAGTATATAGGAGGGCAAAGGTTTGTCCCTAGTGGTTAGAAAACAACTAACTAGTTAAAAAGTGGTGGTCACATGTGCTAAAGGTTAAGTTTAATGTTATAGTTTTGTTGAGTGGCACTTGGAAGCTACTAATAATAAATGTTAGTGAAAAACAAATTTATTAAAATAAAATAAAAACTAACATTAAAACTAGAAATTGAAAACTAACGTTTAAAACAAAAAAATTAACCCTAACATTTAAAACTATACCTAAAGATCTAAATTGTAGAGGGGTGGCAATAGCAGAGGGCAGCACAGGGGGAGCGGGGCAATAGGAAGGGAGAGGATGGCAGGAGTAGAGGGTGGTGGGGTTTTGGGGGCAAGTGGAGGGCGGGGAGGATTTAGGGGGGGACGTGGAGGGTAGGAATGATGATGGGGTTTGCAGAGATGGTGATCGAGGAGCAGGAAAGGAGCGGTGGTACAAAGGGAGGCAGGGGATGGAGTAGGGAAGGCAAGGTAGTAGTCAAGGGGTGGGGGGAGGGAGGCATGGGTTAGGGAGTGGTAGGGATAGGGGAGGTGGGGAAAGCAGAGACGGTGGTTGGGGGTGAGGGTTTAGGGGTTTTTTTGTTTATTTTTATTTTTTTAATTTTTTTTAAACAATGAAAGCTTCGCATGCCATACAGATCCATACAGTACAGGTCTGTGAGGGCCTAAAAATAAAAAATTACATTAACCAAATTATAAGATATTTTATGTATTTTTTACCTACGAGGCCTCCCAGACTCAATGGTGATATCATATTTGGCGTAGGAGGGCTTCTGCAACAGGTGACCTCTAAATTTTGCTCAAAATGCTTCAAACCTTCAACACAAACTTGCAAAAAAACTTGCCAACAAAGGGGGTTAAAACTAGGTGTGTCAAAATGAAACCCAAAAATTAATGCAAGGACAATAATGCAAAGCAATAAAATAAAACATGCATATAAAACAATAATGTAATACCTTCAAAACTTGCACAAAATCAAAGCTCTGATAAGATGGAATGGAGTGCACCCAAGCTCCATTGATTTGTTCTGTGGATGTATTGTGGGCTGCTCACACAACCAGCATAACTCTACTATGAAAATGATAGAAAATAATAGAATATGTGATATGAGTATGCATATGAAATTTGATGAGAGTGTGTGTGAGGGTTTCAAATGAAAATAGAAGTTTGATTTTTAGAAGGATAAGGAATCAAATGGATGGCCAAGATTAGAAGGGTGAGGGATGAGGTGGACAGATATGATTGAAAGTCAATTCTAATGCTCATGATGCTCCATAAATGAGGATGAAAAGTGACTAAAATAAGGATGGGAGTGGGAATAAATAGGATTTTTAATTGATTTTGGAGAGGAAGTGCTTATGACACACATTTAAGGAGGTTAAAAATATGAATGTGAGTGCGGATAAATAATTTAAATAATAAAATTATTTAAATTATGAGAGACAAGTGACATGTGAGAGCTAATTTAAATAAATATTTTATTTATTTAAATTAGTTGGAGGAAAATGGGAATTAAATAAATAGAATTTATTTAATTTGACTAGAGGGGATAAATTAGTTAAATAAATATAATTTGCTTAACTAATTGGAAGGGGTCATGAAAGGGGACCTAGGACAAGGTGTCGCTAAGTGTCGCAAGAGGATGCAAGTGGATGTGGAAAGGCAATGTTGTAAGACATGGTCAAATTTGGGTGTCTACAATTCCTTAGCTTTCTAAGAACCTCACTAATATAATACAATACAAAATCAAGTAAGTAAAGGTCTACTTGTTTTGTTTCAATAAATTGTGTAACTTATTTCTTCTTTAAATTTTCAATCATCTAATTTCAATAGAATTATTTTTTTAGTTTCCATAGATGTTGTTGACTAGTTGATATCACATACATCAAATTTCATAGAAATTAATCTATTATTTATGTTTTTCACTGATTGACTCAAGCGACCAGGATCACCTGCAAAACCTAGGATTTACCTTCCATAAGAGAAAAAAGCAAACAAGAGTAATTTGCACAATATTGGATGTAATTAATGAATTGGATCAATAAATTACATGAGATAACTTGCTTTTATATTTGCAATTTAGAAAACCCTAATACGACTTAAGAATAACCTAAGACTAAAAAATAGCCCTAAGTCAGCTTAATAAAGTGTAATTAAATATTTAATTACACCAACACCCCCCCCCCCCCCTAAGTGCAACTCAGGGAGAAATGAAAAACATGCAACAAATGCAAGAATGGGTCTCAGCTACAAGGCCATGTTAGGTACCCATGTACAAACAAGAATCTCTCATAAAGTGGAGAAAAGGAGAAAAACCCAGTGGGAGAAAACTTCTCTCCAAAAGAGAGAAAAGAAAACAAGTATATGAACATGTGATGGAAGAAGGACTAACACTAAGAATTTCAATAGAATTATTTTTTTAGTTTCCATAGATGTTGTCTAGTCGTTATCACATACATCAAATTTTATAGAAATTAATCTATTATTTGTGTTTTTCAAATGGCATAATACCTTATGCTACATGTACACAAGATTTATTTTTCATTGCCTAGAGGTTTCTACTTGTTCATATTATTTAGGTATTTAATACTCTCCCACTTAATGATAATAATTATTGTAAACTTTAACTTCCCTACAATTTCAATAACATTTTTTTTTAATATATTTTTTATATTATTTTATTGTTGATTTTTTAGCTAACTCAAATGCTTAAAGACAAGTTCATAGGGATGTAAGAAATATGATTGATAAGATAGGAATTGTAAAGATATGCACAATTTAAGTCCAATCAACAATGAAATCTTTAACAAGTAGCTCAAAGAAATTATAAGAAGCCTCTAGCTCACAATTTGGGGAAATTGGTTGCAATGAAGTAGTCTAATCTAGGAATCTTCTTCATAAAATGCATATTAAAACTTAGTATTCAAATAGTTTTTATTTTCTATTCAAACTAATCATTGAGTGTGTGTGTGTGTGTGTGTGTGTGTCATCTAACTTCCACAAAATAATCAAAAATGCATTTTTAATGTCTAGAGAATGAAGCATTAATAATCATATATATGTATGTGTGTATATTTTAGATAAATGTATACAAAATTATATAAAAAATTAATACATATATTTGAGGCAAGTGAAGACATCCCTATAAGTAAATAAAAACAAACACCTTAATCTATTCAAAATATAGAAAAATATGTGTTTAGAAAACTAAGAAGTGGAATAACATTTTGGTGGTGGTTTCATGAAATTTTGATCTAAAACACATAAACCTAATGATAAGGACGTTTGAATGTGCTATCTTATTTGTAAAACATGGATTTGGGCACCCAAATTGAAGGTCTAACTCTTAGGCTTCGAAAATCCAAAAACTTTTCAAGCCTAAAAGAGGAATTTCATTGGTGTAGACGCTAACATGTGTTTTATAATGTGTATGTGCTCCAAAAAGTACATACGAACCATAACAACCACATTATGGTTTATACGCAATTTTTGGAGTGCATATGCTTTATGCTTAAAATGCTTGTTTGACCACTTTTTTCCCCCATCTTTGTGCACATACTCTATGGTGCTTATTGATGCAGGAGCATCCCTGGTTCAAGAGCAATCTTGCATCAACCAAAAACATTTGCATTTCAGTTTATTTGCATTTCAGTTCTTTCATTTTCCAGTTTAGTCTAGGTAGTACAGTCAAAAGCAGTTTTAGCTTGTGGTCCAGTTTTGGCATTTCACACCTTGCAAATCTAGACTTAGCATCTACATTCATTCATCTTCATCATATTAAGAATTTAGAGCATTTGGATTAGTTACTGGAAGATATCGTTATCAAAAGTTGATTGTTTTCCCAGAGCAGAGCATTCTAACAGTTCCTGATAATCAACTAAAGGAGAAGGCTTGCAGATCATTCCTTGACTTGCGGATCTCAATGAAACATCATTCAATGTTCTGTAGTTCATGGCTAACCTTCCCCAAGGGTCCGCACATTGTTCCATTCATTTGAAAAAGTGTTCTATGCATTTAGGTCCAACCTATCCATGAACATGTTACAGCCCTTCATTGGAGTTTGTGACCTTCCTTGACCGACACGGAGGAATCTATTGGTCTGGAAATGATATATAAAGATGTAATAGATCCTTAGGAAAGTAGTTAAGAGTTAGAAATTGATTCATAGTTCATAGTTTAGATTTTGTGTGAAGGAGCTTCAAAGCTTTATCTTGCGCATGTATGTAATCAGGCCTGTAAGCCCTAATTGTAAGCCCACATGTTGTCGGCGGATCCCTATTTTGAATTCTTTGATATATTGAATGACTAAATCTGCATTTGTTCCATTTCTTTGAGTTGTTTCCATTGTGTTTACTCTTGCTACATGGTCCAGACAGTTCATTTTGTGAACCCTCCTACCGTGACTACACCAAGTGGTATCAGAGCGAAAGTTTGATTCTTTGGAGCGAATTGGCAAATGGGGTTCCGTAAGATTTTGTTGTGAGAAGATCACCGATCCGAGGCAGGTTACTTGTGTGCAACTGATCGTCGATTAAGAGGCAGTTGTCACTTGTAGCCCGATTGTCGAACCTGAGGCAGTTTGCACTTGATCCTAGGAAGATGCCGCCGTGAAGAGTTCCTCCTGTTGGTACAATGGCTAATAGAATAGATGAGATGATGGAATTGATGAGAACAATGTGAATTCATTTGGATGTTGTTGAAGAAGATAGGTAAAGAGGATTGACACCTAGACCTAATGTTGAAAGTGATGATGAGGAAGAATTTCAATCTGCTGAACAAATTGGTGAAACCCTAGAAGGCGATGAAGAAGAAGAATCAGATCAGATAAAGATGTTGTGAGCTATTTCAAAGATTGGAAAGAGGCCTAGAGTTGATGTGCCAAACTATATCCCTGAAGAATTGATTGACTGGATAAATGATATGGAAGAATATTTTGAATATGAGGAAATTGAAGATCTGGAGAAGGTAAAATTTGCAAAGACAAAGTTGAAAGGACATGTTGCTATATGGTGGAAAGAAGTTTAGTTGGAAAGAAATAGAAGAAGAAAAGAAAAGATTACAAAGTGGGACCAGATGGTGACAAAGTTGAAGAATCAGTTCATACCTACTGACTATGAGTTGGAATTGTTGAAAAGATTGCAAAACCTGAGACAAAAGGAGAAATATGTGAAGGAGTACACTAAAGAATTTCATAATATGATCATAAGAATAGGACATAGTGAAGCAAGCAAGGAGAAAGTGGCAAGATATATCAATGGGTTGAGATTGAACATTCAAGAAGAACTAAGTTTGGTAAGGATGACATCTTTAGAAGAAGCATATCAATTTGCCCTGAAAGTTGAAGAGAAATTGAATAAGAAGCATAATCAGAGATTGAGAGGCAGGTGAGGTAAATTTCAGAGAGGTAAAACATTTCCCAGATATGATAGATCATTTGTGGAGTAGAACAAGTTTGACAGCCCGTTGAAGAAGGATGACAAAGATAACAATGCTTACCGGAGAGATGATAGAAATTTTTACCGGAGAGGAAACCCTAGTGCATACCGGAATGAAGGATACAGAAGAGAAAGAAGAGTATTTGATAAGAGAACATTCACAGGTACTTGTTTCAAGTGTGGAGGTGAAGGACATAGAGCATTTGAATGTAATCAGGGTAGTACAAGCAAGAAGACAGAGAACGATGGAAGAGTAGCCTATGTTGAAGAATAACCTGTTGGATCACCTAGTTCTATTGGTAATCCAGAGAAAGGAGAATCATTGGTAATGAGGAGAACACTATTTCAAGCAGAGGCAAATGAGGAACCACCACATAGGAAAAGCTTGTTTAGAACTAGATGCAAATCTGGAGGTAAGTGTTGTAAAGTTGTAATTGATAGTGGTAGTTCAGATAACCTAGTTTCAGAAGAGATGGTGACTAAGCTGAAGTTGGAAAGATTGAAACACCCTAAGCCCTATCAGATAACATGGATTTAGGATGATCATAAGGTGAGTGAACAATGTTTGGTGAATTTTCATATTGGGTCTTATCATGATGAAGTCTTGTGTGATATTATGCCTATGGATGTTTGTCATATCTTGTTGGGTAGACCTTGGAAATATGATAGAAAAGCTATACATGATGGGAGAAAGAACACATATACTATAACAGAAAATGGGAAAAGAATTACTTTGATTCCTTTGGAAGATGATCCTAAAGATGTGGTGTGTGGGAATGCCAGAATCTATTTGGTAGATGGAAGGAAATTTCTGGATGGTTTGAAACAAGAAAATATGTGTTATGCCTTGATTCCTAAGAAGCCTGAAGTGGTGAAGAAAGAAACTGAACCGGATGAGATAAGAGAGTTGATGACAGAGTATGAAGACATCATATTAGACAATGTACCTGAAGGATTACCACCTATAAGGAGTATCAGTCATCACATGGATCTTATACCGAGAGCAAGTTTGCCTAACAAAGCAGCACACTAGATGACACTGACAGAGAATGAAGAATTGAATAGATAGAACAAGAGTTGTTGAGGAAAGGTTTGATCAGAGAAAGTTTGAGTCCTTGTACAGTACCTACAGTGCTTGCACCAAAGAAGGATGGAGAATGGAGAATGTGTACTGATTCCAGAGCAATAAACAAGATCACAGTTAAGTATAGATTTCCTTTACCTAGGATGGATGATATCATGGATTGTTTGAGTGGAGCAAGATATTTCACAAAGATAGATTTGAAGAGTGGATACCATCAGATCAGAATCAGAGAAGGTGATGAATGGAAGATTGCTTTTAAGACAAATGAAGGATTGTATGAGTGGTTAGTGATGCCTTTTGGATTGACAAATGCACCGAGTACTTTCATGAGGTTGATGAATGAAGTTCTAAAAAAAATCTTGGGTAAGTTTGTAATTGTATATTTGGATGATATTTTAATTTTCAGTAAGACAAAAGAACATTTGTGGCATATTAGACAAGTTTTGCATAGGTTGAGAGAAGAGAAATTGTTGATAAACATCAAGAAGTGTAGTTTCATGAAGGAAAAGTTGGTATATTTGGGATTTGTGATTTCTGCAGAAGGATTGAAGATGGACCCTGAGAAAGTAAGAGCAATTGTTGAATGGCCTACACTAGAGAGCATTGGAGAGGTTAGATCATTTCATGGATTGGCTAGTTTCTACCGAAAGTTCATAAAAAAATTTAGTTCATTTTGTAACCCTATGACAGAGACAATGAGAGATGATAGAAAAGATTTTAAGTGGACATCTGGAGCAGATAGGAGTTTTGAGTTGTTGAAGCAAAAAGTGACAAAGCAACCTATTTTGGCATTACCGGATTTCAATAAGATATTTCAAGTTGATTGTGATGCTAGTGGAAGTGCAATTGGAGCAGTGTTAAGTCAAGAAGGTAGACCTGTAGCTTATTTCAGTGAGAAATTGAATGATGCAAGGAGAAGATATTCATTTTATGATCAAGAGTTCTATGCCATAATTCATGCCTTGAAGAAGTGGAGACATTACTTGTTGCCTAAGGAGTTTGTGTTGTATATAGATCATCAAGCTTTGCAGTATTTGAATAGTCGAGGTAAGTTGAATCAGAGACATGTGAGATGGGTAGAGTTCATGCAGAGTTATACTTTTGTGTTGAAGCATAGGAGTGGAAAATCAAACAAAGTTGTTGATGCATTGAGTAGAAGAAGAAACTTGTTGACAGAGATGAGAGTTGAAGTGTTGGGTTTGGATGAATTGAAGAATATGTATGAGGGAGACATTGATTTTGTAGAACCTTGGAAAGCATGTAAGGAACCTATTGTGACAGATAGGAGTAAGTGGTTAGATTATTTTATTCAAGAAGATATGTTGTACAAAGGAAGTCAATTGTGCATACCTAGAAGTTCATTGAGAGATAACTTGATCAAGGAGGAGCATAGTGGTGGATTGGCAGGACATTTTAGCATTGACAAGATAGTGGCTTTGGTGAGTGAAAATTACTTTTGGACTCAGATACATAAGGATGTTCAGAGATTTGTGCAGAGTTGTAGAGTTTGTCAAGTTGCAAAAGGGAGTAGTTAGAACACTGGATTATATAAACCTTTGACAGTACCAGAGAGACTTTGGGAAGACATAAGCATAGGTTTTGTAATGGGATTGCCTAAGACACAGAGGGGATATGATTCAATATTTGTAGTGGTTGACAGATTTTCAAATATGGCTCATTTCATACCTTGTAAGAAGACAACTGATGCAGTGCATGTAGCTGACCTATTTTTCAAAGAGATTGTGAGATTGTATGGATTACCTAAGAGTATAGTTTCAGACAGAGATACAAAATTTGTTGGATACTTTTGGAAGACACTTTGGAAGAAGATGAAGATAGATTTGAAGTTCAGTTTAACTTTTCATCCACAAACAGATGGACAGACAGAGGTAGTGAATAGGAGTTTGGGAAACTTGTTGAGATGTTTGGTTGGAGAGAAAACTGGAAGTTGGGACTTGATTCTTTCACAAGCAGAGTTTGCATACAACAATTCAGTCAATAGGAGTACCGGAAGAACACCTTTTGAGATTGTTACCAGAGTGAATCCTAGAGGAGTTGCAAAATTGAGAGATATCAGCATGGAAGAAAAGAGAAGTGCAAAAGCAAAAGAATTTGCAGATCACATGAAGATAGTGCATAATTAGGTGAAGAAACATTTGGAAAACATGAACAATAAGTACAAAGAGAAGGCAGGTGAGAAGAGAAGACACAAAGAATTTGAAGAGGCGAAGAAGTAATGGTACATTTGAGAAAAGAAAGATTTCTAGTTGGGACATATAACAAGTTGAAGATGAAGAAGTTTGGACCTTGTAAGATACTCAAAAAATTTGATTCAGGAAATGCATACAAAGTAGAGTTACCAGAGACATTGGGTATATCACCGATTTTCAACATTGCGGATCTTTATCAATATCATGAAGCAGAGTTCAGTGACAGCATGGAAGAAGACTTGAAGCGGTAGTTACCACAACAAGCACCGGAGTAGATAGAAGACATTTTGGATAGTAAAGTTGGACGCAGCACTAGAGGAAGACAATACAAAGAATATCTTGTGAAGTGGAAAGGCAGACTGGTAGAAGATTCATCATGGATTTCCCAGGCTGAGGTGGACCATCTTGGTTCTCCCCTAGCCCCAACAAAGTGAGGGACTCACTTTTTTAATAACCTCAGATGTCTGATACAGGAACATCCTTGGTTCAAGAGCAATCTGGCATCAACCAAAAACATTTGCATTTTAGTTTGTTTGCATTTTAGTTCCTTCATTTTCCAGTTCAATCTAGGCAGTACAGTCAGAAGCAGTTTCAGCTTGTGGTCTAGTTTTGGCATTTCACACCTTGCGGATCTAGACTTAGCATCTACATTCATTCATCTTCATCATATCAAGAATTCAAAGCATTTGGATCAGTTACCGGAAAGATATTGCTATCAGAAGTTGACTATTTTCTCAGAGTAGAGCATTCTAATAGTTCATGATAATTAGCTAAAGGAGAAGGCTTGCAGATCATTCCTTGACTTGAAGATATCAATGACACATCATTCAATGTTTTATGGTTCATGGTTGACCTTCTCTAAGGGTCCGCACATTGTTCCATTCATTTGAGGAAGTGTTCTATGCATTTAGGTCTGACCTATCCATGAACACGTTACAACCCTTCATTGGAGTTTGTGACCTTCCTTGGCTGACGCGGAGGAATCTATTGGTCCAAAAATGATATATAAAAATGTAATAGATCCTTAGGAAAGTATTTAAGAGTTAGCAATTGATTCATAGTCCATAGTTTAGATTTTGTGCAAAGGAGCTTCAAAGATTTATCTTGAGCATGTATGTAATCAGGCCTGTGAGCCCTAATTGTAAGCCTGCATGTTGCCGGTGGATCTCTATTTTGAATTCTTTGATATATTAAATGACTGAATCTGCATTTGTTCCGTTTCTTTGAGTTGTTTCCGTTGTGTTTACTCTTGTTGCACGGTTCGGACAGTTCATTCTGTGACCCCTCCTATTGTGACTGCACCACTTATTAATTGTTAATTATTTAAAATGTGCATCTAGAATTGCTTCTATAACTATTAAGTCTTCATATCATGTCCTCATACATTACATTTCTACCTCTTCTTTTTTCAGTATTTTGTGTGGACGTTGTAAATGCATGGCCTCAGTACCCAATATTTATTTTGGTATAAAGATGCAATGTTTATGGAATTTACGCTATAAAGGGAGAGGTTGCAAGTGATGCCACATGTGTGGCATATTTGTAAACAAATAATTAATACCTAACACATGTATAGTAGCCATACATTGTGCATTAGACAAAATAAATATCGCGTTGCCTATGCAAACAACTAGTAAGAAAACAAATCAAACTGTTATGTATGAAAAGTGGGAAGATGGTGGATAGTTTTAAGATCTATCAAATCAAACCCTCCATTTAAACTAACACTCAAGGACAACAACTGAGCCAAGCCACTACAAATGAAAAAGGACTCAGCTACAGGTTGATGTACTTAGGAATGATATGGAAAGATTGATTAGATTTAAAGATGTGTCAAACCCTAGATTCAATAAGTCTCAAACCCTAATTATAATGAAATCAGGTACAAACAAATAAAATACTATAGATCACTAGACAAGAAGACACCCAAGATGGAATGGAAACTTACCAGAAGTTGGATTTCTGGAAGTGAATACTTTGCAGACTATGGGGCAGGAGCCCAAGTCTAATAGGGCAACTTTTCTATAGATTTGGAACAGTGAGTAGTGTTGGATGATGTTCAGCTCCTGAGTTCAGGATGAATCTTGTCGGGAGGACTACAGGGCGGGTGCCCTAGTCTAATAGGGTAGAATTACAACTTTTCTCTAGATCTCAAATCTTTATCCTCCGAATTGCTTCTTTGCACCTGCACTTTACCAATCCCGCACCTATAACTTGCAATCACAAAGAGAGGGGTTTGGGGGTTGTGGTGTTTAGGAGCTTGCCTCAGTCAAGCCTCAGAATGACATTCAAGTATTCCAACACCATTGTTAGATAGAGTGCATGCCCAATGAAGGGCAGAGGCCAAAGCAATGATGAAATAAAATGATTGAAGCACAAATAGATGTCACCTTAGAGGTGAAGCCCTCACAGAGATGAAGATCCTTCAAATCATGAGGAGATGGATTGATGAAGCCAAGTTTGCAACAAACAAACACAATAACAACACAATTTTGCCCTAAAACACAATGAATGCCTTAAAATCCCTTAGCTCAATATCACAAGTTTGCATTATCCATCTAGGTGTAAAACAAAGACATTAACTCACTTATATATGCTTTCCTACTAACACTCGTAATTCAAATTGAAAAGGCCGATAGAGGGAAACCTTTTTAAAGGTCCTATGCCGACATTTAAATTTGGGTCCTAGCAAATCAGTCTGGACTTGGGCATGGGCACCCAAGTCCCAAGGCCAATTCGAGTCTTGATTAAGCATTTAAAACTGGCCCCTAAGTCCCATTTGACATAGATTTTAGGGGAAATTGCTTTGGGATTAGTATTAAGCATGTAAAGTGTAAACACGGGGATCTAGGATGTAAACTAGGAGGTAAAAAAGGCATGAGGTTACTTTTTACTCCATAACACAAACTAAAAAAGCTAATACAAAATAGTTCATAAATATGTATATTTTATTTTTCTTTCAATATTTATGCTTTCAAATTAAGAGATATGCACATGTTTTCTTTCATTATAGAGGTGTGTGATTCATGGTTGTGTAAACAAGTTCAAGACATTGTTGTTAGTAATGTCATTGATTTTGTTGGGAGTTGTTGGTTTTTTTAGAAGTTTCAATTTACTATTTTTAAGTTTGAAGATTGTTAGAGACATGCAAATTTATTCCAAATACCTTTAAAAGTATGCCTTTTGTAATTGAACATGATTTCTATCTAGAGAGGAACAAGCAAGTTATGTTTGTTTTTATATTGTATAAAGTTTCAAACTACTAGTGATACTAGTGATGAAAGACTAGGTGACATGTTATTACGTGGATTCATAGAGTGTATATGTATTCATGATCTATATGACAAGATTATTGAAATTGCTCATGCTAAAGGATATCACCCACTTAGAATTTTGTAGGATAAATACACAAAAGAGATGAACTTTCCAACATTATTATATGGAGATCGACACAATGAAATTATTTCAAAGACATTTACATCCCACAAAATTGCATAGTGGGAACTATTACACAGTAGCCATGACTATGTAGACTATATAAAAAACCTATTTTTCAATATAATTCAAGAATAATAACAGTTCAAGTGCTTGCAAACATGTGGTTATGAATTATGAAAGGAAGACTATGGGGGCAAAAGATGATAGCAAAAGATTCAAAACACAATTTAATTCTTGATTGAATACTAAAATATAATGTCAATTACATCTATTTTAAGCACATTTAAACCTCACTTGATCGCTTGCAACAAATGAAAATATATTTGTAATGATAAGATAACAAGGGCCCCAAACATTCTTTGTGAGGTTTACTAGTGTAGAGCATAGGTGGAAATCCATTAGTATATTTACATTATTCATATTGTAAAAATAGATAAACAAAAAAAACATAAAACAATAAAAGACAACATTGGTTGCCTCATTAGAAAAGACGTTATCACTTGCACTCATTATTACAATCATAGATTAAATTGCTTAAAACAATTAATTGTTTAAAATGACACATTCTTTGAAAAGGTTATAGATTACTTCTATGTAAGATAAGTTGAATATAGGGGAAATATACATGGCCATGCTATGCTATGGATTAGATGCTTCGATTTGTGGAAAAATAGCAACATAGAAATTGAAAACTTTGTATATAAGTTTTTGATTTACAACATAGACTTTCCTGAACTTGAGCTTGCTAAGTGTGTCACCATGCAAAAAGTTGTTAGAAGAAAAGAGTGCAAATTGTAGATATAATTTTTCTATGTTTCTACCAAACAAAATAAAAATACTTTTGAACCACTCACAACAAATAATAAAATGCAAAGTTGTTATTCAATTATCTAGAAAAAAATTGATAAACTTAACAACTTATGAATAATTCTTAGCCAAACTAAATCTAATAGAAGGCGGGTATATAGAAACATATGATCCACATTGAAATAACAAATAATATTCTTGCAAAGAAAACCTTCAAATGCAACAATCTCTTATTGTAGGTCTTATATGGAAAAGGTTGAAAAGTTAATGAAAAATAAATTTAAGAAAAGATGAAAATAACATGAGAAGAGTAACATTGATGTTGTTGAAATGATGCATACACTACGAAGCACATTTATCAACCTCTAGTAGACATCGACCCAACAAGTAGTGCACATATTATTATGTTTGCATTTGAATGTGAGAACAAGAAAATGTCTCTTCATAAACACATAAACAACTAAAGAAAGGATGTTTATCTAGGTCTTGTTCTTAATCATCAAATACTATTGAACCAAGAAGATGATAATTCAAATAATGTAATGTGATTTTCTATTATTGACTTTTATACCCAAAATCCAACCATAATTGAGCATATTTGTCTTGCCAATTTCGAATCAAAATATACAAATATCAGTGAATCAATATCAAAATGTGGAAGGCCAAATATCATATGATTTGTAAACTACAACAAACATGGGCTTTAAAAACTAGATTGTAGAGAACAATTATTATTATATGTCTCATTTAACCATAAATAACACAAACTAAAAAATGAATTTGGAACATGGTAAGCTGCATATGCTTTCCATGAACAAACAATAGAAGTAAATGAGTCTAAATTTGTATACAGTGCCAATAAAACATGGGGTAGCATTGACAATGCAATAGAAGAAGTAAAAAATTACTACATAGAAAATAAACTAGTTAAGGAAGAAAATAATGCAAAGACACACCATAAAAAAGTATGATCTATGTATAAACTTACATCTTAAGTGTTTCAACATAAATAAGCACAATGACATCAAATTTCAGGTTACAAAGCATCTTGAAATTATTGTGAGACTCAAATACCCTAATATCAAGAGAATGCTCATCAAAGAGCAAAAAACTATAATAAATGATTTAACATTGAAAAATAGGACAAAAATGAACCGTTATATTTATTTCTCACTAGTGGAGTGGGAATTGGGAAGACATGAACATAGCAAAGATAATCTTCCAAATGCTTGTGTATTTATGATAGATGTTAATATTGACCACTTGAAAACAAAAGGCTTTGCAGTAGCATACATGGGAAAATTAACCTACGATGCAAGTAGAGTGGAATAACAATACATTCTACATTTTTGTTGTATTTCCATAAGTCTACTTTTACCCCACTCAACAATGAGTTACTAGAGAAATTATTAATACAATATAGAGAATTGCAACTTGTTCTTATAGATGAAGCTTATTTGATTATTTTTTACTTTCAATTGATAAAAGACTATGAAACATAAAATGTATGCAAACCAAGAGGTTTCTTAACATTGATTTAATTTTTTGCTGAGATTTGTACCAGGCATTTAAGCCATTCGAGACAACTTGATTTTTGAGGAGTGTATGATGAATAATGAACCGATCCCATATAAATTTTGGAAAGACAATATAAAATTTAGGAGTTATAGAATAAAATGTGTCAAACTAACAAAAAAATATTTCTACCTTAAACACAGTGCACATAAACACCAAATAACTAAAGATCTTAAAAATACCTCAATAATAATTGGATATGACTAATGCCAGTCAATCCATCATTCATGTATATTTATTTTAAAAATCAAGATGTTAGGATACACAATGAGAAAATGTTATCAATCATTTCTAGAGATCTCATTGTCATTATCATGGTTGATGGAGATGATGAGAATTATAGCAATACAACCTATTATGTTTAAACAACAATAGTGTCATAAAAAATGTCTTAAAACCAAAAATAGTAATTGAAATATATACTAGAAACTATGATATATGAAACATCGAACAATGAATGTTGCATATAGTATATTTAAAGCATACACAAACGCATCTAAAATTGATACAATATGGATGATGATCCACAATCTAGACGTTAGATGTTGTAAAACAAAAAAAAAATAGCACGTTTATATACACTTGACACATAACATTAGTAGAGCCCCATATTATGAATAGTAAAACTAATAACAACAAGTGGAAAATAGGATGCATAAGAATTAATCCATGGTCACCCAAGTAAACCACCAAAATTATTAAATGGTGGCATAACATGACATAAAGCTGGAAGTTCTTTACCTGTCCAACTCTTAACAGTAAAATTATGCACACAATGTATTGATTAACAATCCATTTGTCATCTCATTGAAATCTTGGAATGTTCATACTATTAATGTCTAATATGGATATCAAATAGAAACTCCTTAGTATATATATTATATTGACATATAAGATCAATGAGGAGTCGAGTAGGTGATGAGTATTTTAAACTACCCCATATGTATAGTGAACCATAATAATTATTTTATGGGATCTCCTCATGAGAAAATGTAATCAATAGAGAAGTAGGAGGAGAAGAACATGTATAATTAATTTTAATAGCCCAGGCCACAAAAGCATGCTCATGTGACATATCCTCATTTTTAACTTTATCCTCAAGTGTATTGATATGTAAGTCTTAACATTATTTGTATGATTTAGAAAGGGGTTTGTGTAGATTTCTAATTGACTATTTGTGGGTGCAACCAAAGGATTTATGTTATTATTGACACATTCAACTTTGACCATCTTATTAGCTATAAGGTCTTGTACCTTGTGTTTAGGACCCATGCATGATAGAGTGTGATGACCTTTTACCCTATGGAAGTTGCAAAATTGCCTATTCATTATATGCCCTGGGAATTGGTTTGTTAGGATATGATGGACAAAAAAGAGGGGGAGAGATCAAATTAACACTCAACAAACTTTGAAGAACATTGTCCAAGGATTATTGTAACTTAATAAACTTTTTGGTAGTGTTTGGTTAAATGAAGGAAACTTAGAAGTATTAGAAACTTGATGAACATTTTCCTTCATGTTACCCTTTGAAAACTCATTTGCCTTTTGATATTTTGAAGGATATGATGAAGCACTTTGATTTGATGATCCATATTAGAAAATGTTTCTCACTAGCAACTTAGATTCTATTATTTTCACGTGTACACAAAAGTCCATAAAAGAAGCAGGTTATTTAGGTAGACTCTATTGGTAATTGGTTTGATTAGTCTCTTAACAAACATGTTTTACAATTCAAGATCATTTGAAAGAGTAATCATTTTAATATACAAGGACTAGATTGTTATTTAACATAATCATTGATGTGCTCATTGGGTCCTTGAGCACACTCAAATAGGTTAGAAATAATGATTCTAAGGTCCATATTGACTTTAAATTGTTTCAAGAAAATCTTTGTCAAATCATCAAATATATGGATGGCCCCATAAGGAAAAGAAAAGAACCATTCTATAACATAATTCTTAAGAGTCCTTGGAAATAGATTAGCCAATAGCTTATCCTCATATAGAAAGTCTACACATGTGGAGATAAATGATCTCAAAATGTGTGTTAGGGTCACCCTTGTCATCATACATTAAGAAACAAGGTGCCATAAAGTTCATAGATAATGGATGTACACCAATATCATAAGCCAATAGTGTGTGTTGAGCATTTTTAAATTCCTCATTATCTTGTCCATTAGGTCTTGCATCCACTCTTTTCTCTACTTAATCTATCTTTTGAATTAGTGTATCTAGGGTAAAGGATGGAAGGGTGACAAGTGAAGGCTAAGGGCCACTATGGTGTGTATAGGAATGGGTGTGAGAAGTATGAGGTATGGAAGAGGTAATAATTTGTGATAGGCATAGAAGAGGAAAGATAATGAAGTGTATGCATGAACATGGATAGAGGGATAGAATGAGGCATAAGCATAACATGGAATGGGGTGGTAGGTGTAGGAATGACATGACTAAGAGGGGTGGTGATAGGTTGGGTAGTGGTGGATGAAATAGGATACATGTATGATACATCATGAAGAAGGTGTGCATCTCACAAGGGGTATAGTTAGGAGGAAGGCCATATAGAGGGTGTAAGGTGGAGAAAGGGAAGATAATATGTAGTGGGACACTAGTAGGGTAGTGCTATGGGGACAAACAATGGTAGTGGAAAGAGTAATGATAGAAGATGTCATGCCCACATTTCCCATGCGGTCACGATATGCATCACACGTGTCATGTCCACATTTGTCATGTGGTCATGACACGAATATCAAAAAAAATTCCATGCTTCCCTAGAAACCCCCTTGCATGCGTAAGCGTGCTCGGTGGTGTACGCTTAAGGCGCAAAACAATACAGTTGAATGCGGGGTAATATGCACATGTGAGCATACCAATTGCAAGAAGGCCATCAAGGGGGTCATCACGACGCGGCTAACGTCGCTAATAGGGTTAAACTTCCCTAACCTAACTAAACCCTAGATTCTAGGAAAATCTGGCAGCATAACGCCTCACAGGCATGAGTAGGGTTTATTGTACTAACACTAAATTTGATCAAGAGGTTTCCTAATTGGGGTTAATAAATTTCTTACATCTCACTAATTACATTGGAATATAGTTGATTAAGTTGATTGAACATTTTTCAACAAAGTCTGATCTTTTGTTCTCCTTTAGGTTTTCTTAAATTTAATATTAATTTGTTCTCCTTCACGTTTTCTAAATTTAAAACATTTTTCAACAAAGTCCAAACATTTGTTCTCCTTCACATTTTCTGAAATTTAATATTAATTTGTTCTCCTTCACGTTTTCTAATTTTAAACATTTTTCAACAAAGCCCGAACATTTGTTCTCCTTCATGTTTTCTGAAATTTAATATAAATTTATTCTCCTTCGTGTTTTCTATCAATCAGAGTTATCACTGCATCCTTTACATTATTCCTAATTTCTTGGTAGATCAAATCTCGTAAACATGATTTATTAACTTCGTTTGATGAAGTTCACTAGGTTCCCGTTCTAAGTTTAAATCAACGTTTGAATTAATTTTGTTAATTAAATCACCCCAATCATGATTAAAGGAATATTAAATCTTAATTAGTACTCTTAGCCCTATTTTGGAAAAGTCATGCATTTTCTCCTCTTTGTTTTCACTTTTATGTTTCTTTCTCTTTTTCTCTCATTTTTCTCTCATTTTCTCAATTTGTCATTTTCTCAAAATGCAGGTTGAGTTTAAATGGCCACATATGAAATGCGTATGATGACTTCAAATAATTGTGAAATTATAAATACACACACACACACACACACACACATTTATTTATTTTACTTATGAGCAAGTTTATTTTTCTTTTATAAATACATTGTATTTATATTTCATTTTAACAAAGTTGAAACCCTAAATTTTTTTGTTTTGTTTTGGCTTTAATTTTGAAATTGGTTTGAAGCCCTAAATTTTAGTTTGTTTGTGTGCAGGGCTGTGAGGGTATGGTAGGGTTCATGGCCGACAATGGAGGTGGGCCGGTGGCACTGAACATTGGCGGAGGTTGGGTGGCTTAGAGGTGGACATGGGGTATGGTGGTCGCAGGGAAAGTATGGTGCGCAGGGCAGAGACCGCAGGTGAGGTGTCGCGCGGGGGTATGAGGCTCACGGTGGCGGGGGTGTGCAGGTCGCAGCGGCCGCGGGATTAAAACAGAGGGGAGTGTGGGGAGGGGGACGGAGCCCCCCTCCCCACACCTAACACACAATAACCAGCGGGGGGGTTCGAACCCCACCCCCACCACATTCTATATTGTAACCTAAGCTGCGACAGCAAATAGATCACAGTCCGTTCCATACCAGCAATGAAATTTTATTTTGTTTTATTTTTATAAATTGTATTTAATATAATATATATATATAATTGTATATACATAGCATACAATATTTTGTTAGCTTAATTTCACAGTTTAATAAATTTTAAATATAAACAGAATATTTAACATGTATATATATATATATATATATATATATAAACTTTCTCTTTCTTAGGCAAAAATAAATAAATTCATACATCTATAAATATATGTAAAAAAATTGCATTCATTCAAATTACTCCATATGTATATAAGTTATATATATAAATATATATATATATATATATACATATTTCTATAAATATATATAATTTAATAATTCCAACCATATCCCCTTTTCTTCTATACTTACTAATTTTTTGTTTTAAACAAATTTGCAAGATATGCAATCATATTTTTCTTTTATCAATTCTACTACAAGGAAAGAACTTATTTTTCCTAACAAGTATATTCATTGCATGATTAAAATTTACACAATTTTAAAGAGAGGAACAAATATAATTAAGTAATTTTAAATGCCTATAATACAAAACTACAACCAATTTTCTTTCCTTTCAAAATAACAAATTACAATTTCTTATTTACCACAACAACAAAATCACAACTTAACAAATTTACAACTCAATATGACATGCAATGAAATAGCTCATAAACAAATTTTCTTCAATTCATCCTTTTGAAGGATAAGAGTTTACACTAACAATTTCTAACTTTCAATACAATGAAAAAAATGTCCAACACACAACTTTCAAGAATAAAATTTTACAACCAAAAGAGAGAACCAAGTTCTCATCTTTGACAACTAATAATGGTAAGATATCCTAAGAAGACCAAGCTCTCTCTCATGAGCTTTAAGAGTAAAGGAAAATAAAATATGAACTGCAAGCACAAGGAGTTTCTCCAACTTCACAATAAGCTCCATTGAACCTGCATATCACAACAAGGGAAAGAAACACCACACATCTTGCTCTCCTCCCTACCGTAGACCCACAAGAGGGTCACCCCCGAGCTAGGGAGGTCATCCACACACCTAGGGAATTCAAATCCACTTCACAACAAGGCAAACAAACATCCCAAAACACAATATTACATCCATGGATATTTACAACACACAAACTCAACCAAGGTGAGTTTCAAAGGGGTAGGAGAGTGGACACACTCAACTCAAGAGTGCCACTCCTACAAAATATCTCAACACAATTTCTCTTATGGCCTCAAGCCAACATTTTTAACAAAATTTCCAAATGTATTCATATTTTGGCTCTCAAGCCATGTATCAAATTGCTCAAAATCACATAAATTGCCCTCAAGGCTTTCAACATCCCAAAACAAGGTAATGACCCTGAGGAGGATCACTCCTCCCTTATCCTACACTTGTTGAGCATTTTCTCCCAAGCGGGAGAGGCTCTTACAACACCCAACCAAAATTTCCCCACAATAACAATAACACTCAAGAAAATTAACCACACACATATGCTTCATGCAAGCAAACTAAATTACAAAAGGAAGGTGTTAGCCTTGAAAACCAACCTTTAAAAGCCCTATTATGGAAGAAGCTAATGTAGAGCTCCTCTAAAATCTCCTCCAACATAAGCCACCAAACTCCCTCTATCTTTTTTCCCAAATTCAATTTCAAAACAATTAAAATTCTCAAAAATTCAACAACCTCTCACCCTATCCGAAGTGGGATTAAAATAAGCCCAACCCATGAGTTTAGAGGAATGGGGAGGTGACACTTGTCACCTCCTCACTCTTCCTCCCCACTACAAGCATGTCCCAAGGGATGTGTGTTGACACATGCCACTCGCCCATCTCTAAAGTCTCCCTCACCCCTTACCACATGTCCTCTTTGTTGGCAAGAGACACTATATGGATTCATGTATGTTGTCATTGATGGCAACAAAGGTTATCCCACACATCTGTAAGACATGATGAGTCTCTACCGGAAGTCAGATTGAAGAAGTGTTATGATCTGGTAAGCAAGAATATAGCAGTCAGCAAGGTCTAACAGTCAAGTTCGGATCTCTCAGAGGAAGTATCTCAATGAAGTGCGGATTTGGGGAAGTCAAGACGAGTACCATGACTAATAGATTCCAAGGATTTAGCCTCCGGTGATGGAAGGGTGAAAAGATATGAGCACTTGAGTGTTGGGTTCCTGTTTGGCAGAGTAGACAGAGTAGGAACTGTACCGACAGAGTGTCAAACCCAAATCCAGAAGAGATATTGCTGATGACTAAGTTTCTTGAGGTATCATTCATGATTGGCTGACATGATTGATGACTTCTTCAAGCATCTCCTAGATCCGCATCACTTGGTAAGCAAGGATCCAACCGACAGATCAAAGCTTGGGAAAATATTGACTATTCTGAATGCCGACTAGAAAGGTGGTAAGATTACTTGTACGGATATATATACTAGATGAATTTAGATATAAAGGGGAGTTGTGTGAATGTGAAATAGTGCGAATAAAAGCAGAAGAGTAGTGTGAAGGCAGGAAGATAGGTCCGGAATGTGACAGGACAGCTGAACCAAAAGAAAGTAAGAATGAAGTGCAGTAGATCAGTTTATTGAGCTCAACTAGAACTGAATCTTAGCATGTGTGGATGCTTCTCATCAGTTCAAACATTGTGTTATCTTTCTCTCTTGTAGGCAGTGAGCCTCTTGTGAGCAGTATGCTCAGGCAGTGAGCCCTAAATTGGCAGGTGCCATTTTGTACTTCTATTTCTTCTAACAGAGAATACATTCTTGGGTTAATCACCCCGTGGTTTTTCCCTTAATTGGGTTTTCCACGTCAAAATCATTATGTTATGTGTATTGACTTTGTTTCTAATTTCATGCTTGTTTGCTTTGATATTGCACCAATTATTAAAGAAGAACAGAAAGTTGAATAAATTTAAGATAATTGATTCACCCCCCCCCCCCCCTCTCAGTTATCAACAATTGGTATCAGAGCCAAGTTCCTCCCAACAAAGCCTAACAACTTGAGGAAGATCTTAGAATTCAAATAGATGTGTATGGTATGAGGGAGCAACTTAAGTCTGCCCTTGATGATCTTGAGTAGTCAAATTCTGAAGTCAATGAATTGAAGGAAAGACTCAAATAGGCTGATGATTTCATAAAAGAACTAAAAGAGAAACTGAGTCTCTCTATGAAAAAGAGAAAGGAGCTACTTTAGCAATTGGCAAGTCAAGGTGAAGCCAATGATACAAATGGAGATCTGAAAGAGAAAACCAAGTTATGTGAAAAGTTATCAAAAGAAATCATCATGGTAAGACATGAAATGGAATCAGGAGTTATGAAGTTTACCCAAGAAATTGAAGAGAGAAGAAAATCTGAAGATGATCTAAGACAATCTCTCAAGGAAAAATCAGAAGACTGCCACAAGATGGATAGAATAATCAGACATCTTGAATCTGATTTTGAAGATGCTAAAGATAATGAAGAAAAACTTGAGGATCAAATTATCTCTCTTAAAAGGGATCTTCAAAAAACAAATGAATACAAAGAGAAATTCAAGATAAGCTCTGCTCAACTTGAAGTTCTTCTTGAAAGCCAAAAGAGGGTAGATAACAAGTGTGGCCTGGGATATGAAAAAGGTGAAAGCTCCGGATTCGGTCAGAAGAATTTTGGATCAGAAAATCCAAGGAACAGGCCTAGAAGACCTCCGATAAGGCAGCCTAATGCTCAAAGATATCCATCCTTCAATGGATACTGCCACAACTGCAATAACTTTGGTCATAAAGCTAATCAGTGCAAAAAGAGAATGAATCAGACTAATACATCCTTCTCCGGACAGTGTGTCAACTGCAAAAGGTATGGTCACAAATCTCATGAATGTAGAAATATGCAAATGAACAATTCATTCAATGGTAGATGCTTTGCATGCAATAGAATGGGTCATATGGCTAATCAATGCAGATCAAGAGGATATCAATCAAATATGCAAAGAAATGTTGTTTGCCAAATTTTCAATAGATCCGGTCATATTGCAAAATTCTGTAGAAGCAAGAATCAGGACAAAAGAGGTCCGGTACATCATAATTAGAATCAAGACAAGGGAAAACGAAAAGTGAATGTGGATGAAGTTCAAAGTGAGATGAACAAGATTTGGGTGAAGAAAAGTACAGAGAATGTACGGGATGGATCCGCACCAGACTCTGGTGCTGATATTCCTTTCGAAAATTAAAAAATGAGCTCTGGCTCAGGGGGAGACACAAAGAAAACCATTTTTTCCCCCAGCCAGTCAATTGGTGCCAGAACTGGCACAAGGAGAGTTGTGGATTAAAGGATTCATAAGAGAAACATCTAAACAAACTATGGTTAAGATATGGAAGATCCACAAAATGTTTAGATCAAGATTGATCCGGTTCTTCAAGTCATTCGAATAAGGCAAACCGGAATGACTTAGGTTGAGCATTTATTGCAACTTGGTATTAGGGATTGCGAAGTAATATGAGGGTTCTTCTTATTAAACATTTGTTCATTCTGCATTTAAGAAGAAGTAAAAAGGAGCTTTGCAACAAATTTCCTCAAGCCCATCAAAGATCATTTGCAGAAGTTGATTCATCCAGAAATCGATCCGGCTCACTCCGTGAAACCTAAAGGCGCAAAAGGTATTTTTCGTTCCTAAATATCTCTCTGCAAATCTTTTTAAAGATGACTACTCTGAATATTGTGAAGGTCACTGATATGCCTCGCCCCAAATTCAAGAAACATCCCTACAAATCCTTGGAAGTAGATCCCCTAGGAGTATTTTTCAGTGTTCCGCATGGTGTCTTGCATACAGAAGATATTAGGGTTTACATTCACGCAAAAATTAAAGAATTCAGAGAGTTCAAATTGAGGGATATCTACCACAAACAACTAATAGATGATTCATTTGAGCTCCAACCCCAATACAAGGCCCTCTGGGACAAGCACTTTGCACAGTGTATACATTTCCCCTGCTTTGCTAAGGATGAATGGGTCCAGTATGTCTTGAGCAGAATACATGACAACTTCATGTGGTTGAATGGACCATTCAAGATCACAAAAGATGCCATTAGGGCAGTTACCAGTTTGCACTCATCCGGTGGGATACCTATTCTCAAATCTGTCAAGAATCAAACTGTAAGTGAGGCTACTGGATCTAGGTTTGACAAAAGAGCAATGATAATAGAAGATATCACTAATCTGGATATCAAGTTTGCCTCCATGATCATCAGATACAAGATATATCATTCTAGCAGGGAGAATTCGGTACCTGGAACTGCTATCCACACTGCTTATGAAATGTTAAGAAAGAATTCAGATTATGACCTTTGTCAGCTCCTTCTAAACCAACTCTTGGAGAATCTGCAGAAAATAAAGAAAGATAAAAAGAATTCATTTAAGTATGGTGGGTTAATATTGTGCTTATTCTTCTACTTTATGAATGAGCTACCCGGATCTAGTGGATGGGTATGGCAGAATGACAGACCGGTTGCCATACAAATCAAGGATTATTTGCATGGACTTGGTGATGTCAAAGCACAAAACACAGCTCTCTGGGGTTTCTTCAAAAACTTCCAGAACATGATGCAAGCTAGAGAGAGAATTCCCCAATCTCTAGTTGAGAAATACAAAGACACAGTATGCTTTATGGTAGAGACTGATCAGTGCCTAATGGAGGCAGTGGAACCAAGAACAGTGTGGATCATGCCAATGGGGTATGAGGTGGATGAGAAAATTGTAGAGATGCATGTTCAACACATGTTGAGTCAACCAAAGGATCCCAAGATAGAAAGGTTTGGAACCTTTGAAGAATTAAGTGTGAAGATTCATGTTGAGCTAAGGCAACCAGAGATGAAAAGAAAGGCAAGAAAAGAAGTAGAAAACATTGCCAAAAGCTTTGGCATCTCAAAAGAGGCACTTGATGCCAATAGGGAAAAGAAGGAAAGGACTGAGAAATAGAAGAAAGAGGTAGAAAAGAAAAGTGTTCTGGTAGAATCCTCCTCCCGGACCAGATCTTCCAGGAGCTCTGCTCCTACCACTGATAAGAGCTCAAATAAATCAAAATTGGAAGCAAAATCATCTGATAAAGCAGAGAGAAGAACTAAGACAAAGGCCACAAGGTCTTACATCAGTCAGAAGGATGATGAAGAGACTAAGTTAGATGAGGAGGTAAGGAAAATGAGGAAAAAGAAGAAAGTATCTGGTGAACCCTCTACCGGTGAAGACAAGGAAGAGATGGCAGAAGAGTTTGTTGAAAAGCCCACTCTATCATTAGATGATGTCGTCAAATCAGTTACTGTGCATGGAAACCTTCAACCAATGGCTGAATTCTATGATCATTATAATGAGGCTGACCAAAAGATCTTGTAGGAAGCAGCAGTTAAGTATCTGAATATCTACAATAAGGCTTTTATTGAAATTATATCTCTTATTCCCAAAAGCCTAGAGAAAGAGTTAGAAATAAGAAAGAATAATGCTATGGCAAAAGATCTTGAGATCCGAGAACAGATAACCATTCATCTATATCCTTCAATTGATTCAAAGCAAATGAATATGATCTTCAAAGATTGCAAGGATGAGTTCCGGAGCAAAGCAAGAATGAATCAACTTATGCTTGGGGAAACTGACAAAATAGCAAAAGAGACAGAAGAGATCCTCTGGAATGCACACTCAAGATTCAACATTCCTATTGTAGAGGACTTGGGTGTTGATCCCTCGGCTACAAGTGTTGAAAAAGAATCTACTGAGGCAATGATAGAAGAAGTAATGGACACCGGTGAAGAAAAGATAAGGACTTGGAATCCTCTGCTCCGAAAGAGGTGGCCCATGAACAAACAAACATCACTCCTCCAGTTTCCCCTGCTGACTCTAGATCCAAAGGAGAAGAAAGAATAGAGGATAAAGAAAAAGGAGTGAAGGAAAAAGAAGATGACAGTACTAAGGTTACAGAAGGAAAGAAGACTTCAACAGAGAAGACCATAGCTGTTAGTGGTAAGAGTGTAGAAGGAGAGAAAGCTCCAAGAGATAGCTCTAAGACTACAGAAGAGAAGAAGAATCTGTCTCCGGCAAGAGACACTACAGAAACTATCAAAGAATTCTTAAACAAAGAGACAATAGAGATTGATGAACTGGAACTTCTACAAGGGCCATTTGATTTTGATTCTCTTTCCCCGGTACAAACAATGAAGATAGCTTCATTTGCTAACGCAAAGGCTAAAGAAAAACTCCTGAAGTCTCACATGGAAGACTGTGAGCTAATAGAAGTTGCATCCAGAGTATTAGAAAAGATCATGCCATCTTTTCAGAAGGATCCCTCAGCCTCCTCATCCGGTAATCTCAAATCTCTAGTCAATAGTGTTAGCACACATTTTGATTCCCTAGAGAAGTCAGCAGAAGATAAGGTCCGGAAGGAATTTTTGGCAAAAAGATTATCAGAGGTACAAGGGTTAATAACTAATGATAGGAGGAATATGAATATTGGGATAAAGAGCTTATAAAATGCTCTTAAAGATGACGGGGAAATGTACAATTTTTGTTTATCATGGTCCAAAGTAACATTGGATATTGAGAAGAAAGTGAAAGAACAGGAGGACAAACTGACAAAAATCTCCAAGAATTTTGATCCTCTCTCCTCTTCCATAATAAATCAAGAATGTCAGACTATTGCAGTCTTGAATGAAATCAAGAAGCTTGAGAAGGAAAAGAAAAACAGAATAAGCAGGTTGGGTGAACTTAGAGGGATAATTATCCCTAAGTTAGAGGCCATGCATGAGGCCATAAAAGAAGCTCAGATCACAGCCCGGACCAGTGATCCGACAGATCTAAAAGGGCAGACGTGTTTGCATTCCTGTTGAGTGGTCACATTTCAATTTTAGATAGGATGAAGCAAAGTTGGGCAACAGAATTCGTCCAATTGAAGACAACTTTTGCAGACATACTTCAGTATATGTAAGTATGCTATATATATATTCATGCAGCTAAGTATAGTTGACTTTTTGAGAATTTTAGTGTACGGACCCTACCCTTTGCCATTGATGTCAAAGGGGGAGTGAGGAGTAGTGAAAAATGAGGAATCCAGCTAAGGGGAGCTCCGAAAAATGTATATAAAAATAGAGCATCAACCAAGGGGGAGTATAGTGTGAGACTTAGTCATTTTTCACTAAGTGTTGCCATCAATGCCAAAAGGGGAGATTGTTGGCAAGAGACACTATATGGATTCATGTATGTTGTCATTGATGGCAACAAAGGTTATCCCACACATCCGCAAGACATGATGAGTCTCTACCGGAAGTTAGATTGAAGAAGTGTTATGATCCGGTAAGCAAGAACAGAGCAGTCAGCAAGGTCCGACAGTCAAGTCTGGATCTCTCAGAGGAAGTATCTCAGTCAAGTGTGGATTTGGGGAAGTCAAGATGAGTACCTTGACTAACAGATTCCAATGATTTAGCCTTCGGTGATGGAAGGGTGAAAAGATATGAGCACTTGAGTGTTGGGTTCCTGTTTGGTAGAGTAGACAGAGGAAGAACTGTACCGACAGAGTGTCAGACCCAAATCCGGAAGATATATTGCTGATGACTAAGTTTCTTGAGGTATCATTCATGATTGGCTAACATGATTGATGACTTCTTCAAGCATCTCCTAGATCCGCATCACTTGGTAAGCAAGGATCCAGCCAACAGATCAAAGCTTGGGAAAATATTGACTATTCCAGATGCCGACTAGAAAGGTGGTAAGATTACTTGTACAGATATATATACTAGATGAATTTAGATGTGAAGGGGAGTTGTGTGAATGTGAAATAGTGCAAATAAAAGTAGAAGAGTAGTGGGAAGGCAGGAAGATAGGTCTAGAATGTGACAGGACAGCTGAACCAAAAGAAAGTAAGAATGAAGTGCAGCAGATCAGTTTATTGAGCTCAACCGGAACTGAATCTTAGCATGTGTGGATGCTTCTCATCAGTTCAAACATTATGTTATCTTTCTCTCTTGTAGGCAGTGAGCCTCTTGTGAGCAGTATGCTCGGGCAGTGAGCCCTAAATTGGTAGGTGCCATTTTGTACTTCTATTTCTTCTAACAGAGAATACATTCTTGGGTCAATCACCTCGTAGTTTTTTCCCTAATCAGGTTTTCCACGTCAAAATCATTGTGTTATGTGTATTGACTTTGTTTCTAATTTCATGCTTGTTTACTTTGATACTGCACTAATTATTAAAGAAGAACAGAAAGTTGAATAAATTTAAGATAATTGATTCACCCCCCCTCTCAGTTATCAACACTCTCTCCAACATATGAGAGAGAAAAGGGGAGTTAAAGAGGGAAAAGGTGACACATGTGTCCCCTTCCTTTCCTCTCATGAAGGACCACACAACTCCATGGGTACTCTCACCAATTGTGAGAGAGACTTGAAGTCAAGTCCTCCACAATTGGTGGGTCTTGGAGTCATCTCTAACCCTGGGAAGTGAAAAGGGATGGGGTTGAGTGTTGGTACCACTCATCCTTTCCCTCCCATGCCTCCAAATTCGTCACTTAACTTTAGTGTGAAGTTAAGGTGACCATATGGAGGTTTACCCAGGGTTACCCAAGTCAAAAGGGACTCTAGACCCATGGGGTATAACCCAGGGTCAAGTTTAGCCTAGTTAGAGCACCCAGGGTCAAGTTAAAACACATGAAAAGGGTCTCCAAAAATTTAAAATTTAAAAATGTAATTCAAAGACAATTCTTACAACACAATTATAATTCAAATTAAAAGAGGGTAGACTTAACCCAAATTAACCACATGCAAATTAACATTACAACACTTCATCATACACAGAGTTGATCTTGGTTCCTCGTGGATTACAACATCAAGTGTGGGATGATCTCCAGTATCTGTGGTTTGTTAGAAATACCTGCGCACTTAATTGCAAAGTTAATTTCCACATATATAAATAATAGCCGAGGCAAATTAAGAACATACACTCGCATAAAATATCACAAATTCACTTAAGCATTAAGGAAATCACATTACAATTTAGACCCTAATTTCTGCATTTCAAACATCCATTCCCAAGATTGAATTTCAAAACAACTTTCTATCCAACATCACCCAATTAGTGTTCCCTTACTAGTAAGCATTTATCTAACATCACCCAATTTGTTTTCTCTTAATATACAGTATCTATCTAACATCACCCAATTAGTTTTCCTTTAACATTAAATATAAACCATTTCTATCTAACATCACTCAATTAGTTTTCCTTTAACATTATAATATAAACTAATTTCTATCTAACATCACCCAATTAGTTTTCCTTTAATATAAAACATCTATCTAAGATCACCCAATTTGTTTTCTCATAATATAAAGCATCTATCTAACATCACCCAATTAGTTTTCCCATAACATCATAAAGTCTAATAGTTCAGGAATTTCAGGATCAACAGTCCCACAAGTCTAAATGTATCAGCAACAGTAAAGTAAATAGTCAAAGGAACGGGAATGAAAAAGGTAGGCCTCACAGAAGATGGATCTATAGTAGAAGAGTGAGATGAGGTAGATGCACTAACCAAAGTAGACATGAAGCAATTTTAGCACTAAATTGTAAGATCTCTAATCTATGTGGTTCGTTGATGAACACATTGTGATTCATATCAACCAGTTGTGTAGGATTTTCAACATTAGTCAAAGTAACAAGCTCATTTATAAAATCTTGGTTTGCCACATGAGTATCATGATCATAATCCTCCATGTTGTTCTCAATATTATCATCATAATAAATCTCAGTCTCATTAGATTAGGTGGCTATGTTAGGGTTTTGGGGGATTCACCTTTCAAGCAACACCTTATCATGTGCATGCATATCAGGAATATTTAAATAACAAAAGGTGACTCAAAATTGATTTGATATTAGGGGTAAAGGGGATAAATTATTTAATGTGATATAGGTAGGTATTGGGGGTTAGGAAGCATGCACGTAAGGAGGGTGGGGTGTTTATAAGTGGCATTCTAAATCCTCTATAGATCACTTTTCACAAGTCAATTAGAGGAAATGCCATTCACTATTTTGATTTTGTCAAGGATGTGAAAGTCTCTTTTTTGACACCACATAGTCTTGTATTGTGCTGGAGCCACATAATCCTAGGGGCATCTGCTTAATCCCAACTCTAATGCAATTAACAAAGGAAATAATGGTCACACTAATGGTGTGCATTTTCAATATAATCTTACCCAAGTTTCTTAAAACTAGTCATTGGACACCTTTTGGTAATGCTACGACCCTACCTAGAATAATCACTAGGTATCTTTAAAACCCTTCCATTAAAAATTTAGATTAATATGTATATTATAATTGAGATGTTTTTTATTAGGAGATTCATTGTTAGAGTTGGTGTGGCAAGGGTTTGGGGATTGAGATGTATAAATGCTTTTAAATGAAAGGGTTCTACATGATGACATATTTGTTATAGCTCATCTAGGTCTTATGTGTTGATGCTTTAATGTATTGTATGGCAATCAAAACTAGTTGTAAGTAATATGTAGGTGTGGGAACTATCCTTGGCTAACAGGGTAGAAATAATAAAAGGATATAAAAATGTAACAAAAGGTACATAGGACACCTAGTGAAAACAAAGAGGTATTTTAAATATACTAGTGTATGTAGAGGGGGTATCAAAACATAAATCTGAGGTAAAAAATAATTTTCTAGATTCAATTGTGAAATAAAATTTTATTAAAAAATCAATATTTGGGATCATGCAACATGATCCAAAATGTTGATGTTTTAATAAAATTTTATTACAAGATTGAATCCAGAAAATTGTTGTATACATTCTTATGGACTATGGAAGTGCCATATATTCTTTGATAAATTTGAGGGGTAGAAATGAAAGTAGGGGTGTTTATAAGTACCCTAGGAATGCACACACTATGTCATTGGTTTATTGATTGAATCCCTCAGGGTTAGGGTTTAGACAATCACTTATTCTCAATGGAAGATTAGGATCATAAGTAGCACATGGTATAAACAAAAGATAGGAAGCTAAAGCTCAATAATTTACTTTTAGATTAAAAATTAGAAATATCAGTGGTATATAATATCTGAAAATGAAACCCCAATGGAGTAGCCAAGGGTAGGTAGGGTGGGCAAACAAGATAGTAATTAACAAGGATTAAACCCTACAATAAAATATATAGTAATGAAAGACACAAAAATGCTAGCAAGATCTGCACCTTGTTTCATTCACTTGCAGAGGAGTACAAGTTGCTTAAGGCTGACCTATCCATGTACACACGTTACATCTCTTTCATTGGAGTTTGTAATCTGTTTGGCCAACACGAAGGATTCTTGTGATCTGGAGATGATATATATTCATGTAATAGATGCATAGGAAAGTAGTTAGTGATAGTTAGATAGTTTAGAAGATAGATTTTTCTCTATAAGGCACTTCAAGGACATATATTGTAACTGGAGAATCAAGCTTGTGAGCCCTAATTGTAAGCCCGCATGATGCCAACATGTTTGCATTTTGAATCTATGATATACTAAACATCTGAATCTGCATTTGCATTCTATAATTGAGTTGCTTCTGTTGTGTTTACTCTTGTTGCATGGTCTAGATTGTTCACTCTGTGGACCCTCCTAACCGTGACTGCACCAAGTGGTATCAGAATGAAGTTTGAATCCTTTGGAAGTGAAGTGAGAAAATTTGGTGAAGGCATTCTGTAATATCTTGTTGTGAACAAATCACTAAACCCGAGGCAGACTACTTATGTTATCAACCGATTGCCGAATTAGAGGTAGTTACATTTGATCCTAGGAAGAGATGCCACCGAGGAGAATACCTACTATTAGTACTATGGATGGAAGAATGGATGAGATGATGGAGATGATGAAAACAATGCGAGTTTGATTGGATGTTGTTGAAGAAGATCGAAGAAGAGGACTTACACCTTGACCTAAAGTTGAAAGTGATGATGAAGAATTTCAATCCACTGATCAAAATGATGAAACCCTAGAAGAAGAAGAATAATTAGATCAAGTGAAGATGTTGAGATTTATCTCAAAGATTGGAAAAAGACCTAGAGTGGATGTACCGAACTATACTGGCAATTTAAATCTAGAGGAGTTGATTGATTGGATAAATGACCTAGAAGAATACTTTGAATATGAAGAAATTGAAGATCTATAGAAGGTGAAATTTGCAAAGACTAAGTTGAAAGGACATGCTGCTATTTGGTGGAAAGAAGTTTAGTTGGATAGAAATAAAAGAGGAAAAGAGAAGGTCATAAAATGGAATAGAATGGTGACCAAGTTGAAGAATCAGTTTATACTTGCTGACTATGAGTTGGAAATGTTGAAGAGATTGCAAAACTTGAGACAAAAGGAGAAATTTGTGAAGGGAGTACACTGAAGAATTTCATAAGATGATCATAAGGATAGAACATAATGAAGCAATCAAAGAGAAAGTGGCAAGATACATCAATGAACTAAGGTTGAACATAAAAGAAGAATTGAGTTTAGTGAGGATGACATTGGAAGAAGCATATTAGTTTTCCCTAAAAGTTGAAGACAAGCTAAACAAGAAGTAGGAACAGAGACAGAGAGGTAGAGGAGGAAATTTTTAGAGAGGTAGAACATTTTCTGGAGGAGAAAGATCATATGCAGAGAAAAACAGACAAGATAGCACATTCAAGAAGGAGGATAGAGATAACGATGCATATTGGAGAGATGACAAAACTTTCTACCGCAGAGGAAACCCTAATTCATACTAGAGTGAAGGATACAGAAGAGATGGAAGAGGATTTGAGAAGAGAACATTCAAAGGAACCTATTTTAAATGTGGAGGTGAAGGACACAGAGCATTTGAATGTCATCAAGGAAGTACAAGTAAGAAGACAGAGAACAATGGAAGAACAACTTATGTAGAAGAACATGTTGGATCACCTAATTCAGTTGGTAAACCTGAGAAAGGTGAATCACTTGTCATGAGGAGAGCACTATTTCAAGTAGAGACAAATGAGGAACCACTGCAGAGGAAAAGTTTGTTTCAGACTAGATGCAAATCAAGAGGTAAATGTTGTAAGGTTGTAATTGATAGTGGTAGTTCTGATAATTTGGTTTCAGAGGAGATGGTGACTAAGTTGAGGTTAGAAAGATTGAAACACCCTAAGCCATATCAGATAGCATGGATTCAGGATGATCATAAGGTACTGTGTGAGTGAACAATGTTTGGTGAAATTTCATATTAGATCTTATCATGATGAAGTATTGTGTGATATTATGCCTATGGATGTATGTCATATATTGTTGGGTAGACCATGGCAGTATGATAGAAAATCTATACATGATGGGAGAAAGAATACCTATACTATAACATCAAATGGAAAGAGAATTACTTTGATTCCTTTGGAAGATGAACCTAAGGGTGAAGTATGTGGGAATGCTAGAATCTATTTGGTTGATGGAAGGAAATTTTTGGATGGTTTGAGACATGAGAATATGTGTTATGCTTTGATTTCTAAGAAATCTGAAACCCTAAAGATAGAGACTGAAGAATCACAACTAGAGGAGATAAATGAATTGCTAACAGAGTATGAAGACATCATATCAGATAATGTACCTGAAGGATTGCTACCAATCAGAAGTATTAGTCATCACATGGATCTTATACCTGGAGCTAGTTTGCCTAATAAAGCAGCACACTAAATGACCCCAACAGAGAATGAAGAATTGAATATATAGATACAAGAGTTGCTGAGAAAAGGTTTGATCAGAGAAAGTTTGAGTCATTGTGCAGTACCTATAGTGCTAGCACTAAAGAAAGATGGAGAATGGAGGATGTTTATAGACTCTAGAGCAATCAACAAGATCACAGTTAAGTATAGATTTCCATTGCTTAGGATGGATGACATTATGGATTGTTTGATAGGAGCAAAATATTTTACAAAGATAGACTAGAAGAGTGGATACCATCATATCAGAATCAGAGAAGGAGATGAATGGAAGACTACTTTCAAGACAAATGAAGGATTGTATGAATGGTTAGTGATGCCTTTTGGATTGACAAATGCACCAAGTGCTTTCATGAGATTAATGAATGAAGTTTTGAAGAAGTTCTTGGGCAAGTTTGTTATTGCATATTTGGATGATATTCTAATTTTCAGTAAGGCCAAAGAAGAACATTTGTGGCACCTGAGACAAGTATTGTAGAGACTGAGAGAAGATAAGTTGTTGATAAACATCAAGAAGTGTAGTTTCATGAAGGAAGAATTGGTGTACTTGGGATTTGTGATTTCTATAGAAGGATTGAAGATGGACCCTGAGAAAGTTAGAGCAATTGTTGAGTGGCCTACACCTGAGAACATTAGAGAAGTTATATCATTTCATGGATTAGCTAGTTTCTACCAGAAGTTCATCAAAATTTTCAGTTCAGTATGCACACCTATGATAGAGACAATGAGAGGTGATAGAAAGGACTTTAAGTGGGCATCAGGAGCAAATAAAAATTTTGAATTGTTGAAGTAGAAAGTGACAGAGCAACCAGTGTTAGCATTATCAGATTTGAATAAGGTATTTCAAGTAGATTGTGATGCAAGTGGAAATGCAATAGGAGCAGTGTTAAGTCAAGATGGTAGACCCGTAGCATATTTCAGTGAGAAGTTGAATGTGAAGACAGGGAAAATAGCGACAAGCATGCAGAAAACAAACTACAGCTAACCCTAGCTCCTAATGGAGTTCATTCTAACCTAGATAACAATCAAATAAACATAAAAAATAACTACAAATCTAAGCTAGTAATGACTTCTCTCCATTGTCCTCCTCATCTTGCATTGTGTTTTCATATTTGCAAGTTCATGCAACAATCATGAGAAGCTCTTGTGTGTGTGTTAAGCAAGATTTTGGAGGGTTTACAACAGATTTTAGATGAAAAATGAACTAAGAGAGCCCAAAAAGAGTTAGAAAAGTGATTTTATAGAAGAGGTGTTTTGAATGGACGGTTGGGATTCGTTGTTGACTTTGAGGGAAGATCAAGGGTGGAGGTTGATTAGGGTTTCTCCCACCACTAGAGGGAAAAAGTGAATTTAAAATTCACAAATATGATGAGGTGGAGGATGTTTAGATTAAATAAACTTGGTTAGTTTATTTAATTCATTTGAAGAAGGGGACATGTGAACCTTAGTTAAACAAATGAGATTTATTTAACTAAGTGAGGAATATGATTTATTTGTTTGAATAAATCAAATGAAGGGAACTTTAGGGAAATGAATGATTAGATAATTAATTAATTAAAATCAATTTTTTAACCATAGAGGCAAATTAGGGGAAATCGGGAGAATATGGAAGAATTAGAGTTTTGCGATCTGAGGACACTTTTAGGTGTCTACATTTTGCCCCTCTTTGAGATGATGTTCGAGATGATGAGATCTATGTCGAGCAACATCATTTCAAAGAAGCTAAGGAAGTGGATAGAGGAAAAGGACGATGATGGAAAGATAGGATGATGATGCCCCCTTGAGAGGATAGGCAGGTTGGACAAACACGGGTAGGCTCTCGAAATGAAAAGGGATTGGTCAAGGAAGAAAGATAAGGGAATGGATAGAAGAAAGGAAAGGATGTGTTAAGTTGCAATGAAGGCTGAGGAATGAAGATGCAAGAGAGAGATGGTGGAGGAATGAAAGAGTGGCTAGAAGAATGGAAATGAGATCTTGCTTTGATAGATTTTTGAGCTTCTCACTTGTAATTTTTTTTTCTTATCATCATAGAACTTATTATGTCAAAGGACAACAATCACCGTGGCATGACAGAGGCCAGAGTGGAAAGTGTAGTCCCTTGTGAAACAAGCACATGATAGACAAGGAATGCTTGACTCAGACTAGTAACTGTGATACCTTGTCGGAACATGCGATGAGATAACTGTGAGGTGTGCAAGTCCTGATGCAAGGAAGAGTTTAGTCTTTCCAATGCATAAGATGTCTTTGATTCACACCCAATGGAATCCCGATCACATGCAAGGCACCAAGTTACCCCAGTCATTTTGCCAAGACAAACCGCAAACAACAATCAAAGAAAAAGGTCTCGCTCTATCCTCACTTCTCTTCATCACTTAAGGACTACCTTGAGAAGCATAAGAATGAGACTGCAAAACAATCCAGTAAAATAAGACAGACTAGACCAACAGCCAGTTGGAACTTTTGCCAAGTGATATGTGCTTGATTGATTGTGATAGGTTGAATGATGGAGGCCTGGTTTTAGGATAGGAACATGTCGTATAAGATGCCTGGTCTAGTTTCAACAATGCCCCTACCTATCTAAGGCAAGTGATTGATTGATTGACACTAGTGTTGTTGGTCATACAAGCAACACCAGGGTTTGATTGTTGATGTTTGATAAATGATGCATGTCGTATAAGGAATAGAATCCTAGTTTCGACGATGCCCCCTTCCGTATAGTGTATGTGATAGTTGATAAGAATAGTTGATAGTGATATATGATTATCATGAGGTGATTGATTGATTTGACTGATTGGATAGCTTGTGTTGTTGACTTTGGAATTGGATTTCTTGTGAAAGATTGATTGATTTGTCTTATCAAAGTGTCCATTTCACGAAAGGATGACTTATTATGATGGTTGACTCAACGGACCCTAAGGGACTAACCTAATGCCTCAGGGGCACATCAAGGATGGCCTTCCCTACATGAAAGCTTAGAGGTGATGTAGTTTGACCATGCAGACTGTGGATGAGTGGAAGAACTGATTTTAATCATATGATGATGTGATTTGAAATGAATGGATTGATTGAGGAATTTGATTGAGTGATTTGGTTGAGGAATTGGATGATTTGAAGAATTGATTTGGTTGGAATGATGTGATGAATTGAATTGGATATGAATGAATGGATTGAGTGATTTGGTGGATTGATATGATGAGTGGATCGATTGACTTTATTGCTTGGATTTTTGTAGGATATTTGATTTTTTTGAATTTTTGGGGAATATTTTGATTTTTTTTTAATTTTTGAGATGTTTTGATTTTTTGGATTTTTGACATGTTTTGAACGTTTTTGGATTTTTGAATGTTTCAATTTTTTTGGGTTTTTGGAATATTGCAATTTTTTTGTGTTTTTTGAATGTTGTGATTTTTTTGGGATTTTTGACAATTTTGATAGCCTTTGTGCTAGATACCAATGACAAGGGGAAACCAAGTCTAGGTGCAAGGGAATGAATGGGATTGGATGAAAGGGTGGGTGATAGTGGATGGAAGGAACATATGTGTAAGAGGGCAAGGATGTGATCTCCAAGGACTATGTCGCATAGGAATAACATGCCCCATTCTAGGTGCAAGACTTAGGATTTTTCATGACAATGCTTATGACGATAGGATGATAGGATGGATCGTTTGGAAGGGATAAGGTATATCAAGAGATAACCAAAACATTTGTCAACATTGTGCCCCCAATCTTTATCCAGATCAAAAGAGAGGAAGGGTGGATGAATGGATTCGATAGAATAGGTACGTGTGTATGTGAGTGGTATAATAGGATATGATAGGAAAAAAATGATAGGGTGGGATGAGACAAGGTGCCCCTAAGTGTAAAATTGCATAGAAGATCAATCTATGCATGACGCCTGTTTGCTAGGTTTTCATCATGGTACTTATCCAAGGCACCTGTTTACCAGGTTTTCACTTTTGGATGAAGGGATGCTAGGTTTTCATCATGGTACTTATCCAAGGCACCTGTTTACCAAGTTTTCACTTTTGGACGAAGGGATGTCTCTTTACTTTTTTGATTTTTCTCTTTTTTGACTTTTTTTTAACTTTTGTTTTTTTACTTTTGACTTTTTGACTTTTTGTGAATGGGATAGGTGGAATATGGAAAGGAGGGACTCAAATGTCTAGTGCCATGAAAGGTGATAGTCCCATTGGAGAAAGATGTCATCGCATGGACCATGTCAAGTCATTATGCTCATCGATGTTGGTAGGGAGATGGCATGAAAGTGAGATGGGTATCATTATGCTCATCAATGTTGGTAAGGAGATTGCATGAAAGTGAAGTGGATTAGGTAGATAGTGAATCATGGAGGAAATGATAGTGGATTATGACATGGATTATGATGTGGATTATGTAGGGAAGACAGTGGATTATGTTGAACTTATGCATGGAATATGGATGAAATGTTTATGCAAAAGCATGGACCATAGGGAGGTGATAAGGTAGATATGTAGGATAATGGTTGAATGATGGGGTGATGGAGGTGTGAAAAGGAATCATGACCAATGGTTGCACATACTGTGTTAAACATGGAAGCTTTGGAGAGGATGGTGGTGCAGGAAGCAATGATGATGTTTGCTTAGGAGATTGATGATTTAGTGACTTAGGTACCCACATAGACTTAGTATTTTTATGATTTTTGCTTTTCATGTGGGATGAAGGAATTTTATATTTTTGAATGGAATGAATGGAAGAGGATGGTTGGGATTTTTGAGAGGCGGATGCCTCATTTGACTTGTTTGATTTTTGCTTAGGGACCCATACCATTTTAGTTTTGGACTTTTGTTTTGAAGGTATGGGCTTGGGTAGCTTCTTGGATATATTTTGCTTTGATTTTTTGAATTGATTTCCTAAGGTATTAGGACCCTTAGGATTTTTGGATTGATAGGTAGAGGCATCCAGAGGTTTATTTTTGAATCCCATGTGGCAGGTGGAATGAGTGGAAGCTTTATATTTACATGATGTGTGCATTTGTTGGCCATGACTAGGAATGTGAGGGAATTTATGGATGATAGGTATGTTAGGTGTTGGAAGAAATGGAGGTAAAGTGGATCGTGGAAGGTGTATGGTCACATGCTTTTGACACTTGTAGGATGATGGAGGTGGAATGGCGACATATGTTTTGGGAATATGATGGGATTTGTGATGGAAAGTGGCAGACTTAGGAGGAATGGAGGTGGTACCAACATCATTAGATTGTTGTCCTTGGGGTGTCTATCCAAGGCTATATGAGCGTGGGGGGACATTGACATGAATGGGCTCCAAAATACCTTGTTCATGAAGGCCTAGGCCTTTGCCTTGGTAATTCATGTTTTGGAGCATGTGATGGACAATGGGACTGTGTGTGGTTTGGGAACTAGACACGATTTCACTATTTTATGGTGAAGGTGAGGTGGTGGACAAAGGTTGTTGTTGTCCCAAGGAAGAACACTCATGAATGAAGGCGAATAGACCAAGTGGATATGATAGTGGATTTGAAATGGAGTTGGTGGTGGATGTGGAAGGATCATTAAGATCTTGATTATCCTTGTGTTCACTTAGATCCAATTTATTGTTTGATCTTCTATGTTTGTGTTCTTGGGAGGCACATGTCTCATCATGACAAGTGGCAGTGGTTGGATCATGAATGGGTGAGGTGGAAAGCTCTAGACCATGGAATGCATAGAGTTGGCTAAGTGAATCATCATGGCCTTCTTGATCATAAAAGGGATCTTGATCATATATGGGATCTTGATCATGAAAAGGAGTAAGTGTGTTATGGATGGGAGAAATGAAAGGGGTTTGATCTTAATTTGAATGAGGGGGTAATGTTTCCTCATGCTTAGGATTATGCTCTTGACATAACTCTTGACTTGGAATGGAAGTGGATATGGAGGACTCTTCAATAGGTTGGATATGTTGTGGACCACATGATGGGGTTGAAGGGATGGACATGGTATTGGAGGACTCTTTGGTAGGCTCATGAATGGGTGTTTGACATGGGGGTAAGTTGTTCCTTGCTAGTAACCATTGGATCACATCCTTTGTAGGTGGATGGGTGGAAGGACAATATAGGAGATGGACAATGAGGGTAGATGATGTGGACTCGTGATTAGGATTAGGTGGAACGGAAAGTTCCCATGGTGGAGGGATAAGAGGGATGGATGGTGTTGGCTTAGGATTAGGACTTTGACTTTGATTGGATGGAGGATCAAAAGGATTGGATGAAGTGGTAGATTTGGATGACTCCACATGTTTACTTTTGTAATGTTTGATTCTAGGATGTGGAGTTGATGTAGGATTAGAGTGCAGTGGTAGGATGTACTTATAGGATGGATGAGGTAGACTTATGTTCCCCTTGTCAAAGGTGACATTGGAATTTGAAGGCTACTTTGTCTTGCTGCCAAGGTGGACTTGGAAAGGCTTGTGAATAGGCTTGGGGTGTTGGAATCTTGTTCTCTAGGATTATCGTGGAATGACACATGTCTTCATATCGTTGTATGTCATCTTGTGGGCTTAAGACCATGTTGACGAGTGCTTGACTAGGATGAATGATGATGTGGAATGGTGAGGAATGTGATGGAGGATGAGGTTGATTGGATGATTAGATGGGTGATGAGGGATGATTAGGGTATGGTTAGGGTTGTGATTATGATGAATTGAAAGTGATTAGGATATGATTAGATTAGGGGTGAGGTGATTAGGATGAATTTGATTGAATGATGTGATTAGAAAGGGTGATTAGGATGTGAAGGTTGAATGAGGAAGATGTGAGTAGGATGTGATTCTGATGATGTTGATTGGATGATGTGTTGGAAGGAATGTTTAGAATGTTTGGAATGAGGGATGACAAGGAGGATCTACTCCCTTTTCTCTTCGTTTTGTAGCCGTGTCTTTACCAAATGAGAATTGTGAATTATGGGATGATGTGGGGATGTCAATACAAGGTGATGAGGCCCAGACTATGATAGGGGCTAATGATATTAGTCTTTGAAAGGTCTAGCTCCAAGAGGGTACTATCGTCTACTAATGACCTTTCAAAGCACAAATTGGTTTTGTCGAGACCTTGAGGTGTGGAAGAAATGATTGATTAGAGTGAACCCATGAGTTTTAGAATTCACTTGTAAGGATGGACTTAAACTAGCCTTGGAGTATTAAGCCTAAGTTGTGATTGAAGTGAAAAGGATGTCAAGGTCTCTTGGTCCACAGATTTGTACTTGTGATACAGTCAAGCTTTGATAGTTTCTCCTTATGTTTCAACCTTAGGAAGACTAATGTTTAGGGTCCTCTATAAATGGCAAGGGATGAATTCCAATGAAATGTTGTGATGAAATTGGATCCTAACATAATTAAATCGGATATGAAATTGGATGTGTAATGATTACAATTTTTTTTTGACATGATTGCAATCGGATTTGACAGGGAGAGTAGATGCTCCAAGTTTTCTCTACGGTTATGGTGTATTGTAATGGGGAATGATTAGGATGAAAGTGATTGGATTGGAATGAATGGTGTGATATGATTGGGATGTAGTCAATTGGATTAGGAATGAATGGTTAGGATATGGTTAGGATGCGATTGGGATGACTTGGATATGTTTAGGATATGTGATAGTGATATGATGTGGATTGATAATGTGAAATTGATTGGATTCGAATGGAGAGGATGATGAAATGTAATGATTATGAATGATTGGGTTTGATTAGGGAGAAGGTGACAAGGGATGATTAATGTTTGAGTCATGATGACTTGGGTATGATTATGGTGTGATATGGAATGATTAGGATGATGTTAATTGGATGAAAGAGGTGATTAGGATCTAATAAGGATGATTAAGATGATGGTGATTAGATGAAAGAAGTGATTAGGATGAATGAGATGTGATATGATTAGGATAAGGTGAAGCAATTAGGAATGATGAATGGGATAAGGTTAAGATGAAGTGTAGTGATGATGATATGATGACTAGGATGGATTAGGAAGAAGTTGATTGGATTATGAATGAATATGATTAGGGTTTTGACTAGGATGATTAAGATGATGGTGATTAGATGAAAAAGGTGATTAGGGTTTGATATGGAAGACGTGGAAATGTTTAGGATATGATATGGTATGATTAGGGATGATTAGGATGATGTTAGTTGGATGAAAGAGGTGATTAAGGTTTGATGGGGATGATTTGGAAATGGTTAGGAGAATGATTAGGATATGATTAAGGTATGATTAGGATATGGATTATGTGTAATTATAAGGATAATCGATGACAAGGATGATGTGTTTAAGAAGAGTGATTAGGACATGATGTCTTGGGATGAACAAATGATGAGTAGGACAATGATACGAATGATGTAAATGGGATTAGAAAGGGGATGACCATGTAGAATGATTAGGAATGATTAGGTGGAAAGTGGATTAGGATATGATTGGAATGTTTAGGATGATGATTAGCTGTTGGTTTGACTTGGAATAGTGTTGATTGGATTAGAAAGAGGATGATATGGAATGATGAATAGGATGTGATTAGGATGATCATGATATGGTTATGATTAGGTGAATGATTGGGAATGATGACTAGGGTGGATTAGGATTAGGTGGAATGATTGGGAAGGATGAATAAGAGATGAGTAGGATATGATAAGGATGAGGTGGAATGATGAATAGGATGTGATTATGATGATCATGATATGATTATGATTAGGTGAATGATGACTAGGGTGGATTAGGATTATGATGAGGTGTAATGAAGAAGATATGACAAGAATGTGATTAGGAATGATTAGGCTTGATGTTGTTTAGATATGATAGGATGATGTGTAAGGATAATGGGATTAGGGATGTGGTTGAATGATGAGGAATGGAATGATTAGGATGTTTGAGGAATGACTAGGATGAATTAAGGTAAAATGGAAGTGACTTGGAATGAGGATGATAAAGTGTAATGATGTTGTTAGGTGATTTGGATGAATTAAGATAATGATTAGGATAGTGATAAGGATATGCAGGGTGACAAGGATGATGATTAGGATTTGGTTCGACTTGGAATGGTGTTGGTTGGATTAGAAAGAGGATGACATGGAATGATGATAATGGCATTAGGACATGATTAGGATAATGGACAAGTAGGATAATTAGGATATGGGTTATGTGAATGATAAGGATGATGGATAGGCTAATGTGATTAGGATGAAATGGGTTGAAGCGGAATGATTAGGATGAAATTGATTGGCTTAGGAGGGTGATTAGATATGAAGGTTGAATGATAAGGATATGGTATGAATGTGATCAAGGTATGATGACTTGAGATGAATGTGTGGAAAGAATGTCGAGAGTGATGATTAGGCAAGCACACACATCAATCACAGAAGGCACTTGGCATTTTTTATGAGGTTTGAAAGCACTTAGAAAATAAGCACAACTTTAGGGCTAGGCAAGGACTTGTTGGCAAGAGACACTATATGGATTCATTAATGTTGTCATTGATGGCAAAAAAGTTCATCCCACACATCCGCAGGACATGGTATGTCTCTACCGGAAGTCAGAGTGAAGAATGTTGTGGTCTGGTAAACAAGAACAGAGCATGTGGCGAGGTTCGACAGATAGGTCCGGATCTCTCAGAGGAAGTATCTTAGTGAAGTGCAGATTTGGGGAAGTCAAGAGGAGCATCTTGACTGATAGATTCCAAGGTTTGAGCCTCCGGTGTGGAAAGGATAAAGAGTTATGAATGCTTGAGTGTCGGGTTCCCAAGTGATAGTGTGGACAGAGGAAGAACTGACTGGCAGAATATCAGACATTATTCCGGATGTGTTATTGATGATTGAAAAGGTTCTTAAGGCATAAGTTATGTTTGGCCGACGTGATTGATGACTTCTACAAGTATATGCTTGATCCACATTACTTGGTAAGCAAGGATTCAGCTGACAGATCAGAGCTTGTGAAAAGATTGACTATTCCGGGTGCCGACTAGAAAGGTGATGAAATCACTTGTGCAGATATATATACACGATGGATTTAGTTGTGAGAAGTGTTGTGGTTGTTATTGATGTGCGAATAAAAGTAGCAGAACAGAGCAGAAGCAGTAAGGAAGGTCTGGTATGTGAAAGGAAAGCAGCATAAGAGAAGAGGAAAGATGAAGTGCAGCAGATCAGTGTACTGAGCCTAACCGGAACTAAACTCCAGCATATGTGGTTCAAGTATTGTATAACACTCTTTTTGTAGACAGTGTGTCTCTTGTAGGCAGTGTGCCTTCTTGTGAGCAGTGTGCTGGGGCAGTGAGCCCTAATTGGCAAGTGCCATTTTGTATTTCCATTCTTCTAACAGAGAATACAATCTTGGGTTAATCACCCCGTGGTTTTCTCCCTTAACAGGGTTTCCACGTCAAAAATATTGTGTCATGTGTATTTCCATTTCATAGTTATGTTTGCTTATTTGGATTAATGCTGCATTGATTATTAAGAAAGTTAAGAAAGAACAAACTAGTAGGATAACTGATTCACCCCCCCTCTCAGTTATCAACAATTGGTATTAGAGCCAAGTTCCTCCTAACAGAGTCTAACAGCTTGAGGAAGATCTAGGAATTCAAATGGATGCATATGGTTTAAGGGAGCAACTCAAGACTACCCTTGATGATCTTGAACAGTCAAACTCTGAAGTCAATGAATTAAAGGAAAGACTCAAACAGGCTGATGATTTCATTAGAGAACTAAAAGACAAATTAAGTCTCTCTATGAAAAAGAGAAAGGAGCTACTTCAGCAATTGGCAAGACAAAGTGAAGCAAATGATGCAAATGAAGAGCTGAATGAGAAAACCAAGTTATGTGAAAAGTTATCAAAATAAATCATTATGGTAAGACATGAAATGGAATCAGGAGTTATGAAGTTTACCCAAGAAGTTGAAGAGAAAAGAAAAACTGAAGATAATCTAAGACAATCCCTCCAAGAGAAATCAAAAGATTGTCACAAGATGGATAGAATTATCAAACATCTTGAATCTGATCTTGAAGATGCTAAAGATAATGAAGAAAAACTTGAGGATCAAATTGTCTCTCTCAAAAGGGATCTTCAAGCAGCAAATGAATATAAAGAGAAATTCAAGATAAGTTCTGCTCAACTTGAAGTTCTTGGAAGTCAAAAGAGGGTAGATGACAAGTGTGGTTTGGGATACGAGAAAGGAGAAAGCTCCGGATCCGATCAGAAGAATTTTGGATCAGAAAATCCAAGGAACAGGCCTAGAAGACCTCCAGTAAGATAGCCTAATGCTCAAAGATATCCATCCTTCAATGGATACTGCCACAACTGCAATAACTTTGGTCATAAAGCTAATCAGTGCAGAAAGAGAATGAATTAGACTAATTCATCCTTCTCCGGACAGTGTTTTAATTGCAAAAGGTATGGTCACAAATCTCATGAATGTAGAAATATGCAAATGAACAAATCATTCAATGGTAGATGCTTTACATGCAATAGAATAGGTCATATGGCTAATCAATGCAGATCAATAGGATATCAATCAAATATGCAAAGAAATGTTGTTTGCCAAATTTGCAATAGATCCAGTCATATTGCAAAATTTTGTAGAAGCAAGATTCAGGACAAAAGAGGCCCAGTATATCATAATCAGAATCAAGATAAGGGAAAACAAAAAGTGAATGCGGATGAAGTTCAAAGTGAGATGAACAAGATTTGGGTGAAGAAAAGTACAGAGAATGTAGGGGATGGATCCGCACCAGACTCTGGTGCTGATATTCCTTTCGAAAACTAAAAAGTGAGCTCTGGCTCAGGGGGAGACACAAAGAAAACCTTGTTCCCCCAGCCAGTCAATTGGTGCCGGAACTGGCACAAGAAGAGTTGTGGATTGAAGGGTTCATAAGGGAAACATCTAAACAAACTATGGTAAAGATTTGGAAGATCCGCATGATGTTTAAAGATCAGGATTGATCTGGTTCTCCAAGTCATCCGAATAAGGCAAACCGGAATAACTTAGGTCGAGCATTTATTACAACCTGACATTAGGGTTTGCGGAGCAATATAAGGGTTTTCTCATTAATCACTTGTTCATTCTGCATTCAAGAAGAAATGAAAAGTGAAGCTCTGCAACAAAATTCCTCAAGTTCATCGAAGATCATTTGCAGAAGTCAATTCATCCAGAAATCGATCCAGCCAACTCCGTGAAATTGAAAGGCGCAAAAGGTATTCTCCGTTATCAAATATCTCTCTCTAAATCCTTGAATGATGGGTACTCCAAATATTGTAAAAATCTCTGATAGGCCTCGCCCCAAATTCAAGAAACATCCATACAAATCTTTGGAAGTAGATCCCCTAGAAGCATTTTCTAGTGTTTCGCATGGCGTATTACATACAGAAGACATTAGGGTTTACATACAGAAGACATTAGGGTTTACATACATGTGAGTATTGAAGAATTTGGGGAATCAAAGTTAGTAGATATCTATCACAAATAGTTGTTAGATGATTCTTTTGAGATTAAACCTCAGTATAAAGCCATCCGGGATAAGCATTTTGCACAATGCATTCATTTCCCCTGATTTGAAGAAGATGAATGGGTCCGGTATGTGTTGAGTAGAGTACATGACAATTTACTATGGTTGAATAAACCATTTAAGATCACCAAAGATGCAATTAGGGCAGTAACCGGTCTGCACTCATCCAGCGGAATACCTGTTCTCAAGTCTGTCAAGAATCAGACAGTAAGTGATGCAACCGGATCAAAATTTGACAAGAGAGCTATGACAATTGAAGACATCACTGAACCAGATGTCAAATTTGCTTCCATGATAAGTAGTTACAAGATTTATCACTCCAGTAGGGAAAATTTTGTACCGGGAACTGCAATCTACACTTCCTATCAAATGCTAAAAGAAAATGCTAACTATGATCTGTGTGAACTTCTTCTCAGCCAACTATTGGAAAATCTACAAAAGATCAAGAAGGATAAGAAGAACTCCTTCAAGTATGGTGGCTTGATACTCTGCCTATTCTTCTATTACATGAATGAGCTTCCTGGATCCAATAGCTGGGTATGGCAGAATGACAGACTGGTTGCCATCCAAATTAGAGACTATTTGCATGGGCTTGGGGATGCTAAAACAAGAAATACAACCCTGTGGGGATATTTCAAGAATTTTTAGAACATGATGCATGCAAGAGAAAGGATTCCCCAATCTCTTGTTGAGAAATATAAAGACATAGTTTGTTTTATGGTAGAGACTGATCAGTGCCTAATGGAGGCAGTAGAACCAAGAACTGTATGGATCATGCCCATGGGATATGAAGTTGATGAAAAAATTGTGGAGTTGCATGTTCAACACATGCTAAGTCAGCCAAAGGATCCAAAGGCAGAAAGGTTTGGAAACTTTGAGGAGCTGAGTGTAAAGATTCATGTCGAACTCAGAGAACCAGAGATCAAAAGGAAGGTGAGAAAAGAAGTAGAAAATGTTGCTCAAGGCCTTGGCATCTCAAAGGAGGCACTTGATGCCCACAGGAAAAAGATGGAAAAGGCTGAGGAAGAGAAGAAGAAGGCAGAAAAGAAAAATGAGGAAAGTGCTCTGGCAAAACCTTCCACCCGAACCAGATCATCAAAGAGATCTACACCTACCACTGCCAAAGGCTCAAAGACATCAGAACTGGAAGCACAATCATCTGGAAAAGGAGAAAAGAGAACAAAGAAAAAGGCAACAAGGTCCTATGTTAGCCTAAAAGATGATGAGGAAACCGAATTAGATGAAGAGATAAAGAAACTGAAGAAGAAGAAGAAATCATCTGGTGAACACTCTACCGGTCAAGGAGAAGAAGAGAAGGAAGAGGAATTTGTTGAGAAACCCACTCTATCCTTAGATGTTGTAGTGAAAGCAGTCACTGTGGATGGGAACCTGCAACCCCTAACAGAGTTCTATGATGCTTATAATGAAGCAGATAAAAAGATTCTGGAGGAAGCCACTGTTCAATTTTTTAACACTTACAATAAAGCTTTTATTGAAATTATCTCTCTAATTCCCAAAAGCTTAGAGAAAAGGCTTGAAATGAGGAAGAACAATGCTCAAGCAAAAGATCTAGAAATCTGGGATCAAATAGCAATTTAGCTATACCCTTCAATCACTCCACAACAAATGAACATGGTATTCAAAGATTGTAAGGATGAGTTCAGGAGCAAAGCCAGGATGAATCAGCTAATGCTTGGTGAAACCGACAAAGTGGCAAAAGAGACTGAAGAGATCCTTCAAAATGCTTTTAAGAAATTCAACATTCCAGTTATAGAGGACTTGGGTACTGACCCCTCGACCACAAGTGTTGCAGAAGAATCTACTGAGAAAATGATAGAAGAAGTGGTCCATGAACAGACTAACATCACTCCTTCGGTTTCCCCTGCTGACTTCAAATCCAAAGGAGATGAAAGAGCAAAGGAAAAAGAAGCAGAGGTGAAGGGAAAAGAACATGAGAGTACCAAGGTTGCAGAAGGAGAGAAGACCTCAACAGAGAAGACCACAACTGCTAGTGGTAAGAATGTAGAAGGAGAGAAAGCTTCAAGAGACAGCTCTAAGAATGCAGAAGAGAAGAAACATTTGTCTCCGGCAAGAGACACTGCAAAAACTGTCCGAGAATTCTTGAACAAATAAACAATGGAGATTGATGAACCGGAGCTTCTACAAGGGCCATTTAATTTTGATTCTCTTTCTCCGGTACAAACAATGAAGATTGCTTCATTTGCTAATGCAAAAGCTAAAGAAAAACTCCTAAAGTCTCACATGGAAGACTGTGAGTTGATAGAAGTTGCTTCCGGAGTGCTAGAAAAGATTATGCCATCGTTTCAGAAGGATCCCACAGCCTCCTCATCTGGTAATCTCAAAACTCTAATCAATAGTGTTAGTACACATTTTGATTCTTTAGAGAAGTCAACTGAAGAAAAGGTCCGGAAGGAGTTTTTGGATAAGAGATTCTCTGAGGTACAAGGGTTGATAATTAATGATAGGAGAAATATGGATATTGGGATAAAGAGCTTGGAAAATGCTCTTAAAGATGGCGGAAATATGTACAAATTTTGCTTATCTTGGCCCATAGTGACCAAAGACATTGAGAGGAAAGTAAAAGAACAAGAGGATAAACTCCTAAGTTTGTCTCAAAGTTTTGATCCTCTCTCATCCTCCATAGTAAATCAAGAGTTTCAGTCTATTGCAATCACAAATGCAATAAAGAATTTTGAGAAGGAAAGGAAGAACATAATTAGCCGGATGGGTGAACTTAGAAGGATCATTATCCCCAAGTTAGAGGCCATGTATGAGGCCATAAATGATGCTCACACTACCGCCCAGACCAATGATCCGACAGATCTTAAGAGGGCAGAAGCTTTTGCGTTCCTGTTGAGTGGTCACATCTCAATTTTGGACAGGATGAAGCAGAGTTGGGTGACAGAAGTTGTACAGTTGAAGAATACTTTTGTAGACATACTTAAGTATATGTAAGTACAACTTGTCTATATACTTATGCGGATATGTATAGACTATTTTTGGAAATTTTGGTGTGCGGACCCTACCCTTTGCCATTGATGTCAAAAGGGGAGTGAGGAGCAGTGAAAAATAAGGAATCCAACTAAGGGGGAGCTCCAGAAAATGTATATAAAAATAGAGCATCAGCCAAGGGGGAGCATAGTGTAAACACTTAGCCATTTTTTACTAAGTGTTGCCATCAATGCCAAAGGGGGAGATTGTTGGCAAGAGACACTATATGGATTCATTAATGTTGTCATTGATGGCAACAAAGTTTATCCCACACATCCACAGGACATGGTATGTCTCTACCGGAAGTCAGAGTGAAGAATGTTGTGGTCCGGTAAACAAGAACAAAGCATGTGGCGAGGTCCGACAGACAGGTCCGGATCTCTCAGAGGAAGTATCTTGGTGAAGTGCAGATTTGGGGAAGTCAAGAGGAGTATCTTGACTGATAGATTCCAAGGTTTGAGCCTCCGGTGTGGAAAGGATAAAGAGATATGAATGCTTGAGTGTCAGGTTCCCAAGTGACAGTGTTGACAGAGGAAGAATTGACTGGCAGAACATCAGACATTATTCCGGATGTGTTATTGATGATTGAAAAGGTTCTTAAGGCATAAGTTATGTTTGGCCGACGTGATTGATGACTTCTACAAGTATATGCTTGATCCGCATTACTTGGTAAGCAAAGATTCAGCCGACAGATCAGAGCTTGTGAAAAGATTGACTATTTCGGGTGCCGACTAGAAAGGTGATGAAATCACTTGTGCGGATATATCTACACGATGGATTTAGTTGTGAGAAGTGTTGTGGTTGTTATTGATGTGCGAATAAAAGCAGTAGAGCAAAGCAGAAGCAGTAAGGAAGGTCCGGTATGTGAAAGGAAAGCAACATCAGAGAAGAGGAAAGATGAAGTGCAGCAGATCAGTGTACTGATCCTAACCAGAACTGAACTCCAGCATATGTGGATGCTACTAATCAGTTCAAGTATTGTAAAACACTCTTTTTGTAGACAGTGTGTCTCTTGTAGGCAATGTGCCTTCTTGTGAGCAGTGTGCTCAAGCAGTGAGCCCTAATTGGCAAGTGCCATTTTGTATTTCCATTCTTCTAACAGAGAATACAATCTTGGGTTAATCACCCCGTGGTTTTCTCCCTTAACAGGGTTTCCACGTCAAAAATATTGTGTCATGTGTATTTCCATTTCATAGTTATGTTTGCTTATTTGGATTAATGTTGCATTGATTATTAAGAAAGTTAAGAAAGAAGAAAATAGTAGGATAACTGATTCACCCTCCCTCTCAGTTATCAACAGGACTATACTTGCTGAGTTCCCACTTGGATTTCTCCAGCCACGCTTATTGAAAGTGGATAGCTCCAGGAACTTGGTGGCACAGGCCCCCCTTATAGTGCACTCACTTCTCAGGCACACCAAGTTCCAAGTCCTCAAGATGCGTAGATCTTAAGGTACTTTGCTATCTCTGCTTTAAAGTGCGAGAGTGTGGGACGGCTCCAGGGATCTATCATCTGACCCCCTACGTCAAACAAGTATAGGATTTTTGGCCACTAAACAATGGTTCGTAGTGAATATTCGAGGGACTGGCTCCCCACAAGCATCCAACAAGCCACTGAAGGCTTTGGCTAACCCTAATAGGAGTTTTAATATACATAAAGGTATGCCTCCTTTTGAGCTAGTGATGTATGGTGAGCGCTCATACTGGTTGGGACTTGGCTTTCACCTTATCCTAATTTGTATAACAGACCAGATGAAAGTACCGCTTGGGGTCACAAATGAGTTCTCCTTGCGGATGTGTCTCAAGAGAAGGCCCACTCTAAAGGGTAACACAAAAGTGAGACAAGTACATGCTTTTGATCTCCAGACTCATACTAAGATGCAAGGAGAGAGCATACACATGCACTTGCTCACACTCGCACATGTTCATTGACCTTTAGAATTTGAATGTGTGGTGTGATAATGAAAGTGTTGAGAGATGCTTTTAATTCCCAAGATCACATGACGTGCGAGGGAAGAGCATACACATCTCAAAACAAAAACACATCACCAAACAAAGAAGACACTGGTTCTTTTTAAGCCCCCAAACCAAGTGTAAAAACAAGATTAAGTTTGTTTTAGTGCACCAAAACCAAGTGTTCCTATGATATCAAAACACATGCACATGAAAGAAATTGAATCCCTGCATCAAACGCATTAGTAGTTTCAGTTTTGAGTCTTTGGCCAATGAACACCACAAGCTGAAAATCAGACATTAGTAGCAAAAAATCACTATTACAATTCAAAAAGCATGAAATACTAAGTGAATGCCTCGTTTTGTGAACCTCTAAGTGAAAATGGTCAAAAAATGGAATTTGCTAAAAATATGAAAATTTTGATTAGCTACAAAAAATTAGAGAGAAAAATTAGGAAATTCTAAGCAGTTTCAAAAAAAAAATCAAAGTCCGATAAAATCTGCTCAAGTTATGCTCGGTCAAAGTTTAAAATGAGGTCTGACTTTGACCAGAAATTTACCTGATAAAACTATAGCATTACCTATCGAAACTAGTGCCATTGTGAAGTTTATAGAGTTAGCTTTCCAACAAGCCTTCATTTGCAAAATTTGGCCTCCGTACGCAAAAGTTATGACTGTTTGAAAAAAAATGCTATTTCGGCATGTGAAGGCAAAGAGGGTTCTACTTGGCAGTTAACGTTAATTGTTAGATGTTAGTTCACTGTTGGTCACATGTGATGGTTATCTGCAAGCGGCTAATGGGCCCTTGGTCACCCATATGACCAGGGGCTGACCCAAAACAAAAAATAGAAAATAAAAAATAAAAGGGGGCTATAAGCCCGCCCCTTGGTCACAACCGTGACCACTGGCTTGTGGTCAAAGGACTCTAAGCCAAATAACAGAGTCCCCACACCTAAGACTAACCACCAAATCCTAACACTTAAGACTAACTTGCGGGTTAGGGTTTTGTTTAAGGGGTCGACATTGCAGCGAAGGAGCTGAGGATAACGACTAGGGTTTCTTATTGGTGGCAACTAAACCCTTGAGGACTACAACTAATGTGTTAGCATCTGCAACTAGCGTTGAAGGGTTTGTGGCCGAATCTTGACAGGTGGTGCCAATTTTGAATGCAATGGCGGTTTAATGGTTGTGACCGGGTAGAGGAATGGTGACACTGTGGCGACAAAGAGATAAGGAGAGGTGACAGAGGTGTCGCCAAGGTTGTGACTAGGTAAAATGGTAGGCGGCGAAAGATTTTACCAATGGTAGTGAGGAGTTAGGGTTTGATAGTCAATAGGTGGTTGATAGTTTTAGGGTAGCGTTTAGGGTTTAGGATGCTCGCAGGTTAAAGAAAAGATGGTGGCGAATGCAATGGTGGTCGCAGTCAATAAAGGGACTGTCAACGTTTATATGAAGGATGGTCACGGTCAAATGGGAATACAATTGATAGTTAAGGGCTAACCACAGATGGAGGCCACAACTTAGGGTTAGGTTTAAAGTATGACAGAAGTATGTGACCAGCGGTGGAATGGAGGCGAGCAAAGGGAGGACTGTTGACGGGTGTCATCAGACTACGAAGAGGAGGCCGAAGGGTGGTTTAGGAGCGGTAGAAGGTTCAAAAAGTGTTGAGGATAGTGGCAACCTCAAGTTGAATGAATGTTGACCAAGCTAGAAGAGACGACTGGGGTTTTAGTTATAGGTGGCGGTGTCAGTGGATTGCAGAATGGGAGTTAGACTTTCAAATTGTCAACGAATGCTTGGGAGAAGGCGACCGTGTGACGGGAGTGGTGGATGGAGTTAAAGGACGGTGGCAGAAGATCTAGTCACCACCAATGGTGGCTAAGGAGTGGCGACCTCAACCCTGCAGCAGATGTTAGGGTTTAAGGCAGGGGCGTCGAGATTGCACACAAGTTTGAAAGGAGCGGCATGAGCTAGAGAGTGACTGGCGGCGGACTGGGAAGAACAGTTGATGCTAAAAGGAATAAAAGCCAATGGGGGAAAACCAGCGGCGGGTGAATCTTTAAGGATCGAGCCGGGTGAGGAGATAAGGGTCAATTAGGGTTTTAGTCGACAATTGCCATTCCTTGTAAACAAAATATGCACCCTCAAACAAAACACCTACAACACAATATTAGCCTGCAACCACAATATAAACCACATACATTTAAATCCTGCAACGAACAATGTGATTTGTAAACCCACGAAATTGATTTGCAATAGAGAATAAAGTGTTTCGACTAGACCCAATAAACAGGGGGCTAGGGTTTCGAAACAGGCAGAGGCATTAAGACCATTAACCTATGATACACAGTCATTAAACCAAAAATCCCTGCTAACAATTTCTTGCACACTAAAAACATAGAACCAGAGTTGTAAACAGGGGGTCTGCAGATTCGTACTGTATGGATTTATAGACTTTTTTTTCAAAAAATTACAAAAAAAAATTAGAAGCCAAATAGGGCAAATTTACAGTCATTTTTCGCCAAAAGGACCTCCCAGACTCAATGGTGAGGTCTGTTTGAGCTCCAGAGGTCACCTGCGAATTTTTACTTTCAGAAGTTGACTAAAACTAATCGATTCATGTCGGGTTCACCAAATGAAGACAGGGAAAATAGCTACAAGCATGCAGAAAACAAACTACTGCTAACCCTAGCTCCCAATGGAGTGCATTCTAACCTAGATAACAATCAAATAAACATAAAAACAACTACAAATCTAAGCTACAAATGACTTCTCTCCATTGTGCTCCTCATCTTGCATTGTGTTCTTAGATTTGCAAGTTCATGCAACAATCATGAGAAACTCTTGTGTGTGTGTTAGGAAAGATTTTGGAGGGTTTACAATAGATTTTAGATGAAAAATGAACTAAGAGAGCCCAAATTGAGCTGGAAAAGTGATTTTATAGAAGAGGTGTTTTGAATGGACAGTTGGGATTCATTATTGACTTTGAGGGAAGATCAAGGGTGGAAGTTGATTAGGGTTTCTCCCACCACTAGAGGACAAAAGTGAATTAAAAATTCACAAATATGATGAGATGGAGGATGTTTAGATTAAATAAACTTGGTTAGTTTATTTAATTCATTTGAAGAAGGGGACATGTGAACCTTAGTTAAACAATTGTGATTTATTTAACTAAGTGAGGGATATGATTTATTTGTTTGAATAAATCAAATGAAGGGAACTTTAGGGAAATGAATGATTAGATAATTAATTAATTAAAATCAATTATTTAACCATAGAGGCAAATTAGGGGAAATCAAGAGAATATGGAAGAATTTAGAGTTTTGCGATCTGAGGACACTTTTAGGTGTCTACAGAATTATACAAGGAGAAGATACTCAGTTTATGATCAGGAGTTCTATACCATAATTCAAGCCTTGAAGAAATGGAGACATTATTTGTTGCCTAAGGAATTTGTGTTGTATACCGATCATCAAGCTTTGCAATATCTGAATAGTCAAGGAAAGTTGAATCAGAGACATATGAGATGGGTAGAGTTCATGCAGAGTTATACTTTTGTATTGAAGCATAGGACTAGAAAATCAAATAGAGTTGTAGATGCATTAAGCAGAAGAAGGAATTTGATGACAGAGATGAGATTTGAAGTGTTAGGTTTTGAGGAGTTAAAGAACATGTATGAAGAAGACCTTGATTTTGTAAAACCTTGGAAAGCATGTACGGAACCTGTTGTGACAGATAGGAGTAAGTGGTTGGATTATTTCATTCAAGAAGATATGTTGTTCAAAGGAAATCAATTGTGTATACCTAGGAGTTCAATGAAAGACAATTTGATCAAAGAAAAACATAGTGGTGGATTGGCAAGACATTTTGGAATTGACAAGACAGTGGCTTTGGTAAGTGAAAATTACTGTAACATGCCACTTGTTCTACCAACAAAGATTTACCATGTTCAACTTAGAAAGTAAATAGATCAAGATACTGATAGCAGAAGCAATTAAAATTTTTCTTAAATTCCTTTGATTAAATGCACATTTGAAACATATTCCAAACTCCCATTGCATAAATCAAATTTCATTTCCTCAATAAAAGAATTGAATAATCATCTTTACAACTTTTTTTCATAATACACATACAAGCTTCAAGAGCTTAACTGATAAATAGAGATACATGATTGTATACTTGTTTGTCTTCAATATTCCCGGCCACCAACTGCATGAGGGGAAGCATCACTCAAGTGATTTACCTCCAACCATGGACTAATTGCGGTCCCCCGCACATTTACCAAACTGATAAATGGCCCTACCCTTCGACGAAGGGATTTGTATGGTAACCCCAAATAAAATAAGCCTAATTGAGCAAGGTGTTGTGTCCTACATTAACTAGTACTATCATACTATGGCTACAACCATCAAAATATGAAATCCCTACTAGAAATGCAAACCTAGATCACAGTGAACCTAGACAGTGTAAACGTTGGCAATTTACACCACTTTGGCCAAAGTTTTCTTGTCTCATATTCACCCACCCTTCTATCTTGATTGGGAAAGACAACAATCTCTATACAATAGTTATTCCTTACCCATGGATCAACAAATCCTAGGAATAACCCCACTTAACAAATGCATCATTCTCTACACATAGGATATTCCCTTTCCCATGGATCAACAAATCCTAGAAATATATCTGCTTAACAATTACATCAAACTCTATTCTAGGTTATTCCTCCCCTCTTCCATGGATCACATATCCCAAGGTTAACTTATTACATGCTTTACTAGGATACATATATCGAAGTAATACCACTTGAATCCTATTCTCACTATCTTTCCCCTTGTACAATTTTCCTATACAAACACCAATCAATGATTGGTTCACGAAACTATCTAGGTAAAAACCAAACCATAGACACCATCTCACATTTACAATAAAATTTTGCTAACTAGATATATGTATATATATATCCATATATATATATAAACTATTATACAATCAAAAGACATTAATAACGATAATTCAATATTGCAATCACTTAACAATAATACATCACATAATATTTGAAAATACGAAAAACATAGAGAAAGAGAAATAAATCCCATGCCTGAGAATATAGCTCCAAATGGATTAGATACTCTTCTGCCAACGACCTTTCAATACTCTAGATCGCTCTTCCAAATAAAACCACTTATAAAAACAAAACGACAAATTTTTGACACCAATGCAAAACTCAAATTTAAAAAGGAAAAGCTCTTGAATTAGAAAATGGTGCCCTTAAAAAATGAGGGAGAGCACCTCCTTTTATACCACAACCAATTCAAAAATGTCGACATAATGTTGACATGCTTAGCCAACTCAAAAAAAATGTTGACACTATGAGGACATACGTATCAAAATCTAAATTTAGTTCAAAAAACCAAACAACCTTCTAAAAAAAAGGTGTTAGATAAAAATTAAAAATAAAATATATTAAAATTCACAAGGAACTACCTCCATGTTTAAAGGCCCACGTGGTTATAAACTTCCGAATTAAAAGGAATTTAAAAAAAAGTTTAAAGGGGGGCCGCGTGCCTTAAGACTTAAAACATATCCATAAGATACGTATCCCCCTTAAAAGGCTTTTAAAACTTTATCTTTATTATTATATTTATATAATATAATTTCCTTTTTATTAAAAACTTTTAATTTTTATTCTTATTTTATTACATTTATTATTATTACCTTTTATAAAACTACCCTTTTATTATTATTATTATTATTTTTAAAATCTATTATATATATAAACTTATTGTTTTAATTACCATAAAATAATATTTACGAAAATTAAATTCCACAAAAAGATAAAATTATATTTCCGCAATTAAGAGAAAATAATAATAATATTTATATTAAATACACATATAGAGAGACGATAAATATACATTTATATACATTCACATATGTATAACTTTATCATCATAAAATCAAATATGACTCATAATCAAGAAATGCATATAAAGTCGTAAAATCTTCATAGAATTCTCATCAAAGAACACAAGAGAGACGATAATTCTTGCATAGGCCTAATATGCTCATGAATATACGTAGGTATGTCTTCCTACATAAGTTCATGCTCATATCGACTCATGTATAAGAATGTATCGTGGACTTGCATGAGCATTAATTAACTCAAATAAACCAAACACTTAATAACATGCAGGTTCGAACATCCAATCAAGACTCAAGATACATAACTCAGATCACTTACCACTACCCACACTAACTCGACTCAACCTAGGTCAAATAGGATGTGAGTGTGTGTTGCTCAGTTTAGGCTTCTCTTTTATGTTTACTAGACCAAGTCCTTCTCCTGAGTGATACCTCCCCTCTTTTTTAGAGGGACAACCTGTTCCTGCATCCACTTAGATCATTGCAAGAGTAGTTAACTCATCAAAATAAAATCATTAATTAAAAATAACCACATTTAATACAAGACATTGCATTATTCTTTTTCTCATCATATTGCATTCAAGATAGATAACACATATAGATGCAAAGATTCATAAATACTTCAATTTTCACAAAATATCCAATCTATAGCAAATGGATAAAAACACATATACAGATGTAGAAATCCATAATCACTCACTTTCCAAACAAATTAACCAAACTAGGTAAATAGTAAGTAGATAGAAACACATGGGGTATAACATACTTCCCCCCTTGTGAATCATCGTCCCTAATGATTTTTAAGTATCAAGTATTATCACCACATACATAAGTCATAAAAATTATCTTACTACAAAACATATTGATATCAAGAGCTTTCATAATTCATATTAACTTATGGAAACTTTTGCTTCATCTCAGCATAATCTTTCCAAGTGGTAGAACCTTCTGCATATAGATCCAATTGGACCTTGCACTGCATAACCTTTCTATTTATGCAAGTAGAGCTTGCGAACTTCAAGCATTTCAAATGCTTGATCAAAACCATACCTGGTTTCTATACTTGTATACATTCTATGAGTATAATAATCATCAGTTAAATATATAAATATATCAAATTTGAATCATTAAGAGCATTGTGCCTCTTGGCAATAGCTATTATCAGAATGATTCTACAATCAATGGATTTGTGATCTTTGAAGAGCTCTTTACATCTAGGAGCTTGTTTGGAATATATTCCAAACATAATGAAACTTTTTTCTGGGGTTAGACCCTCAATAGAACTTTTACTCTCTACTCGAGAATTGTCTTCGTATATACTTAGCATCAGTGTAACTTCTCTATTCCTTATTGGTTCTCTGCCAATCTTTTCTAATCAACATGATCTATTCATCCATTTCTGACAACATTTCTGGACTAATGCTAATCCTATCTTCTAGCTTATCCAGCTTATAGGAGTTCGACATCTTCTTTTGTCCAATGTTTCAAGCAGAAAGATAGGAATTTTTCTAATCAAAAACTCACCAATGGTAGATATTCTTCCCCACTTATAATGTTGATCCATACAATATATTCAAACAATTCTTCCAAAACCTGTTTAACTCTCATAGTTTAACCATCTGTTCTCAAAATGATAAGTTATACTTACATTAAGTTACCCAAACCTTGATGTCACATGTGCATCTCTATCCAAGATATTCTCCTCGAGAACTCTGTGTAATCTAAACACTTCCTGCACAATTTTGTGAGCTAACACTATGCTCCACCAGATAAATTCTTTGGTATAAAAAGTGTTACCTTTATTCTTTATCATTCTAAACAACTCGCCACAAATCTTGTGGCATCCTTTTCATTTTTTTTCAGAAATATAACGGCTTAACATCAGCTAACATCTTAGAGACACCAGGATGTCCTAAGATATGGTGTATTATGAACTTCCTTCCATACCCAATTCCTTAATTCACCATAATTAGGTACATAAATTCTTCCTTTATTCCTCAATAACCCATTGGGTTCAAAGCAAAAACCTTCATACCTCTTATCTTGCAAATTATCCATGAGTACTTGCTTAACTTGTTCATAGAATTCATCACTCTTGGATCCTTTCAATACTTAGCTTCTAAAGTCAGTTTGGATAGTTACTAATGAAGATATATTCCTTTCTCAACTTAAAGAATTAGCAACACTATTCTTGTTTCCCTTGACATATTAATGTTGAAATCTTAATCCGATATCAGTTCTAACCACCTCCTTTGCCTTGCATCTAGATTAGGTTAAATAAATAAATACTTTAAACCATGATGGTCTATTTCCAATTCAAAAGTTTTTTTCCAATAGATAGTGTCTCCACATCTATAATACATGAGCAACTGCTTCTAACTCCAAATCATACGAAGCATAATTTTATTCATAAGATTTTTACTTCCTTAATTCATAGGCTATGACTCACCCTTTCTGATTTAACCTCCACCCACACCTTCACCTGAGGCATCTGGTATTACCTTCAAACTTCAGAGGAGTAAATTTTCTCATTTCATGGAATAACTCTTTTGCCATTCTCCTCTTCTTAATCCTTTCAGAACCTAATTGAGATTGAGATCCTTCATTCCCCATGTTTAGTAGCTTGAGAATTTTCTCCTTTATTCATTACTGGAAACTTTTCCTTGTTAGGCACTTCTTTTTCTACTTTAACCTTTCCTTGCTCTAATACTCCAACTCTCTCTCTTGTTTCTATCAACATTGCAAGGATTTGATCTAACTTAGTACCCATACTCTCAACTCCTTATCATACTTCTTCGCTTCCCCACAAAGTTAATCCTTGTTCTAACCATCTTAACAAGATAGTTCACCCAGTGGGTTTCCAAAAGATTAGATTCTACGAATGTTCCCCAATGTTCTCAAAACTTTTAATATTTCCAAATAGAATCTCTCATTTTTATTCAAAACTTTTGCCCAAGAAAGATTTCATATACATAAGCTTTTGATACAACACTTTACTTTCCTTTACATACATAAGGATTTGAATACCCTCTCCGCTACATAACTGAGTAGAGTATATCCCTCAGATTCTAGTCCATGATTATCCTTGAATGGGTAATAACCCCCAAATTTATCCTCAGATACTTAATTTTGGGAAACATACTCCTCTGAATCATTACTTAAAGAAATTATAATTTTCTTCTGCCAAAGGAGGAATATAAAGATTCCTAAACAACATGGCAGAATTCACACTATACTCTGAGGACATATCCTTAGAAAGTGGTAGGGCTTTTGATTTGGTTGGAGAGACCAAAAGCAGACGGTTAAAGTTGACAGCCTCTCTCAGAGTGACAAGCCACTTCCATTCTTGGAACATCGTATAGATACCAATTCCCTACAGGGTGCTTTTAATGATCCTTGACTCTCTCACATTCAAGACAACTTGCTATCACTCTTAATTCTCTTTTAGAAATAAAGAGATTTCTCATTGACTAGGAATTTAGTTACTCCTAGATGACCCGATTATGATTTAAAAAGAATTTCCTACCTCACAAGGTTTCATAAATCTGCAAGTTAGAAATATACCAAGTGCATTTTCTACAATTTACTCCCTTATACAATCCATTAAAGGCCCATCAAAGACATGATAGAGGCGAACAACCAAAAATATTCTAGTATAGCCACCTCAATAATTTAAATCAATATCAAAGAATAAGCAATTTCATTTTCAACAATAGGTCAAAAGATTGAACTCAATAAATCAAATTTTGACCAACTGGTCATAAAATAAATAATCTTCAAAATTCAGTGGCTAGACCATTCCAAAAATTAATGAATAAAACAATGAAAAATTTATGCAAATATTTAAAAAGGAATTTCTCCAAAAATTCAAGAAGTGTCAAAATCAAAGATATACTGACTATGCACTATGTGACTAACTGAGCCACTGACAAGGGAGTAGATTGTTGTATTACACTCGAGTTTTCCAAAAACTTACAGTGGTTTAGAGACCATGCTACTAGCACAATAAAAAAATAAGTCCCTTAAGACTTTCACTATACTCAAAATCAAAAGATTAAAACACATCCACCCTTACATCATGGAAAATTTTATCATTCATCACATAGATGATAATCAAAGATAGTGATACAACGACACACATGAACTTCAGTTGGAACACACACTTCTTCCCTTTGTTTACAAAACTCTATTCCCTACCTTTTGGAATAGTTTAGTTAAACAAACTTGTCTAAATATCTCAGAGATGATCTCATTCTCCATTGTAATTATTCTTTCTATCTCCACCAAGAGACAAATTACATAGCTCTCAACTTTTTGTCCAAAAATGCTATAAAAATAACTCATAACTTCTCCTTGCAACTGTTACAAATTATCTTGCAACTTCATGCAGTCTCTTAACAAAAGAATGATACTAATCCCAATCTTTATTCATCAAAATATCACCCAAGAGGATCCTCTTCATTTACGTCCTCAACTACACATTGACACTTTTTCCAAGTAGGCTTCATGAACTCTTATTCTCTTCTAATTTTGCATAATTCTTTGTATATGGAAATTGCTTTTCTCATAAATCTTAGAAATTAAAAAGCATTTTCCAAGTCTTGTATTATTTTTCTAGGCTTTTTATGCCAATACATCACTACTTGTCCTTCATTGATCCTTTTATCTCTCTTGACTCATTCCAATCCATTCTAGGGTTAGACAAGAACTCTAATTATCTACGTATCTTTGATACAATTTCTTAAATTTTCCAAACTCAGTTGCTTCTGCACCTAGTTGATTATTTTAGGATCTTCCCATCCTTAATTTCTTGAGATATAAAAGTGATCTTGAATTCATATAGACACTGCTCTTCCTGAGCTCTTAGTCTAATAACATTTGATCAAGGTTTTACCTTTTTAATCCAAGTCTCGGGATCTTTCCATTCTATATCCTCAATAGAGTTAAATTGACTCATGGATTCCTTAATTCATCAGTTGGTTTACTCTTAACCACTGACTTGATAAGTGTTGGATAATAGTCCTTCTGATAATTTTTTTGGTTAGTCTACTATGCCATTCTTGCATAAAACCAAATTCAATTTTGGACTCTCATAGCATAGTGAGCACATAAGTTCCAGAGCTGAACCTGGTTAGCTCTGATACCACGTGTAACATGCCACTTGTTCTACCAACGAAGATTTACCATGTTTAACTTAGAAAGTAAATAGATCAAGATACTGATAGAGGAAGCAATTAAATTTTTCCTTAAATTCCTTTGATTAAATGCACATTTGAAACATATTCCAAACTCCCATTGCATAAATCAAATTTCATTTCCTCAATAAAAGAATTGAATAATCATCTTTACAACTTTTTTTCATAATATACATACAAGATTCAAGAGCTTAACTGATAAATAGAGATACATGATTGTATACTTGTCTGTGTTCAATGTTCCCGGCCACCAACTGCATGAGGGGAAGCATCACTCAAGTGATTTACCTCCAACCATGGACTAATTGCGGTCCCTCGCACATTTACCAAACTAGTGAACGACCATACCCTTCGACGAAGGGATTGGTATGGTAACCCCAAATGAAATAAGCCTAATTGAGCAAGGTGTTGTGTCCTACATTAACTAGTACTATCACTATGGCTACAACCATCAAAATATGAAATCCCTACTAGAAATGCAAACCTAGATCACAGTAAACCTAAACAGTGTAAACATTGGTAATTTACACCACTTTGGCCAAAGTTTTCTTGTCTCATATTCACCCACCCTTCGATCTCGATTGGGAAAGACAACAATCTCTATACAATAGTTATTCCCTTACCCATGGATCAACAAATCCCAGGAATAACCCCACTTAACAAATGCATCATTCTCTACACATAGGATATTCCCTTTCCCATGGATCAACAAATCCTAGAAATATATCCGCTTAACAATTACATCAAACTCTATTCTAGGTTATTCCTCCCCTCTTCCATGGATCACATATCCCAAGGTTAACTTATTACATGCTTTACTAGGATACATATATCGAAGTAATACCACTTGAATCCTATTCTCACTATTTTTCTCCTTGTACAATTTTCCTATACAAACACCAATCAATGATTGGTTCACGAAATTATCTAGGTAAAAACCAAACCATAGACACCATCTCACATTCACAATACAATTTTGCTAACTAGATATATGTATATATATATCCATATATATATATATATAAACTATTATACAATCAAAAGACATTAATAACGATAATTCAATATTGCAATCACTTAACAATAATACATCACATAATATTTGAAAATACAAAAAACATAGAGAAAGAGAAATAAATCCCATGCCTCAGAATATAGCTCCAAATAGATCAGATACTCTTCTGCCAACGACCTTTCAATACTCTAGATCGCTCTTCCAAATAAAACCACTTATAAAAACAAAACGACAAATTTCTGACACAAATGCAAAACTCAAATTTAAAAAGGAAAAGTTCTTGAATTAGAAAATGGTGCCCTTAAAAAATGAGGGAGAGTACCTCCTTTTATACCACAACCAATTCAAAAATATCGACATAATGTCAACATGCTTAACCAACTCAAAAAAAATGTTGACACTATGAGGACATACTTATCAAAATCTAAATTTAGTTCAAAAAACCAAACAACCTTCTAAAAAAAAGGTGTTAGATAAAAATTAAAAATAAAATATATTAAAATTCACAAGGAACCACCTCCATGTTTAAAGGCCCACGTGGTTATAAACTTACGAATTAAAAGGAATTTACAAAAAAATTTAAAGGGGGGCCTGCGTGCCTTAAGACTTAAAACATATCCATAAGACACGTATCCCCCTTAAAAGGCTTTTAAAACTTTATCTTTATTATTATATTTATATAATATAATTTCCTTTTTATTAAAAACTTTTAATTTTTATTCTTATTTTATTACATTTATTATTATTACCTTTTATAAAACTACCCTTTTATTATTATTATTTATTTTTTTAAAATCTGTTATATATATAAACTTATTGTTTTAATTACCATAAAATAATATTTACAAAAATCAAATTCCACAAAAAGATAAAATTATATTTCCGCAATTAAGAGAAAATAATAATAATATTTATATTAAATACATATATAGAGAGACAATAAATATACATTTATATACATTCACATATGTATAACTTTATCATCATAAAATCAAATATGACTCATAATCAAGAAATGCATATAAAGTCGTAAAATCTTCATAGATTTCTCGTCAAAGAACAAAAAGAGACAATAATTCTTGCATGGGCCTAATATGCTCATGAATGTACGTAGGTATGTCTTCCTACATAAGTTCATGCTCATATCAACTTGTGTATAAGAATGTATCATGGGCTTGCATGAGCATTAATTAACTCAAATAAACCAAACACTTAACAACATGCAGGTTCGAACATCCAATCAAGACTCAAGATACATAACTCAGATCACTTACCACTACCCACACTAACTTGACTCAACCTAGGTCAAATAGGATGTGAGTGTGTGCTGCTCAGTTTAGGCTTCTCTTTTACGTTTACCAGACCAAGTCCTTCTCCTGAGTGATACCTCCCCTCTTTTTTGGAGGGACAACTTGTTCCTGCATCCACTTAGATCATTGCAAGAGTAGTTAACTCATCAAAATAAAATCATTAATTAACAATAACCACATTTAATACAAGACATTGCATTATTCTTTTTCTCATCATATTGCATTCAAGATAGATAACACACATAGATGCAAAGATTCATAAATACTTCAATTTTCACAAAATATCCAATCTATAGCAAATGGATAAAAACACATATACAGATGTAGAAATCCATAATCACTCACTTTCCAAACAAATTAACCAAACTAGGTAAATAGTAAGTAGATAGAAACACATGGGGTGTAACAATTACTTTTGGCCTTAGATATATAAGGATGTAAGGAAGTTTGTGCAGATTTGTAGAGTATGTCAAGTTGCAAAATGAAGTAGTCAGAATACAGGGTTGTACAAATCTTTGACAATACTGGAGAGACCTTGGGAAGACATAAGCATGGATTTCATATTTGGATTGCCTAAGACATAGAGAGGACATGATTCTATATTTGTAGTGGTGGACAGATTTTCAAAGATGACACATTTCATAGCTTGTAAGAAGACAACTAATGCAGTTCATGTGGCTGACCCATTTTTCAAGGAGACTGTGAGATTGCATGGATTACCTAAGAGCATAGTTTCAAACAGAGATACAAGATTCATTGGATATTTTTAGAAGGCACTTTGGAAGAAGATGAAGAAAGACTTGAAGTTAAGCTCAACATTTCATCCATCAACTGATGGACAAATAGAGGTGGTAAATAGGAGTTTGGGAAACTTGTTGAGATGTTTGGTTGGAGAGAAGACATGAAATTGGGACTTGATTCTATCACAAGCAGAGTTTGCATTCAATAATTCAGTGAATAGGAGCACATGAAGAACACCATTTAAGATTGTGATAGGAACTAACCCTAGAGGAGTAGCAGAGTTGAGAGATATCAATATGGAGAATAAGAAGAGTGCAGAAGTGAAAGAATTTGCAGGACACATGGAGACAGTGCATAATCAGGTTAAGAAATATTTGGAGAAGAGGAACAGTACGTATAAAGAGCAAGCAGATGAGAAGAGAAGACACAAGGAGTTTGCAATTGGAGATGAAGTAATGGTATATCTAAGAAAAAAAAGATTTCTAGTAGGGACATATAACAAGTTAAAGATGAAGTTTGGACCATGTAGGGTACTTAGGAAATTTGATTTAGGAAATGCATATGAAGTGGAGCTACCATAGACATTGGGCATATCACCTATTTTCAACATTGCAGACCTATATCAGTACCATGAAGGAAAAACTAGTGATAGTATTGAAGATCATTTTAAAAAGCAGTTACCACAACAAGCACTAAAGCAGATTGAAGACATCTTGGACAACAGAGTTGGACACAACACTAGAGGAAAGCAATACAAGGAATATTTGGTAAAGTGGAAAGGTAGACTAGAAGAAGATTCATCTTGGATTTCTCAGGAGATGGACCATCTTAGTTTTCCTTTAGCCCTAGCAAAGTGAGGGACTCACTTTTTCAACAACCCCGGATGTCTGATGTAGGAGCATCCCAGGTTGTAGAGCAATCTTGAATCAACCAAAAAAATATTTGCATTCTTTCTTTGTTTCTTTAATTTTCCAGTTTGGACAATCAGTAGCAGTTTCTATATTTTGGTCTGCATTCTACCGCAGTTTCATTTTAGACCTTGCGGAGCTGGACTTAGCATCTAAAGATCTACATGCACATCATATCCAAAAATTTAGATCATTTGGATCAATTTTTGGAAGGATATCACTATCATAAGATCGACTGTTTTCTCAGAACAGAGCATTCATACAGTCCTAGACAATTAGCTAAAGGAGACATCATTCAAAGTGATTTGGAATGTGGCTGACCTTCCCTGAGATCCACACCTTGTTTCATTCACTTGCAGAGGAGTACAATTTGCTTAAGGGCGACCTATCTATGTACACACGTTACATGTCTTTCATTAGAGTTTGTAATCTGTTTGGCCGATGTGGAGGATTCTTGTGATTTGGAGATGATATATATTCATGTAATAGATGCATAGGAAAGCAGTTAGTGATAGATAGTTCAGAAGATAGAATATTCTCTGTAAGGCACTTCAAGGACATATCTTGTGCATATATTGTAACTAGAGAATCAGGCCCGTGAGCCCTAATTGTAAGCCCGCATGTTGCCGGCATGTTTGCATTTTGAATCTATGATATATTGAACATCTGAATTTGCATTTGCATTCTACAATTGATTTGCTTCCATTGTGTTTACTCTTGCTGCACAGTCTGAATTGTTCACTCCGTGGACCCTCCTAACTGTGATTGCACCACCTTGTAGGGCAGAGGCTAAAGATAATTCAAATGATGAAATGATTCAAATGATTCAAATAGCAATGATGTCACCTCGGAGTTGAAGCCCTTGGGAGGATGAAAACTCTTCAACTCACAAGGAGATGGATGATGAAGCCATATTTGCAACAAACACACAAATACAAACACAAATATGCAACAAATACATGATGAATGCTTTGAATGCTCTTTGCTCCAATACCATAAGTTCACGTTATCCCTCTAGGTGTAAAATGAAGTCATAAACTCACTTATATATGCTTTCCCGCTAACATTTATAAATTTAAATCACAAGAGCTGACAAGGAGAAACATTTTGGAAGGGTCCAAGCCAACAAAACAAAAGTTAGCCCCAACCAATTCGGAGAGACTTGGGCAGTTGGAGCCCAAGTCTAGGGGCCTAAATTGGGTCAGGGTTAAGCTAAAGGAGGTCCCAAGGGTCCAAAAATGTCCTGGGTGTTGGGAAATTTCCTTCGAGATGATCAATTATAAAGTATAATTAAGTATAAAGAAGTAAATAGGACCTAGGAACTAAACTAGGAGGTAAAAAGGCGTGTGGTCACGTTTTACTCCATAACAAATACTAAGCTAGGAAAGTAAATGTAATGGAGGAACATACTTAGCTCTATAACATATGTGACGAAGTGAATCTGATGAGGTGCTAACTGTGATGATCCGGTATAGAAAGATAGATACTCTAGTTGTGTCCTCTATCTAGAGTTTTGTGCAAACCTGTGACTATTTCCTACTTGATTCCATGGATTTGGGTTGTTTTCATAGGCACAAATCCATTCTTAGGCACAAATCCATTCTATGGCCCATGGATTTGATTTTATTCTATTGATTGCATGATTCTACTTGTTGATTCACTGTAAATGTTATTTCTTTTAATGCATCAATTGAAATGTTCTTCTCATAAATGTTCTATGTATGTGAATGATTATTCAATAGTTTCTAGATGTGAATTAATGTCCAAATGAATGTCTTTAAATATCATTATAAAGCAATAATTGTGTGAAGTATGTGTCAAGTTAGCTCATGGCAGAAATAAAATGGTGGAAATTGACCACATTTTAATTTTAATTATTAAGTTTCAGACCCCAAAATTGATCCTGCACGATTATCTAGATAAAGAAATTATAATATTTGTGTAAAGAATGAATGTCTAGCGATAAGAAGGTATAATAAATGTGGAGTATGAGGAAATATGTAAGAATAAACATTATGCAATACATGGAATGTGCGTAAATGATAATTGCAACGAGACATGCTCAAAATCGGCACAAAACAAAATGGGAATTGGCATGGGTATGCAAATTTCACCATCAAAGTTTTTAAAGCTTTAGATAAAGGCCAACAACTACTGGCTGAAAGCTATCAATGATCACAGTCTAGCAGAGACCGAGTTTAGCCAACCATGCCCAGAAGGCCACACTTTTCAATTCCTCTATAAGTTAGAAAATCAGAAGCTTAATGGGTCGTCTGGCAAGCCTCTACTTGTTCGCTTATAATGCAGCTCAGGCGTGTGGGTGGTATGTATTGGTTCATTTGGTTAGGAACAATTCAGATTCCTAATCTATAGCAAATATATCAATGACATATGGTTTGCACTATTACAGGACACTTGCACTGATAAAGCTGATTTTGAATGTCTCTTCAACAAATTCCATTGATGGAGCCTATGCGGCCTCTGGTGAACTGATATGTAAAAGTTCATTCACTTTATCCCTTGGTTTTTTTACAGTGTTGACTGCGGACGAATCAACTGGTTGCTACAAATATTTGTCTTTTCTTTTATTGATTTCAGGTCTGTTGCAGTTCTCTGCATTCATGGAAGTCTTTCATTCAGCTATAGGTAGGCTTCAATTATTTTAACTGCAGATGTGTTTGTATTATGAAATAATGTAGTTTGGTTTGTGCTCACATGCAAAACGAACTTCTATGCCTCACCCAATAGGATCTTGTTAAAATTTTCAAAGCTTCAGTAAACCCCAATTGCAACTAATGTACTAAATGCCGATAGCAATTGTGAGTTAATGCCCTGTTGCCTGCAGCAGCAAAGAAGTAATTATGTTTCTGATATGTTTGATAGAGGCAAAGGATTAAGGAAGGCCCTTTGAAAATTAGCAACTGTTTAAAAATTGTTTCCTAAACAAATGGTGGGTTCAAATTTCTTGTGACTAGATTTGTTATTTTGAATGCCTGATTTTGCCAATTTGGTCTTCAGGCTTATAGCCTGACGAGAATTAAAGAGCACATAATACATATTGCTGAGTTCAATAGAGTTGTAAGGTTCTAACAGGCTAGTAGGCCCTAGGGTGATAATGCAAATTGTTTGAGTGTACATGTGCATAAGAAAGTAGGTCGTTTACGAGAATTAAAGAGCACATAATACATATTGCTGGGTTCAATAGAGTTGTAAAGTTCTAACAGGCTAGTAGGCCCTAGGGTGATAATGCAAATTGTTTGAGTGTACATGTGCATAAGAAAGTAGGTCGTTTACTTAGCTATTTATATTGGTATGATTTGTTTTTTTGAATTGATGACTTGTTTTATATAATAGGTATAGTGCCCAGTAGAGTACTTCCAGTCCTGATGCAATGGGGAGGGCGCACTCATTTTGTGGCAGCCATTGTTAGCCAGATTCCAGAGGTACTCCTAATCCTGTTCAGTTTTCTTCCTTTGGTATGGAGTAGGGTAGTTTTGTGCAGTTGAAAGAGTTTGTTTGTAACATAGAAGTAAATATCTTTAAAATATCCCGATATATTCCAATATATCTTTTTTCGGCAGGGTTCCCGACATTTTCGCCAAAATATTGTGAAATTATCGGTGATATATCACTAGTAATATCACAATAAATTAGTTTTTTTTCTATATAAGCATCAAACCTGCAATTTTTGGATCATTCTTCTCTTGAACTTTTATAAACGAGTTATACACCTTGAATGGTGTAAGTAGCTGTTAAGATTTCGAGGTGTCATCACTGTATAGCAGTTAGATTTGTTGCAAAGGGGCAACCACAATTATTGTTGTTATTTCAAACATGAACGTAGTTATCTATAATTGTGAAGACACTTGGTATAATCGTGTTTGAAAACCTTGTGAATAGGGAATGTGACTATCACTATTGTTATTGTGATTAGTGATAATCATTTTTGCCTTTGACAACAACAAACACTTATGTCATTATTTATGATTCATGGGCATAGTCATTACTAGACAACTGTCAAATGATTAAGCTATCCTTTGACTTGTCATTATCACATCACAGATGTTAGTGCTGTCATTTGTACTTATCAATGGATATTGTTGTCGTTATTTCATTTGTAAAATAGTTTTATTATTGAGGCAATTGTTTGGCAATTTTCATAATTACATTGCAGTTGTTAATAATGTTGTACCAGTTATGATTGTTGTCGTCATCATTGTCTTTTGACATAACTATCCTTTTGTAATCTTCTTATGATCACTGATTAATAGCATTTTGTCATTATTGTGACCTATACCTTCTTGATCAGTATGGTGTTTAGTAGCATCCATATTAGTACTGTGGTCAATTAATATGGGCATCAATACTGCAGTCAACTTTATAGGAAATATTACTAATGAAAATGATTAATATGAAACGTTGTTGAGACATGACATTACTGTCCTGAAATGCTTGCCACTGATGTAAATTTAAGAGGTATTTGAAGAGGCTAGGGAGACAGTTGTTGTGAACTGTACTTACCATTTTGTGTATAGATTAGTCTCATTGACTTGATTGTTAAGGAGAATGGTAGGTGTAATATGCACCTGTCCTGTAGGGTTTTTATGCCAAGTTTTTTTGTTTTCTGTTTTATGGTTTCACTGTTGAATGTGTTTTTGGTTTTTGCTTGTGATTTGCATGTAATATTGAAATACGGAAATGAAATACAATGCATGCAACAATACCCAGAAAATATATAGCAGAGATACACAAAATAATGAATACCCAGATCATAAAATAGCTCAAATATAATTACGGTGACATACCCATTTGCATTTCTGTAAACTTGTAATTCTGATATATATGAACCAACAAGGGTTTGATATGAAATATTCTCTGAATGCACTAATCTTCAAGAAATCCTCCGGTATGATGTTATAGATCAATGACAAGGCCTAAGACGCCTCAAATGCAAGTGATAGGTGCCACAAAATGGGAGAGTTCACTCCCTAGAAACCCCACGCACTTCTGCTGCTGCTGTACTGCCTGTTGTGAGGTCTGTCACAGCAGAAAACTACCAAAATCTCCCTCAAACTGCTCTGGAAATGCAAATAAACCCTGTCATGGCAGATATAGGTGTTTGACACCCAATATGGAGGTTGTAAACTGCATATAACACCTTCCACATGTCACTGCAACATGGTACGACCCTGCTGAAGGAGTACAACCAGCATGGAATACAAAATCAGTCCCAACAAAGTCCACAAATCTCTTCAATCTGCAATGCAATGATCTTCAATGGCTGCTCACAAAGAGATTGGATATAACCCCATCAAAAATCCGTCAATAAATATCTCAAATGAACACCAGCGTAGTTCTTGAGTGAAACCACTAGCATACCCTCCTGATGCTATCTCTCAAGCACGAAGAGACTGATCTTACATAGGTTATCGTCTCTGCAAAACCCTTGATTTGCAACAAAGCCAAAGCTTCAAGCTCTCACGACAAGTTGAAAAGAGTGAATGAATAATCCAAAATGGGTCCTCTTTTTTCCTTTTGTCTCTTTCACCCGACGCCCAATAGGAATTCTTTTTTATTATTTAATATTTTATAACTTAAGTCTCTTATGTCCTCATGAAAATGGGTACCCACATTCTCTAGCACTTTCACTTAAAAACACTTATATCTTCCCTTTTTACAACATTACTTTATAATATAAAGTAACATGTAAATATTAGACTTATAAGTTAAATCTTTAATTTAACTTATTACTCGACATTAATATTACATTCCTCGATCCACTCAAATGCCAATTAAAGTGTGCTAAATACTCCAACTGGGCAAGCTAATTATAGAAAGTCTGGTAAACTCCACCGGTGACCCCCTGCCTGACCTACTATAAATAGTAAGTCCTAGTAAAATGTGATCAAAGAGGTTCCCTACCCAACCTCCATTAGCCTACGAGAACCTTGGAATAGGCTAACTGCTCCAACTGTCGATTTGAGCTAATAAGGGGACATTATAGTCCGCCCTCCCCAAAATTGCTTGTCCTCAAGCAATCTTAACTTAGGATGCTGCAATATCTGCTCACTCTCCCACGTTGCATCCTCTACTGGCAAGTTGTTCCATTTCACCAAGTACTCTTTGATGATCCTCTTCTTGAGATTCCTCTCTCGGGTGTCAATGAAAGCCTCTGGAACCAGGATTAGCTTCCCTTCTTCATCTAATGGTGGTAGCTTAGATGAGGGAACAACATTGTGCCCAAGTGCTTTCTTAAGCCTGGATACATGAAATATATTGTGCACTCGGTTATTAGCTGGTAGCTCAAGCTCATAAGCCACCTCCCCCACTCTCCTAGACACTCTGAACGGACTATAGAACCTGGGTTTCAACTTCTCTGCTCCACTCCTTTTAAGAGTGGACTGCCTGTATGGTTGGAGCCTTAAGTAGACCATGTCCCCAACCTCAAAACTCCGCTCTACTCGGTGCTAGTCTGCATACAATTTTTGCTGGTTCTGTGCTTGTTGCAGATTCTCCTTGAGCTTTTTCATGATATCTTGGCTCTCTTGCAACAAGTCCTTAGCTTTCAGCACACTACTGTCACCAAGTAGCAAGTCTGTGAAACTAGGGGCATCATATCCATATAGGGCCCTGAATGGAGTCATCCTGATAGACATGTGATATGTTGTGTTGTAGCAGTACTCCCCCAAGTGAAGCCACTTAATCCATGCTCTTTGCTGCCCCGACACATAATTCCTGAGATACCCTTCCACCCATTTATTCACTATCTCTGTTTGCCCATCGCTCTGTGGGTGGTAACTGGTATTGGGAGTAAGCTCAGTGCCACACAATATGAACAACTCCTACCAAAAGAGAATTAGGAACTTGCTGTCCCTATTTCTCACAATCCCCTTGGGTATCCCGTGCAACCTGAAAATCTTCCTGAAGAATAAATCAGCAACATGTACTGCAGTATAGGTCACTGATACGGCAAAGAAATGTGCAAACTTGGTCAGCCTGTTGACCACTACAAAGATTCAATCCTTCCCCTGTACCTTTGGTAGCCCAGTGATGAATTCCATGGAGATGTATTCCCACTTTTGATTGGGAATCGACAAAGGTTGAAGTAGGCCAGTTGGATAAGTATGTTCATTTTTATTCTGCTGGCAAATAGGACACTCCCGAACATACTTAAGGACTTTATTCTTAAGTCCTTTCCATGTGAAACGTTCCCGAACTTGCCTATAAGTCTTGAAGAATCCAGGATGACCAGCCATAGGTGTGTCATGGAAAGTCAAAATTTTTCCCTTAAACTAAGAGTTAGGCACCAGAAATATCCTCTCATTATAAATAATAATATCATTAACCACTGAGTACCTGTCATCTTGTACTGTACCCTCTATGATTCCTACTGCCCAAGAATCCTTAGCATACTTTGCTAAAATTGACTCTCACCAATCAACAGAGATCTCCCTTAGCAAACACAAGTGGAGTCTCCTGGATAATGCATCTGCCACTATGTTCTTCTTACCTTTGACATAATCTATGTCAAAGTCATATGCTTGTAGCCAACTCACCCACTTCTGTTGTCAATCATTCAAATCCTTCTAGTTCATGAAATATTTGATGCTATTATGATCAGTCTTGATGATAAATTTACCTCCAACCAGATAGGGTCTGAATTTGGCCAATGCATGCATTATGGTCAACATCTCTCGGTCATACACCGAGTAACTCTTCTCCACACCCCTAAGCTTCCTGCTCTCAAATGCAATGGGGTGTTTCTCCTGCATCAATATTGCTCCAATCCTACGCTCCCCGGGGACGCGTCCCCTACCCTGGTAGACCTGTACCCGTCCTGGGGATGGGGGGATGGCTAGGAAACGTCCTTTGACCGTTCCCTTTTCCCCAGGGACGTCCCCTTTTTTTAGGGGACTTCGGGGACGGCTAAACATTCCCGGTATGGCCGGGACGTCCCTCGATTGTCCCGAGGATGGCCCATCGGCCAAAACACTTTAAAAAACACACTTAAAAAAAAGGGGATGGGGAGCCCACAAGGACCCCCACATTCCTCTAAAACATACCTAAACCTAAAACATAAGATATATCATCCAAAAAAAAAAAAGTCATTACCTCATTTTTACATTGTTGAACAACAACTTGAAGAGGAGCAACAATAGTTGGAAGAGGGTAACAGTAGTGAAGAGAAGGCATTAGGGCATCAAGTCATCATCATTTGAGGTAAGATTGACATTCAAATCATCATCATTTGAGGTAAGATTGACATTCTTTGTTTAGTTGTTCATATTCCTTTATATTTTTTTTAGTTTTTAGTTTTTTAATTTCAAACACATGGGGAGGGTTTTTTTGTTTATTTTTTGTTTTATATTTGCTTGCAACTGTCTATTATCATTTTTCAAACAAAAAAAAATGAGCAACAGTGAGAGTAGTGGAAGTGAAGAAAATGAGATTAAAATTGAAGTGCAACAAAGTGAAACTACTACTAGAGGTCGTAAAAAGAGTGGGGGTTGTGCTAGTGGGAGTGGTACAGCCATAGGGAATGTGAGTTCATTCAAATCTAATCCATTTGAATGCCCCTCCAAAACACTTGCCCAATATGCAAAAGGCCCATTTAGTCCTAAAAAACCTCTCTTACAATTTGCAACCCGCATAGACACTGACAAGCAAAAGAGTACTGGGGGGACTAGAGTATGGCTTTGTCATATTTGCAATGATACCTATAGGGGCAGCTATACAAGAGTTTATTCTCAACCTTTGCATTTGGGTGGAGTAGGGGTAAAAGGTTGTAGAACTATCTCTGTAGCTGAGAAGGTTGAGGCATCTAGGTTGCACATGGAGGAAGCAAGATCTAAGGGATTGTCAATGGAGAGTATGCCTAGTGTGTCATTGCCTACACAAAGCCAAATGGAAGAGGTTTCTACTTCTAGTAAGGGAAAGAAAAAAACTACTATTGTTGCAGGGTTGTTCAATGCACAAACACGAGAGGTGGCCGATTCTTCCATTGCTAGATTTTTCTATGCTCATGCCATACCATTTCATATGGCACGCTCTCCCTATTTCAAACAAATGTTTAGAGATGTTATAGCTGTTGGTCCTTCATTTGTCCCCCCTGGAGAACATAAGCTACGCACCACCTTACTTGAGAAGGAATATTTTCAGGTGAGTATCTTGATGGAGGACATGATACAAACTTGGATTAGGGATGGCTGCTCTATTGTCATGGATGGGTGGACCGACATCCAATGTCGGCCACTCATCAATATCATTGTCACATGTCCAGCTGGTTCTTATTTTCTTAGAGCTATTGATTGTCTAGGGAAGAAGAAGGATGCTCACTTCCAATTTCAGATTTTGAAGGATGCCATAGAAGAGGTTGGAGCATCTAATGTTGTCCAAGTGGTAACAGATTCAGCCCGTGTATGTAAGTGAATTGGTTTGATGGTGGAGGGTGTTTATAAGCACATTTTCTGGACCCCATGTTGTGTTCACGTGTTGAACAACGCATTGAAAGACATTGGGAAGATTGCTTGGGTGAAGGAAGTGGTGGCAGAAGCTAGAGATATATAGATGTTCATTTGCAACCATCAAACCTCACTTGCATTGTTTAGGACTTTTTCGAAAAAGGAATTCCTCAAGCCTGTGGAAACTAGATATGCCAGCTATTTCATTTTGTTAGAGAGGATGGTTGAGGTGAAGGAGCCTCTACAATTATTGGTGGTTAATGCAGAATGGAGTAGATGGTTAATGCAGAATGGAGTAGATGGCCAAAGTCAAATTCAGCTGAAGGAAAAAGTGAGGCAAAAGGTCCTTGACAATGAATGGTGGTCCACAATAAGGTATGAAATTGAAATTTCAAATTGCTGATTTTCATTATATTTATATTATGATATTATCAATTTATTAAAAATTTAAATCTTGTTCTTAAATTGCTGATTTTTGAAACTTGTTTTCACTTGCAGCTATGTTTGCTCCTTCATTGCACCTGTTGTGGATGTTGAATAAGATATGCTGACACAGACTCTCCTAGTCTTGGAGCGATTTATGAGACATTTGATAGCATGCTTGGGAAAATTTAGCAAGCCATTTAGAGCAAGGATCCTACTTTGGGATTTTATGACGAGTATCTTAGGCCCATTGTGATGCGGAGGTGGGACACTATGAACACCCCACTTCATATGGCAGCATATGCTCTAAATCCCAAATGGTATGTAGCTAGACCTAGAAGAGTGCCTCCATCTCATAATGACGAGGTGAAACATGGGTTCATGAGGGCCCTTGAAAAAATGTATACCGAGGAGGAGGCTTCTATACTTCGCTCACAATGGATGGCCTTTGTCAATCTACGTGGTCCAAATTTTAGCAAAAAAGAGGCGAGGATGGATAGAGCTACATTAGCTCAAACTGACCCTATTGGATGGTGGATGTGGCATGGCATGGATGCACCAGAATTGAGGACACTTGCCACTCGCCTCCTTTCACAGATTGTCAATTCCTCTATTGCAGAGAGGAATTGGTACACATATAGCTTCATTCAGTTGGTGAAGAGGAACAACCTCACCTCTAGACAGTCAGAGAAGTTGGTAGCAGTGCATAGTGCCTTGCGGCTACAGGATCGACAAAGACCTGAGTATCGTCAGACTCCAACTGCACGTTGGGATGTTGATCCCGAAGATGTTCTGCAGATTGATGAGAAGGCACATGAGGGATTGGTTGGGGTTCCACTGGATGAGGCAGACCCTCATGGTGGCAGTGATTCGGACTCAGATTTCGATTTTGATGCAGTCTTAGGAGAGGCTGATTAGGGACAACCATATATTGATATTCTCTATGTTTTTGTCATTTTGCCGTTGAAACTTGAAACTTGTAGCATTTGGGTATTTTGATATAATCTATATGCAGATTGTCGTTGAAAACAATTAAATTTTGTTTATTTGTTTGCCAATTCTCATGTGACAAGTTGAAAACTAAGTTCATGTGTAATGTTATGGTTATGTATTCATGTTTTAAGGTTCTATAATGTCTATAATGAATGCCTTATCAATGTTATCATATAAATATTTGAAATTTCCTTATATTTTTAAAAAAACTTTTTTTTAGTAGCCGTCCCCTAAAAAATGGCCCCAAAAAAATGCCGTCCCCGAAACTCGTCCCCCTGTCCCTGCCCGTCCCCGTCCCTGAAATTTGGGGGAGCATAGCCCCAATCCCCTCTCTTGAAGCATCACACTCCAACTCAAATGGCTTGGAGAAATCTGGGATTGCCAACATAGGGCAGGTAGACATCAACTGCTTGAAGTGTTCAAAACACTTCTGTGTTGAATCCGACCATATGAATGCTCCCTTCTTGGTCAAATCTGTGAGTGGAGCTGCAGTTTGTGAGAAACCCTTAACGAAACTCCTATAGAAGCAACATAGCCCAAAGAACCCCTTAAGTTGAGTGAGATTCGTTGGTGTAGGCCATTCCATGATAGCCCTTATCTTTTCTGGATCAACCCTCACACCATCTGCACTGATAATGTGACCAAGGTAAAGCAACTCAGTCATGCTGAAGTCACATTTGGACTCCTTGGCATACGGGGATTCACTCTCCAGGATGCTCAACACCTCCTCCAGATGCCTCATGTGCTCTTCCCATGTTTTGCTAAAGATTAGAATGTCATCGAAGAAGATCAAAACAAACTTCCTCAACTGTTTCCCAAATATCTGGTTCATGCAACTCTGGAAAGTAGCTGGTGCATTCGTCAACTCAAATGGCATCACCAAAAACTCAAAGTGGCTGTAATGACACTTGAAAGAAGTCTTCTCTATGTCCTCCTCTCTCATCCTGATCTGGTGATACCCTGATCTCAAATCTATCTTTGAAAAGTAGCAAGCCCCGCGAAGCTTATCAATCAACTCATCGATGCGAGAAATAGGATACCAGTTTTTTATAGTTTTCTTATTCAGGGCATGGTAGTCAATGCACATTCGAATTGTCCCATCCTTCTTCTTGACAAGAACAACTGCAAAAGTAAATGGGCTCTTACTAGGTCTGATGTGCCCCATCTCTAACAGCTCCTTAATGGTCTTCTCTATCTCATCCTTGAGTCTCTTAGGATGACGATAGGGTGTAGTAATTACTGGCTTGGACCAATCCTCTAATTCTATGACATGCTCAATCCCTCTATCTAGTGGCACTCCTGGTGGTATACTTCCAAACACCTTGTTGTGCTTGGTCAACAATCTCTGAATATCTGGATGATAGTTGCTCTTTGGCTGTTGCGGAGCCTTTGGCATGATTAGGCACTCAGCTGCCCACTCTACCTGGTCATGTCTCAACATTCTTTCCATTCTCTTAAGAGAGACTAATTGAGGTCTTCCATTTGATAATGCTCTAAGTACAAACTTTTTGCCATTTGATTCAAATTTCATCTCCATATTTCGCAACTTCATGGTGAATTCTCCAATGGTCATCATCCAGTGCATGCCTAAGACCACATCTGTGTCACCAATACCAACGACATAGAAGTCATCCTTGAGCTCATACTCCCCAAGTCGTATGCTCAATCCAGAAATCTTCCTGGTGCATGTGAGCTTGAAGCCATTTGCTACCATTACCTTGAAGCCCTTAAACTCCTCAGTCTTGAGCCCTCGTTTTGTAGTCAACCCCTCATCAATGAAGTTATGCATTGCACCTATATCAATAAGGGTGATGATGTGTTGTCCACCTAGGACTCCTCTAACTCTGAAAGAGCCAACTTTTTGGAAGCTAAAAAGTTGTGCCATCACTCCTTCACCATCACTACCTCCTTGGGATGAATTTTCATCATCGCTGTCCTCCCTATCAGATGGCTGATCTAATTTTTCAGAATTGGATTCCTCAGCAGAAAAATATTCTATTTGCTTTGCCTTTGCCTTTTTAAGGCATCTATGTGATGGATCCTATGGTTTTCTACAATGGAAGAAAAGCTTCTTTCTCCTATACTCGTTTAGCTGCTCATTGTTCAGCTGAGTTGTCTTCTCTCTTGGTTGATTAGTATCCCTCTGAAAAGGCTTCTTGTCTTTGTCTTTCTTGTATGGAAATCCCTTAGACTGGTATTTGCTTCTGGATGAAGAAGACTCCATGTCCCTAGCCTTTTTCATGGCTTCATGTAGAGAAGGGGGATTTAGGCCTTTGATCCAACCTCGCAAGGGATTGGTGAGTCCATCAATGAAAAGAACCATCAACATGCGTTCTGAAATGTCCGTCACCATCACCGACAGTTTCTGGAACTCTGATATATAACTCTGTAGGAGTCAAGGACAACACTGAGAGGGGGGGTGAATCGGTGTTGTGTGAATTTTTAAATCTTTTTCAAAATTTAACTTGCAGAGCACAAAGGAGAGAAAGCTATTATTGATTTGTCAACCACATATACACAAAACTAAGAATGAAGAAGGAGAACAAAACCTTATAAGCAACGTATTAACATACACACATACAGATGAAAACAATATGACACATAACACAAATTTGCACGAGTGGAAAACCCTCCTGGGGTATAAAAACCACTCCAAAACTGCCTCACTGGCTTAACCTTGAAAATATCTTTACAAGCCTCACTGGCTGATGTAAGTGTCTCACTGACAAATGGTCTTACCGACCTACAAGCCTCACTGGCATACTATTGTGCCTCACTGGCATTTCTTAATCAATTAGAACTAAAAATCTCATGTGCAAGAAGTGATTGCTGCTCAATCTGATTTGCACCATTCAAATCAACTCATCTGCAACATTCATTCCATCATTCCAATCCTCTGATATTTTATTCTTGAATCATCTAATTCACCTGATCATGGAAACATCTCTCTTTTATTACAAATTGGTTTTTCATATTTTATACATTCATCTGTATTAACAAAAAAAATTTCATCATTGATCTGCACCCTCAACTTCCTCAAATCAAAACACTTGTAGAGCCATTAAATATCATATGTCCTTTCACATTCAATTCTTCTCTGCTTTTTCAATTTGCCTGTTCAAATTCATCTTCAAGTTTTGCAAGATCCTTCATATTTCTGCAAAAGAATCTTATTCAAAAATATCATTTAACCTTCAACAAATTTTTGCCCTTGAAGGAGAAAAATAAAATCTCTTCATAAAAATAATCAATCTCCTCCTTTGCAATTAACATAAAATGATATCTATTTACCACAACCCCAACACATTTTTCTGACCCTTGACATCTGTAAAAATGACAAACTTGACCTTTCATTTTCTCCGATATTTCAATGCCCTATAGGAGAAAATAAAATCTCTGAACACTTTCATCTTAAAACAGAAAAACTCTGATATTCTTCCAATTTGTCTTTTTCATCTTCCTCTGCAAATAAAAAATCTTTATCTCCACAATTACAAAAAATTTCTCAAATCTCTTCATATCCACCATGTTTATAACATGCAAGAAATCCTGAACCAAACAGATTACTTCTCTGCAAAAATTGTCAATCATTTTTCTCAAACAAATCATCTGTATTAATAAAAATAATTATTAATCTTCATCTGCTCATTTGCATGTCCTTTCACCTGCAAAGAAAAAATAGTCTATTGCTTTTCTCCAATCAAATCATCTCATTTTTCTTTTTCCAAGATCTCCAAAAAACATTTTTATTCTTCAAATATCTTCTCAAAAATATAATCACTCTTTAAATATTTTGCTTTTCTTTCCATGAGATAATCCTTCATTTGATATGAGGAAAGAAAAAAAAACTTCCAAATAAATCTCCTTCATATTATTTGCTTTTATAGAAAGATGCCTTTATTTTTAATTATTTAAATGCAAAAATATCTTCATAAAAAAATTCCTTTCACAAAATCTGCCTTAAGAAAATTTTCTAATAATAAGAGCCTTCTAAAAAGGCATCCCCACTATCTCCTCCAATTTATATGATGGAGAGTCTTTTTTTTAAAAAAAATAGAACCTTCCCACAAAATTTGCCTTGTTTTAAATAGCCTTTTCGAAAATAAACTCCTCTTTTAAAATCCACGTGAGGGAGAGAGGGAGGCCCATTTTCTTTAAATAAAAAAACTTCATAAAGCCTCCTTTAAAAGCTCTTAAAAATCTCCCTTTAAAAGACTAAAATTAGTCTTATAAAATAGCCCTTTTAAAAAAGAACTTTTTTTCTTTAAAACAAAAAAAATCTTCACCCATATTAAATATTAATTTTTGATATTTTATTTATTTATTTATTGCTGCTCATAAACTTTAGGAGATGACCACTTGGAAAGGTAAAGGAACTGGTCACACATGTTATAAACCCCTTTAGCAGGTAACCCAACTCTTGACATCATGAAGCATGAACTTCTTAACATATATCAATGACATCTCTTTACTTTCCCAACACCATCACAACTTCAACACCATGACATCCTAAGATCCTGAAAGCGTGATGAACATGATTAAAGAAAAACCAATCTTGTTAGCTCTTGACTTCACTCAATTCTACAAATACCTTAACCAACCTGATGATGTACTTCTCAACTCAAATAAAAAATACTTGCATACAATACTCCAATCTTGACCTTATAATGACATTCTGTTCCACCAACAACTCAACAAGCATCAAAGCATAGATGAGATGAACAACATCACTGCAACCTATAAACTAATAAGCATTATACAAACCATATAAAGATGTCTTCTACCCCATTGAAACCAAGTGGACAACCTGTGAACAACATGGCTACATGAAACACACTTTGTCAACCAACTTTATATCACAAGATATATGCATTGCATCATATCTACATCAAATATGCATTGCATCATTTATGAACTGAAACAAGAGACAATCATATCAATCATATCAAACCATGAACATGATGAACAACCCCTGTCAATATCAACACCTTGTGAACCTGCAAAGCCTTTTGACATCAATGACAATCAATCTCCATCAAACTCTCCACTGAAGCCCACTGTTTTAGCTGTGTTAATTCCTTGAACTATAATTCAGGGTCCTTGTCAAACTTGTCTATCAGTCGTCCATTGAACTCTGCATAAGATGTAATCTGGCCATGGCCAAGGGTAATTTTCCCATGGTGCCACCACTCATGGGCAATGCCATCGAGATGCAGGGCAGCATATGTAATGGCCTCCTCCTCTGGCATAGGGCTAAGTTGTAGGAAGCTATCTAGCTTATGTACCCATGCTCTGGTTGTGGTCTTCTCTGACCCATCAAAATAAGGAATGTTCAGCTTATTCACCCTCTTTTGTAGCTCATAATTCTGCTGTCTACCACCCCGGTTGGGTTTGTGTTTCATCCTCAAGTCCGAATACTCACGGAATGGCATCTCGGCTCTAAACTCCTCATTGGAAGTCCGCCAATCTCTGATGATAACCTCCTGGAATTCAAGCTGTGTGCTGGGAATTAAGGTGTCTCAACCTTGGTAATTCCTTGTATTATTTTCATTGTATTTATTTATTTATTGCTTATGTTGTAAATTAATTTTTAAATTCATATTGTCATCTTGTGGGATGTGGCACGGTGATGTGTCATCCTACATGGAAGGTGACAACTTGTAATTTTGTTCTCACATGAGGAGATAGGCGTCCCACCTTGTGGTAGGAATATTTTGCCATGTGTCAGCATCTTGAATGTTGTGTAAGGGAATATTGACCGTAACGGTCATGACAGATTCCTATGACGAAGTTATGACATGTAAGAGTCGGAAATAGGAGATTCTATGACAGGTGAAGACATGTGTCGAAGAGCATCTTTGAAAAAGACATCTTTGGGCGCCCCAAGGTGGACTATGACACGTAAGAGAATATGCTATTTATAGCATGTGTATGACAGATTCTCTTATAGCTGTAAGTTGTAACTGCTATGATAGATTCTATGACGGTCGTAAGAGTCGTAAGAGCATCTGTCATAGCCCATTTTGGAAATAGGCGACCTCTTTGGGATGGGGTGTGTGGACAAGTGTCAGAAGCATCTTACAATGTTGACCAAGTGTCCATAGGCGCGGGTTTTGCGCCATTAGGCCAAGTTGGACACCCATTCCAAGATAGAGGCAATTTTGCCTTGTATTTTCTATATAAATAGGTGCTTGGAGGAGATGTATTACAGGTTTGACAGGTATTGTTATGTTGCCGGTTCGTCTCCAGATACGAGTGTCGAAGACTCCTGAGAGCTTGCATTGCAAGTGTATTGTAAACCATTTCAGTTTTGTTAATACATTGTGCAGGTTTTGGAGTGTGAGGTTTTTCACCTGATAAGGGTTTTCCCCACGTATATCTTGTCTCTCTTCTTCTGTCTCACTTTCTTGTTTATGTGTTTGCTGCAATATCTCTGTTATCTCTGTTAGTGGGTTTAACATTGTTGTAATAGTAAGGATAAAATTGAATTTGCACTCTCCTCCCCTCATTAGATTACTGTAGGAAGCGATTTCCGCACATGTAGCTTCCTTTTAGTTGGTTTCAGAGCTTGATCACCTTTGGTCCTAGTTGTTGGGTAGGGGTTTTTTGAGCTGATGTTAGGTTGAGTGGGAGTGTTGTGCAGAGTATTATGTATCTTGTTGCAGCAAGGAGATGGCAACCACATCTGGAAGGTTAGAGGTTGAGAAATTCAATGGCACTAATTTCGAGTTGTGGAAATTGAAGATGGAGGACCTACTTGTTGATCGTGACCTATGGGAAACGGTATCCGGTGTAAAACCCGCAGCAATGCAACAAACTGATTGGGATCTCAAAGATCGGAAGGCTAAGGATCTCATAAGTTTCGTTGACTCTGTCCTGTTGAATGTCCATGAGGAGAAGACAATGAAAGATCTTTGGAAGAAGTTGGGTGATGTTTATCAGGCCAAGTCCTTGGTAAACAAACTTTTTTTGAAAAAGAAGTTGTTTGCTTTGAAGATGGAAGACGGAGGATCTGTTGCGGATCACATGAATGCTTTCAACATGATCGTTGCACAGTTGACATCTGTGGGTATGAAAATGGAGGAGGATCATTGCATGACCCTGCTTTGTTCTTTGTCAGATTCGTGGGATCATCTTGTAATGGCTATCGGAAGCACCACTACCACCTTTAAGATGGAAGATGTGGTGTCCTCGCTGTTATCTAAAGAAATGTGGAAGAAGTCTTTTGAGGCAGCCAAAGAGGCTCTTGCGGTTCGTGGAAGACCCAAAGAGAAAGGGAAGAAGAAGGACAAGAAAGCTGAGAAGGGCAGATCCAAATCCTGTGGGAGATCTAAATCTCCTGGAAAGTCCAAGGCTCTCTGTTGGAACTGTGGAAAAATCGGGCATTTTCGAAAGGAATGCAAAGAGGAGAAGAAAAAGAAGAAGAAAGCTCCTGATTTAGATTTTGACAAGTCACAAGATGACGGTGATGCCTTCATCGCAGCCCTGGCCACCCATGCATCTGATGATGTGTGGATTGATTCTGGTGCATCATTCCACATGACCTCGCATCGAGACTGGTTCACGAAATATGAAGAGTTTGATGGTGGAAGAGTGTACCTAGGCGACGAATCTCATCTGAAGATTGTTGGTCGTGGAAGAGTCTCAATCCAATTCCCTGATGGACGAGTGAAGGGGATCACTGGAGTTATGCACATTCCACGCCTTGCACAGAACCTGCTTTCTGCATGTTGAATGATGTAGGTGTGCAGGTTGTCTTTTCGAAGGATGGATGCAAGATGACTAGAGGATCTATGGTGCTTGCGAAGGGTACTCAGAAAGGTACTCTGTTTCAGTTGGAGGCATGCACTTCACAATGCAATAGTTCTTCTGACTCAAAGAAACGAGTTGCAGTCACTTCATCCCCACCATCTGAACAAGCAGTGAAGAAATCTGTTGTAACTAGTTCTGATGGTAGTGTATATGCTATGGAAGCTAAGCTTCCTTCTGAAAAGACTATGTTATGGCATTTGAGATATGGCCACATTGGTGACAGGGGTCTGCGTACTCTGAAAAATAAAAACCTCGTTGAGGGGTTAAATGATTGTAATCTCGAGTTCGACTTTTGCGAACATTGCATTTATGGAAAACAAAACCGTGTTCAGTTTTACTCTAGTTCTCACAAGTCTTCTGGTGTATCGGGTCTTATTCATTCTGATTTGTTTGGTCTTGTTAATGTTCCTTCGATTTCAAAATCTGTATATTTTGTATCTTTCATAGATGATTATAGTAGGACATGGGTTTATTTTATCAGAAGCAAGACTGAAGTCTTTAGTCGGTTTAAGGAGTTTAAAGCCTTTGCTAAAAATTAGACTAGTAAAAAGATTAAGTGTTTGAGAACTGACAACGGTGGTGAGTTTTGTTCGGCAGAGTTCGATAAGTTCTGCAAAGAGCAAGGGATTGAACGGCATAAGACAACTCCATATACCCCGCAGCAAAATGGAGTTGCAGAGAAGATGAACAGGACACTGATGGAGAAGGCTAGGAGTATGCTTAGTGGAACAAGCCTTGAACAAACGTTTTGGGCTGAAGCTGTTGCCACTGCTTGCTATCTAGTAAACAGATCTCCTACATCAACTCTTGTTGGTAAGACACCTATGGAGGTGTGGTCTCGTAAGAAGCCTTCAATTAGACATCTTCGTGTTTTTAGTTGTGAGGCATATGCACGTGTCTAGGGAGAAATGGTCTAAATTGGAGAACAAGGCTGTTAAATAGTTTATGATCATTTTCATGGTGATTTGGAGGAAGAAATCTACATGTCACAGCGAGAGCATTACATAGTGAAAGGTAAAGAAAATTTGGTTTGCAAATTGAAAAAGTCTTTGTATGGTTTGAAGCAGTCTCCTAGGATGTGGTACTTGAAGTTTGATGCCTTTGTGTTGTCAATTGGATTTGTGAGATCGAAATCGGATCACTGTGTGTATTATAAGTTTGATGGTGATCGTATTCTCATTGTTGCATTATACGTTGATGATATGTTGCTCATTGGGAAGGGTAAGAATATGATTTCTGATTTTAAGTCTCAGTTGGCAGCAGAGTTTGAAATAAAAGATTTAGGGGCAGCCAGGTACATTCTAGGAATGGAAATCAGAAGAGACAGAACTAACAAAAAACTTTGGTTAAGCTAGAGTAAGTATGTGAAGACCATGTTGGATAGGTTCAGCATGGCAGATTGTAGACCATTGTGTGTTCCTGTTTCATTGGGGACAAAGTTGTCTGTTAATGATTGTCCAAAATTTCCTAGTGAGGTGGAGGACATGAGCAGAGTACCTTATGCTAGTGCTGTTGGCAGTTTGATGTATGCTATGGTCTTCACAAAACCGGACATTGCCCAAGCAGTGGGAGTCCTTAGTCAATTTATGGCTAATCCTGGACGGGTACATTGAGATGTAGTTAAGCGAATGTTCAGATATTTGAGGGGTACTTCTGAGTATTCCATTTGCTATCATGGCAATGCTACAGAACCTCCGCATTCAGTTTGTATTCGTGGATTTGTGGATTCTGATTGGGCAGGTGACATTGACAGCAGGAGATCCACCAGTGCAGATGTGTTCACAATGTTTGGTGGGGCAATTAGTTGGATGAGTAAGCGACAACCTGTGGTTGCTTTGTCCACTACAAAAGCTGAGTATATGGCTGCAACTCATGCTTGTAAGGAAGCCATTTGGCTTAAGAGATTGTGTTCAGATATTGGTGTTGATGTATGACAGATTACGATTTGTTGTGACAGTCAGAGTGCGATTTGCCTTGAGAAGAATCTAACTTTCCATGCCAGAACAAAGCATATTGATGTACAGTTTCACTTCGTGCGAGACATGGTAGAGGATGGGTGTAATGTCCCTTTTTTGGCGCATAGGATTTTGTGCGCATTTTGGCTTGTTCCTAGTCCCTTAGTGGCTATCCGACATGTTTGGGAGAACTCCAATGTTCTTGGAGTGGCCACAGATCAGTTTTACAGAGCACTTGGTTATGGCTTTGAGCTCAGATGGTGCTTATGATCATTGTGATACTTTTTGATGTTTGATCGGGTTCCCGGTTTGCTCTCCAAGATTCTTGGAGAAGCCGTCTATTTTTGGAAAGTCGCCCGGGAAGCATCATTCATCTTCCCAAACATCATGGAGTATGTTGGTATGCTTAATTTTACAGTTTGGTGGTGTTTGGGATTTTCTGCAAAATGGTGTTATTTAATGAGCTATTTTAATTATTATTTTCACTTAAGCTCCTAGGGGTGAAAATAATTAATAAAAATCTAAGTGTTATAGCTCGTTGGAAAGAGGAAGAAAAGTTTTAAATCATGGATGCATCATTTTGGGGCCTTGCGAAGCAGATATTTCCTTTATTTTGATAAAGGGGTCTTTAAAGCTAAAAAGAGCTTTTAATTAAGAATGGTGACTTTAAGTTGTGCACACATAATGAATTATTTTATATTGTTTGAGGAGAAATATGAAGGGATAAAAGAAATAATATTTTATTTCCCTCAAAAAGTTATAAAAAGAGGAGTTGGGCTCATCGTTTTGGACATGCTTGGATTTGTATTGTTACTCTGCTGGAATTGAACCTGCGTGTTCTTCCATATTCTCTTGAGGACGAAAACCCTCTCGTAGAATGCTCTTGAGGACGAAAACCCTCTTGAGGTTTGTTGTGATTTCATATAGGAATCACTAGTGTGCTGAAGGTGGATTGGGAGCAAGCTCATACAAAGTTTGTCGTGGAGCTTAATGGAGTTGATTGATTTTGTGTAGTTTTGTGTGTGGATCAGTTTTGTAGTATTGATATGTGATTTAGATCATTTTTGGAGTGTTTTTGAAGTGTCTTTGTGGAGTTTGGTTTGTTTCCTGACATGGCCGTACTATGATGGCCGTACACTGCAGTAAGAAATCGATGGTCGTTGGAAATTATTGATGTTGTTGTTGGGAATCAAATTGTTTGTGTTATTTTTGTCTGCCCTAGATGCACATTTTAAGAATAGTATGAAGAAGTTTGGTGGAGTATTGTGAATGCTATGAACAGCCGTACCTGTCCTGGCCGTACGGCCCTGTTAAGAGATAATTAATAGTTGTTGATCAATATTATTGCTGTTTGTGTGATGTAAGTGCTCAGAATTATTGGTATGGGTTTAATAATCAGATCTAGATAGTTTCCTGGGTGAATATCAGATGTATATAATGTTTGATGTGTTTCTAGCTTCTTTCATGGCTGCCGTACAGTCTGGTACAGTCAGCAAAATTGAATAAATTGTGATCAGCAATGTCTTCTTGTAACTTTCAGTCAGGGGCAGTATGTGGTATTTGTTTAAAGGGATACTAATATGTTGTGGTATTTTGTGGTGAGTTTGATGTTCATTAAAGAGAGGTTGAACACTTCCAGAACCACCATAAAGTCATAAAGGCAGTCTGTTAACAGAAATATACTCAGTTTGCAATGATCATTGGCATGATATCATCTTGGGCAGTTTGTGTTGATGGTGTTCTTTAATACTAATTTCATATGCAGGGTTTCCTATGTTTCCAAGGCATGCAATGCTGATATGCTGATCTAATGCATTTTTCTGAGTAGTTGGCTGTTTGATACTTCATTTGTAATCAATTCTTATTTGTAACTCACATAATATCCCCTGGATGGTTTACCGCCAGTGAGGAGAAATGAACCTTTCTTATTTGCTCTCACCCACTGAATAAGTGGAGTATTCCCACTGAATAAGTGGATGGCTTTGTAACTTTTTCATGTTTGCTTATTTACCCACTGAAAGTGGTGAATTCCCACAGTTTGTGGATGCCTGCATATGCAGATGAATGTTTAATTGTTTGCACAATGTTTTAATTTGTAATCCAAAGCACATTATGCTCTCACCTCACCTAGTTGGGATCTTGGTGATCAGAAGTGTGGAGGAGTTTAGTTGTGCTAATACTGTTTATCATTGTTCTATATTTTGAAAAAAAAAAAATATAGGGGTAGTACATTACAATGGGAAGGTAAATTTGGAGAAGGTAGATACTTTGAAAAATGTTGCAGATGCATTGACGAAGCCAGTGGGCGCAGAGAAGTTCAGATGGTGTTCGGAGTCTATAGGCCTCTCGGCCTATAGCAGTTAAATCCTGTTAATTCTATTGGCTCTTATAAGGTGTTCGACAAGTGGGAGAATGTTAGGAATTAAGGTGTCTCAACCTTGGTAATTCCTTGTATTATTTTCATTGTATTTATTTATTTATTGCTTATGTTGTAAATTAATTTTGTCATCTTGTGGGATGTGGCATGGTGATGTGTCATCCTACATGGAAGATGACAATTTGTAATTTTGTCCTCACATAAGGAGATAGGCGTCCCATGTTGTGGTAGGAATATTTTGCCATGTGTTGGCATCTTGAATGTTGTGTAAGGGAATATTGACCGTAATGGTCATGACAGATTCCTATGATGAAGTTATGATATGTAAGAGTCGGAAATAGGAGATTCTATGATAGGCGAAGACATGTGTCGAATAGCATCTTTGAAAAAGGCATCTTTGGGCGCCCCAAGGTGGACTATGACATGTAAGAGAATATGCTATTTATAGACTGTGTATGACAGATTCTCTTACAGCTGTAAGTTGTAACTGCTATGACAGATTCTATGACGGTCCTAAGAGTCGTAAGAGCATCTGTCATAGCCCATTTTGGAAATAGGCGACCTCTTTGGGATGGGGTGTGTGGACAAGTGTCAGAAGCATCTTAGAATGTTGACCAAGTGTCCATAGGCGTGGGTTTTGGGCCATGAGGTCAAGTTGGACGCCCATTCCAAGATAGAGGCAATTTTGCTTTGTATTTTCTATATAAACAGGTGCTTGGAGGAAGAGATGTATTACAGGTTTGACAGGTACTGTTATGCTGCCGGTTTGTCTCCAGATACGAGTGTCGAAGACTCCTGAGAGCTTGCATTGCAAGTGTATTGTAAACCATTTCAGCTTTGTTAATACATTGTGTAGGTTTTGGAGTGTGGGGTTTTTCACCCGATAAGGGTTTTTCACCCGATAAGGGTTTTTCCCACGTATATCTTGTGTCGCTCTTCTTCTGTCTCACTTTCTTGTTTATGTGTCTGCTACAATATCTCTGTTATCTCTGTTAGTGGGTTTAACATTGCTGTAATAGTAAGGATAAAATTGAATTTGCACTCTCCTCCCTTCATTATATTAGTGTAGGAAGCGATTTCTGCACACCTAGCTTCCTTTCACTGTGTGGGTTTGTGTTCCGGTGCATTGTTTCGGGGGGTAAAGGTAGGTATACCGGGTCTATCATAAGTTGTATGCTGGCTGACTCCTTTGTTATTAACAGATGCTTCTCCATCATTTCTCCTATCCTCTTCATCTCTGTACATGTTCTTGTCATCATTGTTGCCTCCATTATTCTTCCGGTTCTTGTCATTGTTATTGTTATTATTATTGTTATTATTTCCTGCATTCCCAATGACCTGATGTGCTATAAGGTCATAAAGATGATTAAAATTATTTTGCAAGTCTCGCTGCCCCCTAGCCAAATCATTAAGTATATCCTTGGTGCTGGGTTCCTCTCGGTCTATGTCACCCATCTCAACCACTACGAAATCAGCACCTGCAAAGGGGTCTATATGCGGAGGTATTGTAAGATCTGGCTGTGACCTGTTTTTTCTAAGGTAGTATTGATGTGTACCCGGCTGCATCACTCAATACCCACTTTGCATGTTTCAATCTGACCTCACAGGATGGCAAGATTATCTGTGCTCTGATACCACTGTAATATGCACCTATCCTATAGGGTTTTTATGCCAAGTTTTTTTGTTTTTTATTTTATGGTTTCACTGCTGAATGTGTTTCTGGTTTTTTCTTGTGATTTGCATGTAATATTGAAATATGGAAATGAAATACAATGCATGCAACAATACCCAGAAAATATATAGCAGAGATACACAAAATAATGAATACCTAGATCATAAAATTGCTCAAATATAATTACGGTGACATACCATTTGCATTTCTTCAAACTTGTAATTCTGATATACATGAACCAGCAAGGGTTTGATATGAAATATTCTCCGAATGCACTAATCTTCAAGAAATCCTCCGGTATGATGTTATAGATCAATGACAAGGCCTAAGACGCCTCAAATGCAAGTGATAGGTGCCACAAAATGGGAGAGTTCACTCCCTAGAAACCCCACACACTTTTGCTGCTGCTGTACGACCTGTTGTGAGGTCTGTCACAGCAGAAAACTACCAAAATCTCCCTCAAACTGTTGTGGAAATATAAATAAACCCTGTCATGGCAGATATAGGTGTTTGACGCCCAATATGGAGGTTGTAAACTGCATATAACACCTTCCACAAGTCACTGCAACATGATACGACCCTGCTGAAGGAGTACAGCTAGCATGGAATACAAAATTAGTCCCAACAAAGTTCACAAATCTCTTCAATCTGCAATGCAATGGTCTTCAATGGCTGCTCACAAAGAGATTGGATATAACCCCATCAAAAATCTGTCAATAAATATCTGGAATGAACACCAGCGTAGTTCCTGAGTGAAACCACCAGCATACCCTCTTGATGCTATCTCTCAAGCATGAAGAGACTGATCTTATAGAGGTTATCGTCTTTGCAAAACCCTTGATTCGCAACAAAGCCAAAGCTTCAAGCTCTCACGACAAGTTGAAAAGAGTGAATGAATAATCCAAAATGGGTCCTCTTTTTTCCTTTTGTCTCTCACCCAATGCCCAAGAGGAATTCTTTTTTATTATTTAATATTTTATAACTTAATTCCCTTATGTCCTAATGAAAATGGGTGTCCACATTCTCTAGCACTTTCACTTAAAAACACTTATATCTTCCCTTTTTACAACATTACTTTATAATATAAAGTAACATGTAACTATTAGACTTCTAAGTTAAATCTTCAATTTAACTTATTACTCGACATTAATATTTAATTCCTCGATCCACTCAAATGCCATGTAAAGTGTGCTAGATACTCCAACCGGCCAAGCTAATTATAAAAAGTCTGGTAAACTCCACTAGTGACCGCCTGCCTAACTTACTATAAATAGTAAGTCCTAGTAAAATGTGACCAAAGAGGTTCCCTAACCAACCTTCATTAGCCTACGAGAACCCTAGAATAGGCTAACTGCTCCACCTGTCGATTTGGGCTAAGAAGGGGACATTACAGTAGGGTTAACAGGTTGTATTTACACTAGTTGCGTTCTATTGCATTAAGGGTTCATTATTTTGGCAGTCATTTACTAACATTGTTAAAGAGATTTATATTACATTATTTGTAATTAGCGATCTCAAAATTAATGAGAAAAATACATATTTCAAAATTCATGTTGTACACTCTCATTTACTTTCAAGCTCACTTTCTATGCAATTAGTATGGCTTTAAATGTAAAAAACATCACTTATTTCTCTCTTTTTTAAAAAAAAATTTTTATTGCATTTTTTGGGTTTCCCGATTTTTTCCCGGTTTTTTTCCGATAATGTCCCGAGAAATTGAAAATATCTTCTTTTGGGATGCCGAGAAATTCTCGAGAACGATATTTGCTTCTGAGTCTTCACATTTCATATGGCACTTCCAGTGATTATATCAGAGTAGCACAACAGAAGTTTGGAGGCTTGTGGTGGTGCTTCAGGGATCACACTCATCACATGTTCTTCGATACTTCGGACTGGACCAGCTATTGCTTCTCAAGGAGTGGCATCTTGGGAGCTTTAGGGGTCATGGCACTTGTGGTTGCGAGCATACTTTATGGAGGATGGTGCTTGGTGGGACTCGGGGATGTATGGTTTCAGCAGTGGGAGTTCACTTTGCATTGCATTCTTCCATCTCTTTTTGAAGGATGCAACCACCGGTGGATGATTTGTACGGCCACCGGGCATGCGGGCAGATGGAGATACATGTCATTTGACATTATCTCACAGCATACATACTTGCCATTGCTTGAGGACAAGCAATTCCGAGAAGGGAGGACTGTAATATCCCCATTTTTGGAATGGTCGCCAATTGACTTGATTTGGGCCTTTCACCTCACTCCGGGACATTTGGAGGATATCATGAGTAATGGAGATGACTTCTCACATTGGTATGTTGTTTTTGGTGCATTCATTGGGGATATGGAGATTTGTCTTCCTCGCAGTCAACTATTTGGAGGGCCTTTCATATAGAGTTTGGACTTCATCATATGTTGTATGGATGCTATCATCACATCTTGGGATGCTTTCATATGGATACCTTGCTTGGGGCGACATGACATCATCATGGAGATCATTCCTCACCTTGGATATAATCATGGAGATCACTATTCACTTGGGTGAAGAACTAACATTATTCACATGCCTCTCTTAGGCGCTCTCCTTGAAGGAAAACACATTACACATGGGTCGGCCCTCTTGAGAGGGAAAATTGTAATTTAAACATGCACTAACTACCTAGGTTGGTGTAATGTCCCTTCCTTAGACCGCCCAGACTTCAGCAGAGGTTGACCTACTATTGGGTTTCCGTAGGTCAATAGGTTGGTTAGGGAACCCGACCAAGGGTGTTGGAGCTTTGCAGGGAACCTTTCGAGACCTTCAGTTTGATGTTAGATGATGATTTCAAGAGTTGAATTGAAAACACTAAAGGTTTGCCTTGATGTGAATAGTGAAAGTGAATAGTAACAGCAAATTAGAAGGAGAATAGTGAAAAAGTTCCCATCCTAGTAGTAACAATGTTGTTTTTAAAAGATGGTGTTTCTTTTTCATGAAGAGGTGACCCTCAAGGTGGGTGTACCCTTTTAGTGGGAATGTTTTATTGATATTAGTGGAAAATGGAGATGGAATCTATAAAGTAATGAATGGGGCTCTCTTTTGGGCATTCAATTATCATTTTCTTAAAACACAAGTGCAGGTTTGGAGCTCTGGATAGAGTTTTCAGCAGGTTGCAGCTCTTCTGAGGACGAAAACCCTTAGAGGACAGTGGATTGGACGACAACCCAGTTCACATTACAGGGAAATCTACACTGGGTTTCCGTTTGGGCGTCATTGGACTTATTTACAGGTTGTAATTGCAGCTGGAGTGATTGCAGCAGTGGATTATCAGGGTATAAGTGCAGATTGGGTCTACTTACCAGCATATATCCTTATTTTAGAACCTTTACCAGCTGGCCGTACACAACAGGAGTCATATTCAATCAAATCCTAGCTGGGAATTGGGGTTTCAGCAACTACATATTCCATAATTTATGCATTGGTTCCCGGGTATGTGATTGTCATTGGGATAGTTTAATATTGCATTTCATAGAGGTCTTTTGATTGCTGTTATAGTCTGATTTAGTGGAAATCAGACCTCTGAATTTGTAATCAGATTTGATATAATCAGTTTAAAGGGGTCCCTTTGATGTGCAAGTGTTGTCTTTTAATTATTCAATAGTTCTCTTCCATGTTTCTATGGTTTCCTTATGATTTGGTCCTAAAACAAACAATCATTTAAACTCAAACATCAAACAAATCAGCACTCAAGCAAAGACACCAACTTACACTTCGCTGGTCAAAGACAAAAATTGAAACAAACAAATCAGCAGATTCCAAAAAAAATCAGAAAATTTCAGATCAAAATTGGTTAGGGATCTTTCAGTGGTATCAGAGCCATGATCTTGCCAGCTTGAGGGTGTTTTGTTCAGCTCTATGCATCCCAGAGAGGTGGGTCCACACAGGTATTATACTCGTAGAAGAACACATATACAATTTGGGGTTGACACTGGTATTCAGGGTACAACTATGGGGGACAGCCATGAGGGCAGTAGAAGTCCTCGTCAAAGGGAAAGACAGAATCCGCAAGAGGATATTGACCGTGACCGTGAGGTATTCAGAACTCTTGTTAATACACAACCAAGGATTGTACAGGCATTAGACAGACTTCAGAATACCCTTGACATAATGGATATGGGTCGGCGTAGGGATAGACATAGCAGACATGGCAGACGTGATAGGGTTGACAGGTCTATTTCAGTTGCAGACAGCCGTGAGAGTAGTAGGGCTCCCTCATCGATGGATAGTGTTCTTGGTTCTCCTAGGCGTGACGGGACTCATTCACGCACAGCTGATAGGCCCATGCAGCCGCATTTTCCTCCTAGAGATGAGCCACCCCCAGTTGATCCGCTTGGGGGTGTGGAGTTCCAGGATACTGTTATGGCAGCAAATGATGAGTGGACACGTCTTCCAGCGCATGTTAGAGAGGCCTTCCCTTTACATCAGTATTGTTCCCAGCGAAGAGATAGCATGAGAAACCGTGGTGGTAGGGGGCAACAGCAAAATAGTGACCTCCATCGAGCTACTAGCAAGCTCACTATATCTTCCTTCGATGGTAGTGAGAAGATCACCGCCCGAGCTTGGGTGCACAAGCTTGACATCTACCTTTCACTTAAGCTGATGCCTGAGGACGAGGCCATTTAGTTTGCAGTACTACATTTGGAGGGTATAGCTTATGAGTGGTGGCATCATGGTTTGGTTACCCAAAACCATAGACTTATTCATTCTTACAGGGAGTTCACTGAGTGGCTGATTGCCAAATTTGACCGTAAGGATGTTGAGTTGTACTATAGGGATTTAGCATTATTGCGACAGACTGGACACGCTGAAACTTACATTAATGAGTTTCAACGCATTGCTGTTATGGTTCCTGAGATGCTAGAAAGACGTGTGGTGATGCTCTTCATAGAAGGATTACATGACAGATTACGGGGTTTGGTCAAGGCTCTTAAGCCTAAGACTTTACATGAGGCTATTCAGATTGCACTAGACCTTGATACTTCACCACCTCCTACTTCTTATCAACAGAATAAGAAGTTCTCCAAAGGTTCCAAGCCTTTTCAGAGATTTTCGACACAGCATAGGAGTGCACCACCTCCCCCCAGGATGGACCAGGAGACACGTAATGAGTTAAGGAGGTAGAAGCTATGCTTCACATGTAAGGAACCTTGGGAGCCTGGACATCGATGCCTTGGGAAAGGCAAAGTGCATCTCATTGAGATTGTGTCTGATGTGGAGGATGAGCATATACATGATATTGATTTAGAGGGCAGCAATGGTGAGGACGAACAGGAGGCCCCACAGGTGGAGCTTGGAGTGGGTGACACATCAGATACACCCAATCCTGTTATTGCCACCCTTTCAGGAGTCCCCAGATACCATCCCTTTCTCTTAAAGGGAGTAATTAAGGGTCAACGTGTGACTTGCCTTGTTGACAGTGGTGCCACGCACAACTTTATTGATGAGGGACTGGTTGCTAAGCGAGAATTGCAGGCAAAGGATTTCCCTGGTTTCAGTGTGACAGTAGTAGATGGGCTTTCTATGCAGTGCACCAGGGTAGTTCCACAGCTTAGTATACAGTTGGGAGATTATGCCTTGACCGATGATTTTTATGTTGTGGGTTTGGGTGACATTGATGCAGTGCTAGGTGTCCAATGGTTGCAATCACTTGGCAGATATATACAGGATTTCCAGAGGAGGGAGCTGGAGTTTATAGTTGGGGGTAAGAAGATTGTGTTAAAGGCTCTTTCTAATGGTGGACCCATGGTGGTTACAGCATGTAGGATGGAATCCATTTTCAGGCATGGAGATGTGGTGTGGGCAGCACAGTATTTTATTTCATCCAAGACACCTTCTTCACAGGATGACCAGCCATTCCACATTGATGTCCAGACAGTATTGGACAAACATGGAGTAGTATTTGGTGATATTCCTTGTGGTAGACCTCCTGACCGTGGATTTGAGCACGTGATAGAGTTAGAGGAGGGCGCCAAGCCTGTGATTACCACTCCTTATCGTCATCCTAAGATTTAAGGATGAAATAGAGAAGACCATCCATGAGCTGCTGTATATGGGGCACATCAGACCTAGTTCTAGCCCCTTTGCTTCTTCTGTGGTGTTAGTGAAAAAGAAGGATGGCACTATGCGTATGTGCATTGATTACCGTGCATTAAACAAGAAAACAATCAAGAACAGATATCCTATTCCGCGCATAGATGAGTTATTGGATGAGCTTCATGGTGCGGTGTATTTCTCAAAGATTGACCTTCGATCAGGGTACCATCAGATTCGAGTGCGTGAGGACATACATAAGACAGCATTCAGATGTCATTATGGGCACTATGAGTTCTTGGTGATGCCTTTTGGCCTTACTAATGCACCTGCTACTTTCCAATCATGCATGAACCATATATTTAATAAGCAGCTACGTAAGTATGTACTTGTGTTCTGCGATGATAAATGGATTTACAACAGGAATTGGGAGGAGCACATGAGGCATCTGGATGAGGTTCTTGGCATTATGGAAGCCCAGTCTCTATTTGCCAAGATGTCCAAATGTGAATTTGGACTTACAGAGATCTTGTACTTGGGGCATGTGATTGGTAGTGATGGGGTCAAGGTACATCAGGAAGAGATTCAGTCCATCCTTGATTGGCCATCACCTAGGAACATTTCAGAGTTGAGGGGTTTCTTAGGCCTATGTGGTTATTACAGGAGATTTGTGAAGGGGTATTCACAACTTGTGGTCCCTTTGACAGATCTCACATGAAAGGGTGCATTCATATGGACAGAGGTGGTACAGGTTGTATTTGATAAGCTCAAGCAGGTCATGAGTACTTGTCCAGTTTTGGCACTTCCAGATTTCTCTCAGCCTTTTGTGTTAGAGTGTGATGCATCCGGAGAGGGTATTGGAGCGGTCCTATGCAGAATCGTCATCCCATTGCCTACGAGAGTAGGAAGTTGAGGGATAATGAGAGATTGTATTCCACCTATGACAAGGAAATGCTCGCCATTATGCATGCTTTGGCGAAGTTTCGGCAATATTTGGTGGGTGGGAAGTTTGTGGTGAGGACTGACCACAACAGTTTGAAATATTTCTTGGAGCAGAAAGAGCTTAATGAGCGCCAACAGAAATGGGTCAGCAAGATACAGGCATATGATTTTGACATTGAGTATGTCAAGGGAAAAGAAAATATTGTTGCTGATGCACTTTCTAGGAAACCTACCGTGGCTGCACTTTGCTCTTTGAGTGAGATTTCAGCAGATTGGAAGTCTCAACTAATTGTTGAGTATTCCAAGAATCAGTTTGCATGTGAGATTATGGATGGCAGGATTCAGGATGATAGATACACGGTGATTGATGATGTTATCTATTATAAGAACAGGATTTATTTGGTACCTGGATCAAAACTGAAGAACAAGATTTTACGAGCCACCCATGACACACCAATGGCAGGACATCCTAGATATTTGAAGACATATCGGTAGGTGAGAGAAAGATTCTCATGGAAGGGCCTCAAAGATGATGTCTTGCGCTATGTACGTGAATGTGTGACTTGTCAGCAGAACAAGTCAGAGCATACTTTTCCGGCGGGTCTTCTGCAACCATTGCCTATTCCAGAGCAGAAGTGGGAAAGTATATCGATGGACTTCATTACTGGTCTTCCGAGAGTTCAAGGAAAGGATTGCATTAATGTGGTTGTGGATAGGTTGACGAAGTTTGCACACTTCTTTCCTATTGCAACCGACTTTACAACATCTTAGGTGGCAGAATTATTCTTTCGTGAGGTGTTTAGACTCCATGGACTCCCCAGAACCATTGTCAGTGATTGGGATAGCAGGTTTATGAGCATCTTTTGGCAGGAGCTATTCCGATTAGCAGGTACCGAGTTGACACCCAGTACTAGTTACCACCCTTAGACAGATGGATAGACGGAGGTAGTTAATAAGTGGGTTGAGGGTTACTTACGTAACTACATTTCAGGACAGCAGAAGGCTTGGGTGCGATGGTTGTATTTGGGCGAGCATTGTTATAATACCACATATCGCATGTCGATCGGTATGACTCCCTTTCGAGCGTTATATGGTTATGATACCTTCTCATTTGTGGACTTGGCATTAGGTGCTAGCAGAGCGCCTAGAGCTCAGGATTGGTTATAGGACAATCAGGATATCCTTAAGGTACTTAAGGATAATATTCAACATGCACAGAATCAACAGAAGATGTATGCTGATCGACATCGAGTTGAGAGGACCTTTGAGGTTGGAGATATGGTTTACTTGCGCCTACAGCTCTATAGACAGAGTACCCTCAAGAGGAGTGGGGCAGAAAAGCTCAAGCCTCGGTTTTATGGTCCATATAGAGTATTGAGGAGGATTGGTGAGGTCGCATATGAGCTTGTGCTACCTCCAGAGAGTAAAATACATAATGTATTTCATGTATCTTGCTTGAAGAAGGCTTTGGGACAACACGTTATATCTTCACCTATTTTGCCCCCATTAGATGAGGAGGGCCGATTAGTTTTAATCCCTGCAGAGATTCTTGACATGAGGGAGAAGAGGTTGCGTAGCCGAGTGATCAGAGAGTATTTGGTGTAATGGAGGGATTTGCCATTGGAGGATGCCACGCGGGAAGGAGAGATGATACTTCAGCATCCAGCTTTACAGTTGCTTGAGGGCAAGCAATCCCGAGAAGGGAGGGCTGTAATGTCCCTTCCTTAGACCTCCCAGACTTCAGCAGAGGTTTACCTACTATTGGGTTTCCGTAGGTCAATAGATTGGTTAGGGAACCCGACCAAGGGTGTTGGAGCTTTGCAGGGAACCTTCCGAGACCTTCAGTTTGATGTTAGATGATGATTTCAAGAGTTGAATTGAAAACACTAAAGGTTTGCCTTGATGTGAATAGTGAAAGTGAATAGTAATAGCAAATTAGAAGGAGAATAGTGAAAAGGTTCCCATCCTAGTAGTAACAATGTTGTTTTTAAAAGATGGTGTTTCTTTTTCATGAGGAGGTGACCCTCAAGGTGGGCGTACCCTTTTAGTGGGAATATTTTATTGATATTAGTGGAAAATGGAGATGGAATCTATAAAGTAATGAATGGGGCTTCTTTTGGGCATTCAATCATCATTTTCTTAAAACACAAGTGCAGGTTTGGAGCTCTGGATAGAGTTTTCAGCATGTTGCAGCTCTTTTGAGGACGAAAACCCTTAAAGGACAGTGGATTGGACGACAACCCAGTTCACATTACAGGGAAATCTACACTGGGTTTCCGTTTGGGCGTCATTGGACTTATTTACAGGTTGTAATTGCAGCTGGAGTGATTGCAGCAGTGGATTATCAGGGTATAAGTGCAGATTGGGTCTACTTACCAGCATATATCCTCATTTCAGAACCTTTACCAGCTGGCCGTACACAACAGGTGTCATATTCAATCAAATCCTAGCTGGGAATTGGGGTTTCAGCAACTACATATTCCATAATTTATGCGTTGGTTCCCGGGTATGTGATTGTCATTGGGATAGTTTAATATTGCATTTCATAGAGGTCTTTTTATTGTCATTTCATAGAGGTCAGATTTGATATAATCAGTTTAAAGGGGTCCCTTTGATGTGCAAGTGTTGTCTTTTAATTATTCAATAGTTCTCTTCTATGTTTCTATGGTTTCCTTATGATTTGGTCCTAAAACAAACAATCATTTAAACTCAAACATCAAACAAATCAGCACTCAAGCAAAGACACCAACTTACACTTCGTTGGTCAAAGACAAAAATTGAAACAAACAAATCAGCAGATTCCAAAAAAAATTAAAAAATTTCAGATCAAAATTGGTTAGGGATCTTTCAGTCGGCCATGAGGAAAAGAGGAGACAAAATGTGTATATATGCTCAATCAATTGGCATTCCAAAGGCATCATTCAAGCATTCATTCATTCATATTTAGAGAACAATCTCTAGGAGTGACTTGGGACGAAAATCTCAAGTCTTGGTGGGAGTTAGACGAAAACCTAACTTCTTCATAAGGAGGATTCTACGACGGGAGTCTACTTGTGCTTCACATCAAGGGCAAATTTGATATCAGCTTTGAGAGCATTCAAGGGTGGCGAAGCTGTCGAGAGTTGGAGTGAATTGGCTTAGAGGAAGAGCAAACCATATGTGAGGAGGGCGACTTGCATCTTGGGCTGCTAGGGTTTTATCTATAGCAGATTCTCATAGCAGATCAGCAGACCACCATTCACCTATCTTGAGAGCCTCTTCTTGGGCGATTTGTAACAACACTTAGGGTTTTAACCCTATACATTGGAGCGCCCTATTTGGGATTATTTATCCATGATTTTGGTATGTTTAATATGATTTATTTGGATTGTTCTGTAGCAACTGTTGTTATATGGAGCCTAATCAGACTCGGAGGTTAGATTTTCTCCACTTTTATTGGTGAGGTTTCCCCCTAAATTATTTAACGGGGGTTTGGGGGCAGCGAACCCAAGACGGGGTCAAGGGGCAGCGCCCTTGGTGTGCTCCCTGTCGCGATACAGGGCGGGGTCGAGGGGCAGCGCCCCCGCGAGGGCTTGGGGGCAGCGCCCCTGAAACCTCAAATGACTTTTATTATTTTATAAAGGCGTTGGGAGTTATTTTTCTATTGGCCGACATAAAAAAAACCCTTTTTTGTAACCGACATAAGTCTTGATAAAAATGGCTAAGGGTTAGGTTTTTCTGTTGATATTGTATTATAGCATTTGCAGTGGTATTGAGTTGCAAGGATGCTGGTTGTAATCGGTTTGATTTGCTGGATAATAATATTGGACTCTTTGTTGGTGGATGTAGCCCGAGTTTGGGTGAACCACGTTAAAAATTGTCTCTCGCTATTATTATTTCTGTGTATTTTTCATTCCTCTGTTTAATCTTTATTTGCATTTAATTGATATCTTCTGCATGCAATTCCTAACAAGTGGTATCAGAGTGGGTTGTGTTCGATTATCGTCTGTAGGAAGGTCTCACGGTTAAGTGGGAGCAATGGCGGACGAGGGTAAATTGAAGGTAGATAAATTCAATGGGTAGAACTATCAATTATAATCCTCTATCAGAAGGATTTTTGGAGGCCGTTGGAAGGAATAGCCAAGAAACCGGTAGCAATGATTGATGAGGATTGGGAACTTCTGGACAGAAAGGCACTGGAAACCATTCGGTTGTGCCTATCACCATCTTTGGCATTTAATATAATAGAAGCGAAGACAACAAATGAACTGATAAAAGCTTTGGCTAAATTGTATGAAAAACCCTCAGCCTCAAATAAGGTATTTCTTATGAAGTGTTTGTTTAATTTGAAAATGATTGAAGGTGGATCTGTGACAGATCATTTAAATGAGTTTAATATGATTGCTAGTCAGTTAACTTCTGTAAAAAGTGAAATTTGATGAAGAGGTGAGGGCTCTCTTGGTTTTATGTTCTTTGCCAGAAAGTTGGAATAGCTTGGTAATGGCTGTAAGTAACTTTGTCTCTGGTTCAAATACTTTGAAATTTGATGATGTTGTTGGTGTTATCCTTAGCGAGGAAATGTTATGGAAAAGCTCAGGAGGGTCCACATCAGGTAATGTTTTGAATGCAGAAAGTAGGGGCAGATCAAAGGAGAGAGGAAAAGGTTCTGGAGGTCATGGGAAGTCACGAGGACAATCAAAGGACAAGAGGTCCCAATCCAGAGGACAGAAGGATTACTGGTACTGTGAGAAACCAGGTCATCTGAAGAAAGATTTCTGGTCTTGGAAGAATAAAGGAGACAAACAAGAAGGCAATAAGGAGGCAAATGTGGTAAGTAATAAATTTGAAGATGATGCTTTGATTCTTTCCGTAGATAATGCTAATGATTCATGGGTTTTAGATTCAGGGGCCTCATTTCATGCTACGCTCCATAGAAGTTATTTTCTTGATTATGTCTAAGGGGATTTTGGGCTGGTTTATTTGAGAGATAACGAATCCTGTCAAATTGTTGGAAATGGAAGAATTAAGATTAAGTTGTAGAATATGAATCATTGGCTATTACAAGAGGTAAGGCACGTTCCAAGGCTAAGTAGGAATTTAATTTCAGCAGGGCAGCTAGGTGATGAAGGTTGCACAGTTATATTTAATGATAAAAATTGGAAGATTTCAAGAGGTGCTTTAATAGTAGCAAAAGGTGTGAAAGTAGGCACCTTATATCTTTGTACAGGTCATACTGTTCCTTCTACTTTAGTTATTGCAGAGAAAAAACAAACAGGTTCAGGAACAGTTGCTGCGGGTTCGTAGGAAGAGACTGAAACAGTTGCTGCAGGTTCTGAGACAACACTGTGGCATAACAAACTTGGGCATATGAGTGAAAAAGGTATGAAGGTACTTCATTCTAAGAAAGTTTTACCAGGTTTGAAACGTATTAATATGGATTTCTGTGAAAGTTGTGTATGGCAAACAAAAGAGAGTTAGTTTTCTCAAGGATGGGAAGTAAAAGAAAGATGAAAAGTTGGAGCTTGTGTATACAGATGTATGGGAACCGGCTCAGGTATCTTCTCTCGGTGGCCCTCGGTATTATGTTACATTCATAGATGATGCAACTAGGAAGGTTTGGATTTATTTTCTTAGGCAAAAATTTGATGTATTTGAAACATTTAAGAAATGGAGAAGCTTGGTTGAGAATGAGATGGGTAAAAGATTAAAATGTCTCAGATCTGATAATGGTGGTGAGTATTGTAGCAAAGAATTTCAGGATTATTGTTCCTTTAATGGAATTCGTAGGCAGAAAACGGTTCTAGGGACTCCACAAGAAAATGGAGTGGTTGAGCGCATGAATAGGACAATAATGGAGGGTGCAAGCAACATGAGATTGCTTGCTGGGCTGCCTTTAAACATGTGGGCAGAGACTGTCAATACCACTGTATATTTAATTAATAGAAGTCCTTAAGTTCCTTTGGGCTGTGGTATTCTAGAGGAAGCATGGACAGGTAAGAAGGTGAGTTATTTTTTTCTCAAAACCTTCGGATGTGAAACATTTGCACATGTAGATTCTAAAAATAGAACCAAGCTGGATGCAAAATCAAAAAAGTGTATCTTCGTTGAATATGACATTGATGAATTTGGTTATAGGCTTTGGGATGTTGAAAATCTGAAAATTGTGAGAAGTAGGGATGTATTCAATGAGAAGGTGTTGTATAAAGATCAGTTGTAGCAGCATGAGAAGAAATAAAAGGATTATGTGGTGCTAGATGATACTCCAGATAATGATGTTCCAGTGGTTCCTCGTGTTCCACAACAGCAACAAGAAATACCACAAATTCCAGTGAATGTTAGACGGTTAACAAGGCTAAGTAGACCTCCTGAAAGATTTTTTCCCTCTTTGTATTCTATTTTGTTAATAGATGTTGGGGAACCGAAAGGGTATGATGAAGTTATGCAGGTGGATAGAAAGGGTCAGTGGGAGCTTGCAATGAAAGAAGAAATGGACTCCTTGCTAAAAAATCAGACTTGGGAATTATGTAAGTTGTCTGCAGGTAAAAAGGCTTTACCAAGCAAATGGGTTTATAAGCTGAAAGAGGAAGATGGAGGTAAGAAAAGATTTAAAGACAAGTTAGTTGTAAAAGGATTTGCACAGAAAAAATATATTGATTTTGATGAGATTTTTTCTCCGGTTGTTAAGATGACTTCTATTCGTACTGTTTTAAGTATTATGGCTGCTGAAGAATTGCATTTGGAACAACTAGATATGAAAATTGCCTTTTTCCATGGTGATTTGGAGGAGGAGATATATATGGAACAACGACGGGATTTGAGGTCAAAGGTAAGGAGAAATTGGTGTGTAGATTGAAGAAGAGTTTATATGGCTTGAAACAAGCACCTCGGCAATGGTATTTGAAATTTGATAGTTTTATGGTTGAGCAAAGCAACAACCAGTGTAATTTTGACCATTGTGTTTATTTTAAGAAGTTGGATAATGACAACTACATTATTTTATGTTTATATGTTGACGACATGCTTGTAGCAGGGTCTAACATGGATCACATAAGAGAGTTAAAACAACAGTTAACACAATCATTTGCTATGAAGGATTTGGGGATAGCAAAACAAATCCTTGGTATGAAAATTTGCAGAAATAGAAAGAACAGAAAATTGATTCTATCTCAGGCTAATTATGTTGAAAAGGTGTTTCAGAGATTCCATATGGAGAATGCAAAAGTTGTCAACACACCTTTGCCTAGTCATTTGAAATTGACTAAGGAGACGTGTCTTAAGACACAAGAGGAGGAAGAAAAAATGTCTAAGGTACCATATGCTTTAGTTGTAGAAAGTTTAATGTACGCCATGATATGCATGAGATTGGATATTGCACATGTTGTAGGAGTCGTAAGCAGGTATATGAGTAATCCCAGATTGGAGCATTGGAATGCGGTAAAATGGATTCTCAGATATTTGAGAGGTACATCCAATAAACATTTATGTTTTGAGGGCTCTAATACTAATTTAGCAGGCTGTGGACTTAGATTTGGTAGGGGATATTGATACCAGGTGGAGTACTATAGGTTATGCCTTTACTGTAGGTGGGACAGCGGTGAGTTGGATTTTCAGGTTGCAAAAGGTGGTTGCTTTATCCACCACAGGGGCAGAGTATGTAGCTACAACAGAGGCAAGCAAGGAGATAATATGGCTGTAATCTTTCATGGAAGAAGTGGGCAAACAATAGGCTAACAGTTATTTGTTTACAAACAGTCAGAGTGCCATACATCTTGCAAAGAATTCTGCCTTGCATTCAAAGACCAAACACATACAGCTAAGGTATCACTTCATCGGGTCGGTTTTGGATGATGGACAGTTACGGCTGGAAAAGATACATACAGATGAAAATCCAGCGGATATGTTTACGAAGGCAGTGACAAGGGAGAAACTGAGCTCCTCTTTAGCTTCAGTTGGTCTTCAAGATTGAAAACAATAAAATCAGAACAACATGGTCCAGAGCGTTTATTTCCAATGGGAGCTATAGGGTCAGCGGTGTTATGATCAGTCTCCAAGTGGGAGATGATATGTTGTGGAGTTTCATCAGTCTCCAAGTGGGAGATTGTTGTTATATGGAGCCTAATCAGACTTGGAGGTTAAATTTCCCCACTTTTATCGGTGCGGTTTCCCCCCAAATTATTTAATGGGGGTTTGGGGGCAGCGCCCCTATCGCGACACAGGGCGGGGTCGAGGAGCGGCGCCCCTGCCAGGGCTCGGGGGCAGTGCCTCCGAAACCTCAAATGACTTTTATTATTTTATAAAGGTGTCAGGAGTTATTTTTCTATTGGCCGACATAAAAAATCCTATTTGGTAACTGACATAGGTCTTGATAAAAATGACTAAGGGTTAGGGTTTTCTGTTGATATTGTATTGTAGCATTTGCAGCGGTATTGAGTTGCAAGGATTGCTGGTTGTAATCAGTTTGATTTGTTGGATAATAATATTGGACTCTCTGTTGGTGGATGTAGCCCGAGTTTGGGTGAACCACATTAAAAATTGTCTCGCGCTGTTATTATTTCTGTGTATTTGTCATTCCTCTGTTTAATCTTTATTTGCATTTAATTGATATTTTCTGCATGCAATTCCTAACAGTAGCACTATTATGAGTTGTATTGGTTGTAAAATTAGACCTCTCTATATTTTGAATTATAGCAGCAGATCATACTTGTATGTTTGATGCTCCAAATTTGTGTATTTCATGGTGGATTTCATTGTTAACATGGGGCGAATCATATGGTATCTTGTTGTGATGTTTGGAGATGCAATATGATGGTTATTATTAGCATTTGTCAATCTGAAAATTAGAAAATCAGACTTCATCATCTAGGGTTTGAGCAGAAATAAAAGAAGAAGATAACTTCATCATCTAGTGGACAAACCGACCGGGATCTTACATTGAAAACCAAACACAATCTGGCTGTATAACCTTCCAGATTTTACAATGATAAATTCCAGAACTTTATGATCATATAAAATATATATTTTAATACAAACTGTTGATACTGAAATGGTGATATAAAAATGCTGATTAAATCTGCCAAACTAAAATAATTAGCTAACCTCTTTATGGCTGTACGACATCCACAACTCTGTCCAAAATCAGTAGACAATCAGAAATATAGCTGAAACCATATTTATGCAACCCAAAAGATGGTACGGCTTCCTTGGTACTTGGTGTGACAGCCTCTAGTTGCTTTCAAAATGATGCTAATTTCCAGTATAATCATCAACAAGTGTTACATCCCTTTCAAAATAAAGTCAACTGACTTAAAGAAAATCAAGGCATTGCTTATTCCATCGTCCCTTCACAAATTAACTTTCCCAAGTGCCGTGGCCTCCCTCAAGCATGGTTCGTTGCTAAAATGGGCTGCCAAAGACTTTATTAATGTTTGCACGCCTGTTATCAGCTAATTTTATTTCCTTAAATCAGTTGCGACTTGCTCAAGAGAGTAATATGGCCAAATACTAAAAGGAATGATCATATTTAAACCTCCAAAGTAAAGTGCAGCAGCTTAGAATATTGAAGCTGCGGCTAAGAGATCAGCAGATTAAATGATACATCATACATGTATGGCGTCCTCCTCAAAGCCACAAACTCCTTAAAAAGATACGGCTCCTCTTTGCTCTATGTGAATAGTTTGGAACAAACAAGTTGTTCGACCTACAAGGCTAGATATAGAAAGGTATCAAACTCTTCAACAACTTAAAAATATAAAACTAAAATGCACGGCTTGCACCATTGTGCAACCAACATAATCATTCCTCAATAAACATCTTATAAATCAAATACTAAGAACTCAACAACCGATTCAACATCAATTTATTGAAATATCAAAATCATACACAAATCTATAAATTTGAAACAACTTTGAAAAGAACCACAACAAATATATATTCCTTTTTGTATATTCTGGATAAATAAACACCCCCACAACCAACAAACTAAAACCCATACAAAAACCCTAAAATCATCACATCCAAACTAAAACTTTGAAAGTCTGGAAATCACAAACTGTTGAAACTCATTGGCAATCCTTGTGTAGAATTGCATTGAAAGGCTAGGAGGGTTTTCGTCCTCGAAACATGCAATCCTAGAGGGGTTTCGTCCTCGAGAAAGAACATACATTCATTCTTAAAAAGATGAATTTGTTGAAATGAGCAATAACCCTTTCCTGGAGACAAAACCTCCTTTTATAGGCACTTTTTGGAAAATAAAATATTGTTTTCTATTTTCTTCTTTTCTCTCCAAAAGTGTAATTTAAAAGTGAATTTTTAAAATCCTTATAAAATAAAATTGCTCTTTGGACCCCCATCCGTAACGCCACTTTATAAAGTCATTTTGTCTTCTTTTCAAAACAACCTTTTAATAATAAAACATAAGTTGTTTTAATAAAATAAAATAAAGTTACTTTTGACAACTTAAGTTAAATTATTAATTTATGGAATGTACTACAATATATAAAATTACTCTAGTATATGATATGTACTGCAATATATAACTTCACCCAACTTACAGTATGCACTGCAGTATATAACTTAATACCCTAAGCTCAAAAAAGTGGACATGACATGGTAGATAGATTTATATAAAAAAATCCTTTGTCTAGTGCAAAAGTGTTGAAATGGCTTGTGCCTTAGATTTATAAACAAAAAGATAGGTCTTAAGTTTCATTTGTTTGTATTGCATACTCGAAAGTCTTTAAATTCCAAGTCAAAGGGAGTTTCTGTAATGTCCCCATTTTCAAGTTCTCTTGCAACACAGTTGGAGCTGACTTTCTGGGTTTGTGATAGCTTGATCAGAGGAGTATTTCGATGTCACCAGTATGCTCAGGTGATCCAGTGGAGCTGTATGACACTTTCCGGAGGGATTTCAGACAACTTGTCCGTACTTACTATTTATAGTAAGTTCTTGCATGGCGACAATCTTTCTGGGTTTTTCTGGGTTTGTTATGTTTGGTCCTAAGAGAACACTGCTATTTATAGTAAGTGTCAGTCTAGACACTGTTTTGGTGACATGGCAGTTCGGCTGTCTCGGGGCCTTTCCAGGTGTTGCATTGAGCACAGTAATGTTAGGAGGTTCACAGAGATGTCTTTCCGAGCGTTTTCAGACCTTTTGAGCCATTCTTACTAATTTTAGCAAGTTGCTATTTTTAGCAGGGTCTCCGCTCAGCACCGGTTTCTCATGTGGCACAGTTTCCATGTCATTGCATGATTGGTCACTCTTTCGGTTGCCGTTGGAGTTTGTGGGCAAAGTTATATTAATTAACATTAATGTTATTTAAGTTAAATTAAAGATTTAGCTTAATGTTAATTAAAGTAGTAAAGTGACTTTATAAAAGGACCATGGGGAGTCATGAGTTGTTTTTAAAAGAGGGCCAAGTTTACCTCCTAGGGATGGGCACCCACTTAGGGAGACTTAAATAAACATTCTGATGAAGGGGGTAAATCATAAAACACACAACAACAAAAATTACACACAAAAAATAGAACTTTCTTTTATTGATTTGGACAACTCATTATATTACAGAGGCTCAATTACAATTAGAGGAATCAATCCTCCACAGGCTGCAAGACACTACAGCTACACATCACCAGGCTCTGGTATCTTCTGCCTTCTGTAACCCCAAATCAGCTAGGGTTTCTGTTTTCCCGCCTATTCTTGACTCCACACTTGCCCCCTTAACTCTACTACTACCCAGGGTTCCCAAAATAATCATAAATAGCACTTTTTGGCGTCCTCCAGCTAAATTTCGAAATTTGCAACTCCTTGCAAAAGTAGGTCAACTTCCGGGAAGCATAACTTTTGATCCGGTGTCCGATTGATGAACCGTTTTAAGTGCCGGAAAGCTCGCGATGTGAACTATCATGCCAGAAATCCGTAAATGGATTTCCGTCAACTTTTCGGGACGTTATGGGATGTTTTAGTGCCTCATACCTCGTTTCGGAAATTTTCAGGGGCTTTTCGAAAAACAGAAACTTTAATTTCTTTCAGCTCACAAATGATCTTTGCCTGATTCCTTCGCTAAAGGTCTTATATTTTAGTTATGAAACTTTCTGTAACTTTTCGCTTCAATCCATGCCCAAATGCAAACTTTCCTAAAATGACAGTTAAACTTTCCAAAATAGGCAGGTTGCTATTTTTAGCAGTTTGGAAAAACTGAAAGTACTACATCATTATTCAAGAGATTATGGAACCAAGAACACTAATTATGAAATGAAATGAAAACAACTGCAATGATTTTGAATCAACTTCTTTTTGGGTGATGTAAGATTGCCCTTACTAAAGATTTTGAAAATGCAAAATGAATTGGTTGTGATTTGATATATTTACAAATGAGCAAAAACGCTCAATATATACAATGTACAACAGGCAAGTTTTCTAAAAATAGAAAACTGCCGACATAGATGAGCATTAACAAAAAAATAGTCAGGCCGACATAGATGAGTATAAAAAAATACTAATACCCTCCCTTAATGCTCAATCTATCAACAACACCTATAAACCCCCTGAAGTTTACAAATTTATTAGAACCGAGGGGCTTGGTGAAGATATCTGCTGGCTGCTCCGAGGTAGGAACATACAGCAACTGAATGGATCCGTCTTCAACCAGCTGTCGTATGTAATGACAATGAGTTTCCACATGCTTGGTTCGTTCATGGAAGATTGGATTCTTGGCCAGTTTGAGCACTCCCTGATTATCACAGAACAAGGGAGTCGGACCTGCCTGAGGAACATGCATATCCGCAAGCATCCATCGAAGCCAAATTGCCTCACAACATGCTTTAACTGCTCCCCGATACTCTGCTTCTATCGAGGAGAGAGCCACTGCCTGCTGCTTCTTACTAGTCCATGTGACAGCACCAGATCCCAAACTAAACACATACCCACCTGTAGACTTACGGTCATCAACAGAACCTGCCCAGTCGGAATCTGTGTAACCTCTGAGTATAGGATCAGAACTTCAAGTGTACAGAAGTCCATAATCAGGAGTGCCACTCACATAACGCAGCACACGCTTCGCTGCTGTCCAATGATCAGCCTTGGGGGCTGTCATGAAGCGTGATATGTAGCTCACTGCAAAACTAATGTCAGGTCTAGTAGCAGTAAGATAAATGAGGCTGCCTACTAGTTGCCTGAACAAAGATTCATCTACCACTGGTGAGGTGGACTGAGCTGACAATTTGAGCCCGGGTTCCATAGGAGTAGAGGCAGGTTTGCAATCCTGCATTCTGAACCTGTCCAGGAGGCTGCGAGCATACTTGGACTGAGAAAGAAAGATACTGTGCTCAGTCTGCCAAACCTCAACTCCTAGGCAATAATGCAACAAGCCCAAATCTGTCATATCAAAAGTACGGCACAAATCCTGTTTGATCTCAGCAATCAAATGTGCGGAACTGCCAATAATGATTAAGTCATCCACATAGACAACCACAAGCAATATATCATCACCAGAAAGTTTGATATACAGATTTGAATCAGATGGACTTCGCTGAAAACCATGATCTGTCAGGTACTTATCTATTTTCATGTACCAAGCCCGAGGGGCTTGTTTCAGACCATAGAGAGCTTTGACGAGTCTACAGACCTTGTGTTCTTGACCAGCAACCTTAAAGCCTGGAGGTTGCGTCATGTAGACTTCTTTCTGCAAGTCACCATTCAGAAAAGCACTCTTAACGTCCATCTGATGGACTTTCCAACCAAACTGGGCTGCTAAGGCAAGAACAAGCCGAATGGTACTCATTTTGGCTATAGGAGCAAATGTCTCCTCATAGTCAATGCCTTCCGTCTGTGAGAACCCACGAGCAACAAGACGAGCCTTATACTTGTCGAGGGTTCCGTCAGCTTTGTATTTCACCTTGTACACTCATTTGTAGCTAATGGGTTTCGTCCCTAGAGGAAGATCAGAAAGTGCCCAAGTGTGATTCTTTAGAAGACTCTGGAACTCAGCTTCCATAGCCTGTTCCCACTCAGGTATACCTTTAGCCTTTGAGTATGTCTGAGGCTCAAAAACACTATGAATGTTAGCCATGAGAGCAAAATTGACTGTAGGCTGCTGTTTGCTCTTATTTCTGGAAGTTCTACTCTCAATGAGCTCACCATCCCGGAGATCACTAATGGTTTTAGCATACCATTTAGGCCGGAGAGTAGAAGTGCTAACATCTGGAGGAGCTGGAAGAGGTTCAGGATCAGCAACAGGAGCAGCAGGAAGAGGATTATTTTCTGGAGGAAACTCAGGTAGTGCATCATCAGAAACAGATTCTGCATCATCCCTCCCATCAGGTGGACCTAGTGGAAGAAGAACACTTTGAGGCTGATCCTTAGAACATTGCTCAGAAGAAGACTGAAAAGGTCCTCTATCTTCATCAAAGACATCACGGCTGAAGATAAGACGATCAGTGTCAATATCGATTAGTCGGTAGGCCTTATGGTTGTCACTGTACCCTGTCATCATGAGCTTCTGACTCTTGGATTTCAACTTCGAGCACTGAGCATCTGGAACCCAAACATATGCAAGAGAGCCAAAAACCTTCAGGTGGCTGATCCTGGGCTTGCGACCAGACCAAACCTCTTTTGGAGTCTTCCCCTTAACAGCCTGAGTAGGAGAGTGATTAAGGAGATAGACGGCAGTAAAAACTGCTTCTGCCCAATACTTATTAGGAACACTCCTGTGCTGTAACATAGAACGAGCCATCTAAACAACCGTACGATTGCGACGCTCAACAACACTGTTTTGCTGCGGAGTGTAGGGTGTAGTCAACTGGCGTTTGATGCCATGGGTATCATAGAAGTCGGAGAATGCAGTAGAACAAAATTCCCCACCGTTATCTGTCCTAAGAGTGATGATGCTACAGCTAGACTCTTTTTCAACCAAGGACTTAAACTTCTGAAAGATACTAAATACATCTGATTTTTGTTTGAGAAAGTACACCCACATCTTTCTACTAAAATCATCAACAATAAGCAAGAAATATTTGCAACCAGTAATTGAAGATGTATTCATAGGACCACAAATATCAGCATGAAGTAATTGAAGTACCTTAGACGCACGCCAAGAATCTCCATCCTTGAAGGGAGTCCGATGTTGTTTGCCAGCTTGACAGGCGCCACATACTCCAAGATGCTGTGTCTGAATATCAGGCAGGCCAGAAACAAGTCCTTGCCGGGACAGCTGAGAGAGATAATGGATGTTGAGATGTCCATATCGCTGATGCCACAAAGTGCTGAGAGAAGAAACACGGGCTGCCATAGCTACTTCAGGAGAATCACCAGTGTCAATGAGCCGATATAGGCCATGATCCTCTAGACCAACAGCAACAGTAAGACTGGTCTCTCGATCAATAATAGAGCACTTGTGAGCACTGAACACTACATCCAACTGAGGAGCAATCCTCATGATCTGACTCACAGAAAGCAGATTGAGTTCCATACCAGGAACGTAGTACACATTTAGGAAGATAAGGTTCCCTCCACCAGACTGTATCTGAACAGTGCCTCTGCCAACAATTGTGTGCCAAAGATAACTGAATCACTGAAGGGAGAAAAGTCGGTAAACCAATCACGCCTGTGAGTAAAGTGACATGACGCCCCACAATCGATGTACCAAGCAGAAGTCTTGACAGGATCTGAAGACCTTTTAGCCATTAAAGCGTAAAAGGCAGTCTCCTGCTCAGAAAGTTCAGCAACATGCGCCTTCTGGTGTGACCCTCCCTGCTTCTTCTGTTCAGAAGCTATCCTCTGACGACAATCTTTCTTCATATGGCCGAATTTGTGACAGTAATTACACTGCACATTCTTCTTCTTAGGGTTGCCCAAAGGTTGATTTGAACCTTTCGGCTGTGATGATTGAGATGACTGAAATTTGCTGTTATCCTTCTGAAAAGAATTAGCTGCAAATGCCTGTTCAGAAGAGGATGAAGAAGCACTGCTACCAAACTGCTGTTTCCAACGATCCTGCTGCAGGAGTTTGTTGCATAATTCAGGAAACTTCAAATCAACATTCGTAGACGTAATGTTGAGAGTCTCGACAAAGTGCTTGTAGGATTTAGGTAGACTTTTGAGAGTGATGACTACCATATCCTCTTCCTCCATTTTTCGACCAATAGCCTCAAGCTAATCTCGAATGTCGTTAATCTTCGTGAGATGCTCCTGTAAGGACATACGCTCGTCCATCATGATGGAGAACAACTGATTCTTCAAAAAGAAAGCCCGGCTTTTATCAGAGGTCTCATGAAGCTCCTTTAGGTGCTTCCAAATCTCAGCAGCTGTCTTGCCTGAAGGAATCTGCGGCAACTGGTCATCTGTAACAGAAAGCTTAAGAAGCATGACAGCCTCTCTGCTACAATCATCAAACTTGCCCTGATCAACACCAGCGGTGGGAGGACGAGTTTCTTTTTCCAAAACCAATTCATCAAGGCGGCGATACTCAAAAATAGTCATCATATGCTACTTCTAGATATTATAGTTTCTGCCATTAAATCGCTAACTGCCCTCCAACATCAAGTTGGTCAAAGATGCCATTTGCACGTTTCCCAATGCAAGAAAACGACAAAAAAATTGAATAGCGTTTGACTGAGGAGCAGAACAGGATCAAGTACAAGAGACAGGTACGGTTGCATGGAAAACGAGGCACGAACTTCGAGGTACAGAAAAAAATTCTGACAGGTATCCACGAAAGGTCTCGAAAAACCCAAAAGGAATATGTGTTCGAAATTTTTTTCGTCAAATGCTGAGGGTTCAAAACCCTAGACGAAAACTGCCCGTGCCCTAGGTGGCCATGAATGCTCAGAAAACACAGAACTTTGTGTAGGAAAATCCTTCACAGAGATCACGGGCGGATATTGAGGCAAGAAGCGGCACTGAGAAACACAAGGAAGGCGCACAGATTCAGAAACCCCAAACGCTGATAAATGGCAGAAAAATGGTAGAAAAACCCGTGTCAAAACCGCGTCCAGAGAGAACAAAAACAACTCAGGACCAGGAATAGAGGTTGGTTTGGCTATGAAGTTCGCGTTTTTGCTTTCTGGTTGCGTGACCTCCGTGCCAAATCACAAGCTTCAAACGCGATCACGAATGTGCAAAAATGCGGCCCAAAAAAATCGCAGAAAACACTGTGACCAAGGTTTCAGGCAGTGATCAAAGTTTAACACAAGATCTGCGACCTCAGGAGACTCTCGATCCTAAAACGCGAGCAAACCCACGTTCAAACAGGAAGCGCAGCCAGAAAGGGATCGCAGGGTTAATCAATGGTGTCACCTGTCGCGAAAAACAGAAATTCGTCGCGATTCTTAGAAAAATGCCGCTGGAATCCTCACGAACAGCGACGGGAATGAGCACGAGGATGCCTTCAAAAAAACATTGATGCAGAATACGGAACCAGGAAATTCGAACTCAAAATTTTCGGCGCCCAAAACCAAATGGCTCTGATACCATAAAGATTTTGAAAATGTAAAATGAATTGGTTGTGATTTGATATATTTACAAATGAGCAAAAACGCTCAATATATACAATGTACAAAAGGCAAGTTTTCTAAAAATAGAAAACTGTCGACATAGATGAGCATTAACAAAAAAATAGTCAGGCCGACATAGATGAGTATAAAAAAATACTAATACTTACACCACTGGATGCTCCTGCATCAGACACCTAGGGTAATTTAAGAAGCGACCCTGTCACGTCTCAAGTGTTTGTGTGAGGAAAACTCAAATGGTCAACCTCTGCCTTAGACAACCAAGAAGAATCTTCAATAGGCTTTCCTTTCCATTTCACCAGATATTCTTCATATTGCCTATTCCGAGTACTTTCCACACGGCTATCCAAGATCTCTTCTATCTCCTTCGTTGAAGTAGATGCCAGAATACTCCACTATTCTTGTGTCGGTCCATCCTCTGTGCCACCTTCATGATATTCTGTTAAATCAGCAATGTTGAACACAAGGGAAATATTGATCCCACTCGGCAGCTCTACCTCATATGCATTTCCTGAATCATGCCGCTTCAGGATTCTGCACGGTCCAAATTTCTTTATTTTCAACTTATTGTATGTTCCAATTGGGAACCGTTCTTTTCTCAAGTGAACTTTCTTCATCTCCTACCTGGAACTCCTTATATCTCCTCTTTTGATCTGCCTTAGCCTTGTACTGAATATTCATCTTATTAATGTGCTTTCTCACATCTTCATGCAAAATTCTTTAGATGTTCTGCAAATTCTTCGGTTTCAACACTTGTCTTTTCTCCTTTGTCTAGCTTCCTTAACTCAGAAGCATTTCTTGGGCTATTGCCATATACAATCTGGAATGGTGATTTACCAGTACTCCTATTGACAGAATTGTTGTAAACAAATTCTGCATGTGGTAAAATTAAATCCCATCCCTTGGGCTTATCTCCTACTAAGCATCGTAGCAGGTTACCCAAACTCCTATTTACCACTTCTGTCTGGCCATCAGTCTGTGGATGGTGTGCAGAACTGAACTTCAAGTCTGTCTTCAACTTCTTCCACAATGTCCTCCAGAAACAACCAACAAACTTGGTATCTCGATCTGAAACTATGCTCTTTGGTAGATCGTGTAATCTCACTACCTCTTTGAAAAATAATTCAGCAATATGAATAGCATCATTAGTCTTCTTGCAAGGAATGAAATATGCCATCTTCGAGAATCTATCCACCACCACAAAAATGGAATCATGTCCTCTCTGTGTCCTTGGTAAACCAAGAACAAAATCCATACTAATATCATCCCATGGCTTCTCTGGTACAGGTAGTGGCTGATATAGACCCGTATTCTGACTTGCTCCTTTTGCCATCTGACATACTCTACAACTCTGCACAGATTTCCTCACATCATGTTGCAACTGTGGCCAATAATAATTTTCACCAACAATAGCAATGGTCTTATCTCGATCAAAGTGTCCAGCCAATCCTCCACTATGCTTCTCCTTAATCAAGTTCTCTCTCATGGAACTCCTCGGAATGCACAACTGGCTTCCTTTAACAACATGCCATCTTGGATTATGAAATCCAACCATTTTGTCCCGTCCAAAGTAATAGGGTCCAGACAAGCTTTTCAAGCCTTTGCAAAATCTGAATCTTCAGGATACAAACTTTTGAGCTCATCGAACCCAACAACCTCTATCTTCATTTTTGTCAACAAATTTTGCCTTCTGCTCAAGGCATCTGCAACTCTGTTGGACTTCCCACTCCTGTGCTTCAAAACAAAGGTATAACTCTGCAAAAACTCAACCCATTTTAAGTGCCTTTGATTTAACTTTCCTTGACTATTAAGATACTGCAAAGCCTGATGATCAGTATATAAAACAAACTCTTTTGGCAACAAATAATGTCTCCATTTCTTCAAAGCCTGAACTATTGCATAAAACTCCTAATTATAAATGGAATACTTTTTCTTGGCATCGTTAAGCTTCTCACTAAAATAAGCAATGGGCTTATCTTCTTGACTCAGAACAACTCCTATACCGCTACCACTAGCATCACAATCTACCTGAAATACCTTATTGAAATCTGGAAGTGCCAAAACAAGTTGTTCTACGACTTTCTGCTTCAATGTCTCAAAGCTCTTGTTTGCTCCTTTAGTCCATCTAAACTCTTTTCTATCCCCTCTCATTGTCTCAGTTAGGGGTGCACAAATGCTACTAAAATTCTTGATAAACTTTCTGTAAAAACTTGCCAAACCATGAAAAGATCTTACCTTGGAAGCACTCCTTGGTGTAGGCCATTCAATGATAGCCCTCACCTTCTCTGGGTCCATCTTAAGACCTTCCTCTGAGACAACAAATCCCAGGTATACCAACTCCTTTGCAAAGCTACATTTCTTCAGATTAATTAGCAACTTCTCCTCCCTTAGCTTCTCTAAAACTCTTCTGATATGCATCAGATGCTCATCCCAAGTTTTACTGAAAATCAAAATATCATCTAAATAGACAATAACAAAACTTCCCAAAAATTCTTTCAGTACCTCGTTCATGAGTCGCATGAATGTGCTCGGTGCATTGGTTAGCCCAAATGACATGACTAACTACTCATACAAACCCTCCTTTGTCTTGAAGGCTGTCTTCCATTCATCTCCTTCTTTGATTCGGATCTGGTGATACCCACACTTCAGATCAATCTTCGTGAAGTACTTGGCTCCACTCAAACAATCCATTATATCATCCATTCTGGGTAATGGAAATCTATACTTGATCGTGATCTTGTTGATGGCTCGAGAATTTGTACACATTCTCCACTCTCCATCTTTCTTCGGTGCTAGTACTACAGGTACCACACATGGACTTAGGCTCTCTCTTATCAGCCCCTTCCTTAACAGCTCTTGAACTTGTCTGTTCAGTTCTTCATTCTCTGCAGGGGTCATTCTGTGGGTTGCCTTATTCGGCAAACTGGCTTCTGGTATCAAATCCATTTGATGACTTATCTTCCTCATTGGTGGTAAACCTTCTGGTACATTATCAAAGACAATATTTTGAAATTCTTCCAACATTTCTGAGACTTCTGCTGGTACATCTTCACATTTCTCTTGACTAATCTTAGGAATCAATGCAAAGCAATGACGCTCATGCTTCATACCCTCCAAAATTTTTCTACCATCTACCAAGCAAATTCTGGCAGTACTACATACCTTTTCTTCCACCTCCTTCAAGGGCTTCAACTTATGACGAACTCCATCCTTTGTTAGGGAATATGTGTTTGCATGGCCATCATGGACAGCGCTCATATCATATTGCCACGGACTCCCCAACAGCATATGACATGCATCCATCGATCTGATATCACACAGCACCTCATCATGGTAGTCCCCAATCTTGAACTTCACTAAACACTGCTCATTGACCAAAGCTCTATGGTCCTTCTACAACCATGCAATCCGATATGGATGCGGATGCTTTCTTGTCAACTTCAACTTGTCAACCATCTCCTCTGAAACAAGATTATCAGTACTTCCACTGTCAATAATAATATCACAACACTTACCTTCACATTTGCACCTTGTGTGGAATAAACTCTTCCTCTGATTGGGTTCTTTCTCTTCATTCAACAAAGTTCTAACAACTAGGGTTTCTCCCCTTTCAGCATCTTCAGAACGCTCAGACTGCACATCTTCATCTACATGTGCAACTCGTGCATTGCCTTCAGGTCTTCTATTTGTCCTTCCTTGATGTTGCGGACACTTGTATGCTCGATGCCCTTCTTCTCCACATTGGAAACAGGTTCCTCTGAAACCTCCTCTTCTGGGTCCTTGCCCAGGTCGGTCTCTTCCTCTTCCTCTTTGCTCGCCATTGTTTTGGTCATGAGGGCGGTATGCATTATCTCCTCTTTGATTTCAATTGGTACTAGCTTCTTCACTTCTCTTTGGATCTTCATTTCGGCCTCCATAAGACCTTCCACTAGTCCTTCCGCCTTGACCTCTTCCCCTTTGTTTGTTGTCGAATCTTTTATTCAGCTTCTCTTCCAACTTCAGAGAAAATTGGTACGCATCTTCTATGGTGGTCATTCTGACTAGGCTCAGCTCCTCTTGAATACTTGGCCTTAACCCATTAGTGTAACAGGCTACCTTTTCCTTGTTAGCCTTTGAATGACTGATTTTGATAGTAATCTTATAAAACTCCTCTGTATACTCCTTAACAGACTTGTTACCTTGCTTCAATCCTTGCAGCTTCTTCAGCAACTCCATCTCATAGTCCACAGGAATGAACTGCTTCTTCAGTTTCTCCACCATCCGATCCCATCTGGTGATCTTTCCTTTTCCTCTTCTGTTCCTCTCTAACTGGACCTCCTTCCACCAAATATTTGCATGGCCCTTCAACTTTGTTTTTGCAAACTTGACTTGATTTGGGTCCTCCACGTCTTCATACTCGAAGTACTCCTCCATGTCATTGATCCAATCAATAAGCTGTTCTGGATTCAAATCTCCAAAATATGTAGAAACTTCAATCCTGGGCCTCTTTCCGATCTTCAAAATGGCCTTCAACAACCTAACCTCTGCAGGATCTCCTGCAGCTTCTTGTTTTTCTTCAAATAGCTCTTCTTCAGCTTCATCTTCGCTTGCTTCTCTTGTTCTCGGCTCAAACCCTCTTCGTAGCTCCTCTTGCGATGCATCGATTTGCCTTTGCAGGGCTCTAAAACCCTCTTCTGTCAAAGCATTCCTCCCAATACGATTTCTTCGTGGATGATGCGGAGGACGCAGCGAAGCGGACAAAATGAACAAATCTTCTAATTATTGAACCTCTCGAACCCTTTAACTTCTCGGTTGAACCCACTGAACTTGTTAGTTTCGAACCATCAAATTCTTAAACTCATTGAACTTACGAACTATTCGTATCTTTTGAACTCTTGAACCATTCGCTTGAACCGTTCGCTTGAACCATTTGCTTGAACTGTTCGCTTGAACCATTCGCTTGAACCGACGGTGCTTCTTACACCGATATCCTTCGTCGGCAACAACTCACAACAGTCGCCCTGATCGGCGATACCTTCTCCGTCGACCCACTACAATTTCCTCATGCCGATGACTGTACTCACACCGATGATCCTTGACCCGTCGGCCAGACTGTTGTCTTCGGCAGGACTTCACTCCTTTCCGCCGATGTCGATACTTACACGGATACACGTTCTCCCCCCACTCGATTTCACCGATAGTTCGACGCTCGCCTACAACACGAAAATCTTCCACACAGTTCCCTCCTCGACTCCGTTCTGTACCAATATCTCCTCGTGGCTCAAAGTCCATATTGCATCTGGTGATCACCTCACAGTTTCGTATCCCCTCTGCACAGTTAGGGTTAGTCCAATATGGTACAGGTTATTGCGGACCGCTCCATGAGAACCAGACTCTTACATCCATGGATGGGTCCGTTCAGGCATAGTTACACTCAAAAACAAAAATGGAAAACGTCTACTTTGATGCCAGTCAGAAGATATACACAGGATTACAGAACTAGAAGAAAAATTCACTGTCAAAAGGAAATTCTTATTTCTTGAATCTGAAATCCGATTGTTACTCCACATACACACCTATATCCGTCTAATCACAAAAGACGCTTAAAACATACTCTCCATGGGTGGCAGGTGCAACGGTGGGAATGCCAACCGTTCTGCAACCGCTCACCTCACAGTTACATCCCGGTTCTTGCCAGCTAATCACATTCTTGGTCGCTTGGACCTTAGGAAACACATCACACCAAAATGAACCACAAAACAAAATTAAACTACCTAGGTGTTTATTACATTCATTTTGGTCCTAGGGTCCTTATCAGGCCCCTTAGGACATTTTACCCCTACATTTCTATGATCATCTCTCCGTACCCTTCCTGAGTCTCTTTTCCAAAGTGGCCCCTTGGATGCTCCCGCATCAGTGGAGGCATCTTGATCTTTGCAGCAAACCCACAACCTCAGGCCCTGGTGCAAACTGCCTCACGGTCGGCGATCTGTTTACACACTCAGGAACTTGGCTCTGATACCACTTGATGAAGGGGGGTAAGTCATAAAACACACAACAAAAATTGCACACAGCAAATAGAACTTTCTTTTATTGATTTGGACAACTCATTACATTACAGAAACTCAATTGCAATCAGAGGAATCAATCCTCCACAGGCTGCAACACACTATAGTTACACATCACCAGGCTCTGGAATCTTCTGCCTCCTGTACCCTAAATCAACTAGGGTTTCTGTTTTCCCGCCTATTCTTGACTTCACACTTGCCCCCTTAACTCTACTACTGCCCAAGGTTCCCAAAATAGTCATAAATAACACTTTTTGGTGGCTTCCAGCTAAATTTCGAAATTTGCAACTCCCTCCAAAAGTAGGTCAACTTCCGGGAAGTATAACTTTTGATCCGGGTGTCCGATTGACGAACCGTTTTAAGTGCCGGAAAGCTCGCAATGTGAACTATCACGCTGGAAATCCGTAAATGGATTTCCGTCAACTTTTGGGGACGTTATGGGATGTTTTAGTGCCTCATATCTCATTTCGAAAATTTTCAAGGGCTTTTCGAAAAACATAAACTTTAATATCTTTCAGCTCACAAATGATCTTTGCCTGATTCTTTCGCCAAAGGTCTTATATTTTAGTTATGAAGCTTTCTGTAACTTTTCGCTTCAATCCGTGCCCAAATGCAAACTTTCCTAAAATGGCAGTTAAACTTTCCAAAACAGGCAGGTTGCTATTTTTAGCAGTTTGGAAAAACTGAAAGTCCTACATCATTATTCAAGAGATTATGGAACCAAGAACACTAATTATGGAATGAAATGAAAACAATTGCAATGATTTTGAATCAACTTCTTTTTGGGTGATGCAAAATTGCCCTTACACCACTGGATGCTCCTGTATCACATTCAAATTAAAAATTAACTCCCTCAACTTGGGCGTGGGAAATGGAGGATAAAAAGGTAATGTGGAGCTCATTTGGATATTCATGTGCATTGAGTTTTTGATATTTTTCTTGCTTGGAGGAGCTGGTTTCTTCCTAGGTTTTGTGAGGACGAAAACCCTTGCAGACTACATCTTCCACGTTGGTGAAAGACCCAATCTGGTAGATTTCTAGGTGATTCTATTGCAGGGATCACAGCTGGATTTAATGGTTGAAAGAATGATATGTTTTTTAAGGGTTTTGCATAGTTTTTGGTGATGTATTTCTAAATACTTTCATGGCAGATTTTTTGAGTGATAACAACAGGGTTTGTGAGAGTTTATGGGCTTGGATGTCTAGGGTTTGAAGTTCTTGTTTGCACATATGAGGGCACCATCTTGATATCAACAGGGTTTTGTCATTCTTTTCAAAGAAAATTAGAATTTTGGGTTGTAAATGCTAACTTCCAGCCAACTGTATTGTTGTTCCAATCTCTGTATCAGCTTTGTATGCGAACAACAGTTGTGGGTATGTTCCAAATATGATATTATGATGATTTGACCTTATGGGTATGTGTTTAAAGCATAGTTCCGAGACTCGGACTCGGCGCAGACTCGGCGAGGGTCACTCGGCTCGGGACTCGGGACTCGGCACCCAGACTCGGCAAAGTGAAAAACCTAAGAAATTTAGATATTTTTAAGGATTTAAAACTTGTTTCATGCACCCTTTATAAAATAAACCTTAAAGACACAATAACATCATCAAATAGAAGCTAATTTGATCACATACTCAAGTATACATCGATCAGATAAGTATAAACACAAATTGTAGCTAAGCTGCTAAAGGAAATAGCACACTTAGATATATAAATATAGTGAAATGTATACAAAACTCATGGAATATGAAATCCATGACATCAAATGTTCCAAACAAATATGAAATATCAAAACAATAACTAGAAGTCTATGGCTCAGAGGAGCTTGCATCCTTCGCCTTCCTACGAAGGCGTAAATGGTAGGTCTTCAATCATGCCAAAATTGACGAGTCAACAAAAACTCGGAGAAAACTTGGCAAATCAATAGGATCTATCTGATCCAAGTCAATAGGATCCAGTGATTTGTCCTCTACTCTTTTTGTGCGAAACTAAAACCCTGAATTTGACTAAGTCTGAAACCCTGAAACCTTGAAAAATTGGTTAAGTCTGAAATCTAATGGGTCCTCCAAAATCTAGAATCTGCGTGTTAAATCCCATGGATCCGGAACCTATCTCAAACATCCTGACAGTATATTTCAAAATATTTGAAGTATAAGTTTGAAATATATTTTGAAATATACTGTCACTGTGTTCTTGATTTTTTCACTTTTTTCTGGCCGAGTTTCATGCTCAGGACTCGCGAGTTTCCGGCAAGTTTGGCGAGTTTTCGAAAACCGGTGAGTTTGGGCGAGTTTCCAGCCGGGTTCGGGTCCGAGTCTCCGGGACTCGCCATGCCTTGCTCGGCTCGCGACTCGCCGAGTTTTGGCGAGTTTCGGAACTATGGTTTAAAGTGATATATTATTGATTGCAGCTTCTGGGTATTGAGTAATAAGCTTCTATTTTGCATGATCAGTTGCATTATTCATTTCTGGGCATAAATCAACATTTAATATTGCTGTTTAGACATTGTTATCAGACCTGAACCTATTTGTAGCTCATGGGTATTTGAAAATATTGATCTTTTAATGATTTCTTATTTTGGGTATTATTGCATGTTGCATATTTCCTTGCTATTCTTCAATATTGAATGTGAAAATACTAACAAACAAACAACATGTTGATGTCTTTTTATGTACATGCAAACTCAAAATAAAATACTAAGTATTCTATCCTCTCTTGAACAAAGTCTCTCAAAGGCTAAACAATGTTATCCAATGAGACAACTCCAAGGTTTATGATATGTCAGGTCTTGACTTGCAATGGATAAACTCAGTAGTTGATGTGATTTTGTTGGTAATCACAAAGGGACTTATGTTGAATTTACTCCTTTTTCCAATCAAATGTGTTGCTTCTTCCTTATGAAATGGAACTTCCTCTAATTGGCTATGAAAAGAAAATGCAAAAGGACAAGGGTTTAGAAAACTATTCTAAGGACAATGATATAATGAAATATGCCAAGATAGACAAACTCCTCATAAAACTAAACTCCGTTTCGCTATGAGAACCAACAACTACACGAAGTCAGTGCAATCTTCTAAGGAAACTCAAGGATTTTCATGTTGTAAACTTTCATCCAAACACTCATTGCTGGCGCAGCTTGAATGAGCATCCGCAACTGAACTAAAACAAATGTGGTTCAGGCTAACTTTGCAAAATGACTTATCAGCGACAAATCATAAAAGTATGAACCATTTAAGGAATTCATCAATTATCTCCACATATAAACATTGCATCAATGAACTTCTAATCTAATTCTACTCTACTTGGAAACATCTCTCCATCATATTCGAGAATTAGAAACCATGCTAACATCCCGCAATCACACAAAATCACCATGCGAACCAACAATGAGCTTGTATTGGTTTTGGAAATGTACTTTTACAACAATTTCATATGTCTCTTCAATGACTTTGAAGAGTCTCCTCTAATCTAGTTCTACTTTAACAACATCTACTCCTACTCTTCTATCTTGATCTCTCTCTGATAATCCTCTTTACAAATGAGAGAAATGGGCCTTTTATAGGCTCCAAAATTACATGAATGGCCAGGATTGATTTGAGAATCGATGGCCAGGATTGAGACAACAAGGCAGTATATTACAAAAAATATTATTTTTAGAACATTGAATGCGGACTGATGATGTGGCAGACTGTGATTGGCTTGATGGTGTGCACATGCCACCTCAACATTGAACGAACCAATTTGATTTTCTTTGTGTTCTTATTGTTCAGAATATCTTCCCTAATTTTGTCATCTTTTGGAGTAGTTTTCGAATCTGGATTTTCACCTTTGGAACTTGGCTGCTTCGAACTTGAAACTTGGGAAATTTAGAATTTCTTCTTGTTGTCGATGCCTTAGTGTAATTTATGGATTGCATGATGAACTTGCTCATTTCTCTTGTTCTCGTGCAAATGATGATCTTGATGTATGACTTTTGGTGTTGCATCCTGATCATCTGGAACGGGTCTCTTTCATGCGACGATGATGTCCACCCTCCTCAAGCAACGCTCCTCCATCCTTTGAACTTTCCCATGTGCCGGCTCTTGGCATTCTTCTTCGCATTCATTATTCACCTGCACGAATATCATGACGTCAGCATCATGAAGCGATGCTTAATAATCAAGCAAATAGGACAAATTTCATCATCCAATGCATGCGTGATAAATTAAATATGAAATTTGAAGTTACCTTACCCTATTTCAAGAAAAGCTAAGAGAATGCAAATTTTGTGAAAAATAAACGTGACTGTTTTCTCAATAACTCCAATTGACAAATGAAATTCTATCTTGCCTTCTTCAAAACTTCAACAGACCTGCAATGATTCTACGTTAAGACTAAGTATACACTTAAAATGAAGAGTGCCGAATTCGAATTATACGTGTATAACTCTAACCTTTGAAGAGTTTTTTTCCAAGTTGGTTGCAAGAGTGCGAAACATGAACATCCTATCTAGGCGAAATTTGCAGAATGCAATCCTATTTTTTTTTAAAAGAATGCGCTTTTAAAATGCATAATGCTAAAATGATACAAGGCAATCCCGAGGTGGACTTTTAAAACCGTAACATCTAGTTTGAAATTTCTCTCTTTGCGAAATGATCGGCGTCCGACGCACTAAGTGAATATTGCGAATTATTATGCATAAGCCATGAGATTGTAAGGTAATCACAAGAGTGCACTCGGATGGGAATTTAAATACACTAAGTATACAAAAAAAAATGCATTAAACAGAGTAGTCATTGCCAAACTTTAAAGCGGACTCTTGAGTGCTTCAGATATATGATGTGCGAGCGTGTCCATGAAACGAGCAGGCTAATTATCATGAATGACCGAGAAATGACTATGCGTTTCTGAAAACCATTCAGAATGAATGTGAATTGTTGTAACGGCCTTTATAATGCTCTGCGAATAATACTATGTCAGGCCGAACGGGTATTTCGGCATGTAAGGTGTGTATATCTTAAAACTCTATTCTTGGCGAATTAATCCTTAGTGGTCATTTTGAATGTCAATGCATACATTAGAGCGTGAGACATATTATTGAGCGGGCGAATGAATGTGTTACTCACACCCGAGTGGGCATTTGAGGTTGTCATGCATTAAGATGGAGAAAAAGATTTGCAAAGGGACTATGAAAGTTTGCTTGAGGCGGACATCTCAAACTGTTATGCATAGGTTGGATAATGCGAAATGTAAGATCGAAGCTAATATGCGCCGAGAGGAATAGTGGACATTTTAATAGGCTGTGCATAGTTTGACATTTGATACTTATGCAAAGTGACATCGGATGTGCGCTAAAGTGGGATTTCTAATGCTTTATGCATATTAAAATTTGCAAGCTGACTAAGGATATGCGCTTAGATGGACTTATGGGACCCATGCATGAATTGCAAGATGGCAGCAGATAGGCGCCTAGAATAATAAGCGGACTTTTTAGTGTGCTGTGAATAGTTTGAAATTTGCAAATGCAAAGTTGATTGCATTAAGCGCCTAAGCGTCCTTTTGGCTAAGCTTGCATAAATTTGAAATTCAATGAAGTCGAGGCAAATTTTAACATCCAATCTACCCATTGACAATGCTCCCAATCAATCTTTGAAGTTCATAAAAAATTCTAGACTTAAACAATTTTCAAATTTCATCTTATTCAGGTTCATGATTCGACTTTTGAAAAGAAAGGGGGGAAAGTCATCAAGGCATTTTCAATTCTTCAGGTTACTGACTCGCTCTAGGCATTCAATGGACTCACTGCAGCCTTCAATCATTTGCAAACTTCTTCATTTTGTCACGAAATCCCGAGTGGAACCACTGCCAAAACAAAGCAAACTTGAGCCAAAAACTCAAAAGAGAGGGGTCCCCATCATTCGATGGGGCAATGTGTGATTAGGTCACAACACAACACATCAACAACAAACAAAAAATTTGGCTTCAGAAAGAACCACAAACAGGGGTGTATATTACAGCTTCCCCTAATAATTCGAAGAATAGTTTACTGTACATGCTATTCCGTTTTTTGTCACATCGAAAGGTGTGAATTAAAATGTTAACAAGACCATCTATTTGTAGGCATGGGATTTTGACTTTAACCAAACCGGGTCCTCTAAGTCCAAGTACCCCATTTGGATTGAGTTCCCTCTTCTGAACTTAGCCTTCTACCCATACCTCCATGATGTTGCTAGACAACTTGTGCGTGTAATCTGGTATAAGAACAACACCAATAAGTTCGCCATTTTGCTGGTTCAACCTAAGGATTGTGTTGAAATGGACCTCACCTAGCCCCTTCTTGATTTTATTAAGTTATATGGATCGGGGTTTGAAGTTGATCAAACAAACAACTATCTAAATTATAGTTTAAAAACTCGTGACTTGGAAAAACTCGACAGACCCAAATTTGACTCGGACTTGGCGACTTGGGAAAATTTCTAAACATTAAAATACACATACATTTATAAAATAATCTCAATAAACATGCATATAATTTAATTTATAGAAGTCACAAGTAGTTTTTCCTTCATTTATAGATCATAAAACAAGTTCAATGCACATCATAGAGTCATATGAATATAAATTACAAATCCATACTATTATTTTTACAAGTTCCATTTGTGGAAAACATGGAGCCAAATTTGTTTAATTTAGAGCAAGGGCATGGGAGGAATAGCCCCTAGCGAGGTCAAGGGGCAGTGCCCTTGGTGCATTTCTTGTTGTGATACAATGTAGGGTCAAGGGGTGGATCCTTCACCATCAAGCCCAAATTAAGGCCTTTAAGACCACATGGACCTTCAAACTCGTGAGTTTGTGATGATATGCCAATGTGTTGAAGGAGTTAGAGATGAAAGGCAAAAATGTGAAAAATGATTGTCATTATGTGATTGTGGGTGAGTTTTCCCAATTGACTTAGTAATTTTGGCTAGTTTTTGGGCAAGTACCTGGTCAAGAAATTGGGAAAAACTTAGCCAAGTTTACTTGTGGGTAACTCAACAGGGATTTGTCTTGCAAGATGAGTCTGAGTTTTTAAACTATGATCTAAACAAGCCCAATGCTTGCTTCAACTGTTGTCATGAAGGACATTTGATTAGAGACTACCCTGTGTGAAAGCCCAACCCTCACCCCCATCTTCAAATGGTTCTAAACTTGCTAGCTCTACCTCAACTGATGCTCCATGGAAACCCCAATCTATTGACTCCACACAACATAACCCCAATCTTGGTAAGTCTTCCCCACTCTTCTATCAAACCATCCTTGTCTGCCTCTCTCACCTACCCTCTCCATTATTCCTTTTCTCCTTGACCTCCCTCATACAAAGTGATCGTCCTTGATGATGACAGGAGAACAACTAAGAGGAGGAAGGAAACCCCACCCCCTTTCGATAAGGGAACCCTGTCCTGACAATGCTCTCTAGCCAATTAGCCTGTGTCAGGCTAGATCCTGCTCACTCTCCTATGAGAGAACTCCCCCCATGGAAGCTCAATCCCTTCTTTCAAAGAATCAGTTTAGTGCTCTTCTCTTTGAAGAGTATGTCCTTATCCACTCTTTACAATGAAGTGCAACATCCGGTTTTGGAATGTGAGGGTATCATCCATCCTAGCCCGTAAGTTTCAAGTCAAATAGTTCTATCTTCTTAATAAGATTGATGACTTGATGTTGCAAGAAGTTAAAGTAATTGATATCAAATTGGAGTTCGCTCTAAGTACTATTTGGAAAGAAGCCTAGTTCTTCTACACTAACCACAATGAGGGTTGCAGCAGGGCAGTTCTTGTCCTTGCTCCATGGCTTTCTAAGTCCATTGTTGCTTTTGGTGTGGATCCAAGTAACAACTGTGTTCGGATTACCCTCCTAGTTCAAGGAAGCCTTTTTGGATTTTACTTAGTGTACACCCCCAATGCTCCCACTGAAAGAACTTAGTTGTGGGGATGGATGAAACTCAACCTCCCCATAGCCAATTGGGTTATTGGGGGATATTTTAATATGGTGTAACACCATGTTGATAGAAGTTGGGTCAGCAAATCCTAGTTATTCCAATTGGAGTTTGATGCATGAGCTTGACTTGAATTCCCTACGTGTCTTTGACCCAATTCAAGGGAGGGCTGCTAGTCACAAGCCTTACTAGTTTACCTAGAATAATTGTAGAGCTGGTTTTGTTTGGCAAATGAGGAGACTTGATTGGTTTTACATATCTCCCAGTCTCCCAATCAATTCCGACTCCTTTGGCCATCTTCTCCACCTTGACCTAGTTACCACACTCTCTAACCACTTATCCATTTTTACTATCATCTCCCTGGCCAATTCCATCAATTAGAATAATGACCTCTTCAAATATAATGTTTCCCATCTCAAAAACAAGGAGTGTATTGATGGCCTTGTGGCCACTTGGAATGTTAAACCCAAGCCTCAAGAAGATAGATGGATTAGTTGGTGGGAATATGTCATCACCCATTGCACTAACTTCTTAAAAGACTATGGCAGAAAAGCTACAAGAAGACAAAGAAGATAGAAAAGGTCCCTTAAAGGACAACTTAAATAGGGGAGGTCCCTTCTAGATGACAATCCTCACAATATTAATATTCAACAAGTTGTTGCACACATTGAAGACCTTATTGGATAACTTGATCTCTTAAGGTAGGGTTGCTCAAATTAGGGCCCACGTACATTGGATTAAGGATGGGGATCAAGGGAGCAAATTCTTCTTTCAATATCTTAGACACAAACACCAAAAGGAACACATTTCTGCTATTAAGAGACGAGGACAACCTTATCCATAGCAGCCAACCAAGTATCATGAGGAGAACTTGAACAAGGGAGGTCCCTTCTAGGCAACAATCCTCACAATATCAATATTCAACAAGTTGTTGCACATATTGAAGACCTCATTAGATAACTTGATGCCTACAAAGGTTGGGTTGTTCAAACTTCAAATTATGGCTCGCTTATTTTGAATTAAGGATGGGGATTGGAGGACCAAATTCTTCTTTCAATAGCTTAGACATAAACACCAAAAGAAACACATTTTTGCTATTAGAGATGAGGACAACCTTATCCTTAGCAACCAACTAGATATCATGAATATTTTCCATGATCTTTGCAAATAAATTTTCACTAACTCCTCTAGAGATGACATCCTCATCCATGAGCTTGAAGTTATTGTGGGAAGCTACATTCCCAACAGGATTGAGCATGACTATAACTAGTATCTTGACAAACTCCTCACCATGGAGGAGCTTGATGAGGTTCTCAATCGCATGGTAGCTGAGAAAAACCTAGATATGGATGGCTTACTTGTGGAATTATACAAAGTTCTATGGCCTCAAATTAGAGAAGATTTCTATTATGTCTACATCGGCATGGAAACAGGGTCACTAGGACCTATTATCAACCAAGGGCTCATTAAACTCCTTCTAAAGGGCAAAAATGAGGACATTGTTGGAAATTGGAGCCTTGGAGGCCAATCATGTTACTAAATACCTCATACAAGATCATTGCTAAGGATTTGGTTCTCAGAATCAAATCTATCACCTAGGAGATTGAAAGACCTGAGCAATTTGGCTTCCTTGGAGGAGGGTTTATTCTTGACAATTTGTTTCTTGCTTGGGTGACTGCTGAATGTGCTCAACAATTGGCCCGGGATGCCCTGATCATCAAGTTGGACTTCAAAAAGGCTTATGACAGAATAAGATGGCCATTCATCCTTAAGATGTTGAAGTGGTTAGGCTTTGGGTTTAAATTGCTCAGTCACCTTAAAATGTTATTCACTGATGCCAATGCCTGATTGTCCATCAAAGGATCCCTCTCACTTCAATTCCCTCTCCAAAAATCCATAAGACAGGGCTGCCCCATTGCCCCCATCCTCTATGTGTTTGCAGCTGATGCCTTTGGTTACTTGTTTCAGTATGCTCACTCAAACTGCCTCATTAGGTGTCTACTTGCCCAACAATCAACAATGCTACTGCTCTTAATGCTCATTTTGTAGATGATAGCATGTTGTTTATCCAAAACATTGCCAAAGAAGTGGCTAACACCCTAGATGTTCTTGATCTCTTCTGGTCTCTCTCTTGTTCCCCACTTGCCATGCACAAAACCGAATTCTTCATGACAAGACCCAACCCCCATCCTCCTTGGATCCCACTTGAATGGCAAGAAGTTAAACATGGTACTATTGCCATATATTTTGGGATCTCCTTTGGGCTAGGGGTGTCTCTTAAAGACATGTGGAACTAGTTTCTCAAGAAAATCAAAGCTAAATTGATAAATTAAAGCAATAAATTCCTTTCAATGGCTAGCAGAATTCAGGTGGCTAACAAGATCCTCCTAGCCAGCCATGTCTATATCTCCTCTTGTTGGCTTCCTTCTAAGGAATGCTATAATAAATTGTCTCAGCTGATTAGGGGCTCCTTTGGGCCAAGTGGGGGAATAAGAAAGGAATGCTCATCACCTCATGGTTACACATGTTTTCGGCCTAAAGACAAAGGAGGACTTGGCATAATTAATCCTCACTATTAGGGAATTCGCTTGATAGCTCAGTGGATTGTTAGGGCCTTGGAAGGAGAGGCCCCTTGGAAACAGTTGGTCAGGTATAGGATTCAAACAACCACTGCTGGCAAGCCTTGGACTGTGGTGGATTGGAGAGAGAAGATCCTTTTGGCCCCTTTCTTCAAGACTCGCAGCTCAACCACTTTCAACAACATTTGGAAAGCATTGCAAACTATGTCACAGCAGTTAAATTGGCATGATCAGTTTCTTAGACATGGTTTGAGTTTCTTCACCTTCTTTGTTTGGTGAAACAAATTGATTCAAGTGAATGACCACCCCTTGGGTACTACCACTAGGCTTAAAGGCAGATACCTTTTCAAAAAGGGCATCTAGGTGTTCAAGGACCTTTGGGACCTATCTTGGCTATAGTGGAAATCTTTGCCACATCTTAAACAAGAGTTCAACCCTAGCAGCTCTGATAAACATGCTATCTCTGAGATCCAAGGACTTGTGGCTTCTTCTCTTATCCTCAAGCTCTCTGCATTCTGCCAATGCAATTTCCTTGAGGATTGGTGCTGGCCCCAAGCCCGCAGCATTGGGTTCTTCCTCCTTAAGTCTATTTACAGAAGACTTCTTCCCCACTTCCATATTTCTAACTGGCTTATTGCAAAATGGAAACATAAACTTTCTGTTCACAAAGCACAGTCTCAGCTCATAGCTTGGAAGCTCCTACATGTCAAACTCCCAGTGGGGTCCTGTTTGAGATTCCTCCAGCTCTCCTCCACTTGCTCATTCTGCCACTAACATGAAACTGCCAAACATACTTTTTGGTTTTGCCAGAATGCTAAAGCTATTTGGAATTCCCTTGAGACTGCTCTCCCAGCCCCATTCTCTCACAACTGGTCTTTAAAGTATGCTCTTCCGGGTCTCAATGTTTCTAATAAGATTGTTGTGGAATCTTGTAGGCAAATTATCATCAAGTTCATTTGGAAGTACAAGTGCGTGGTTGCTTTTATTCATTCTTGTTATCCTCATGAAGTTCAGATGCATTTACTCTACTCAAACATTGCTCCACAGATGTCAAATTTGTCCACTGTCATTAAGCTCAATTGAAGGTTAACAAGGAGCTGGAACAACAAATCAAGAGCAGGCAAACCCAGCTTTGAGCCCTTGAAGGAAGATAGGAAAACATGGCCGACAAGATCAGCAAGATTGCGCAAGAATGAAGTAAGCTTAACTCTATCAGTAGCTCTCTCCATGACGAAGGGTGAAAACAGGGCCAATTACCACTACGTTAGCAACAGCCAACCCACTATCAACTGTTTTGCAAACTCGGTTGTTCATAGTACTGTGTGGCCTGTGGGGGAAGAATTTGATCTCTAGGTCTTGCTGTTACTCCAACCTTTTTGGTTGAGGCATTTGTATGTTGCCTTTCTTGTTAGTTTTGGTCTAAGGCGTTTGTTTGTTGCCTTAGCTGCATGTTATATAGTAAGTCTTTGGTTATTACTGTTTGCTGGTGTGAAAGTCCTGTGCCACACAGCTTTATGTAATCTCTGCTGTATTTTCTGCAACTTTTAGCTTAAATTCAATATAAAAAATAAAACAAGTGATGGTTACAAAAAGGCCATCAATTGTGTGTGTTCAGCTTCATAATCTGACCACGTAGAGAAAGACAAATTACAAAAATGGGATTTGTTTCACCTAAAATACAGCAACCAGAGATTAACTACTTTTACTTTTGAGCTTAGATAAATGCAGCTTCATTGAAGTATATATGCATAAGCTAAAAATCACAGCTTTAACAGAATCAGCAAGGCGGCTAAGGACCATTTCCCTCTTGTAGATTGTTGATGTGTCAAGTAGTGAAAGTAGGGGCTTGATGTTTATATAAAGTTTTTATCTTTCTTCCATGAACATTCACCTACATTGATCTCTCTGCTCGTACTATTTTTACAGCAGGTGAAATGCCAACACATGCCTTAATAATTCCAACTATCTGCCTTTTTACAGATTCAAGAAGGAGCATACCATTGATGGCCTTAAGGGATTTCTAGTTTTGTTCCACAGCCATGCTAACTTTTTCCATTCAAGTATTCATAGTTTCAGTTTTTCAGACTGTTTGAAAACATAATGAAAGAATCTTTACAACACTTTCCAAATAAGGGTTATCCATTTTGGAGATATCTCCAATGGAGTTAAGGAGTGAGTGTTGGAAGGAGTTTTGAGGTGGGGGAGTAGAAACATCCTGAGGAGGGTAAGCATTGTGTTGATTTTTTGGGCAATGGGGGGCCTACCATGGAGTCTCTAATGATGAGAGTGGAATGGAGGAGAAAGACCATGGGTGGGGGCGCCAAACTAGGGTTGTTTACATACATTCAGGTGTGAGGGACTGACCCCAAATATGTTTAGTGCGGGGGTGAGGGAAGGTGGGATTCTTCACCCTTTTATCCTAAATCTACACCAATGATAATATGTTCAGAGGGTTGTGGGCTGTGGCCTAGAGGGAGCATGGAAAGAATAAAACTTCTACTTCGGGTTATCAATGAGAGATTAATCCATTAATTAAGATTTAATTTTGAGGCTGAATGGTACCTTTATTGTAAGTGTTATTGAACTGTGTATCCTTACAAGCATTCACATCTTCTTCTCCTAGGATGATGGGTTGGAACTGCTGATCGCCACTCAGAATTCCTTTACATTGTTCAAGATTTAGTTCTGTAATTACTTGCTGATTTCCTATTTTTTCCTTCTTGCTTACACTTGCAGACCATTTTTTGCTGTAGAGTTATGAGATGCTGTCTATAAATAAGCCTTTTTATGTTCCCAATGTCTTGATTGCTGAAATATTTAATTTCCAAAGGGCATTTGGAGATTGGAATGACTGCAGCATCTTCAATAAACTGCCACGTCTCAGAATTGATCACTTGGAATTGATAGAAGCAAATAAGATAGCTTTGTAACCTGGATGGGTGGTAGGTAGAATGAAATCCAGCGGTTTGATTTGAAGGGACAGGAGCAGCAATGTAGATTTCATCACAGCCATCTTTAATTTCTTTTCAACTCGTGTTAGCAGAGGTTTCACCTAGTTAGTGAAAATTTCCCTTTTTATTGAATTTGTTTTGTATTATTGAATTAATATTTAGTATTGTAATCTTGATTGGACAACCTCCAAGTACTAAGATCAATGCCACAGACTGGATGCCTAACATTGGACTCTAATCACATTTCTAGAAGAATAGGATAGCCTTAAGTATTTTTGAGGCAGACAAAATGCTGGACTTTACAACGGAGATACAACTCAGGGAGGAATCGTCTCAATTAATCTTAGGGGGGAATCCTATCAAGTAATCTTTATCATCAAACTTAGTGATGGATTACTTCAAGTAATTTTGATTAATTTGATTACCCTCTAGGTTCTCTTGGTTGCCTTGATTTTTGAGATTTTCTTCTTTTCCATTGAAGTGCACAAATGTGTTCGTACAAATAGGTTCCATGCAGGGTGTGGAAACAAACCTCTCTTCTTCAATGTGGAGATACTTCTAGACCTTCACCACTAGCATCCTTTCCCTATTCCCTACAACCTGTGGCCACAATCAATGAATGCATGGTTTGATTCATTTCTTCTGTGGTGTTATTTATCCTGCCCAGTGCCCTCTTATTGCTTCTCCAATTTCTGACATCCAATCATTTCTACCACGGGAATCCGCATAAGAGCCATGAGGCCCAGAAAGTGCATTGATGTTACTCTTATGAACCCGACTATAACTTGCTATAATTGTTGTAAACGTTGAGACGGAATACCTAGGTCTTACAGAGAAAATATCTATATCTGAACAGTAAAAATAGAAAAAACTGAAACTTTGAATGCTCATACAATTTTGAAAGTAAAAAAAAACCAAAAAACAAAATTGTTATAAACCATAGATCTGAAACTTAAAGTCGAATTAAAACTAAACCCGAAATTCTGACCATAAGGCAATTTTTTCGTTTTCTATAAAAAATGAATGATATGACCTTGAGATGGAAGGAAAAGAACAGAACTACACTAGTAATCAAATGTCAGTTCCAGGCAACACACAGAATAACATTCATGAGGAAGTGTAGATGCCAACTCAGGCCAAAGAAGTCTGCAACCGACTGTCACTGCCCTTGGCCAAAACACACTTCTTTTGTAGAACTATGCTCCAAGAACTACTTCCAGAATGTAAAAACACTTTTTAGGTCTAAGACCGGATTTACAGTTTCTTTACATTAGGACTTGTTCCTTTTGTGCATGTAGTGTAAGAATCCTTGTCCAGAATTCTTGTTTAAAACCATAAATTTCTGATTTCTAGTGTGTTGTCATTTTGTCAAACAGTTACCATGAACTCACCAATCTGAAAATTCTGAGAATAAATGCTATAGAGCAGTTTGTATAGTAAGTCTATCAACAAAATGCATTCATATTGCAGTCCACTTCATGGATATGAAATAGGCATTATATCAAACAGTTGGCAGGATAAATAGATTATTCAAAAATAAAGATTTGAATATCTATTACTGCTGTTTCAAATCAGCATACAATCATTATTCAGATTACATCTACTGGGAGAGTTCACATACCAATAGCATCTTCAAGCTTCTACAATTGATTGGATAGCTTCTTATTTCTGCTGTTTCACCATACCAAGAATGCAGACTTCTCAACTGTTGGGGTCCCACGTCTTATTCACAAGAGATTGCTTTACATTCCATAAGCTGCGTTAAGTTTGGGATAGCTGCGCCTCTGTTTTAATTTATATCACCTTCTTTGCCATGTCTTACAATATGGCAATGCTGATTTGTGTTAATGTCTCCTTCACATTTCCACCAATTCCCTTCTTAAGCTTCTACGTACCACTTTGACGCCTCACGTTTGATGTTTAGCATCATCAATGAAGACTTAGAGTGGCCGATTTAGGGAGATATGGGTCCCACGACCCCTCCTTGTCACCAAGTGCTGCGTATACTCTTCTTCTTTTGGCTGCGTCTAATTTCCTAAGGCTTCAGCCTTCAATATCCAAAAAGCTGCGAACTTCTTTTAGCAATGATCCATGATTTCCTTTCAATGTATTGCTGGGATAGTTTGGAGGGCCCCATAACCCTTCCACATCAGATTTGGTAATTGTAAGCTTTAGAAACCTTCCATCAAGCAAGCTGCGTCTACTCCAAAGCCCACCCAACACCACTATACTCTGTGCACTCCCTGCTATATGAATCGTATCACTATTTGGGCTTGTAAGACCTTTGTCTAGAATGCACACAGGTATGGATAGGGTATAAACCCTCTCATTAACCAATATCCTCTGTTTAATCTGCAACACTTTCACCTCCACACACTGCACAAACTCTTCAATGAATCTTCACCCAAATATCAAATTTGTATTGCTTGCAATCTCACAAATTTGCCAAACAAAATCCTCTTGAAGCAAAAACACAATTCCACATAATTGATACATCCTTCCGCTCAGACTGTAAACTTGCACACTTGGAATTCTCCACAAAACAATACCAAACACCACAAAATTATATGGCACAAATCGTTATTGCCCAAATGTGAACTCTGAATTGAATTCACCTCAACACCTTTGAACCAGCTGCTCAAAGTTTTTCCACAATGGAAAATGTCAAATCAGGAATAATCAAATGCATGCTCAAACCCTTCCTCCAAGCCCTTTTTAGAACATTTCATTTCTTCCAGAATCCTCCTTTTTGGCCGACAAAGCTTTTATTATTTTTTTTCCCAAAAGTAACCTTTTTATTTTCTTTTTAATTTTCATTTTCTTTTTTGACAAAAAGTTTCTTTTAAATAAAATAATTAAATAAATATAAGTTGCTTTTAAAATAATTCAAGACAACTTATTTATTTATTTAATTAATTATTTTATTTGCTTGCTAGCAAAAGAGACATTACAAATCCTCCCCACTCAAAGATTGTTTGTCCTCAAGCAATTACAACTCAACCAACAAAAACCCCGCATGATCAACAATAGTATACTTGGATTCCAAATCAATCTAGGACACCTACGTGGCTTCCCATTTGATGAGCTATGCTGCAACACACTTGCAAAGGAGACCTTATGCAATCTTCTCATCAAAAGAACAACAATCCTCCGCAAATATTCAGCAAGTTTCCCAAAATTCTGAAATGTTCCATCATGCTTTTGCTGCTCCACTCTGATAAACTGAAAAATCTACATAGATACTCTTTGTTTGCATTGTTGCAGCCTTGGAATTATGGTAAAAATTATGTGAAAACATATTGTCCAAAGATGAGCCACTAGAACCTTCACTCATATTGGAAAAATGAAACATTCGCTCACCCTAAACTTCCATTCTTCTAGCTGAAACTTGATGTGGCAGCTTGGCTGAAGATCCTTCAATGTCACTTCTTTCCCTTCATGATGTAAATTCAACTCCATTGTTTGAAAGTCTTTGAAAACTTTACCAAGTGAATCTAACCATTGCAGTCCCAAAACGACATCATACCCATTCAAACTAATGACATAGAAATCATCGCAAAGTGTGTACTCACCAAAGAGAATGCTAAGTTTGCTGATTTTCTTCTTGCAAGGAATGGTAAAGCCATCAACTACAACAACATCAAATCCTTCAAAATCCTCTGTATGCATTCCCCTCTTGAATACCAATCCTTGATCAATGTAGTTATGAATAGCTCCACTATCTAGAAATGCAATGACTCTATTTCCAAATAAAACATCTTGAAACCGGAATGGGTTATACCTTTGAACTACAAAAAGAGAAGCAAGTACACCTTCTTTGTTATCATTATCTTCAACAATTTTATCTTACTCTTTTTCTGAACCTGCAGGAAACTTGGCTTCATTCCCCTCATCCTCATCTGAAATGACCTCAATGTAGTGGACCTTGCCTCTTCTTAGGCAACGATGTCCAAGCACCCAAGGCTCCTTACATAAAAAGCATAATTTCTTTTTCCTCAACTCATCCTTGAGTTCTTCTTCACTTGTTTTATGTGACAAGTTCTTTTGAGGCTGAACTTGGGGCTCTTCCTTGTTACATTTCTGAATATATGCAAAATATATTAATGAATGAGTTATCTTACAATGAAGAGTGAATGCTCTATTTAAAGAGAAGTTACATGCTAATAAAAGACTGACATCTTGTAAAAAGCTACAGCTAAGAAAGTAGAATAGAAGACGGAAACAAAACCTATCTAATAGGAAATACCTAAACAAAACCTATCTAATAGGAAACAACTAGATTGACCATTAATAAAATAGATATTATCTTAATACCCCCCCTTAATAGTCAATTTCCTAACTATACCAAGATGCCCTCCCAAAACAGACAGTCCTCCGAAACAGATGGATGGCATGAACAGAAAACGGAAAACGGGTGTCGAAACACAAATCCCAAGGGATTCAAAGAAGCAGAATGGCCGCCTGCCAAACACAAATGCTGATTGCTGGTCCCACTGATGACGAGAAGGGGCTAAGCGCTGTAAACGCAAATCAAGGAAGCCCTCAAAGTTGTGAACCACGACAAAAAGATAGAAAATTCTCTAGAAACAGCGACTAGGCAAAAACATTTGCCAAACAAGGAAGCCGCCAAAAATAGAAAACAGAACCCCATTCAAAAGGCTACGGAACAGGAACCCAACTCTGACGAGATCCTATAGAGAAACACCGATGATTAAAAAATTTGCTGTCGTTGAACTTCTGACTGCTTTCCAAAAAGATGCCATACTCCATGTTTTTCGAGGCACGAAAAAAAGGATTATAAGTTGCTTGCACGGGTTACGAAGCAACGATAGAGGCAGAGATCAGAACCCTTGCACGGGTTATGAAGCACATATTCTGAAAACACGGAATAAGTCTGAAACATAGATATCAAGGAACAGATCTCGAGATAAATCCGAACACGGATTTCAAAACCCAGATCTCGAGAGTACGGAAAAATCATGAGCTCAGAAAATCCAAACACCGATTTCGAGATAAAATGGAAAGTACAAATACTGCTTGTGTTAAGCGCTGCATGCAACGAACCAAAGGCAAAACATGAGGTTTCCAAAAGGTAGTCTTGAACCACAAGCCAATAGTGACCTCTGGATGAACTGCATTTCTACCAAAAAGATTATCGCGCCCCTCTAGACTAAGAATTAAGCCTTAGAGATAAGAAAAAGCTTGATAAAAAAGAAATCTCCACATAAACAAAAGATAGTGATTTAATAGAAGACACCAATAAACCGCCAGAAAGAAGAAAACCTGGTCAACAGAAATCGCGACCACAGTGTAAGACATGAAGTCGACCAACACAGCTGAAGTCGTGCGAAACCTTAAACTCCGAAAACAAATCCGTCTGAAAATCTCGACTGGAAACAGAGACAGAGTCAACGATCAACCAAGAGAAGAAATTGCCGAAGATATCAAACGCCGAATCAACCAAGAGAAGAAACGGCGATCATGCAGCATGGTTGGAAGCTCCACAACCCTAAACAGGACCAGAAATGAAGACTCCCACAACCAAATAGGAACGCAAGTTTTAAAAGGCGCCAAAAAACCACGACTAGACAGAGAAACGTGATCAGGTTGAAATCAAAATCGTTGCCAGAGAGTTGTAAAAATAAAGAACCCGCGAAAATGGAAAATCGCGATTTCAGGATAAGAAATGGAAATCGCGGCCAAAAAAGAATGCCCACACAAAATGCGTCCAAGGGCCCAGAAACACGATTCAGAAAAATGAAGATGCCTAAGAAGCACAAAACACAACCACCAAACAGGAGCATCACACGTGATTCTGCAAATCATGACCAGGAGCACACATTTTCAAAAACCCTTTGTGCCGCCTGCAGAAGCTTCGAATCAGATGAATAGAGAACAGAGATTCTGACACGTGGCCAGAACAGAACCGTGACTAAGGTTTTCAAATCGCAAAAGGGCCAACAAAACACCGAAGCATAGACATCGACCCAAAAACACAATCTTCAGAAAGAATAACAAATGACCCTAGAAAACGGCATCCGTACGATGTACGGAAGAGCTCGAACCCAGAGCTCTGATACCATGTTACATTTCTGAGTATATGCAAAATATATTAATGAATGAGTTATCTTACAATGAAGAGCGAATGCTCTCATTAAAGAGAAGTTACATGCTAATAAAAGACTGACATCTTGTAAAAAGCTACAGCTAAGAAAGTAGAATAAAAGACGGAAACAAAACCTATCTAATAGGAAACAACTAAACAAAACCTATCTAATAGGAAACAACTATATTGACCATTAATAAACTAGATATTATCTTAATATTCCCTTTGAAATGTTTTCTTTTGATGCTTGGGAGGAGTAGTCTCAAGATCTAAAGCCATCTGAATTGCATCCTGTAGAGTAATAGGCTTGAAAGCCTTCACTAAACTTCGCAGATGTTCAGTCAATCCTTGAACAAACAACAGTACAACTCTCTTTTTTGATATGTTAGGAACCATGACAACAAGCTTTCGGAACTCAGTAATGTAAGTGTCAACACTTCCACTTTGTCTAATTAGTGCCAACTCACAGAAATACACCTCTACATTTTTCCGATCAAATCTTGCAATCAATTTTTTGCTAAACTCATCATAGGAATGAATCAAAGCATGGTTTTGTGTCACTAAAACATGACCACCAATCATATGCTACTCCCTTCAAATGCATGGTTGCAAACTTAATTGCCTCATCCTTTGGCATGGGTTTGAGTGTCAAAAATGTATCAAGCTTATCTATCCAAGCACGAGCGATGTTTCTCCCACTACCATCAAAATTTGGAAGAGTAAGTTTACCCATGGCATGCTGATATTCCTTATGCTGATTTCGTGGTCTTTGTTCTTGTTTAGCTCTCTTCTTGTCTTTCTTTTGATTCATGAACTGATTTAAGGACAACTCATCCCTAATATGATTAGGGAGTGTATGGTACTCATCATAAACAGCTATTACCTCATCAACCAATGGTGTATCCTCCTTGGGTTGTGTTGCTTCTTCCTCTTCTCTTTGTATGAAGGTTGGTTGAAATGGTCAATCCGATCCATCCGTATTAGTTCTCCCTATATTATGATTACATGTATTGCTGCCCTCACCTATAGTATTCTGATTTATTCTCATGCTATTCATATTTTGTGACATTTGACCAATGGCTGCCATCAACTGCTGTTGTGTTTGCATAAATTGTTGCATCATTTGTTGCTGATTGCGGGCAAGATCATTCAAAATATTTTCAACACTTTGTTGGTCATATCTCCCTCTATCTCTAGGACTTCCACTTCCACCTGTTTCCATTGATTCAACTTCTACCACAGCTGTAAGTGGCTGTGTTGCTGCTAATGCTGCTGAAAATGTGTCCTCTTCTGGATATGGATCAACTAACTGAAATTGTCTTCTTTTCTGTTCTCTTTCTGAATATCTCTTGGCCTTGTCACTAGTGTACATAACCCTCCAGGCTGGAAAGAACTTTAGCTTTGATACCATTGTAAGAACCCTTGGCCAGAATTCTTGTTTAAAACCATAAATTTCTGATTTCTAGTGTGTTGTCATTTTGTCAAACAGTTACCATGAACTCACCAATCTGAAAATTCTGAGAATAAATGCTATAGAACAGTTTGTATAGTAAGTCTATCAACAAAATGCATTCATATTGCAGGCCACTTCATGGATATGAAACATGCAGTATATCAAGCAGTTGGTAGGATAAATAGATTATTCAAAAATAAAGATTTGAATATCTATTAGTGCTGTTTCAAATCAGCATACAATCATTATTCAGATTACATCAACTGGGAGAGTTCACATACCAATAGCATCTTCAATCTTTTACAATTGATTGGATAGCTTCTAATATTTCTGCTGTTTCACCATACCAAGTATGGAGACTTCTCAATTCTTGGGGTCCCACATCTTATTCACAAGAGATGGATTTACATTCCATAAGCTGCGTTAAGTTTGGGATAGCCGCGTCTCTGTTTTAATCTATGTTTTACAGCGTTTCGGGGACGGGGGGATGGGGATGGCAGGGGACACGTTTCAAGGACGGCAGTTCGAGGGCCAATTTTTGGGGACGGCGGGGGGACGACGATGTATGAATTTTTCAATATATATATATATATATATATATATATATATATATATATAAGATTTTTTCAAAATATCAATATGAAATACTAAATAGAGATATCATCATATCATATATGTTAATAACATAACAACAATATCAATATGTGAATAAATCACGAGTCATGACAGCAGTAGTGTGACAACAGTATAATAGTAGTATAATAGCAGTATAACTAGCACTTGCACCCATAGGAGAGGTTCAAGGAATATGTCAATAGGAACAACCGACGAGTTTAGAAAATTTTCCGGCGTGAATTTTTTTTACGGCACGAGACAATTCCGAGCACTATAATGCTCACATATAAACGCCTATCGGCTAACTATAAACTATAATGTTTAAACAATAAACAATGAGCATTAATGATTAAACACTAGTATAACAACAATCTAAACAACAATAGAATTAATGATAATCATGAGATTGAAGATTCATAACAGCAATATTAAAGCATTTTGTTGTTCATATTCTAAAATTAAAGTTCAAACTTCAAACTTCAAAATTAAAGATAAAGTTAACTGTTAAACCCACAGTCTCAAACTTCAAAATACAACAATCTAAAGACTAATATCTATGCCTCATTCGGGCTATCAATATCATGATTTCAGGGTTTTGGAAGGGGCGTGGGAGGGTTTGTGGACCCCACGCCCCAATTAAAATTAAAAAAAATGGGTTGTATGTGTTAAGACGTTGGGGGACGCCTGGCCGTCCCCAGCCTTCCCCCGCCGTCCCCAGCCGTCCCTCGTCGTCCAGGCGTCCCCGATCCACTACCCGCCGTCCCTAATTTTTCCTGCGCGTCCCCGAGACATTTCGCAATTTTGCATTTTATTGGGGATGCCAAGGGGACGTCCCCAGCCGTCCCCCCGTCCCGGAAACGTCACTAGGGATGGGGACGGGGCTGGAGGAGGTGGGGACACGTCCCCGTGTACCCCTGTTTTTAATTTATATCACATTCATTGCCATGTCTTACAATATGGCAATGCTGACTTGTGTTAATGTCTCCTTCACATTTCCACGAATTCCCCTCTTAAGCTTCTACGTACCACTTGAGCGGCTCATGTTTCATGTTTAGCATCATCAATGAAGACTTAGAGTGGCGGCTTCGGGAGATATGGGTCCCACGACCCCTCCTTGTCACCAAGTGCTGCGTATATTCTTCTTTTTTTGGCTGCGTCTAGTTTCCTAAGGCTTCAATATCCAAAAAGCTGCAAACTTCTTTTAGCAATGGTCCACGATTTCCTTTCAATGTATTGCTGGGATAGTTTGGAGGGCCCCACAACCCTTCCACATCAGCTTTGGTAATTTTAAACTTTAGAAACCTTCTATCAAGCAAGTTGCGTCTACTTCAAAGCCCACGCAACACCACTATACTCTGTGCGCTCCCTGCTATATGAATCGTATGTCTTACAATATGGCAATGCTGACTTGTGTTAATGTCTCCTTCACATTTCCACGAATTCCCCTCTTAAGCTTCTACGTACCACTTGAGCGGCTCATGTTTCATGTTTAGCATCATCAATGAAGACTTAGAGTGGCGGCTTCGGGAGATATGGGTCCCACGACCCCTCCTTGTCACCAAGTGCTGCGTATATTCTTCTTTTTTTGGCTGCGTCTAGTTTCCTAAGGCTTCAATATCCAAAAAGCTGCAAACTTCTTTTAGCAATGGTCCACGATTTCCTTTCAATGTATTGCTGGGATAGTTTGGAGGGCCCCACAACCCTTCCACATCAGCTTTGGTAATTTTAAACTTTAGAACTTCTATCAAGCAAGTTGCGTCTACTTCAAAGCCCACGCAACACCACTATACTCTGTGCGCTCCCTGCTATATGAATTGTATCACTATTTGGGCTTGCACGACCATCGTCTAGAATGCACACAGATACAGATAGGGTATAAACCCTCTCATTAACAAATATCCTCTGTTTAATCTGCAACATTTTCACCTCCACACATTGCACAAACTCTTCAATGAATCTTCACCCAAATATCAAATTTGTATTGCTTTCAATCCCACAAATTTGCCAAACAAAATCCGCTTGAAGCAAAAACACAATTCTGCAGAATTGATATATCCTTCCGCCCATACTGTAAACCTGCACACCTGGAATCCTCCACAAAACAATACCAAACACCACAGGATTATATGGCACAAATCGTTATTGCCCAAATGTGAACTCTGAATTGAATTCACCTCAACACCTTTGAACCAGCTGCTCTAAGTTTTTCCACAATGAAAAATGTCAAATCAGGAATAATCAAATGCATGCTCAAACCCTTCCTTCAAGCCCTTTTTAGAACATTTCCTTTCTTCCGGAATCCTCCTCTTTGGCCGACAAAGCTTTTATTATTTTTTTTTTTCCCAAAAGTAACCTTTTTTATTTTTATTTTTAATTTTAATTTTCTTTTTTGACAGAAAGTTACTGTTAAATAAAATAATTAAATAAATATAAGTTGCTTTTAAAATAATTCAAGACAACTTATTTATTTAATTATTTTATTTGCTTGCCAAAAAAAGGGACATTACATGTAGGACATTATTTTTACATAAAACTTTTTGAACTAACAAAAAGTACAACTGACTGATGTAAATTCCATCAACTAAGAAAAAGGTATACTTGACTGACATAAAACTCTTTTAATTAACAAAGGGAATTACGCCTGTCATAAATATACTTTAGCTACCATAAAAGTACAACTGAAAATGAAATGCCATTCTGATAACTGACACAAATAGTTAACTAACTGAAGTGCATTGTCTTTTTATAACATTACTACTATTGCATAAAATATAATAAAAGTCAGTTGGAATGCAAACATCTTGCTCTTCATGAGTAAATGTAATTGTCCTCCATAAAATGCCCCCAGTTTCACCTTAGGAAGATAAGTGATCCTCAAGATTTTGAGAATGTTTCCCACTACTTTTTCTCACAAGACTAGCTTAGTAGTAATGTCAAAAGAGAAAATCACGTAGAATGGAAAGTACTGTAAATTCATATCCTTTCCTAGCATAATTGGAGTTCGATTTTTTTCTTATTAACTTTTTGTGGTTAGTTCTTGTTTTGTATCTTGTTTTCACAATAACAATTAGAATATTGTTAAAAAAGGCATGATGATCATTTTTATTGTGTTACAGGTCTTTTATATGTGTAATTGACTGCTCTTATGTGTTTGCCAATTTGACCTGTCTTTCCTTGTATATAATGCTATGTTCAACCAGGTTGAATTCCCATCTCTCTGTGCCTGCTCCCCTTCCCCATCCTATTTTCCTATTCAAATATTATTCATAGAAATTTTGCGGTAATTCTTGCCATCCCCTTCTCATGTTCCATGCTTCTCTGCCTCCCGCTCCTTCGGTCAACCCAATGCTCTCCCACCCAAAAAAGGGTAAATGACCATGCAAAGGTTAATCAAACACCAAACATCTCTGTATATCGGAAACATATGCATTACTGGAACAATATAAACGTAGCCTTTTATAATCCCCAAAGCCTAGATGCAATATCTTAAAATCTAAATACACACAAAATGCACTCTATTGAATAAAAATAGTCAAACCAAATAATGATGTTACACACTATTAATGATTATTTGCAAACAAATTTGCATTTCATCAATGATGCTTACATAGTATTTCATTGAGGAAAATTAGCATCTCAGGCTGAAAACTAGTGCAAGTGAGTTCTTGAAATATTTTACTGATTGTCCATCTCCATGTCATCTTTGAAGTTTTCCAAGGCCTCTAGTGTCTTACACAATAAATGAAGTATAAAGAAAGCATTTGGAAAACTACATGATGTTGTGTGATTCTGCTATTTTGTAAATACAAGTTGGAAGTCTCTTTTTACTTATAATCTGCGTGATACTTCCAAATGCATAAATTAACATGGGTGTTTATTCTCGATAACAACCAGTAGAAGTCTCAGAACTTAACCTTTTTTTGCCAAATGGATCATGAAGATGGATATGTTCATGTCTATGCAGAAATTGTTCAAAATAGTATAGACACACAATGCAGGTGTGTAGTTTTTTAATAAGTGGCAGAGGAGCCTGTGCAATCATTGACCCATACATGTAAATTATTACTCTCCTTAGCATTCTGTTTGTTTCAATCCATTTTGATGCAATAACAAAAGAAAACAAATTTTGAACTTTAGATGACCAGCAAATAATAATTTTAATTCATAATTTGATATAAATGTTATGAATGGATTTTAAAGTTGTGTTTGTTTCAAAAGAAGTTCTGACTTTGTCCATTCCCAAAAATAATAAAATATTCTGTACTTGTTTGAACTTCTTCCTTTTCTTTTTCCTAAGATCTTCTTTCTCACCTTGCTTGTTAATTTTAAAGTTTTAACTGGACCATACTATTGTGGTCTTGGTACTGTGTTATTGGTGATCACTAATACTGGTTTGATACCATGTTTTCGTTTCAGATGGAAAGCATTTTGTTTTAGATGTATAAATATGACAAAATATAACATCCAAAGGTCCATAGTCATACTACTTCTGTGTTTACATCTTTGATTGTGGAACTTTTGTTACGATGAATTTACTCGCTGGATTTCACCCTTCTACAAAGATTTGCTAAACCACCTGTATGTATTCAGGTTCAAAAACTACCAATTGTGTTCATAACTTTCATGGCATGGACTTTGTCTGAGGTATGTGCTCTTTACCATTCAATTTACATTCCTCTTTTCAATTTCACTATTGAGGTTTGCACGACACCATTAATTAAACTGTTTTAGGGAAATTTAGGGAAATTCCTTTTTTAAAATGTATGTATTTTGGCATTGATTTTTCATAATAAATGCAAAGATATAAACAAATACCTGTTAGCAGACCTGGTCTATACGAAGTAGCCCCTGCCAGTATTTGAGAATATAGTTAGGTTTTCCCGTTGAAGAGAATACAATATAGCAGGTGTGCAATGTTGTATAGAGGTTATTGTAAAATAAGATTAGATGGCCATTGATACCAAAGATGAATGGAAGGAGGTTTTGTGTTATATATAAGATACAATCAATGCGTACAAAAAAATGGAAGGAAAATCTGTAGGAGAGCAGAAGCATGCATGGGATTAGGAGCTTTAGCTTGCCACTATCAGTAATATCACTTGCTAATATGGACAAGTAATTGAATAGGAAAAGTAAGCATGTTTCCCTCTACATTTTGACTTTGAAAGTGAGACAAGATCATAGAAGTAAAAGAGGAAAGAAATTGATTGCTAATAGAAAGAATGGTAGCTACAATTTTTTTTAGTGCATGCCATCAAAGTTGCAGACACAATAAATGTAACTGTTGTAGATGTAATAAATGAGGAATTTAAAATCAAAAGCAGTTCTGAGAGACTGTAGAATTTTGACAAAAACCTAAAATCATAAGGAAGAAACCCCAAAACACCAGTTGATTGGACAGTGGGCGGTTTGCTAAAAATTTAAAAGAAGCCAGATGCTTTTCGGGGTGAGAAATAAGGAGCATGAGAAGAGAACTGGTAAAAAATTGAATGGTATTGGAATTAAAGACAAAAGCATCTATTGTTGACCATCAACCGAAATATGTTTTCGTGTATTGTGCACTAAAAATCTCAAGCAGTTTTTATTGGAAATACTTATAATATATGTCATATTAATCTCGAGCAGTTTGAAAAATTGGTAAGCAAAAAATAAAAAGGTATAAATGAAAGCAAATATGTGAAAAATGGCAGCACTAGAAACAATCAAGATAAAGCTTATGTGATGTCCCGATATTAAGGCATTGTTTAAATTAAAGATTTAAACATCATGATAAAATGATAAAGACGCCCTCTTGAAAATAAGGTCTTTGGCATAAGAATACCTCTGGTAATATTTGATAAACGTATATATATAATATTTAATAAATAATATTATTATATAAATATTTTTATATAATCAAAATATAATATATTTATCTTTAATTAACAAGATATATAAATAAAAAATATAAATATAAACAATTTAAATATTATTATAATTTATAAGCATTGTAAAATAATATAATAAATATATATAAAATAAATATATATTTACATATGCTGTATATAATATATAAAATAATATACATTACTAAAGATATTATATAATATAAAATATTATATTGATAAAGACATATATATATATATTAGTTATTATAACATATGCTATAATGTATACGGTGGATTTAATTTAGTATAAAGTAGCAATGATCAGCATATAAGAGGATCGGTATCCTCATGGACAACACTTGATAATTAATAAAGCACTGATCAAGTTCGCTGGAAATAAACTAATGAAAACTTAAGGCCAACGATTATAAAGCAGGCATTATTACTAATGAAAGATTATTCTAAAGGCACAGCGATTAGGAGACAGCGATCCTAAAATATGAAATGCAGCAATCCTATTAAGGTAACCGCTGTTAGTTAAAAACAGCAGAAAGCTATGACCGTTGGAAGGGGTATACCCCTTACCAACAGTCATACAATTTTAAAGAATAAAAGGGTCATAAGGAATTCAAATAAGAGGCATCTCAGCAACAAATCACTTAGACATTGGAAGATACAACAAAGCAAGGAAATCACTGCAACAGGGGCTGAACAGAGGTAATAAATCTGCAGATCTGCCCCAGTCAGGTATGTGTTATATTAGTATACATGGATTAAGATCAATATAGTACGGTACATTACAACATTGGATCCTAGTTAACATAATATGCTTATGATTATTTATTTGTATTGCATGTTATCAACATTCATATATATATCATATTACATGAGTATTTATAGATTAAATATCTACTTGAATTCATAATGTAACCATACAATTAGTAGTTGACACTAGTCATAAGGGCAGACCCAAAATCTGCCCCATAACAGTAATGACCATACATAAGAACAAGAATACCCTATGACAAGATTGCAATATGAAATATGAATTGCCTCTATTCATATATTATAATGATAAATGGTATCATAAGAATTATGATTAAATCCATCCATAGCATATGGGATATTAGCATAAGAGATCATATCTCCAATCACCTCTACTACTTCATCCTTAAAGGGATGATATGTATTATAGGGAGGGGCAGAGTAATTCCATCTGTATATAGGCCCCAAGGCTGGGACGTAGTTTCCCCAAGGTTGGGTCTATGATGGTTTCCACGCGCCCTATAGTCTATGTCCTTTGATGAAGAATAAGAGGGGAAGATATAATCTTGAATTATGTTTAGTATCCGCCCTAATAGTACAAGGGAATATTAGAATATAAGATCATATTTCTGGTAACTTCTATTACTTCATCCTTAAAGGATTGATAGGTATTATAGGGAGGGGCAGAGTAATTCCATCTGTATATAGGCCCCAAGGCTGGGTCTATGATGGTTTCCACGTGCCCTATAGCCTATGTCCTTTGATGAAGAATAAGAAGGAAGATATGGATCTTGAATTATGTTTAATATTCACCTTAATATCCTTATAGAACATGGTATAGAATAGTCATCAATAGTGAATGACAATCAGGGAATGAATAATCCTTTAACAAGGAATGATATATTATATTATCATTGATCTTATCATTGAAATTTATTGATCTCTAATGTTTCTAATGTCTCCTTGAGAATCATTTTGAATGTAGATTCAGGTTTAAGTGTTTCCACTAGAAAGGGGACATTACAAGTGGTATCAGAGCAGTCATCTTGCCATCCTGTGTATACTATGTGTGCCTTACATGTATTCAAGTGTATACTTTGTGATTTATGTGTACTCAAGTATATTCAAAGGTTTACTTTGTGACTTATGTGTATGTTTTGTAACATATGTTCATGTGAATACTTTGTGTATTGTGTATGCTTCATACTCATGTGTATACTTGGTGACCTTGGGATGGTGGACGGGTCCACGGTGTAATATGGGATGCACCGAATCCCCTTTCCAATTGTCCGACAGTATACTTACATGTATTAATGCAACCCACGTGTATTCATTTCTTGTGACTTATGTGTATTCAAGTGTATTCAAGGGTATACCTTGTGATTTATGTGTGTTTAAGTGTATTCAAATGAGTACCTTGTGAATTATGTGTATTCAAGTGTATACTTGTTGGCGTTTTAGTTCGCACCTCTGGAATGCGAGTTGGAAATGGACAGCTATGCACAGATAAATTGCTCTTCTATTATGAGGGGAAGTTCCCTTTTTGCTGATGTTTGCTTAAAAGATAAATAAATTAAATTTTGCCTATCTTTTTCCTTCTCAGCTGCGAGCACAAGGTTATAAAATTCTATCGTTGCAAGAGAGGTTTTTCTTTTTAACTTCTAACTACAGCTAGGCCTAAACTAAATGACGCTTTTGATCACCTAAGTAAATTCAGAGCATAGGAATCAAAAGTTAACAGAGAATGATTTGTTTTAACATAAAAGCTCAAATAAACTTCTTCCAGATCACATCAGAAGACTCATTGTACTTTAAGATGAAAACTGAAAGTAAGATTACGCAAGCCACACATCTGACGACAAAACTAGATGATCGTGAGATAGAGAATCAAAGCAAATGGCAGGCATGAGATTTCTATTCTCAATATCATAAAGTTATTACAACTCTAGGACAACGATACTGTAGCAAAAGGCAGGCATACAATATGCGATCAAACATTGGATAACAGATAACACAGAGTGAACAAGCACTTGAAATAACAATTTCTGCAGGCTAGAATAGGCACAACAAATTTTGCTATCACAATTACAGTCCCTTTGAACAATGGGCAAGGCTGCCCTTATTTATACTAAATCAAAGGAGTAGGGAACCCTAAAATCTCCTTGATTTTATCTAACTAACTTGCCAACTCGCAAGCTTTATTTCTATTCTAAGACAAAGATTACAACTAACAACTGCTTTAAAACAATTTGCTTTAAAGCAAAGAAAGCTCCAACTATTACAAAGTGATTTTTTACTATTTTAAGGATGGATAAGCTTTGGATGAAAGCAAATGCTTTAAAACAAAAAACATTTGAGTTAAAGCTGCTTTCTTTTGAGTCACATCCTTTTCTTTATTGCTACTTTATTGGTGATGTCATCAATTGATATTTTGGAAAATAATATCTTCTAAAAAGCTAGTGACCGCATCTTTGCCAGGAACACTGATACTCTTTAAGATGATATTTTGATTTTCTAACATTTCTTCACCATCTACAATCATCTGAAGGAAATCATGAACTTCGCCCACAACTTTGTCAAATTTTACAGTCATTGCGGCAAAACGATCCATCTTGCCGGTACTGAGATTACCATTAAAATTGTTGCGGACGAGAGTCTGGAATTCTGTTTGTACTTCCCTGAGATCATACAGGGTACCATCTTCTTTCTCATATGAACACGGAATCTGAGAAACAAAAGATCTCACGAACTTGAGAACATTTACCACTTTTTCTTTCCATTCCGCTAACTTTGAGATTATACTTTCATAGGTTTTTACTGTGAAAAGATACTGTGCTTTCCAAGTAGAAACAATCTTCTTATCTTATGTTGAATCAATGGAATTATATGCTATCTTCAAGTCGAAGATTATGATCTCAAACACCGGTCTGTTTTCAGCCATAGTTTGTTGTAACCCCTGAATGCCTTGATGCAGATCATGAGTGTTGTACTTTAATTGATAAATCTGTAAAAGTACATATCTTCCTTTAGTTACAAATTCTTCCACCCAATCCTTCATGTGCCTCCCATAAATGACCAACTGACTCAGTTGCTGCTAATCGGCTGGTGATTCCAGAATCTGAAGAAGCAGTAAGTCTGCCTGTGAAGTGCCGTGAAAAAGATTGGAAATATACTGCCGTAGCTACCTATTTCCAGCCTTGAGGGCTGCTTTATCGTCTCCGTCTTTTAACACCCTCTCCTTTAAATTATCTGCTGCAACCTCGAAGAGATTTACATTTGTATGCCGGGTACTCCTACCAAGATTAGCTCTGACAACCTTGAAGCCATCAACCTCAATCTGTAATGTCCCCTTTTAGGATATTCCTTATTTATTTTCTTACACACAATAATATAACTAGAAAGGGACATTAGAACTATTAAAGGTCACTCAATCAAGATAATATTGAACTTATCTATAATAGTATAACATAAACAATAGCATAATCCACATTCAATTCAATTCATAACACAATTCAATATTGACTATTTTCAAGTCTTAATCCTTACTTCCTTTCTATTCCTCAACCTTAGATGGGGATTTACTTGTCTAGGGCCCAATGACACTACCTCATGGATTGGATTTACTCCGCCTCTCCCTAACAACTTTAATTGTCTAGGGCGCGATGACACCACCTCATGGATTGGATTTACTCCGCCTCTCCCTAACAACACCTCGCCTCTCCTAAGATTGTAGGCAATAGAAATAACTACGTATTAACTTGAACATATTTCGATATATTTCAACATACCAATTGATCACATTTATCCATAACACATTATGCATTGGCTATGCTCAATCTCAATCCCTCATTTCTCTTCTAATCCTCAACCATGGATGGGGATTTACTTGTCTAGGGCGTGATGACACCAACTCGATGGCTGGGTTTACTCCGCCTCTCCCTAACAACACCACGCCACTCACTCACAGGTTGAAGGCAATAGGAATAGATAGGCCTTGAGTTTGAGCATATCAAAGTGTTGTAAATGCAATCCATATTCCATAGCAATTTTCATAATGCTAGTATATACATGTGTAATGATACTCACAATAATCTTTCAATTATATATATATCATTACTTAAGGCATTCATCATAATATATATATATATATATATATATATATATATATATATAATACTATGATAATACTTACCTTGCAACCTTGAATTCTTGAAGATTTATGCTGCAGCAACTTATTATTTAGATCTATTTTCCCAGAAATCAGAAATATTTCTGATTGTTATTTTGAATTAACTTCCTTTTTACCGATTACCTACATCGCTTCCCTTTTAAATCTATCAAGGGGTACGTCCTTTGTAAAGGAGTATATCCCTTAAAGAGATCGTACCCCTTTTAAAGTGTTTGCAGCCCTTCTAATCGCTGCTGTTTGTATTTCTATGTTTGACTCTTCTCTTATATGCTGCTTTTCTTATTAATAATGTTAGTTACTATATATATAAATATATCTATTTTATATATATAGTATTATATATATATATATATATATATTTAATAATATTTATTTATATATATTAATAATCATATAGTTATATAATATATGATGATAATATTTATATTATCATTACTTATATTTTATAATTATATTTATATATCATATATATTATATTTAATAATATAATATATTATAATTAAAATAATATTTAAATTGATAATATTTAATATTTGTATTTATATTTATTATTTTTAAATACTATAATATATATTATATTTTAACTATATAAAAACAATAATATTATTTATTAACTATTTTATATATCCGCAATTATCATTTAAATTGACCATATTTCAAGAAGGCAATTTTAAATCTTTAATTTAAACAATGCCTTAATATCAGGACATGACAACCCTCCCCACTCAAGATTGCTTGTCCTCAAGCAATTCTAAAATTTGAATGATAAAATTTGAATAATCAAAAAGAACGTGCTTAGTTCTAGCATCAATTTTCTTTCAATCTTTTATTTGAGTTTTCCTCGGTGGTTGCCTTTAGCATTTGGGCTCGCCCTCTTTTACCACATCTGTGTCTTGGTTCCCATTTTTCCTTACAATGGTAGCACCATTTTTCCTTTTCAAGTGCTCCGTTACAAACGTGTCCATGAGCCCAGGGTTCCTTGCACTTGAAACATAAGTTTTTCTTTTTGAGCTCATCAAATTCCTCTTTGGAAGAGGAGGTCTTGTGGAATCTTTCCTCTTTGTGGACAGGTTTGTTGTGTTTGTTTGAGGATATGTTACTTGTTGATGTCTCAAGTCTCAAGGCTATTTCGATTGCATCTTCAAGGGTTATTGGCTTAAGGGCACTCACTAATCCTCTACGTGAATCTTTTAATCCTTCAACAAATAGGTAAGTGAGTCTATCCTCATCGACTCCTGAAACTCTTATAGATATTTTCTCAAATTCATTTATGTATTCTTCCACTATTCCTCGTCGTTTCAAGTGTGTCAACTCCTTAAAATCTTCTTGAGGATGCCTTCGATCAAATCTCTTGATGAATTTTTGGGAAAATTTCTCTTATGATGTGATGGATTCATGTCCTTGAGTGTGTTTTCCATTATGCCACCATTCATAGGCTAAGCCTTCCAAGTGCAAGATGGCAAATTGAAGTGCATCTCTTTCAATCATTGGACTAAGTAGAAAATAGTCATTCAATTTTTGAAGCCATGCATGTGGTGTGATTTTATTGGTTCCATCAAAGTTTGGAAGATTCACTTTGTTTGCTTTGTGCTTTAAATCCTTATTAATTGGTCTTTTTTCCCTTCTCGTTAATTCATTCCTTCTTGAGTTGCTATAATCATTGAATGACACTACTCTCCTCACTTCAGGTTCCAAGCTCACATAAGCTCTTGCAATGTCATCCGTGCTTATTGAATTTGGAGTGGGTTCTTCCGTTCTTGATGTTTCCTCTTCCGAAAGAAAAGATGGTATAGGAATCCTTGGATTGGATGAAGTATGGCTGTTCTCGGAATGATTAGATCCTACTTCTCTTCCATTTGTTGAGTTTGGATGATCCGTAGTGTTACCCACCCTTTGGAGTGCCTCTAGAAACATTTGTATTGTCTTTTCGCCTTGCTCCATCATGGCTTTGGTGATTCTTTCGTTCTGATCCATCATTGCCTTGGTAGTTGCTTCCATGAAGGCCCTCATTTCATTGTTCATTTGCTCTTCTAAGAGTTGACGATTCCTCCTAGAGTAGGCTTGCATGAATTTATGTCCCTTGTAGGATATACTGATTTCTTCTCCTCAAGTCGATCCTTGAATAGAATCCATAGAAATATTTGCAAGTTAGAGCATGATGGAGGGCACACTTCCTACCTATCAGCTCAAGCACGCAAGCAAGTAGCTCAAGCAAGTAGGCAAGTAGCTCAAGTAGACAAGCAAGTAGCTCAAACAAGTAACCAAGTAGCTCAAGTAGTCAAGCAAGTAGGCAAGTAGCTCAAGTAGACAAGCAAGTAGCTCAAGCAAGTAACCAAGTAGCTCAAGTAGTCAAGCAAGTAGCTCAAGCAAGTAGACAAGTAGCTCAAGTAGACAAGCAAGTAGCTCAAGTAAGTAGGCAAGCAAGTAGCTCAAGCAAGTAGGCAAGTAGCTCAAGTAGACAAGCAAGTAGCTCAAGCAAGTAGGCAAGTAGCTCAAGTAGACAAGCAAGTAGCTCAAGCAAGTAGACAAGTAGGCAAGTAGCTCAAGTAGGCAAGCAAGTAGCTCAAGCAAGTAGGCAAGTAGCTCAAGTAGACAAAACATACATGTTAGTCGTAAAGTATACACTTAAATACATAAGTCGCACAAATACACATATACACAAGCCACAAGGTAAACCTTTGAATACACATAAATCACAAAGTAAACACAGGATGGTAGGATGACTGCTCTGATACCACTTGTAATGTCCCCTTTTAGGATATTCCTTATTTCTTTTCTTACACACAATAATATAACTAGAAAGGGACATTAGAATTATTAAAGATCACTCAATCAAGATAATATTGAACTTATCTATAATAGTATAACATAAACAATAGCATAATCCACATTCAGTTCAATTCATAACACAATTCAATATTGACTATGTTCAAGTTTTAATCCTTACTTCCTTTCTATTCCTCAACCTTGGATAGGGATTTACTTGTCTAGGGCGCGATGACACTACCTCATGGATTGGATTTACTCCGCCTCTCCCTAACAATTTTAATTGCCTAGGGTGCGATGACACCACCTCATGGATTGGATTTACTCCGCCTCTCCCTAACAACACCTCGCCTCTCCTAAGATTGTAGGCAATAGAAATAACTAAGTATTAACTTGAACATATTTCGATATATTTCAACATACCAATTGATCACATTTATCCATAACACATTATGCATTGGCTATGCTCAATCTCAATCCCTCATTTCTCTTCTAATCCTCAACCATGGATGGGGATTTACTTGTCTAGGGCGCGATGACACCAACTCGATGGCTGGGTTTACTCCGCCTCTCCCTAACAACACCACGCCACTCACTCACAGGTTGAAGGCAATAGGAATAGATAGGCCTTGAGTTTGAGCATACCAAAGTGTTGTAAATGCAATCCATATTCCATAGCAATTTTCATAATGCTAGTATATACATGTGTAATGATCCTCACAATAATCTTTCAATTATATATATATCATTTCTTAAGGCATTCATCATAATAAATATAATATTATATATATATATATATATATATATAATACTATGATAATACTTACCTTGCAACCTTGAATTCTTGAAGATTTATGCTGCTGCAACTTATTATTTAGATCTATTTTCCCAGAAATCAGAAATATTTCTGATTGTTATTTTGAATTAACTTCCTTTTTACCGATTACCTACACCGCTTCCCTTTTAAATCTATCAAGGGGTACGTCCTTTGTAAAGGAGTATATCCCTTAAAGAGATCGTACCCCTTTTAAAGTGTTTGCAGCCCTTCTAATCGCTGCTGTTTGTATTTCTATGTTGACTCTTCTCTTATATGCTGCTTTTCTTATTAATAATGTTAGTTACTATATATATAAATATATCTATTTTATATATATAGTATTATATATATATATATTTAATAATATTCATTTATATATATTAATAATCATATAGTTATATTATATTATATAATATATGATAATAATATTTATATTATCATTACTTATATTTTATAATTATATTTATATATCATATATATTATATTTAATAATATAATATATTATAATTATTATAATTAAAATAATATTTAAATTGATAATATTTAATATTTGTATTTATATTTATTATTTTTAAATACTATAATATATATTATATTTTAACTATATAAAAACAATAATATTATTTATTAACTATTTTATATATCCGCAATTATCATTTAAATTGACCATCCGAAATTGGAAGGGCGCGGATGCTGATCCTAGAAGCGCTCCCGAATCTCAGAAGCGGATGCTTGTGAATCGAGCGGGGAAGCGGATGCGGAGCCCACGGTCCAGCCCCCCAGCGGGGGAAGGCCCTACGGGTCGGAAACAGAATGGATCACCAGCCGCTTTCCTATATCTAAACTATTCATTTCGCTCTATCTAAGCCATAGAAGCTACTGTAAGCGGTTCGTTCCCCCGGTGAATCACTCCGGTTCATCCGGCCCCAATTCGTTCATTCCCTTCTCCCTGCGCCAGATAGCCCCTACCTTCTATCTAGGGGCCCCGGTTTGATGCCCCAAAGCATCGTCTATTCCTCCCACCAACCGCCCATTGTTTCATGTGTGGGGCAATCTATAGCCGAGGGTTTGCCCTACCCTCCTCCCACCTGGGTGGGGGGTATTGTCCCTCGGATGATAGTTGGGGGGCTAAAATTCCCCACCCCAGCTATATAGGAAGGGCTTCACATCCCCTTCATTAGCTCGACTTCGCACCCGCCCATACATTGATAGGAGAATGAAGAATCGGATGTTCTCGCCTATCTATAGTAGGGCCCTTAGCCATTCCACTCTCTTCTCCTGAGCGTTTGAACACAAGGTGTTTCCAGACTGTACTGTTACTCCAAGTATTCTCTGTGGGAGTGAGTCGGGACAAAATGAGCTAGGTTCAGGCCCACCGAATTATGCCTCTTCGGTACCAGTACTATACCTCCCACCTCGGTACCTTTTTCCCAAAGTCCACCACCCACCCTATTCTATCTAGATTTCTCCCGCCCTAATCGACTAGCTAGACTGCTGATTGGAGCCATTCCCTTCGGCCTGGATTGATGGCTCCCTCGGACAGATGGATGCAGTAGAAGCTACTATTCCCATTCAGAACCTTCTCAAGAAGGCAATTTTAAATCTTTAATTTAAATAATGCCTTAATATCAGGACATGACACAATCTCATTAACATTCTTATCTTTTGGCGGTGTTGCAGTTTCAAGGATCATTTCTCCATCAGCATTCTTTTCAATGTGAACTTGCTTCTTAAGTTTTCTGTCTAGTATGTCTTGGTAGACGCTATTAAGCTCTGTCAAGTTCAACTGATATGAAGTCTTTCTCCTCTTCCGACCCAAAATGTTCTCAAGCGAAGATGGGTCAACCTCTCTGTTGTGACCAAATCACACATCGCCCCATTGCAAATGGGGACCCCCCTTTTTTGAGCTCCGATGTTTTGCATGAGATTTTTGATGATATCTTGGGTTATCTTCCTCTGCCGATCCAGTAATGATTTCCTCTTCTATGATCTTTGGTTCATGATTAGGAGGCAAATGAACTTGCAGTGATGAAGAATCTTGATCAAATCCCATCCAGATAATGAACGTTGAGATCAATCCTGAAGTATGTTTGAGACCCTGAAAAGACTAAGTCTGGAGCCTGAAATCCTGAAATCCTGAAAAAATGGCTAAGTCTGAAATCTGGTGAATCCTCCAAATTCTAGATTTTGCATGTTAAATCCGGTGGATTCGAGACCCATCTCAAACATGCTGAAAGGTATATTGAAAAATATTTAAAGTATAAGAAATTCAATCTCTCAACTTATACTTAAATATATTTTTCAATATACCTTTACCCTCACGACCCTGAAAAACGCCTGACTCTTCCAGAGGATTCAAAAAGCTCATCTAGTGCGACGGGGCATCTAAGTGGCGCAAAATCGCGATGAAAAGGGCGCTTTCAATTACAAAATAAGATGAGGATTTCCAATTGATGAACCAATGCGCCCATCTAAAGCATAAAGGGAGACGAAAATGTTAAAGGATTTCTAGCCTTCAAGTGATGCGATGGAGGAAGATTTCCACGCCTTTTGATGCGAATTCCAGAGGAATTTGTATATGTTGTCTAATGCGCTAAAGCATGAGGATCTCAATGCCTTGAACTAAAGCGCTAAAGCATGAGGATTTCAATCAATTAAGTAATGCGCCCAAACTAAAACATCGTGGTGAAGGAAAAGAAAAAGACTTCAAAACACTTAAACCAATGCGAAACTCAGAGGAATTGGAAACCCTCATCCAAAGCGACCTAAGGAGGAAGGATTTAGTTGAGATTTATTACACATTAAGGGTGAATTTTAGAGGATCTCCAATCCCTCATCTAATGCGACTTCATGGAGGAAGATTCCAAGCGCTTGGAAGGAGGTACATCACAAGGTTTAAATCGATTTTCAGAAGATTCTAATGTGATGGACTAGTGCGCCAAAATTTAGCAAGGAAGATCCTTTGCGTTTGTAGACAAGGGCAAGAGGTTTCAATATAAAATCCAGAGGATTCTTAAATCCTTATCCAAGGCGAAATCTCAGAGGGTTCCCTATTCCTCATCCAATGCGCCATACAAGGAAGAAAGCGAAAGTGTCAACCAATAGGGAAATCCTAGACATCAACCACGGCGAGCACTTCAAAATCCAAGGTCAAGTCTTAGAGGCAAGTTTATAAGATTTCAAAGTTCTTATCCCAAGCGCCAACATCAAGGATGATTTGGAAGATCTCATCCAAAGCGCTAAAGATGGAAGAAAGTAGGGGGATTCAAAAAACAAATCAAGTACACCAAATGCTATGAGGATTCAAAAGGTATGAACTAGTGCGCCAATCTAGAAGATTCAAAGACCCTCATCTAATCCACAAATAACAAGAGGATCTCTAACCCTTCAACCGATGTGCCAAACATGAGGGAGAGGATAAAGTTTTTTTTAAGAAGATTTTAATATATCGATCTAATGTGCTTAAACCCAGAGGATCTCTAACCCTTCAACAAATGCGCCATTATGGAGATAAAATCTAGAGGATTCAAGTTGTTAATCTAAGCCAATTGCCAGAGGATTTCAAATCTTCAACCAATGCGAAAATCAAGAGGATTTTCAAATCCTCATCCAATGCGCTAAGGAGAAAGAAAAATGCTGGGTGTCAAGGTGTAAGTTTTGATGTTTCCAGAGGATTTCAAATACTTAACCAATGCACAAATCTTAGAAACTCCTAACATCTCAAACCAATGCGACCTCTTCAAGAGGAATACAAAGTCAAGTCTCAGAGCAAATTTCTAGAGGAAATCAAAACGTTGATCCATTGTGCCACTTTGTAGGTGAGAGTAAAGTTGAGTTTTGAAAGCAAGTTAGAAGAGGATTTTGAATACTCCATCCAATGCGCCTAGGAGGAGAAGAATTCAGGTTTGTATGAAAAGATCAAGAAAAAATCAAACCTCTCATCCACTGCGCCACATGTGGGAAGGCTTTGATACACTTTGAAGGAGATTTCAAAAATCTTATCTAATGCGCTTGAGGAAGGAAAGGGTTCAATACAAAATTTCAAAGACTTTTTCAAGGAGGATCCAAAATCTTAAACCAATGCGCCTAGATAGGGAGGTCTTTATTGATCGTTTGAGATGAAATTCTAACCGGAAGATGAAATTGCTAACTAATGTGCTCTCCTTAAGGATTAAAAATAGTGGTTTAGAATGCAAATTTTAAGAGTTTCAATGAAGATCAAGAACTTGTCATCTAGTGCGCTTGGCTTGGAAATGCATTCTTATATGTTATTCAAATATTATCATGTTTATCGAGAAGGTTGATATTATTTCTTTCTTTGTGTTGCAGGAGCTAAAGGCTGGAACCACCTTCATGCTAGGAGTGAAGTCAACCAGTTGTCGTGTGGAGAAGACATCAAGTAGCTGCTCCACTATAAGGAAGGTGTTATCAACTAAGTCTGGAGCATTTCATCATCTACATCATGATCATCAAGCGCAAGTGTTTGAATCACAATTTCTCCTCCTTTATCATGACGTTTAAATCTTTAATTTAAACAATGTCTTAATATCGGGACATGACATGCCTCCCCTCTTAAGATTGCTTGTCCTCAAGCAATTACAACAAGTTCTTTCATTACCTTGCACCTTTAACGTTTACCTTCCGATGCGTTGAGATGAAATCGTGGATTTGATCTGATTTGAGAGTATTGAGATTCCAAGATGCATCTTGAGATTCGGTCTTGTACTTGTCATATGTTATTGACCTCAAAATTCAGAAGAGCCATGTTCTTGGGGAGTAATTGATCATATGATGCCATGGAAAGAAAATTTATGATCAAAGTTGTTTTGGTAAGCATTTATTTGAATAGCGATGCGCTTGATGAAATATAAGTGTTATAGATGAAGAATGATCCTAGGAATTTGTGGGTTATGGGCCCATAATATAACTTAGTATTGGTTTTATGTTACTTAAATCAAGAGAAGAATTCAAAAAGACTCTTGGAAGAGATGAATTTGGTTCATGGGTCTTTGTGATTAATGAAATTAACTTTTTGTGTTCTATACCTCCCTAATGTCCCCTTGAAGGATATACTGATTTCTTCACCTGCACACGAAAAATAACTCTTGAAAGGGACATTAGTAATATTAAAGATCAATAAATTAGCAATGAAATCAATACATTATAACTTAATTAATGATATAACATAAATAACATTTGATTTCAACATATAGTTATCCATACCTCAAGTCGATCCTTTGATAAAATCCATAGAAATACTTGCAAGTTAGAGCGTGATGGAGGGCATTCTTCCTACCTATCATGCTCAAGCACGCAAGCAACCAGCTCAAGCAAGTAGGCAAGTAGCTCAAGTAGACAAGCAAGTAGCTCAAGCCAGTAGGCAAGTAGCTCAAGCAAGTAAGCAAGTCGCTCAAGTAGACAAGCAAGTAGTAGCTCAAGCAAGTAGGCAAGTAGCTCAAGTAGACAAGTAAGTAGCTCAAGCAAGTAGGCAAGTAGTTCAAGCAAGTAGGTAAGTAGCTCAAGTAGACAAGCAAGTAGCTCAAGCCACAAAACATACATGTAAGTCATAAAGTATACACTTAAATACATAAGTTGCACAAATACACGTATACACATAAGTCACAAAGTAAACCTTTGAATACACATAAATCACAAAGTATACACAGGATGGCAGGATGACTGCTCTGATACCACTTGTAATGTCCCCTTCTAGTAAGCTCAAACTATTCACAACCTTGCACAATTTCAACCTACAAAAATGAAACATTAGTACTCCAAATTTTTCTCTTTTTATATCATAATTAATATAGATCCATATTCTTTCCACATTTATCCTAGAATTTATAATTCCATAATCACATAATTCATATTCATAGTCATATTCATATTCATAGGGCTCAAGTGCTATCCTCGGAAGGATCATATGTCGCCCTATCATTAATCCATCTTTAACTCCATAGGCATGGTTCATTAAGGAGACAACCATCCCATACGGAGGCCCGATGACTTCCCACCTCACCATTCGGCTCCAAAGACTTCCCACCTCATCTTGGAGAGTCACCTACCGTAGGGCACAAATCACATTGATGAGCTCATCATACCATAGGCCCAAGGCTTCACCTCACACCCGGAGGTACTTCGACACTTGGACCAAGAGACTTCGCCTCACACCCGGAGGCACTTCATCTTCTTGGGGTTACCTAGGTCCAATAACATTCTCCTAACTTACCCATACACCTAGGACGGCGAGATGATTAATGATGAGGCTAATCCTTCTTTCGGATATGGCACAATCCTATGATTTCTAAGTCCTTATTAACATTTTGCATATGATGCCTTAGAAATAGGACATCTTGGCCTTATATCATAATTGGCCAATATATATATATATATATATAGATATGATCATATTCCATTATCACCATCTTTGATATCTTATACATAACCATGTTCATTTATCATATTCGTCTATTCTTTCTATGCACATTTTAAGATCAATCTATTATTCTATGTATATTCTCTTATGGTTAACATCCATCATTAATCATAGCACAATCATTTATCTTTGAAGTCTATCTAAGTTATAATATGCAGAATTGGAAATGTAAACATTACTTTAAATGCATTTATGAATGGATAACATAGTCAGCAAAATATATTTCTTTATCCTTATCATTATTAGCATTATTCATAAAGACAAAGCATATATAAATCAGATTTGGCATTCTATGGTGAAATAACATTATGCGTACCTGGTATAGCCTGCGAACTTACCTTGCTGCCTCTGTATCTTCTTCTTATTAGATATCTCTTCAAATGTATTTGTTTCTTTCTTATTTTTTTTGCAGATCTGTATATTCCCCTCTCCTTAGTGCTCTCCTCCTTCCTTCTATTCATCCCTCAAGGGATATGTCTTTGTGTCTTTTGATGAACACAACTCTTCATTAAAAATATCCTTTCATATGATTCGCTGCACCACCTTTGTTGATTTACTAATCGCTGTCTTATATCACACTCACTAATCGCTGATCCTAACTAATAAGCCGTTGCCATACTACTGGTATTTTTTATTTCATTTGGAGGCATCGCTGATTATGTTATATTCCCTACCTTTTACTAATAAGAATTGCTCCTTATAATGTTAAGCGCTGCCTTATACTTAATCGTTGCATCTTTATGCCTTTTCTATTTTACATATTATGTGCCGCCTTTATGCTTTGTCTTATTTGCTGACTTGTCCTTTTATGAATCGTTCCATCCTTTCCTTCATAAAGTAGCTTGCTCCCTTTATCATTTAAATATGATACTTTTATTTCTATTAAGATTCTTATGGGGTCCGCCTCCTCCATTTTGTTCATTTAATATTAATAAGACTTTTGTCTTATTATTATGCTTCTTATTGTCTTACGATAATAATTTGTAAATCTATTTAAATATTTATATTTCTTTTTATATAATATAATAATATTTAAATCATTAATATCTATTTTTATATTTATTTATATATTTATAATAATATTTATATTATTATTTAAATATAAACATATTTATTAATATATTATATTGTAATTATAATAATAATATCAATATTCATAATATCATTTTTTATTTATATTATCATTTATAAATACCATAAATATAAAATGTTTATAAAATAATATTATTGTTTATATACACGATTGACGATGACAAACACGATTTCTCCTCCTTTATCATGACGTTTAAATCTTTAATTTAAACAATGTCTTAATATCGGGACATGACAGAGGATCGGCATCCTCATGGACGGCACTTGATAATTAATAAAGCACTGATCAAGTTTAAATAGGATCACTGGAAATAAACTAATGAAAACTTAAGGCCAGCGATTATAAAGAAGGCATTATTACTAATGAAAGATTATTGTAAAGGCACAGCGATTAGGAGACAGTGATCCTAAAATATGAAATGCAGTGATCCTGTTAAGGTAACCGCTGTTAGTTAAAAACAGCAGAAAGCTATGACCGTTGGAAGTGGTATACCCCTTACCAACAGTCATACAATTTTAAAGAATAAAAGGGTTATAAGGAATTCAAATAAGGGGCATCTCAGCAACAAATCACTCAGACTTTGGAAGATACAACAAAGCAAGGAAATCACTGCAACAGGGGTTGAACAGAGGTAATAAATCTGCAGATCTGCCCCAGTCAGGTATGTGTTAGATTAGTATACATGGATTAAGATCAATATAGTATGGTAAATTACAATATTGGATCCTAGTTAACATAATATGCTTATGATTATTTATTTGTATTGCATGTTATCAGCATTCATATATATATCATGTTACATGAGTATTTATAGATTAAATATCTACTTGAATTCATAATGTAACCATACAATTAGTCATTGACACTAGTCGTAAGGGCAGACCCAAAATCTGCCCCATAACAGTAATGACCAATTACATAAGAACAAGAATACCCTATGACAAGATTCCAATATGAAATATGAATTGCCTCTATTCATACATTATAGTGATAAATGGTATCATAAGAATTATGATTAAATCCATCCATAGTATATGGGATATTAGCATAAGAGATCATATCTCCAATCACCTCTACTACTTCATCCTTAAAGGGATGATAGGTATTATAGGGAGGGGCAGAGTAATTCCATCCGTATATAGGCCCCAAGGCTGGGACGTAGTTTCCCCAAGGCTGGGTCTATGATGGTTTCCACGCGCCCTATAGCCTATGTCTGTTGATGAAGAATAAGAGGGGAAGATATGAATCTTGAATTATGTTTAATATCCGCCCTAATAGTACAAGGGAATATTAGAATATAAGATCATATTTCTGGTAACTTCTATTACTTCATCCTTAAAGGATTGATAGGTATTATAGGGAGGGGCAGAGTAATTACATCCGTATATAGGTCCCAAGGCTGGGACATAGTTTCCCCAAGGCTGGGTCTATGATGGTTTCCACGCGCCTTATAGCCTATGTCCTTTGATGAAGAATAAGAAGGAATGGATCTTGAATTATGTTTAATATTCACCTTAATATCCTTATAGAACATAGTATAGAATAGTCATCAACAGTGAATGACAATCAGGGAATGAATAATCCTTTAACAAGGAACGATATATTATATTATCATTGATTTTATTTGATCTTACCATTGAAATTTATTGATCTCTAATGTTTCTAATGTCTCCTTGAGAATCACTTTGAATATAGACTCCGGTTTAAGTGTTTCCACTAGAAAGGGGACATTACAGCTTATGAAAAGTTGCCTATCATTGTGAAGGGCGGAAAGAGGAAATGGTAACAACACATTGGTTATAAGTCAGAAAAATGCCATATATTTGAGGAAACAAACAACTTAGCAGTCAAAATAAATATAAGTGAGGACAGAGCAATAAGATTGCAAGTATTAATATGCAAGGCGACAGAATGATTATGGTGAGCAAGTGAAACAAATGTTTTTTGGGAGCAAGTGAAACAAAAATTGACAGATTCTGGATCAATTTGTAAAGAATACAAAAAATATGAACAATAAATATAAGTCATTGCAAAGGAAAGCATCACTTAAGGGTTGCAATAAGGGAGATAAGATTGAAACTGATTATATACCAGGAAACACCACAGGAACACATCAGGTTGGTATTGTAGATATTCATCTTGAATGTCAAGTGCTTGTACCTGGTTCTTAGCTGTATAGAATGTTTTACTTTTGCATTGGAAATTATAATAGATACAGGCTACAGGCTACATTCAATGTATGCATGCACTGAGGTGCATTAAACTACTCTGCGTTTTCCTTTATTTAAAAAAAAATTCATAGGGAAAAAACATATGGAAAAGAATATATGTCCAATGTACTTATTTGGGAAAGAGCACTGATGGCATGCTCAGCAGGAGAAGGCATTGCATGGCACAGCACATAGTCAAAATCACCAAGATGAGCAGCCAGCAATATATGTAGTTTATCATGCAAATGCAACAGTTATGAAGCCTACATACTTTTAAAAGCTTGCTTGCAAGTGTCCTCTATGTAAGTCAATACTGGAAAGCTAAAGTGCAAGATCATATAATGTGCAGAGATCTGTCTAGAATTTACAAATCTTGCATTAGTTATCTTGCAACAATAGGTCCTCGGGTCAGGAAATTTTCGTAATCAGCGACTTATTTGTACAGGTGAATATAAAGGCTATGAGTATGAGCATTGAGAAAGGATTATATGCCTTGTTTCAGCTTAATAATAACAGTAATTATTTAATTGCATTTAAAAATACCCAGTACATATAAGATCATGCAATTCTCTCTAAATCATAATGAATATAAGGTCATGCAGGATACCATTGGTTTCATGCATAGTACTAATTGAATTTCACCTGATCTTATTATAACAATGTTTCCTATATGCTTGAATGGCCACCATTGAACTCACCCTAAAATTGAATAAATTTTGTCACAAAGTGCACAATTTAGAGAATTTATCACAAGTACTATCTGCATTACAAGCTTAAAACATTGAACTCTTACCTCAAAAAATGAAATATTTAGAAACTTCTTTAGGCGAAATGCCTAGTGGAAGATCAATTTTGATACTTGCAATAACAAATTTTATAGCATGGTCCAACATGTTAAAACATCAATCAGGAGCATGACAATCTTCATCAATTGTATAATACTATAATGGTTGCCTCCGGGGATACTTTCAGAAAAAAATCCAGGGTCACATCAATAAAATAAAGAGAGAAAGAAATTGTATTAATGTCCATAGATGATCAAAAATAGGTCAATGGGACTAGAGGTTACAACAGTTAACAATAGAAAGTTCTAGGAAGAGAGAACCCTAGAACCAAAACAATAGAAGTACATATGACAAAATAAAGCACTGTGCCACCAACAAATAGCGCTGAAGGGCAAACAAGAGCCCCAAAAGCATGTGCCAGTGAAGACTGGAAGGAAATCTCATCGAATATCCCTCAAAATGCACAATATCAACTTATTCTCAACAGAAGTAAGACAGGAAGGATGATGCCACATTTAATTTTTCGGACAGAGCTGATTAATGATTAGAAAGGAACTCAGGATACCTTATTCTTGGATGTTCCTAGTACCTTCTGTTAGGCCTCATCACAGAAGAGCAAAATAAACTGTTAACAGTTCCCTATAACTGAGACATAAGTTAAAAGGTATGCTTTCAAGGGTGAAAGATTAGGCTGCACAAGGCCCTGATGGATATCTAGCATATATTTATGTATAAATTTTGGGACCTTCTAAAGGAAGATTTGGTAGTGGCGGTGGAGGAATATAGATGTTCAATACTCAAAATTAGTACATGGTACTTTTGTAACATGAATCTCATCTTGGTGGCCTAGAAACAAAAATTAGGTTAACATTTGTGAAACTTGAATTCATTTTGGCTAAACAAATATGTTCTTAAAAAACAAGGTTTATGTAAGGCAGGGAAAACTTGATGAGATCTCCCTTTCTCTTAAAACCAGTGTTACATGGAGATGCATCCCTGGGGTTTGGGTGATGTCCTTAACATCTCAAATGTTGGGAGGACTTGGACTGAAATGTCCCAGAAGTGGCCGACCTCCTAGATTGAATAAAATTTAAATTTAAGATTTATTTTTATTGGTAGGCCAACTTGGCAGTATGCTGGCCGACTGAAAGTTTAAAATCTAAGTAAATATAATAATTTAAGACGTGGCCGACTTACCTTGAAGTGGCCGACCGTCCTCTATGGGCCGACTTGAGGAATACTTTGTGAGTGCCAAAATCATGGATTTAAATGTTTAAATCAGGCCGACCTCCCTCTATATGGAGGTCCCAATATATAAGACAAAAGTATTAGTTATTAAGGTGAGACAATGAAATGGTGCACTTTGTATATTTCCAATGGCAGCAATTAAAAGTTCATAGAAGGCAGTGATTGAGTTTTAAAAGGCAATGATGAAAATTAAGCATAAAGGTGTGTGTTATGGACGCCCCCCTTTGGAAAAGGTGTGACGGTTGTGAAGAGTGGTGTCTCTAAAAGGAAATCACATACTTTCAAGAGGAATATAAGAAGCACAATATAATATCATTCAGAGATAGGAGTAGGCTTATTACAGCAGAAATACAAATATATTATAAGCAGGCCTAAAGTAAGATAGAGATTAGTATACAATATATGCAGATCTATGAAGGGAATTTATGCAGAATTATAAAGAGAATATATGCAGATCTATGAAGTGTTAGGCGTACTTTACATAGTTTATTACTTTTGGCAAAATATGTTTTGTTAGTGATTTCGGGAAGTATGTTTATGTTTTAGTTTCGGCGAGTAGTTACTCTTGATCGGTACGATGGTTGGCAACCGTCGGACAAACTATATATGTACTTGTTACGCCATTGTATGGGCATGATGTTTTTTTGGATGGTTATTGTACTTGCTGTTCGGAGTTAATATATATGCAGTTGATCCTTTGAGTACCAATTCTGGTTGTTATTGTCGTACCATGTAATTTATTTCAGTACACTGTGATAATGCAAATATCTTTCTCGGTTACTCTGTATGAAACCAATTAGACCACTTAGGTAGTAAACATTTTGGCGCCGTTGCCTAAGCGAATCCGGTGAACATCCAGACGGGAGAATGGCAGCATAATGGGGCAACCGGTCGATATCGACGAGGAAGTGCAAGACAGAAAGCACGTAGAGGAAATAATACAAGAAATTCAGGAAGATCGCGAGGGAAGCGATAGAGAAGAGAATGAACCCAGAAGCCGAGAAGATGAAGTAACTTAGGAATTGGTCAAACTGTGGTTATTATCCGTCGGTCAATACGTGCGAGACGAGTCTATCCGTAGAGAGGTTCCATAAGAGGTTATTTCAGAAAACCTGCGTGTTAATAGCGAAGTGGATAATCTTTTGGACTGCATTCCTCGACTTCTGGCAAGGAACTTAATAGCCTTCCAAGATATTCAAGAGGAGAGAGAGAGGGAAGTACGACGACAACAAATTCTCAGAAGATATGAAGAACGTTTGAAACAAGAGGAGGAACGTGACGGTGATTGCCGTCGCACACCGTACAACCGAGAAAAGGTAAGCATAATTAATGCCCATACAACTGAATAAGGACAAGAATAAATTACTAGTGGGGCAAGCAACACCAGAAGAAATAGTAAGAAGATCATTAAGACTAAAGGAACAAGAACATAGAAAACGATTGAAACAGATTGTTGAAAAAGAAAATGAACGACATGAAGAGGTAGATCAAGGGGGTAATGAACATAGTTTTAGAACACCAATAACAAATAGAGGAAAAGAAAATAATCTGACAGAAGAACTAGAGAATAGTATACGTCCGATTGTGGCATTGTCCATTTCAGACGAAAGGCCGAGGAACAGAGGACCTGAGCCCGAGACCCCTGCACAGAGGGAAAACCAAGGAGAACCAGAGGTAACTTGAAGTGTAGAGGACGCCGAAACCGGAAGTGGGAAGGAACCGTGCATGGCCGGCAGTGTCAAGAGGACACCGGAACAACATGGTAGAACCAGTCCAATCGGGTCAAAGACACAGAGAGGGTGCCTCGAGAAAAACATGGTGACCCCACCGGCGAGTGAAAGGTAGAAGTTGCTGAAGTTCATGGGGAACGGGTCAGAGGATCCTGTCCGACACTGTAAAACGTGTGAAACCATATGGGTGGCAAATGGACAAGAGGATGAAGACTATTGGGTAAAAGCGTTTCCAGCGACGCTAAGGGGTATTGCCATTGACTGGTATACAGACCTAGGGGCAACACAGAAAGCCTCATGGGAGGAATTGAGAAAAGCCTTCGAAAATGAATTTAAACTTCTTAGGGATGACAATGAGATTGTAGCTGAAATCTACAATACCAAACAAGGAAAGAATGAAAACGTAAGGGCATATAATAGAAGACTCAAAGAATTACTCGGGAAACTGGGAACGCAGCCAGCCGATGGACTGAAGAAAAGATGGTTCATTGAAGGGTTAGTCTCGTCATTAAGAAAAAAAATGAAAGTGGTACCCCCATCGTCGTATGCGGAAGCATACAATCGGGCGATGGACATAGAAAGCGAAAGCAAAACATCATCCCGAAGTAAAAGGAGAACTGAAGATGATGACAGTACGGGGGACGACAGCAGTGAAAACGAGTCGAAAACCATTCAGGCATTGAGAAGGGACATGATCCGCATGATGAAGGAAATGAAAACGGACAAAGAGGCAACTAGAGAAAGTCGAGAGTTATGGTGCACGGAGTGTAATGGGGAGGGTCACATAAAGGCAAACTGCCCGAGAAAATTATTTTGTGACATCTGTCAGGTAATGGGACATTCAATCAAAGAATGTCCATTTAACTTGAAAGCAAGAAGTACCCAAGTGTTGTTCACTCAGGGAGAATCGTCAACTCCGCCGACCACACTGTCGAAACCACAAAATAGTCCGAATGCATCCCCTGGAGGATACAGGAATAACAGAAGGTTTAACAATAACAGCCCCCGGAACAGATTGCAATACGACAGTAAAGGGCGACCGATCATACAGTGCCGGCAGTGCAACGAGTGGGGACACTTTGCGAGAGAATGCCCCAACAACAATCAGAGCACAATAAATGCATTGTGCAGGTGGTGTGGGCCAGGTGAGCACGAAGAAAAAGACTGTCCGAAGCAGAAAGGGGTAAACCTTATCAATCTCAAGGAAAATAATGAAGAAATCCTGGCTATCACTCGAGCACAGTGGAAAAAGGTCACTTATCCAGATCCCCGTACAGAAAAAGAAAGACTCCGTGAGGCACAAAAGGAAGTGGAAGCTGCCATGAAAACCGAATGGGGGAACTCAGATAAGAAGGTAACCGCAACCCTACGATCGGAATCAGATAAGAACATAGCAAGTCAAGTATTGCAAACTATCGTACCAATCAAATTGGCGGACCTTCTCCAGAGCTTACCTCAGTTAAAAGTAGCAATATCCAAGGTAATGGAGGACAACTCGCACGAAGACCAAACCCGCACAACAGAAGATGTTATAGTAGAACCACCGCCAACGGGAGAACAAATACTCGACCCGAGGTGGTTGGCGATTGATACTGGAAAGAAACCGGCTGTAGTACACATGGAAATCCTTGGACGGAATTTGACAAATACTATAGTCGACGGTGGATCCGGAGTAAACGTACTACCAGAAGCAACCTGGAAGAGCCTCGAGAAGCCTACTCTATGGCCACAAAACTTCTAGTTAGTGGGAGCCGACCAGCACGGGATCAAGGCGCTGGGAGTGCTAATGGCTCAAAAGGTAAGAATCGGTACCCAACAATTCTTGTTAAATTTTGTAGTCATAACAGCACAAAATGCATCATATGATGCATTACTCGGCCGAGGATGGCTAATAGCCGCCAAGGCCAACCACAACTGGAAGAAAAACACTCTGTCCATAGAAAATGGACGTAGGAAGTTTGTCATTGATTTGAAGACACAAACCGTCAGTGAAGAGTTGGCGTCAGATTCTGACTCGGATGGAGGGGACTCGACAGAAAGTGGGAAAGGGCCGATGGAGCCCGATGATGAAGGGGTGCTGAAATTACAGGAATGCTCAGAAGATGAGACAAATTCATTCAGCGGGCTATTCCATTGGCAGATGGAAGACTACGAGTTTTTTCCACCACAGTGCAACATGATTTCAATAAAAGAAATCGGTGAAAACTCGGGAACGACGAGTGAACAGAAAGATGACGGTGAAACAGTGGAACGAACAAGTGAGAAGGGGAAGGAAGTAACCCACATGTTCCCAGAGGCGTACGGGGAATATAAGGAAGGGAATGCAGAAGTAGACAGTATGCCGACACACCAGTTTGAACCGGAAAAGAAGATTATGTACGAAGAGCCGGTAACGAAGAAAGTTAATCTCGGCGAGGAAAACAACCTGAAAATAATTCTAGCCGGCGATGACTGGAATCCTGTACTCAAGGCAGTAGCGTTCAGAATCTTCCTAGAGTACAAAGATGTGTTTGCCTGGACCTACAAGGACTTGAAGGGGATACCACCAGAACTGTGCGTCCACAGAATTCCACTCATACCAGGAGCACGTCCAGTACGGAAAAGGCCATATCGCATGAATAAGAACTATGCGGCAAAAGTTCAAGAGGAAATTGAAAAAATGCTTGAGGCAGGAATAATATTTGAGGTAGAAACGAGTGAGTGGGTGTCACCGATTGTGATATCACTTAAGAAGGAAGGGGGACAAATCAGGATTTACGTAGATTTTAGGTGCCTCAATGCAGTAACAATCAAAGATCCCTTCCCCATCCCATTCACAGACTCCATTTTGGAAGAAGTGGCCGGTTACGAAATATATTCCTTTATGGACGGATTTTCGGGGTATAACTAGATTAGCATCGTTGAGGAAGACAAACTGAAAACAACATTTGTGATTGAAAATGGAGTATATGCATACAACCGGATGCCGTTCGGTCTGTGCAATGCACTAGCCACCTTTCAGAGGATTATCCTACACATATTTGACAAAATGTCGGTGGGAAACTTCAAGGCATTCCTCGATGACTGGTCAATTTATAGTGACCAGTAGACGCACCTCAAAGCCCTCACCGAATGCATGGAGCGTTGCAGGGCTGCATGGTTGGCCTTAAACCCGAAGAAGTGCCGGTTCATGGTGTCCCAAGGGAAACTTTTGGGCCATATCGTATGCCAAGCAGGACTAAAAGCAGACCCGGACAAGATTCGGGTAATTGTGGAAATGGAGGCTCTAGGAGATGTCATCGGAGTAAAGTCCTTTCTCGGCCATGTCGGTTACTACCGGAGGTTTATCAAAAAATTTGCTCAGGTATCACACCCACTGGACATGCTGACAAGGAAAGGTGTGCAGTTTGTCTGGTTGGAGGAACAACAGAAAGCTTTTGAAGAACTAAAGACAAGACTCATCAGTGCACCTATCCTAGCCTATCCAAACTGGGACAAGGAATTCCACGTACACGTGGACGCATCAAACTTTGCAATTGGTGGACTCTTGCACAAGTCGGATCTCATGGATTGGATCATCCAGTGTACTTTGCCAGTCGGTTGCTCTCCAAAGCGGAGCAGAATTACAGTACTACAAAAAGAGAGGCTTTGGGAATGGTCTACTCCGTACAGAAATTCAGGCATTATCTCTTGGCAACACCATTCACTTTTTATGTGGATCATCAAGCTCTTATGTATCTGGTCAACAAACCGATTATTCAAGGCAGAATCAGTAGATGGTTGTTGCTTCTGCAAGAATTTACCTTCACCATTATTGTACGACCGGGAAAAAGCCATGTAATTGCCGACCAGCTCTCAAGGATCAAATCCGGAGAACCAGGAGATGGAGTCAATGAAGACTTTCCGGATGCCCACCTATTCCACATTGCTGCCTTGCCGCCGTGGTATGAGAAAATTGGTGAGTACTTGTCCACTTCAACGTTTCCGCCAGAAATGTCTACAAGTGAACGACGGAAGATTGCACTAAAAAGTAAGACATTTCAACTGATAAACGGGCTGCTCTACAAAATGGGGTCCGATCAGATTCTCCGGAGATGTGTGATGGAAGAAGAGATAAGGGGTGTATTGGCAGAAGCACATGAGGGACTGGCAGGGGGACATATGGGCCTCGACGCCACGGCACGAAAAGTACTACTCGCCGGCCTATGGTGGCCGACGTTACACACAGATGCCCGAGAGTGGGTAATTCAATGTGACACTTGTCAGAGGGTAGGGAAACCGCTAAAAAGGGACTATATGCCACTATGGCCATCACAACCTCAAGAACTTTTCGAGAGATGGGGGGTGGATTTTGTAGGACCCCTGAAGGTCAGCCAACTACACCGATGTCGGTACATAATAGTAGCTACAGAATACCTGACAAAGTGGGCTGAAGCAAAGGCACTCGAGGATAACACTGCATTGAGCACGGCAAAGTTCCTATATGAACAGATTGTGACGAGATATGGAATTCCGATTCAATTGACGAGTGACCGTGGGGGACATTTCGTCAACCACGTCATCCGACTCATGACTACAGAATTCAAAATCCTGCACACCCTATCAAGTCCGTACTATCCAAGGGCGAATGGGCAGGCAGAGTCAACGAACAAGGTGCTTGTTTCGGTAATCCACAAGTCATACCGAATCGAAGGATCGGACTGGGAAGAGAGGTTGCCAGCGGTGTTATGGGCTTACCGAACCACTTATAAGGTAACGACTGGACACACACCTTTCCAGTTGATGTATGGGCAAGAAGCGGTAGTACCAGCAGAATACCTTGTCCCAAGTCTGAGAATTGCAGTGGAAAACAGACTAGGAGATATGGAGAGCCTGGAGGAAAGACTGTTCTAGTTGAATAAATTGGACGAGAAAAGAATTTTAGCTCAATGGTCGACGGAAATCATGCAGAAACGTTGAAAGTATTGGCACGACAAATACCTATGGAAAATGGAGTTCCGGCCCGGGCAGTTAGTCCTGAAATATAATGGTCGTAACGAAATTAAACCTGGGAAGTTCAAAGTTCGGTGGTTAGGACCGTTCAGAATACGGGAATTGATGGACAATGGGGCTATAAAGCTAGATAATCTCGATGGAAGTCCAATCAATGAAGCAGTGAACGGGTCGAAACTGAAGATTTATAAAGAGAGAAAAAGAGAAACGATACAAATCAATATGCTGGGATTCACATTAACAAACCACGGCGTGAGGGAGGAAGGAGGCAAACAACATGAGGAGACAGAAAACAAAGTTGACGGAATGGTAATTGCAAGTACTCAGTTTGAACCAGTAATGGGGTTCTTTGCACTAAAACCAGTGCGGATGGAAGCCCGTGAGGGCCAAATCGATGAAGACTATGGTGGTAAATGGATTAATAAGAACTACCCAGAAGAAGAGGAAGAAGAGGAAGAGAACTGGAACAACTGGATAAAAGAATGCAATCGAGTACGGGACAGATTTGAGTTCCTACTACCAAAGGAGGTCCGGGACCCGCCAAGAAGGAAGTACTTGGCAGAAGCAATGTTCATTGTGGAAAGATCACCCTACTGTGACGAAGTCTGGGAATTAAGAAGGAAAAATTGGCCAGTTGGACTACCCCACATACAGCTTCCAAGGAGTCGGCTCTGGAAAGCGAAATATAGATGCAGGAACGTGAATGTGAGGATGAACGAAGACGGAAAAATATTTCAGTGGGTCCAGGAGCCAATGGGGTGGAATTTGACATGGGTAAGGGATCAATCAACGATCTTTGACCGGATATGGGAGTTAGAGGAAATTGATAAATGTTGCTCGAACGATTGTCTGAGACAGAAAGGCTACATAAACTGCATCTTCCGTCAGTTGACGAAAATCGAGATCCTGGAGAACTGGGAGGACGAATGGGAGATGACAAAGTTCGAGAAATCTGGAATCGATAAGTCAGGTAAGGGAAAAAGAAAAATAGAATTAAAAAAGAAGAGCTATAAAATTCCGTACCATACCGTACTTGGTCAGAACCGGACGAGTAGAAAATTGCAGAGCCGTACAAGTTGAGAAGAAAACTACTGTACGGAAAATTGCCAGGGATAAAACTGCCGTACGGATCAAAGGATAAAGTTGATGTACGGAAAATTGCCGTACGAACCAAGGGTTGAAGCTGCCGTACGGACAGGTGTCTATGAATTAAAGGACAGAATCGGCCGTACGAAGGTAGCAAGTTGCCGTACGAAATAACCAGTGCAGACCGTACGAAAAGGGTGTAGGGGCGTATGGAACAGGGAAACATTCCACCGTACGGATTGGAGGATTTGGAGACCGTACGAAAGGAAGAGGATTGGGCCGTACGAAGATTTTACCGTACGATTAGACTGCATTCTTGACCGTACGGTCCCTTGCTGGCCGTACTAGTACCATATTCACCGTACTTGGCATTTGCACGTACGGATTCATCATCTGGTAGGGTTGCTGGCCGTACGGACGCTTTTGTAGCGTAGGGATCTCGCTGCCAGGCTGACCGGAGAGAAAAATAACGGTAATAACTGACCTGCGGGAGTATAAAGAAGATTAGAATGTCATTCTTGCCAGCAAACAGGGTTACCAGAGCTCAAAACAGAGGAAAACAAATTCAGATTTCAGAACGAGTAGAACATAGAAAGATGGCAGCAAAGGTGATTGTTGAAGAAAAACCAGCACCGACACCACAAATTGACGTGGGTTCGTCAGCACAGAAGAAGCAGCCAAAAGGGAAGGAGAAAGACAAGGAAAAAATCACAGTGGATTCTTTGTAGTGGGAAAGTCTTACGGCGAGCGAGTGTAAACAATGGTGGAACAGCCATGCCGACGATCATCCTCTCAAGAAAGCACTGCAGAAGGCACAAGTGGACAAGGTAATACAAATGCCCTATTTCAATTTCAGAGAGTTTGAGGCAATATTGAAGAACATGGTGGCGAATTACAATCCCCGAGCAAAACACACGATCATCAGGTTTATGAATGTATCGGTCAAAATCACATTCTTGCCACAGGATTTCGAGAGAGTGATGGGTGTACCACGCCAAGGATTTACAGTCGGCAAACAGAAAATGACTGTAAGACACAAGGACAGCATTATGGCAAAGGTTTGCAGACCAGACCTGAGTGAGAAAGAAAAGAATCAATTGAAGGCTGCAGGGAATAGAGGACTTCACCGAGATCACTTGGCGAATGAAGAATGGCGGTGCATAATGGATGTCATCAGGGGGCGGCTGACGGGAGCCTCACGCTCGTCAGACATTCCATTTTGGATGTCGGATTATATGATTGGCCTTAGCCAGGGTGCAATGTACAACTGGGCAGCAGTTCTCTCCGACAGGATTCACAAGTTCATGAAAATGACTCACAAGTCATTCTACATGACTCAGCAGGCCATTGCGTTGTTCCTGGACGCCATCTGCACTCAGGTCCCCTCATTGGCGCGAGCTCCATTTCAGCCAGATGAGCAGTACGACCCCACATGGCCGATCGTCTTCAGATGGACAAACCTGAAGGCTCCTGCACAAGGTGGGAAGGGAGAGGAGTCATGGAGCAGCAAAAAGAGAAAGCAGCGGGAGTTACCTGAGACTTCGTCGGAAGCTTCGTATAGTGCACAAGGCGCCGAACAGGATTGCATTGAGGCCTCGTCAGCCTCAGCCACTCCTGGCAACCCTGCCAGCCCCAGTCCTATAGTACCAGTAGGGGAGAACAGATGGGATTTTTCACTGGCAAAGAAGCATGCACACTTGCACTTAGACACACGCACCCAAGCAGAGATTCCAGTTTGGCCTAGTACCATGCACGTCTCTTGGGGTTAGGTCATGAAGATGAAGGGAGATAACACCGTACCAATTCCTCTCCCATCAGGGCAGATTACTCCATTCGAGACTAGATCTCCAGAGAGCATAGCACATGCAGACAGCTCATTACAGGTAGATGCTTGGCTTCAGCTACTAGGCATGCCTTCAGAGTTGGCAGACATTCCTCCTCTAAGCCCCTCTAGATCTCTTTTACTGCCACCTGCACTTGAAGGTGAGATGGCACAGCCAGAGGAGGGGAAAGCAGTTGATGTTGCCATAACGATTAGTGACTCGGAAGCAAAGGAGGAAGGCACAGCCACAGGAAGCTCAGAGGAGGAAGGCACGAGTAGGACAGATAGTACTGATGATACAGAGGACACTTCTCGCTCGGTTGAGCCAGCTGGGTTGACAGTACACATGGGTGCGCCAGATGAGAGTGACCCACTCGGCACCATTCTCAGGTATGCACAGGATTTAGGGTCTATGGGAACCATCCTTCAGAGGGTATCTGATATTGCTGCCAGGGTCAACCCCCAATACTCTTCGCCAGTAATACGTGCAGAGGTACAAAGAATTGAACATTTTGTCAAGAATGCTGAAACGGAGTTTGTACGGGTATTTTGGAATAAGGGTTGGCCAGAAGTAATTACTGAGGAGATGCAGAGGACATGGAAACCAGAGAGACCAGACTTGGGAGTGGGAGATGCCGACAGTGAGCTATTGGCAGCCCTTCATAGCATTGAGGACCAGTTCAGAGCATTATATTATGCTCGACAGGAGGATTTTCAACAGACAGAATGGTGCAACAAACGACTGGAGGAGGCCGCAGTTATGAGTAAGCAGCTGAGGGAAAAAATTGATGAGCAACAGGTGCACTTCCAACGGCAGTTGGCACAGGAAGCCGAGCTCACACATTTAGAAAGGAACAAGGCCGAGGCACTCAGAGTAGAACTAGAAACCGCAAGAAAGGAGTTGGCCGAATCTCAGGCGACACAGGAGAAAACAAAACAGCAGTTGGCTGAGGCTGTCCAGATGGTACGTCTCACCAGAGACAAGCATATCATTGCCTCAACACATCTGAAACAAAGGACTGAGGAGGTTTACAGGCTTCGGCGGTTAGTTCAACCTCAGCAGGGGACTCTTGGATCAGCACGGACGGCATCCACACCTCCAGGGACGTCCACTGACCCTCCTACTTCCTAGTTAATTTGGGCTCTTGTTTGTAGTCATCTGGAAGACGACAAGTTTTTTTTGGGGGGGATGATGTTAGGCGTACTTTACATAGTTTATTACTTTTGGCAAAATATGTTTTGTTAGTGATTTCGGGAAGTATGTTTATGTTTTAGTTTCGGCGAGTAGTTACTCCCGATCGGTACGATGGTTGGCGACGGTTGGCAACCGTCGGACAAACTATATATGTACTTGTTACGCCATTGTATGGGCATGATGTTTTTTTGGATGGTTATTCTACTTGCTGTTCGGAGTTAATATATATGCAGTTGATCCTTTGAGTACCAATTCTGGTTGTTATTGTCGTACCATGTAATTTATTTCAGTACACTGTGATAATGCAAATATCTTTCTCGGTTACTCTGTATGAAACCAATTAGACCACTTAGGCAGTAAACATGAAGGGAATCATTCAAGTCATCAAGAAGAAATATAAAAATATATATAAAAGGATTACAACAGAAATAGAATATATGTATTCATATATATAGCAAAAGATTATTTATTTAAAGACATGAAGTGATCAGCAAGAGAATAAATATAAGGCAGAGCCATTCTTTCATCATCCTCTCATTCTATTAATCATTCTATCATTTGATTATTCTATCCTTCTATGATTCTATTGCTCTATGATTCTATTATTGAATCAATCAAACCAGCGAATATCTGAGGTATCAATTAGCAATCAAACAAAGCTATCTTCATTGGAAGTAAATCATATAAATCAAGCAAAAGGAAATATATCAAGTATATATATATTGGCTATACCACAAGTGTTAATAGCAAAGAAGGATATATTACAATCCTTGAACCGAACTTGAAAGAGGTACTTTAACCCAATGAGTCACCACATTTAGAATGAATATGAAAAGCAACATTGGTCCCTTCATCAAGTAGCCCACCCCAAGTTGGATGGATGGGTGTTTCTGCCACTTGTGGGTCAAGGGGGTGAATTATTCAAGATGGATGTACCCGCCCTTGGGCTTGATTGAGGAGGACAGAGAAATGCATATTAGGGGACAAGCAATAACATTGATCCCTTCATCAAGTAGTCCACCCCAAGTTGGGATGGACGGGTGTTTCTTCCACTTGTGGGCCAAGGGGGTGAATTATCCGGGATGGACGTACCCGTCCTTGGGCTTGGTTGAGTGTGACAGGCTCCCGGCGCTCTATATGCTTTCTCATGTGATTTCATTATGTGGTTGACCATTGGGAATAATCCTAAAATGATTATATGTCTGCTTCGTGTATGATGTGTATACTTTGTGCTTGTTAATATATGTATTGAACTAAATACTGTTTAGGCTGTGATTGGTTGTGCTATGAATATTATCATAATTTACATGATCTCATTATTAATTATGTTATGATAGTCCAAGGGGTTGAGCTTAATTGGTTAAAATGTTGGGTTCTCATTGTGAAGACCCAAGTTCAAATCCCCATAGGGACATCTAATGTGGAATTCTAAGTTGTGACTCTTGGTCTTCCATAGTTGGCTTCTAATGTAGATGTGGTTTCTTCATAAAAAGTGGATTTCTAAGTAGCGACTCTTGGTCTTCCATAGGTGATTTCTAATGTGGTTGCTTGTAAGGAGCTTGTATTAGGTGATTTCTAATGTGTTTGATCGTAAGGAGCTTGTATTGGTCTCATGTTGATGCTCGTATGAGCAGAATATTTGTAAACGATATGCAATAAAAATTAAAAAAAAAATGCTATGATAGATGAATTTAATAAGAAGGCTGCTATGAATTGAATGTTATCTTAATTTATTGATCTTTAATATTACTAATGTCCCTTTTTAGTGATTATTATTGTATACAGGTAAAGAAATCAGGAATATCCTAAAAGGGGACATTACAAGGGCACATCCCCTTTTTTCAGGACTGGATAGCCTGCTCAATTGGGTGCATAAATGTAATGTCCCACCCTTAATTTTTTCCGATGTTTAGTTGAACCCATTTGCTGGTACGATGGACTGCAGGTCTAAAATGTTTATTACAACAATCTGAAGCTACCAATCTGTCACCAACAACAATAAACCCTAACTTCTCAAGCAAAATAGTGATACACAACTGTCTAGAAACCCAAGGCGCCTCCAATGGGACTGATTTGCAGCTCTAAACCCAAGCACTCCAACCTAAGGAGCTCACGCCCTCCACGTGAAGCTGTATGGCGTATGTTGGGAATTGCATCAGCAATACAAAATGCTTAAACCTCCACAAATCTGCTCAATAAACAGTCCAAAAATCATCTGCAACTCATTTCATATTGCCATGACATAGAAGGGGAAAGATAGCACTCCAAAATGCCATCTAACAGCCATAAAAGAGGTACGGCCTGCCCTTGCAATGGTACAGCCCACCAGCAATTAAAACAGATTTCAAATAACCTTTTTAAAACCTCAAAACTCATGCTTAAACCTCCTCTAAAAATCCTTTCACAACCATCACACTGATTTTCTGTAATGTCCCCTATTGGAACAATACTAGTTTTACCCTAAATTATCAATTTTGTAATGTCCCCTTCTAGATTTGCCCTAGATTCAACCCTACAATCATAATTATAATAAATTAGGGTTAGGGAGACGACTCATAGGTAGTTTTTTCTTCATTATGCTTTTGAATATAAACCCCGCACTCATCACATAAAGAACACAAGTACATTCATATATACATATAAACTAATGCCATTGTTAGAGTTAGCTAAGCATATATTAAACTCATAATACAATTCCAATATTACTATTATTATCAAACACATTTTGGAGCATAGGGTTAGAGACATGATAGGTTTGACCCAATTACCCATACTAAGCCCAAGAGCAGAACTTTGGGCCTCCTGGCTTTGGTGGTAGTACTTTGACATCCACCAAAGTGGCGTACTTAGTAGAGTACTTGTCTTGCTTCCCTATCCATGCCTTATCCCTTATAATTAACAACTCATCATGGTAGGAATGGTATGGGGATGGTTGCAGGGTTCTTAGTTTATCCAATCTAAGACCAAGAGCGGGACTTTGACCCTCTTGGCCTTGATGGCAAGGCTTTGACATCCATCCAAGGTGGCATACTTAGATGGAAACCGTATACCCTCTTACCTACGTCTCCTTCCTTTCCTCCATGATGAGGTTCAATACCATTTACATCTAAGATATATTGATACATAATAAATACAAGCATTATCATTTAAGCTATATTAGCATTTCATATTCTATTTGTTCACATTTATCCGTTCTACATAAGTAATGCAATCTGAAATAAATATCTGCAACTATGTTATCAGATTTCATGGTTATTAGTATACCTGCTACTTCCTATGATTGTATGTCTTTCTTGTTTGCTCCTCTTCATATCTGTAGATTATATCTTGGATTCATAATGTATATTCTGCCTTCAAAATCAATGATTAATATTCCTTGATGATTGATCGACTGTAGATCTCTATATGAAACTACTGTATATATGTTTTCTGATTGGTTCCTTGATGGCCCCTGATATTCTTCATTGATTCCTTTTTATTTCCCTTTGAGGGACACAACTCTTCACGGAATGATGTGTTTATTATAAAGGGAAATGACTGTATATTGGATCGCACCTCTTTATAGATCGCAATCATTATCAACATTACTAATTATTTCATATATTACTCGCTGCTTAAATGTTGTCTTTATCTTCCAATTCACACATCCTCTCTTGTTAATCGCATGACTTATAACTGAGATTCTTGTCTTATAAAATGTTGTTCTTTATTAATATAATTATTGTTCTTTTCAGGCTTAACATTGTTCATCATAAATCACATGTATTCATTTTATCAATCGCATTACCACTTGATATCAATCGTAATACTCATTCTTCCTTAATTGTATCTTTTCCAAAATAAATGACATTATAACTTTTAAATAGAACTTTTGTCTTCAAAGTTATATGCAGTATGACGCTCCTTAAGGAAATGAGTCGACCATAGGAGGGGACATGACATTTTCCATAAAACCCTGCTCAAAATAATAAAAAATCTGCAACATTAAAGGCTCCAGCATAACCTCTGAATAGAGTTATCAGCAAGTATTCTTGGGTGATGTCACACCTGCAAATATTGTTCCTCTTGAGGGTTTTCGTCCTCAAAAAGCCAAGAACCAAGTTCAGTGTCCAACCTGTAGAAGAAATATTTTCCAAGCATACCCAAATGAGCGTTCAACACACCTTTTATTTTCCTTCCAAACCCTACGCTCAAGTTGGGGATTAAATCCAATATTTTAATTATTTTGTTTTAATCCCTTATGACTCCATAAAGTGGGCGCCCAACATTAAATAGTTATTTGACTTTATTTCTTTTGAAATATTTCCATCCTTTTAATAGTCACTTTATAAACTATTCTACTAAGTTAAATATTTAATTTAACTTAGGAAAATATCGCGCCATTAAAATAATAGCTCAAACAGACTCCGAACATAGATTTTGATGCACTGACAAGAAGGCCAATGAAGATCGAGTGAAATCCAAGTCCATCGCACTGAGTCACATCAAATCCGAGACCATTGCTAAAAATAGTAAAAATGACTCAAAAGGTCCAAATACGCTCGGAAAGACATCACCGCGAACCTCTTGATATTACTGAGCTCGATGCAACCCCTGGAAAGGCCCCCCCGAGATGGCTGAATTGCCATGTCACCAAAACAGTGTCCATACTGACACTATAAATAGCAGTGTTCTCCAAGGACCAAAGAGAACAAACCTAGAAAAACCCAGAAAGATTGTTGCCATGCAAGCACTTACTGTAAATAGTAAGTACGGACAAGTTGTCCGAAATCCCTCCGGAAAGTGTCATACAACTCCACTGGATCACCTGAGCACACTAGTGACATCGAAATACTCCTCTGATCAGGTTGTCACAAACCTAGAAAGTCAGCTCCAACTGCGCTGCAAGAGAACCTGAAAATGGGGAACATTACAATAAAAATAAAAAGGTGATTTTTAAGGAAAAATGCTAAAAACCTCTGAAAACCTACAAGGGGAAGGATTGTCATCGCAAATGCAGCACATTGCTTTTATTTTTTAAAAGTTTAGCTGTTTTTACTTTTTAGTTTGTTTAAGTTATTTTAATCATAGAAGCAAAAATTGGGAAAATTGCAATTAATCACGAAATTTTAAAAATCTTGATTTTTTTCCTTAAAAAATGTGATTTTGCATAAAAATTGTTGGCCCTTTTTTTTTGCCAATTTCGACTGTTTTTTGCCAATTTTTGCCGACTTCTTTGTGTTTAATCCTGACTAAATTGCAGATAGGACGCAGGTTTGACAAATTTCACAATTTTGACGAATTTCATTGTCGGTAGGGTTTATTATTGTAAGATCCCTAACAAGATCTGCCCTAAAATTCTGATTTTTATTTTCTGATTTCTGCCCTAGATTTCTGTACTTTAGAATTCTGCTCCAAACCCTAGATTCTGATTTATTTTTCTGATTACAATCAAGTGTGGACAGCGAACATATATAATCCAAAATGCTCAAATAACATGCCAATAATGAACGCTTATGATAATAGCATCAATCATAGACTCATCCACAAGATATGATCAGCCAAATGCAAATAAGATGACAAACTTCCTGCACTCTCTACTAAGCCCGAGGTGTCTGTCATGTACGAATTAATAAATATTTGATCACCAACTTCCTAAAGTTAAGATTAGAGAGCATGCATCCAAGTAAATGAAAACAATAGCAGCTGTTTTAATAGTGCATTTTGCGTCCAATACCATGTAGATATTCCTTAGGTCAACCATTTGTACATGCCATCATGTTGTCTGTCTGTTCAAACTTCAAAGTTTTGACACAAATCAAAATTGTTATTGTGACACAGATAAACTTTGTTCAGTGTGGGGACTCTTTGGCATCTTTGGGATGGTTGAGGGACAACTAGGCATCCCTTTGCCATCCTAGGGGCGTTGAGGAGTCCCCCCATCGTCTCTTGCAAGGGGGGATGCCCCCTGCTTTGGCAGGGATGTCCCTCCCTGAAGGCGGCAGCGAGGATGGTGGTAGAGGGCCCAAAACAACACTTTTTTCAGGTGAGATGCATCCCTGTGGAACATTGGGATTATGGATTTTTGTTAGAGGCCACACTCTTTTTTATACGATATAGTCTTGTTATCAGGAAAAAGAAAAAAAGATAGGGCAGTAAGAAGTAAGCTAAGGATAGGAGATGGGATAACATGTTGTAGTAATGGCATTCTGATATTACTGTATGTAATCAATTGTGGTACTGTAGCCGGTAATGTCATCTAAAGAAGCAGAATTTCGAACAAAACTCAAATTGACTATCGGGATCAGCATAGCAGATTGCATAGCTGGGGGTTTGAGGGGGAGGGAAGGAGTGAGCGGAGGATTCTTATGTCAGCACTATTTTCTAATCAATAAAAGCAGGGATTGTTTCATATCGGAGAATCTAGTCCCTGTTTGTTCAACTAAAAGTCTAAAAGATGTATCCATGGCTTCTGACAAATTTAGCATCCAGGGCTAAACAAAATGGCAGACGAATTGACAAATATAAGATGTGGTATACTACAGGTGCAACATATAATATTAGAGGATGGTGTTAGGTCATAGTGTTCATACTTGTGGCTTGGCAGACCACTTTGGGTATGGGATCAGACTAGGGAAAAAAACTCTGCACAATTAAAATAAAAAACAGAAAATATTACTACTTCCAAAATCTCATTGTTTTGATGTTGGAGAGTATATTCTATTAACTCACTGCCAAAAACTTATAGACTTGCCCATGGTCTCAGCTGGACTCATTTGTCAAGTTCGATTCTTTTTGTGGGACCCAGCTTGGTATTAGGAGAGTTTTTGAATATCTTACCAATTCTGAATACTATGATATAAGTCATCTATAACAATATTGTGTTTTGCACAGTTAATGACATGAAGATAAGGAAGGATATAAAATTAATTTTATGTAAATTTTATAAGTACAAAGCCTATGAAGGTTAAGTAGCCATTGCAGCTGCATCTACATTATGTAACTATAGTCTTAACAGTAATGCACTTAATACATGTAAATTTCTATTAGATGAAAATTGTTAAGCGGAGTGGCTATGGTATATTTTCCTAAGTTACTGGGTTCTGCATTTCTCAGGACCGGTCTAGTACTGAACTGGTCTGGGTCCCGGTTCGGCGACAGGAGCGGCCAAGGCATGGCCTTGTACCGAACTGGTCTGGGTCCCAGTCCAGTGATGGGAGCAACTAGGGCATAGCCCTACCGCCCCGGGTTCCTTGTGGGTACACGTACCCACAGGGAACCTGGGGCAGCAGGGTCGTGCTCTAGCCACTCCCGAGCACTCCTAGGCGCACCCACACGAATTTAAAAAAAAATCACAAACTATGTATTATAAATTTATATATATATTACTATATTATATAATAATATATAACATATATTATATTATATTATAGAGTATAGAATATATAATATAATAATATATTTTTTTTGATGTGGGTTACTCGGGTTTTTAGCTTGGTCTGAGTCCAGGGAGACCACTTACGGGGGATCTCTTCCCACGACTTTATCACCAAGAGTTGAGACCACTACTAGGGGGGTCTTAGTCCCCAAGGCATTATCACCTTGTTCAAACCCGTGAGCTCATTAGCCTAGCGAGCTCATTAGCCTAGCGAAGGCACACAACGTGCGAGCATGCCAGCCCAGCGAAGGCACATAGCTTGCAAGCACGGCAACCCAGCGAAGGTCCATGGCTTGTGAGCTCTTTGGCCTAGTGGGGGTTTGAACCCTGGTGGCGATCACAACCACCAAGTGAACTCACCACTGCATTGCACCCTTATGGGCATTATATATATATACAGCCGTACCCAAAGAATTTTTTGTTTTGCTGTACTGGCATACCCCACTCCGTACCAGAACCGGTAACTTAGATATTTTCCTTTGGTAGGCAGTGCATAAATTAGCAATCTCTATTTCTACATATGGCTATTTGTTTGGCATCAATAATGCCAGATGGCCTAATCTGGTAAATATTTGAAATGTATATCTAAAATGACATTTAAAAGATAAAATCATTTTACTTACTATAAAGTCCTGAGAAGTGACATTCTTATTTTTTGGGATTTTTGGCTCATACATCATGAGATTTTAACACCTGCTAATTGCTACTTTGCAGATAAAATCTTTTTACTCACTATAGAGTAACGAGAGGTGACATTCTTATTTTTGGGATTTTTGGCTCACATGTCATGAGATTTTAACACTTGCTAATTGGCACTCCACAGGTTATTCGATATCCACAGTATGCATTAAACACCATAGAACTTTGCCCTGGCTGGCTTACTTGGCTTAGGTATGAGGATTCAACAATTCATTTCCTTGAATTAATCTTGATCTTCCAATTTAATAACCACATTTTGTGGTTGACAAATCTCTGGACCTAACATGCTTTTTTGGCAGATATTCTGCTTTTATTGTCTTGTACCCCGTAGGAGCAATAATTGGAGAAAGTAAGTGAGACAGTTTATACTTTATAATGTCCAGTGAATTCTTTGGGCACTATTTATTTTGTTAGTCCAAATTTAAAGTGTTTTCTTTATATAATTCACTTCTAGGCGTGACTTTATATATTGAAACTCTATTTTTATTCATGCAGTGCCGGTTATGTATAAAGCACTTCCCTATATACAGAAGAAAAATCTTTATGGCATTGTCTTCGACAAGTTACCATTTAGCTATTACTCATTTATTGTGGTATGTAAATAGGAAATTATATTACATAGGTAATTTTTTTCTGTATGAATCCAAGGACCAACTCAACTCAAACATTTAGTGTTAATGCATTTGATTTCTTTGTGGGTGATTGACAATTGCAGGCTGTACTGGTATGTTATCCATTTTTATGGATAAAACTTTACATGTATATGTTCAAGCAAAGGAAATCCAAATTAGGGAAAAGGGGCCAACGTAGGAAGTCTCTCACACCCAAAAGAAGGGTTGAATAGCTGATCTCCAAGGTTGTTTGGTCAAAGTTCTGTATTTCTTATGTATTTGTCAAGTGGATTATAGAGAACCATGAAAACTCTCACTTGTAAAGACCACTAAAATGAGACAAACAATACATTAAATTACATTGTCGTCTATGTGTGAATGAGGTCATATGGTTAGGCTTAATTTACCCAACATTTGCAGCCTTCAAGATTACAAAGACAACAATTTTCATAGGGAAGCAACTAATATTATATGGTGATTATGATTAAGTGGTCTGTGTGTTACAACATAAAGATATGCTTGCACTATCATGGAAATAACAAAAGCCAAATGTTCAGAACTTACCGAGAACATTTCAGGGCCAACTTATAGGATAAGAGGTTGAATAATTTCAAGTTTGGCTAAAGGAAAGGGTTAGGTTGTCATATGAGATGTAAACAACTAAACTTGTTTAAGCGTTTCTATATTTTGACTGGGTGAATTGGCAGAAATTTGTTAACATAAATAAGAAGATCATTATGGGTTAAAATATATTCCATTTGTACGGTTCATTCCAATAATTTCCATATCTGTTTTTCTTATTTGCATTATGTATTGTTATCAGATTTTTAAGAACTGCCTTCCAATTAATTTTTTTTCTTTTTGCTAGAAAAAATATCTAGTAGAAAGTCTTTAGACTACAAGTTCTTGATTCAAAGTGTTCAAACTAGGTTTGATTGATATTAGAATGGTGCAGACTAGAATGGATAAATCTTGACGTTTAGTGTACTTTTGAATAAGTCTTTACAATCCTCTTATATCTCTCTCACATCCTTGCACTCGCATCTAGTTTGCATTCAAAGTGGTGATAGGTGGGATTTTTGAATGAGCCTCTACAATCCTTTTGTATCCCTTCAATATTCCTCTAGCATCCTCTTGGATATACATGCATTCAAGGCAATGATAGGTGGATTCACCTCCACCTACCATTTGGATTTTAGTTGAACTTAAAAGCAAATTTTCCAATCTAGTAGCAAAGATAAGCCAGTGGTTGGGCAACATCCATTTGTTGTCATAGTACTAGAGGGCACATAAGCCAAAAAATCAAGTTAAATAATGCAGCATTTTGTTCTTTCAAATCCCCATTGTAAGGCCCACCCTTGTGTGATTCCTGCCATGTCCTGATTCTCTCTTGATGCTTGTGCCTTGTATGTTCTGAGGAACTTGTTGCGAAGATAGATTACCTATTATCTTGTATACACTAGATTATGTCATAAGATGCCAATGTTTATTGTATGTATTAACCCATACTTGGTATTGACTGTTGGTTCATGATTATATCTATGTATTGATATTTATGGTTTAGAGCTAAACTTGGCTAGTGTGATGCCATTTTATGAGTTGTATGAGTTTGATTAGAGTATAACTTGTACATTGCTTGAGTGACTAAATTTGTTTAGTGTTTAGTGTTATTTTGTAATTGAGATTACATAGATTAGAGATGATATGTGTGATTATCATGCTTTGAGATGTTCAACATACATTGAATCCATGTTTATAAGCATGCTAATATATTGGTCTAATTGTGCTTTGGCTATGATCTCCGTTATTAGATTTCATACTTTGCCTTGATTGTGCAGGACATATATAGGTGTATGGTCAATAGAAAGTATGTGGAGGAGAGCATCATGTATATCACTTAATTGTCTCACTTTGCTTGTTTGGAAGGTTGAAACCTATTTCCATATGGTGGACGATTTGCCTAGTTCCTATGGTCAAGTTTGTGACCCCATGGCTCTTGTGAGTATGTTTGCTCGCATCTCTATGGTTGGTTTGTCTTCTATGAAAGTTTTGGTTGATTTCCATACTTGAAAAAAGTTGGAATGTGCATTTTTTTATTTAATTCACTTTGAGTGAGTTTTGGGGTTTAAAATCTCTTAGTGATTTTATTTGATTTGTGAGTACTTAAATATGAAATTTACTTTCTATTTAAGTGAAAGGTACTTAAAGCATCTTGGGATTCCTATTGTATCCGTTTTGGCCTTTTTTATATTTTATTTATTTTAATTGATTTTTGTGTTTGACCTCTTGGGTTGGGGTTGGGTTAATTCTATTTTCTTGTTGAGTTAGGGTTTCTTCCTTGCATAAAGGGTACCCATTGTGTTTTGTTTGATTATTTTATTTTTGAGATTGGAAAAGTGGGACCAAAATCTTGAGACTTCATTAATGGAGTTAGAGAGCTTCAGAGAATCATAGTAAATTATTTCCTTTATGGTTTTTTTGCGTGAGGGTTGTGGGTATTTGTCTTGAAGTGGGCATGCTTCCCACTATTGTGTGGATGGATTCTTGGAGATTGTGGGAGCTTCCTTAGTGTTTTAATGGAGGCTTTCCTCCTTGTTGCTGATTTGGAGCTTGAAGGAGCTTCTCATGGTGCTTTTGGAAATTCTTCAAAGGCTTGGAGCAATGGAGATTGATTTCCCTTCTTGTTTGAGGCCTTTAGTTGCAAAAGGAGGTATTCCTCTTTGTTTATGTAATTTTTATTTGCTTCATGAAATAAGAATTCTGGAGAGTGATCAAGAGGTTGATTTTGGTTTGCATGTTTCTGTCCCTTGCTTCCTTTCTCATACCGCTTTGCAATAGGGCAATGAGATTTTCTAATCTTGCATGCATTTATTGGGGTAGTTTTCAGGGTTTCTTGCCCTTTGAGTAGCCCTTTTTTAATGGTGCTCAAGTCTTTCGCTTTGGTTGTTAATGTCGAGGAGTTAAAAATTGGAGCGAGTAATGGCGCCATTGAAGAAACCTCACAAGTTTGTTTCCAAAGTATTCCATGAGGTATGCCTTTTGCTAACTCATTAGATGTTCTTGGAGTGATTGATTTTGATAATGTATGTAAATGGCTTGAGCAATATATGTCCATTGATTATTTTGTTGGTCGTGTGCCATCTAAAAAGCATTCTCCATAGATGGATAAACATCGCGGGTTCTCCATGGGGTTAAGTTGGATGCCATCTAGAATTTAACCAAAGGCTTCTTTTTCTTCGCTTTACAAAAGCCAACAATGCGAATGCAGTCCTCCAACATGGGTCTTGTTATGTGTGTAGCTAATTATTTGTCTTTTCTCCATGGACTAGGGATTTTGTAGTGTTTGATCAACATGCTCTTAAGGTGCATGTTTGACTCAAATTTGTTGGGTTAACCTTATCATGTTGGTCCCTCTTTCATCATATTGCTTCCTCTCTTGGGAGAGTTGTTTGTGTTGAACTTGAAACATTCTACTTGGCTAGTTTGCAACATAGAGTCTATGTAGAGATTGACATTGCCAAACGTTTAAAAGAAATTGTTGATATATAGATAGGTGATATGTGCCATGCACATTTTTTGTATATCAACCTATTCAACACTCGCTTTCGATGCCAAGCCTCTAACCACAAAATTAGAGATTGCCCTCTAGCTACATACAAGCCCAAACTAGCCTCCAAGCCAGCTGTTGAGGCAGGAAAAAATGAAGATAGGTGGACTAATGTTGGAAATAATAAAAATGGTTGTAATGGGGCTTAGAAGAATCTCAATCCTGCCATGGACCCAACAATGGTGTAGTTTCTAAGACCAGAACTACAAGCTCCTCATGGCCTTAGACCAATGATAAAGCAAGAAATCTCGTGGGGTCCTCTCAGTTGCAAGTGAGTGATAAAACAAAGCAAGTAGTTGAATTACAAACGCTTTTTACTTTGACTTGTTGTCGAGTTTGTCAAAGAGGTTAGGGTAAGTGCACAAAGATGGGGGACCAAAAATGGGTCTTAAGATGCCACTTTTTTATTTTTTATTTATTTTCTGAAATCAGGAAATATTGATGTTGGATGAGAAATTGAAGATAGTTACACTCAAAATTTGAAGATACAACAAAAACAAGAGTCGTAGTGCTTCGAATCTAGTTTCTAAACTACTAAATTTTTTCAAGAATGGTTGAGATTAAAAGGTTCAAAAAGAGGGAGCACACAAATTGGTTTTGTTTTTTCCAAAAAAAATAACATAGCGTCTGGTGTGCTCCCCCTAAAATGTTAACTTTTTTTTAGTATTTCAAAAATTGCTTTAGTGAGAAATTGGCTAACACCATGTAGTTTATCCTTGATTTTTCTGATAATTTTTTCATGAATAATTGATTTTTTACTAATTTTCAAAGTGGACACATCCTGAAAAACATAAATTTGAACATGCTCCCCTCTAAATTTTTTGAAAACTAATTGAAAATCCAAATTTTTTTTGAATACGTGTAGAATGGAGTCTAGTTTCTAAAAATGTAATTTATTTGAAATTTTGATAAACTATTTAAAAAAAAAGTCAAAAATACCACACATTGGTTTTTGACAAAAAACAGATACACTAACAAAAGAAATTAAAGATGAAATCCTTAACATACTGAAAGCGTGAAAAAAATTACATGGTTAGAAAGCTAAGAGAGAGCTTAAGATTATGGTGGTATTTTTTGACTTGTCATTGAAACACATGCAAACCTGATGGGGAGCACGCTCTAGATTATGTAATTTTTGTTACAATCTAGAAAAACACATCTTTGAACGTCTCAAACACAGTCCAAGCATTTGGTTTGGAAGCCTAAGGCAAATCCAAGCCAAAGGCTTGGAAATTACCAAAGCAAAGTATAACAGGAGCACGTTAGAATGCTCTCGCGTTATGGTGAAATAAAATCATCTCTCCCTCCCTCCTTACCCCTCTCCATCTTTACCTCCTACCCTCTCTCTCTCTCTCTCTCCTAGTTTTCCTTTTCCTTTTCCTGGGTTTCCTAGTTTTCCTTTTCCTTTCCAATTTCCCTTTAGATCCCACCAATTTTTCCCTATTTTACTATTTTACACTTCTCCTCTCATCATTTTTCCCATCCAATGGACTTTCATTTTATCTTGTTTCCATTTCATCCTCTCAATTTATATCCTCATCCCTCTTTGCATGTCTTGGTTTTCGTGTTTCCATTTGCTTTGTTGATAAGGGAGAGGGAGGAAGAGGGAGAGGGGGTGGAGATGGAGGAGAGAGATTTTTTTGGTTCCATTTCCTTCATTGATAAGGGAGAGGGAGAGATAGGGAGATAGAGGAATGATAGGGGAGAGAGGCAAGAGATAGGGAGATAGGGAGAGATAGATAGGTAGAGAGAGAGGAGACAAATGGGGAGAGATAAAGGAGACATAGGGGAGAGATAGGGAGATAGAGTGAGCGAGATGTCCAGAGAGATAGGGAGAGAGATTGAGAGGTAGAGGGACGATAGAGATAGGAAGATATAAGGGAGAGATAGGGGGATAGAGGTTTATGGTTGCTCGGGTTTACGGTTTAGGGGTTTGGGGAGAGAGAGAGAGAGAGAGAGAGAGAGAGAGAGAGAGAGAGAGAGAGAGAGAGGGTTGCTTGAGTTTAGGGGTTAGGGGTATTATTTAGAGTTTATGAGTAGAGAGAGGACCAATAGAGATTGGGAGAGAGAGATAGAGGAGAGAGATAGGGAGATAGAGAGTGAGGGACATGTCCAGAGACATAGGGAGATAGATTGAGAGGTAGAGGGATGATAGAGATAGGGAGATAGGGAGAGATAGCGAGATAGAGGTTTAGGGTTGCTTGGGTTTAGGGTTTAGGGTTTGCTCGGGTTTATGGTTTAGGGGTTAGGGGTTAAGGTTTAAAGGTTTAGGGTTTAGAGAGAGAAAGGATCGATAGGGAGAAATAGAGGAGATGAAGGGGAGAGATAGGGAGATAGAGAGTGAGGGACATGGCCAGAGACATAGGGAGAGAGATTGAGAGGTAGAGGGACAATAGAGATAGGGAGATTAGGGAGAGATACAAATATAGAGGTTTAGGGTTAGAGAGAGAGAGAGAGAGAGAGAGAGAGAGAGAGAGAGAGAGAGAGAGAGAGAGAGAGAGAGAGAGAGAGAGAGGGTTTAGGGTTTAGGGGCATTATTTAGGGTTTATGAGTTTAGGGTTACTCAAGTTTAGGGTTTAGGGTTTAGGGGTTATGGTTTAGGGGAATTATTTAGGGTTTACGGGTTAGGGACATTAATTAGGGTTTATGGTTTAGGGTGTATGGTTTAGGGGTTAGGGGTTAAGGTTTGGAGGTATAGGGTTTAGGGTTTAGAGAGAGAGAGAGAGGACCGATATGGAGATATAGAGGAGATCGAGGGGAGAGATAGGGAGAGAGAGAGTGGGGGACATGGCCAGAGACATAGGGAGAGAGATTGAGAGGTAGAGGGACGATATAGATAGAGATATACAGGTTTAGGGATGCTTGGGTTTAGGGGTTAGGGTTTAGGGGCATTATTTAGGGTTTAGATGTTTAGGGTTGCTTGAGTTTAGGGTTTAGTGGCATTATTTAGGGTTTAGGGGTTTAGGGTTGCATGTCAAAAGCAGTCTCTCTATCTTTATCTCTCCCTCCCCTCTTTACCTTGTCTCTGTCTCTGTCTATCTCTCTCTCCTCTCTTTACCTCCTACCCTCTCCGTCCCCTCTATACTTCCTACCCTCTCTCTCTCTCACCTCTGTACCTCCCTTCCCACTTTCCATGCACTTAAAACAATTATAAGTTTCCATGCATGACAACACTTAAGACTTTTGATGCATGAAAGCACTTAAACTTTCCATGCTTGACAAAACATGCTTGTGTTTTTGTGAACCAAAAAACGAACAAAAAGCACGTTGGATCCGTGTTTCAGTCTTACATCCTCTGTTATTCCTTGCTTTTCATGCACAATCAGACAACAAAATGCTTTTTTAACTAGTTGACATTTTGACAATCATTTTTTGTTGAATCCACCACCTTTTTTTGGTTTTTCAATGTAGAAGAACTAAATTGCATGTTTTTAGATAAAATTTGACTATTTAAACTAATAGTTTCGTGTTTCATATTGTTTCAATGTTAATTTTAATGTATTTAGATTGAAATTGATGATATATGTTTGTTTTTTTCATAATTTTCGCTAATCCTATTGGAGTTATATAGAAGTCAACATTGAATACGAAGGAACTTGCCAAAAAGATCAATTTTTTGAGGATTTTGAAGCCAAAATTTTGAGGATTGGGCAATTTGAATCTCGAAATCTAAGGTATGTTCTTTAAATGTATTCATTTACTTCATTTTATGATTATGTTAAAGCATGAAATCTCATGTTATAGGACAGTCATGAGGGAAGTGAGGATTATTATTTTGACGAGTTAAATTATCATGAGAAAGTGAAAATTATCAATGTTGCTATTATCTTGATTCAAATACTAACCTAAACAATTAGAAGGATACTAAGGGAAATCATGCTAGTCAATGAACTATCATCATGCTAAAATCAAGCTAAGGATCGTCACTTGAGCATACTCACTTGAAAGAACTGTCATATTAGCCTAAAGACTAAATTATACCGCAATAGCTATCATGCAACCTAGGAATAGTTATGACCTCTCACCCATGGTAGGATAACAATTGATACACAAGGTGGCAATCAAGACTAAATGATAAGTCAATTAATCTCAAATCCATGCAAAAAGATATCCATGATACTATATAAACATATCTAGGTGGTCTTGAAAGGATATTCATATGGTAGGGAAGATTGCCGTCAACTAAAAGATAACCATACATGTCATTGGCGTAGTTATTAGGACAATTATAATCACAATGAGGTTGTCTTGAATAGATAGTGACTTGTCAAGGAGTTATTAAATAGTTAAGGAAGATAGAATATTGATAATGGTGGGTGCATGTACTATAGTATAGTCAAGGAGGGTATGATGTCGTCGGGACAGTCTTGAGTAGAGCCTCCTTGCATGATAATATAACTAGTCCTTTGTGATGTACCTGAATCTCTATGAGGGTGATGAAGTTATAGGGTGGAGGAAGGATAATATAAGTGTCTTAAGTTGCCCAAGACTATGACAGTCCAGAAATATAATATGATCTACCCATGTTCCCTTATGCATTGCACAATCATCTTGAATATCGGACTATTATAGAACCTCAAGTTGTGATCCAAATGTGTCATAATATCACCTACTATCTCAGTATAGTCAAGGCATTGATGAGGTTCACTAGGACAGTCATGAAGCCTCCATGCATTATAATGCATTTAGTCCTTTTGTGATCTGTATGTACTCCAAGAGCAATTGCAATAAATATGATTGGGTTTTGAGATCCTAGCTTGTCAAATAGGTTTGATAAGGGGGTCTGTAAGGTCTTTGAAATATCAACAGTCATAGAGGACTAGTTTTCATGTCATTTTGGAAGCTCTCGAGCCTTAAGATCTCCATAAGAAAGCAAATCTTGTTTTAGAGAGAAGATTGATCAAGGCCATCCACCTAGACCCTCCAATAGATGGGGTAGTATCACAAGATATATTTTTGTTTGCTTGGGACAGTCAACAGACCCTTGGGTCTGTCGGGATAGTTTTCACTATTCTACACACTGCTAGAGGTATATCATGTGTTGGTGGGACTTCTACATTCCAAAAACTGCCTCAAACATTGAAACAGTTATATCCGAACAGTCTTAAAGAAGATGATTAGGGAAGAGCAGTAATAAGATATCTCAAGGGTTTTGTTCGAAGACATAATCCACACTACAAGTATTGTCATAAACCACATATATGGTGCTTGGTAATGACTCCATGTTTGGATGTTACCTTTCATAAGGATCCTAAATGGAGTATTTGGCATCCATTGTTAGCAATTGAAGTCATGATGTTATTCCCGTTGTTTATGACTGACCTTTAGGGACAACAAGAAGGATCATTTGGACATGTGAAGGATACACTATAAGCCTCCCCATCATTTCAAACATTGTTAAAACATACACTTGGGGTGTGAGTAGTGAAGACAACATGAAGATCCTTTGGAGATATAAACAAGGGTAGACTATGGTATATGAGGTTCTTATGGTGATCATGCAACTTTTACATATCACTTCTCTTTAAGCCATTCTAGAGTATGGGGTATTGAGGTCTATGGATATTGCATGTTAAATCCATCAAAGTGGACAACAAGTTCATGGTTTTTGCAAAGCTAAGAATCCTTCCACAGTTAGTATAAGCAACCCTAAGTCATTGTCATGATCAAATCCTAGATTGTCACAGTTTCATCAAGTTGCCACTAGCCTCTTATTGCACATTTGAGGGTTAACTATGATTTATGAAGCATCAAAGACACCATTAACAAAATCACAAGAAAATACATCCATTAACAAAGCATCCCACCATTGTTCATCCATAAAACTCTCATAAGAACACCCACAATCACTAAAAGTAGAACTATCTAAGTTAAAAAAGTCATCATTATGTGCATTAATAGAAGTAGAATCATTAAAATATGATATACATGTATTTGTTATATCTTGATTAAAGTTAACCCTAAAGAATTTTAAACATTGTCAAAATTGTAAATACACATCCTTGATTCTTCTTCTTGTTAATGTGGAAGTGAACCATGACCTTGAGAAACAACATCATGACATTCAAGACTCTTTTGTACTCTCTCAATTTGAACTGTCATTGATACCTCCCTATAACAAAGTATTATCATCATTCTTTCGAATGTAACCAGTTGTATCAACATAAAATTTAGTGCTATTGATGCTACAAATCTGATATAATTGGTCCTCATTTAGTAATGAGTTGTCACTATCATCCTCTTGGCCATTTACCTCTAAAAAATTAGTTTGAGTTTTGTTTATTGGACCTATATTAGATAAATTCTTTGTTGTTTGAGTACCCTCTAAATTTTTTGGACTGCCATCTCTAGGTTTCTCTAAGAAATCAGACTAGTTAGGCTGCAATAAACTCTATATTTTAGTCTTTTTGTCATCATAAAACTCAGTCAAAAGATCACCAACTCTGTCATCATAATTAGCCTTAAAATTATTCCTTTCTTGATGATTTCACCCCTTGGCTATCTTGAATAGCTAATTCAAACTATAATTGATGCTCTTTGTGTTCACCATGATTTTCTTCAAGTCTTGCATCGTAAAGCTAGTTTCTAATGTTAGTATTTTGTCTCTTACACTAGTAGAAATATGGCAAATAAATGACTAGGTGACTAAAACTTTTAGTCACATGACCAATTTTTTTTTTGCAACACAACTATAAATGACTAATTTGGTCATCGGTTGAAATGACTAAATAAATGACCAAATAAATGACTAAATAAATGACTAATTTGGTCATCGGGTAAAAAACAAAACTAAATAATTGGTCAGACAAATAAAAATGACTAAATAAATGACTATTACTCTATTCTTTTTTCTTTCCAATTTGATCATAATCCATGAATTCAAAGACAATACAAGGCAAGGCAATAAATGTCCGCTTAGACCAAAGGAATAAAGGGAGAGAAAGCTCAGACGTTTCCCACGAGCGGAGCTGGATTATCTTGGCTCTTCAATCTATCTCAGCGCACTAGCCAAGGCACAACATGCCCATTAATGATTCGCAGGCCTCGGGCAAGTGACTGTCCAGCCCCGACTTGCCAAAAACATCATTACTTGCCACCTTGCCAACATCTACCGAGGCCTTCAATCACACTTTCCAATTGTCGGAAAACAAAGCTAGCCCGCATAAAATGTCTAGGGGCTATCTCTACCCCCTCCATGTGACCTCTCATGTCTGCCTAAAGATCTAGCCCTTTATCGGACGATTATATAATATAATATATATTATAATATTACATAATATTTATATTATAATATAATATAATATAATATTTATAATATAATATTATAATATTATAATATTATATTATTATATTATTATATAATATTATAATATTTATATTATATAATAATATAATATAATATTTATAATATAATATTATATTATAATATAATAATATAATAATATAATATATTTAATAATATGGAGGCTTTTCGTTTCTAACCTACAAAATGTTAACGATGGGCGCCAAAAGTAAAATGGTCAAAATTTAATTAAAATTTTGGCGCCCATCTAACCCTAACTCGGAAAGGCTCAAGACCCATTTTGTTTTATGTCTGCAACTACTCCATGATGGTTTGCTTCCTGTCCATTTTCCTTGCCAACACTGCGAGATTGAGAAATTGCAGTCGTTCGATGGAGATGTTTCACTCTTGCTGTGGATGAGGCCCTTGTTGCCACAGTTCATCATAGTGCAGTAGGTGGGTGAGCAAATCGTAAAGGTCACAACATCCATTGCTGGTAATCACAACTCCTTTCCTGGGTTCTTCTCACAGGTAGGTCGCTTGTTACCCCTGAGCTAGTGTGTTATTATTTTCATGAAAGATGGATTATTGAAGGAATGCCCTGAGTGTTGGATACTCCAAGCCTAGAGCCCATGCAGTTAATCCCAAAATGATAATAGATAAAATGAAGTTTTTTCAAATGCCCATTTTTCCTCAAAATATCAAAGTGCTTTGTAGATTTTGGTGAAATAACAAGATAAATTTGTTCAAGTGTGCAAGTTTCCATAAGAATTGATATGCATCTTTAGGCAGTGAAGAATCTAGGATTGTTAAATATTTGAGTAGGGATATGGTGGGCAAACGATGGATGAGAAGGAGAAACTCTATAGGATGCTCAAAAACATGAATTTAGGTGGGGATCCGGGGTCTGACCTGGCCACTCCTATGCCTCAGAATTCTGCGGGATTGTCAGCAATGGATGGCTTCCTTACACTCGAGTTAAGGGGAGAGTTTGGAGCAGGGCTCTTGGATCTGCATGCTATGGATGATTCTGAGTTGTTTAATGAGGTTAGTATCATTCATCCACTTAATTAGAATGAAATAGTCTATTTTATTGGCAATGTAAATGCCCAGTAAGTTTTGAAAATGTCCCATAGCATGGTTGCAACTTTTTGTAATGGACAATTGGGCAGAATTATGTTAAATGGGTACTGGATTATATCAAAACAAAATGCTTAACATCTCCCATTGCAATGAGCACCTTTATTAATGGAGAAATAAATTTGAAAACCTGCTTCAATTTTGAATATTGCTATGCAACATTGATTTAATCTTTTTTGAAAAGCTTCTTAGAAATCTAAATTTCCTTTATTTTTATTTTTTATGTTCTCATATGCTCTGATGCAGACATTTAGTATATTGAATGTGAATTGCAAGGATTTAAATTGTTATACTTAGGAAGGCACACTTGATTTTGGAAAATCTACTATTTGTTTGTTGGTAGTTAAGCTATTTTACTTTGATTTATGTTTTTATCCATGACATTAATCTTGTAGACACTCGTACTTTTTGTATTGATGAATCTGGGTTGCATATTAGAGAGAGAGAGACTTAGTAACAACTGCTTCATAAAAAGTGGCTTGGCTACCATCTACAATGTAGCACGTCCATGGCCACCTTCTTGATTGAACATCATATTATCGTAACCTGCACATAGTAAAAAATAGGCTCAAAACTTATTCAATAATATGGTAAATCTATACACTTGGTTAATTTACTTGGATTACCTAGTTGCTAATACAAGTGTTTTTTTTAAACATGGCAAAATTACGCCATTCAAAACACTTGTATCAAGGAATGATCAACAGAATTTGGGAAACACATTAATATGATTTTCTTGATCCATTATTTCAAAATTAATTTTATAGGAGTAATTGTTCCTTTGATATTTTATTTGGAAATGAAATCATAGTGGAAGGTAATCAAGTCTGTGTTAGAATATGTGTAATCTTGACTTTCACTATTCATAGCTTGTGACAAACTCCAAATCCACTTATAATAATGTGTTGATACTGTGTGATGATTTATTGGGATTCAACTACTAGTTTTGAGTCAATTTTTTTCTACCCATATTTCATGAGTAGCAGTTCATAAGAAAGGCCTTAGTAAATTTAATCCCAATAAATTGACTTAGTAAGGGAATGAGGGGTTACTAAGGCAACATGTGTAAATTGGTGATGCAAGGACATGACAATAAAATAGTCCCTAGACATGCCATGAACATTTGAATACAATGCAACACTTGAGACATACCAAATGATGTTGTATGAGGATTTGTAAAGGTGGGATTCAATTGCTTTTTACGAATATCTTCTAAATTGATTTTCATGCAGTTTATTGAATCTTCCCTTTCTTCTTTGCATTTGAGAGTCAGGAATAGGGTAATGCTCCAGAGTGCTTCATTAATTCAAAGATTTTGAGAGCATCCTTGCAAAATCCATTTTGTGCATATCCTGCAATCATGGCATTCCATGAGACCACATTTCTTTGAGGCATTTTGTCAAATAGGTCACGTGCCTTGTCTATACTTCCACATTTTGCATACATGTCTACCAGAGCATTTCCAACTATAATTTCTGACAAAAACCCCCCTTCCATTATGCTTTGATGGATGTCCATACCCTGTTCCAAAGCTCCCATTTTGGCACAGGTAGGGAGGATGCTGGCAAAGGTTGTGGAATTTGGCTTTAGACCTGCCAATTGCATTTGCTTGAAAGTTTCTAAAGCCTTTTCAAAAAATCCATTTTGTCCATATCCTGTAATCATGGCATTCCACGAGACCACATTTCTTTCAGGTATTTTTTCAAATAGTTCACATGCCTTCTCTGTGCTTCCACATTTTGCATACATCTCTACTAGGGCAGTTGCAACTACATTTGACAGAATTCCTTTATCCTTTATGCTTTGATGGACGTCCATACCCTGTTCCAAAGCTCCCATTTTTGCACAGGCATGGAGGATGCTGGCAAAGGTTGTGGAATTTGGCTTTACACCTACCAATTGCATTTGTTTGAAAGTTTCTAAAGCCTTTTCAACAAATCCATTTTGTGCATATCCAACAATCATTGCAGTCCTTGAGAATACATTTCTTTGAGGCATTTTGTCAAACAATTCACATGCCTTATCTATGCTTGCACATTTTGCATACATGTCTACCAAGGCAGTTGCAACTACAACATCTGACAAAAGTCCTCTATCCTTAATGCTTTGATGGATGTTCATACCTGTTCCAAAGCTCCCATTTTGGCACAGGCACGGAGGATACTGACAAAGGTTGTGGAATTTGGATTTACACCTGCCAATTGCATTTGCTTGAAAGTTTCTAAGGCCTTTTCAACAAATCCATTTTGTGCGTATCCTGTAATCATGGCATTCCATGAGACCACATTTCTTTGAGGCATTTTGTCAGACAGGTCATGTGCCTTGTCTATACTTCCATATTTTGCATACATGTCTACTAGAGCATTTCCAACTATAATTTCTGACAAAAACCCCCCTTCCATTATGCTTTGATGGATGTCCATACCTTGTTCCAAAGCTCCCATTTTGGCACAGGCAGGGAGGATGCTGGCAAAGGTTGTGGAATTTGGCTTTAGACCTGCCAATTTCATTTGCTTGAAAGTTTCTAAAGCCTTTTAAAAAAATCCATTTTGTCCATATCTTGCAATCATGGCATTCCACGAGACCACATTTCTTTTAGGCATTTTTTCAAACAGTTCATGTGCCTTCTCTATGCTTCCACATTTTGCATACATGTCTACCATGGCAGTTGCAACTACAACATCTGACATAATTTCTTTATCCTTTATGCTTTGATGGATGTCCATACCTTGTTCTAAAGCTCCCATTTTTGCACAGGTGGGGAGGATGCTGGCAAAGGTTGTGGAATTTGGCTTTAGACCCGCCAATTGCATTTTCTTGAAAGTTTCTAAAGCCTTTTCAAAAAATCCATTTTGTGCATATCTCGCAATCATTGCATTCCATGAGATGACATCTCTTTGAGGCATTCTTCCAAACAGTTCACATGCCTTGTCAATGCTTCCACATTTTCCATACATGTCTACCAGGGAAGTTGCCACTACAACAAATGACAAAATTCCTCTATCCTTCCTGGAGATGCAGTCCAAGCTCTTCCCGTATCACCGCAAGAGCTATCCAGAGTTAGTGCGGGAGTACGAGAAGCTGCGGGAGCTATTCCAGAGTCAGTGCGGGAGTATGGGAAGCTGTGGGAGCTATCCAGAGTCAGTACGGGAATGCGGGAAGCTTCCCGCACTCCCGCACTGACTCTGGATAGCTCTCACGGTGATGCGGGAAGAGCCTATCCATAAACATTCAGACTCTGTAAGGGTGCTCCTCGCACAAGTGTAAAACTTAAGTTTTTAGGTATTAAAGGCCTTCAATAAAAAGTTTGATTGACGGGCTACGCAATGAAGTTTGCAAGGAAGCTCTCTACGTTGAGAGTTGTTCAAGCTTCAATCACTAGAAAAACCCTTAGTGCAATACGACTACGGCTAAAAGTATGGTCATTCTTCTCGACTGCGATGCTATCTTGAGATCATCCTAAACTTTATCTTATCTTGCTATCAAAACCTACGGTGATTGGCTTAAGAAACTTATAAGCAATAAGCTAAATTCTATGAACATAACTAATTATATGCAAATTGTCTGATAGAATGTCTCACGAAGATGGCTTTTCTTGAAATGCAATGACTGTGGGCGAGGGTATATTTGGTGCTAGGTTTATATAGTTTTAGAACCCTAAGAGGAACGCTAATCAACCAGTTTGGGTTCCTTACAAATGGCTTCAACCAGTTTGAGTGCGAGAAGAGCCTACCCAGTTCTGAATGTTTAGAATTGGCTTTAAATTTGAAGATTCTTTTGCAAAAATGCTCCTATTTTTGTGACCATGGTTTTATTGTGTGTTGACCTGCATATTTAGAAATCATAAATCAATCAGTTGCTTGTTCATGTGATTATAGAGGGTCCAAAAGTGATTTCAAGAAGCCTTAGGGCCTTTTATGTTCAAGAATTATGACTTCTTCCTCAATGTATTTGGAAAGCATCTAATCTTTTTCATCTATCGTGTTGCTTAAGTATCTATTCATGAGATTTGGTGGTTTCATGAATGTGAAATGGTTAAATGTGCCATGAGTTTGTTGTTATTTAAAAATGACTTTTGAATTCTTCTTTTGATAATGAAGGTTATTTCCATTTTCCACATGTTGAAATATTTTTATATCTGCTCCATTATCTTACCAATTCATTTGCAATATTTTTGTGTGATGTATGTTTGTTGCTGTGAATGTTGAATTTTTGTGTAGGAAATCCAAAGGCATGGCTTGAAAGTGGTTGTTGTTGGAATTCCTAAGACCATTGATAATGATATTGCGGTATGGCGAACCTTAACTAACAAAATTTGATATATAATATCACAAATATAAATTTCAAGATTCCAATCTGGCTACCATTTCATTTATTTGGATTATGAACTTTCAAATTATCTCAGATCAGTTCATATTAGCTTGATGTGTTTATTTAACAATCTCATAAAGTCGTGAATGTGGATATTGTTCTTCATATGTCAACTGGTTTTCATTGGACCTGATTTTCAGGTCATAGATAAGTCATTTGGATTTGACATTGATGTGGAGGAAGCACAAAGGGCAATCAATGTAGCTCATGTAGAAGCAAAGAGTGTTTAAAATGGCGTGGGTCTTGTGAAGCTTATGGGCCGCTATAGTGGTAAGTTATGCATCCACTTGTCTTGGCCAAATTTTTGTAGGTCTCAATTCACAATAAAATAACTCAAATTAACAAGGACAATGTTTAAGTGCAAAGATTTTTTTGGTATTAATTTTTGGAAACAAATCCACTATGAAATAGTCTTCAGATGAAATGGGAAGAATTATAGATTACTTTAGGGAACAAATAATTTCTTAGAGTTCGGAAATATATATCATATCTGATCAAAACCTTCTATGGATTGGGCTATATATCATAAATATAGTATTGGGATACATAATTAATCAAAACCTTCTATGTATTGATTCAACAAGGCACATTTCGAAACAGAATGCCTACGGTGAAATACAACTTTGTAAAGTCTGCTTGAACCTGCTATATCACATTGATCAATGGGTGGTATTTGTGATCTACTATGCTAGAATACAATAATCTACACCTCAATTTTAGATTACTCAAACCATGTCACATTGATCATATTGTTAAAATAATATAATAAATTCCATAGCTTAAGATGTTTTTTGGTTTCAGGGATCTTATCAACATCATAAGGAGTTGAAGGTTGCACAAGGAATCAAGATAACTGCTTAGGTATCAAATTTCATGCTAATAATTTTATTTATATGAGCATCAATTTATCAAATATATGTGGACAATGAAATTTAGCTGTAATTTCTTGATTTCAGGGTCTTGAGCATGCCATACCAGGAACTTAGTTATATGTTGTTGGACCTGATGATGATTTAGAGGATATTAAGGAAGAAGCAATGCAAGATATCAATAATGTAATGTCTTGGATTGACAAGAGTGGGGAATGTTCAAGCTTCAACTCTTGGATCTTTGGAGGCTTTACTTGAGTTCTTGAAGACCCCAGCTGTAAGCATCCCAGTTAGTGCAATTGGTATTGGGCCTATGCATAAAAAAGATGTCATGCGTGCGAGTGTAATGCTTGAGAAAAAGAAGAAAGAGTATGCTGCAATTTTTGCATTTGATGTCAAAATTACTCCTAAAGCTCGGGAGCTTGTAGATGAATTCATATTTTACTGCAATTGTATGAAACCAAAAACATTTCCATGTTGACGAGATGCCATACCAAATGGTGTCGATATTTATTGCCACTTTGCTTTGTCTTGTTTCATTTTCTTATTGACCTATTCTCAAATAGAAAGTGTTGGCACAAATTTATCAATCTTTACTTCGCAGCATCATAAAATATATAGTTTTCCAAATTTATTTGCTTTTATGTTTTAATTCAAATTTAATAATATGTTTTTTCTGCATTATAAAATTTAGTATTTAATAAATTATTCATATCATGACTAAATTTACTACCAATTAATGGAAATCAGTAAATAAAAATGACTACCATGACTAAATAAATGACCAGTTAACAACAATCAATAACTAAATGATTACAATGACTAAATATACGTACTACCAAATTGATGACTAAATATACTACCAAATTACCAAATATACTACCAAATTGTTGACTAAATATACTATCAAATTAATGACTAAAATTTGTTTAGTCATAAATTTGGTCACGGGATAAATGACCGGCAATAAACTACCAATGATCATGTGACTAAATATACTACCAAATTGATGACTAAATATACTACCAAATTACCAAATATACTACCAAATTGATGACTAAATATACTACCAAATTAATGACTAAATATACTACCAAATTTTACTACCAAATTAATGACTAAAATTTTTTTGGTCATAAATTTAGTCGTGAGATAAATGATCGGCAATAAACTACCAATGGTCACGTGACCAAACTACTGATCACATGACCAATTTTTAGTAGTTTTTTTAGTCATTTCTTCCTATTTTTCTACTAGTGTTAACATTTTAAACATATCTATTGAAGGCAAGGAGTCTTGATTAGTGTCTTACCACTTAGACCAATAGTCACATCATTGCTAGTCAAACCAAGGATATTCTCCTAACTTTTGAAGATTACACCATTGTCAACTCATGCTCATCATTGGGACTAGGTGTGCCATCATGCTTAATGTCTTCTTTACTGCCAGTTGACTGATTTGTATTAATTCAGCACTTTCAGTCCTTATAATAGTAATATACTTAGCTTGTTTGTCATAACAATCGTCATGCTGATTATTCATTATGCTTCTAACATCATCATTGTGTTCCTTGTCATGAAATCCATTGGTTTTTTCTTCATTACCTTTGTGATCATTACTCCCATGACCTTGATTGACAATAGATTGCTAATTTGAGATGACTTCATATTTGTCTTCATGAGCTACTCTAACTAATTTACCACCTACTATATAATAATTTGGGCTGTCCTAACAAGCTGGTAGGTCTAGTTTTACCTTGTGAGTTTCCATTTGGAATGGTTGGTCCATCACAATGTGCTTGTCATAACTCTCCTTAGTGCTAGTGACTTCTTATATCTTGTCTTGAGTAGGTTTATCCATGGGAGGTTAAGAAAGCGTGTTTGAGAAGATATGTTAAGAAAATGTGAAATTAACCTAGAGATTGTGCCTACCACCCTAGGAAACTTTAAATTTTTAGATTTATAATCATTTATTCACTTTAATTATATGATTATAATTTGAGATTTGTGTATGAGAATACTCTATTGTACCAAGATGGACTAATTTACCCATGTCTTATTCATGATGCATATAGAAATCATCATCATGCTGAGGAAACGTGCAAAGACTCTAACACCTGAAGAGTGTGAAGTTGAGAATGAGAGCAAAAGAGAAAAAATGAGGCGACTTCGCAAAAGTAGGAAATTATCAACCATAGAAGAAGACATGCCACCATTGCCAATTGAAGAGGAACATGAATCATCTAATCAAGCTAAGAGAGATGGAATTGGCGGCACAAAGGGAACAAATGCAAAACCTCCATTTAACGAGGAAATTGAATGTCAAAGTTGGAGGCACTCCATCTTTCACAGGTCAAGTTGAAGGTACACCATCATTTTCTTCTCAAATTGGAGTCACTCCATCTTTTACAGGGGAAGTTGGAGGTACATCTTCATTCTCTTCTCAAGTTGGAGGCACGCCATCATTCACATGTCAAGTTGAAGGTACACCATATTCTCCATCTCAACTTCAAGGTTTTTCATCTTTTCCATCTCCAATTGAAAGTATGTCATCTATCCCATCTCAAGTAAATATTGAAGAAATTCCTAATACTGAGTCAACTTTACCATTGAAACGCCTCCTAGAATTTTGCATAGAAAGCCTAAGTGACTTTGCCGGTAGCTTATAGCTCGGAATGACTGGGTCACTTGGCACACAAAACGAGACCTCCCCTAGCATTTACCCACCTACCTCGACACATTGCGTGGTTGGTTTGGCCTCACGACGAGAAAAATAAAAAATATGGCACCTGGCAAGGTTGTGCTGCATGGAATTGAAGCATTTTGCAAGAATGCATTTGATTTCGGCACGGTCAAACGGATTGGAGTTGACAAAAACTAAGAAAGGTTATTGTGGACAAACCCCACGTGCACCTGTAGGTCCAAACAAAACATTCCCAGCTACCACGACTTCTGAGAACTAATCCGTCAAAGTTTGACATTTTTTTGCTCTTAGGGATCTTAAGTGACTTTGCCAGTAGCCTTTTGCCTCTAATGATTGGGACACTTAGTGCATGAAATGAGACCTCCCCTAGCATTTACCCACCCACCTCAACGCGTTGGCACAGTCAGTTCAACCCCACGAGCTGTGGAATGCAAAATTTCACTCCTAACACCTTTCCACTGCATGAAACTGAAGCATTTTGCAAGAATGCATTTGATTTTGGCACGGTCAAATGGATTGGAGTTGACCAAAACTTAGAGAGGTTATTGTGGAGGGACCCCACGTGCACTTGTAGGTCTAAACGGAACATTCCCAGCTACCACGAATTCCAAGAACTACTTTGTCAAAGTTTGACAGTTTTTAACTCTCAGGGATCTTAAATGACTTTGTCGATAGCCTGTTGCCCCGAATGATTGCAACACTTGGCGCACAAAATGAGACCTCCCCTAGAATTTACCTTCCCACCCCGACACGTTGGCGCTATCGGTTAGGCCCCACGAGCTATGAAATGCAAAATCTCACTCCTAGCACCTTTCAACTTTGTCGGTAGCTTGCGGCGCAAAATGACTGAGACACTTGGTGCATGAAACAAGACCTCCCTAGCATTTACCCACCCACCCCGATGTGTTGGCAGAATCGGTTCAGCCCCACAACCTGTGGAATGCAAAATTTCACTCCTAACACCTTTCCACTTTGGTGGTAGCTTGCAGCGTGAAATGACTGAGACACTTGGCACATGAAATAAGACCTCCCCTAGCATTTACCTACCCACCCCAATGTGTTCGTGTGGTTGGTTCAGCCCCACAACTAGCATAATGAAAAATATGGCACCTAACAAGGTTGTGCTGCATGAAGCTAAAGCATTTTGCAAGAATGCATTTGATTTTGGCACAATCAAATGGATTGGAGACCAAAATTGAGAGAGGTTATCATGGAGGGACCCCACGTGCACCTGTAGGTTGAAACAGATCATTCCCATCTGTCACAACTTCTGAGAACTGCTCCATCAAAGTTTGATAGGTTTTTGCTCTTAGGATCTTAAGTGACTTTGTCGGTAGTTTGCTGCCCCGAATGACTGCGACACTTGGCGCATGAAATAAGACCTCCCTAGCATTTATCTTCTGAACCTGACATGTTGGCTCTGTCAGTTCGGCCCTAGGAGTTGTTGAATGCAAAATGCCACTCCTAGCACCTTTCCACTGCATGAAACTAAAGAATTTTGCAAGAATGCATTTGATTTTGGCATGGTCAAACAGTTTGGAGTTGACCAAAACTGAGAGAGGTTATTGTGGATGGACCCCATGTGCACTTGTAGGTCTGATGAAACATTCCTAGCTGCCATGAATTCCAAGAACTGCTACATCAAAGTTTGGTAGTTTTTTGCTCTTAGGGATCTTAAGTGACTTTACCGGTAGCCTTCTGCCCCAAATGACTGCGACACTTGGCGCACGAAACAAGACCTCCCCTAGCATTGACCCGCCCACCGCAATGCGTTGGCACCATCGGTTCAACCCCATGAGTTGTGGAAAGCAAAATGTCACTCTTAGAACCTTTCCACTACATGAAACTGAAGCATTTTGCAAGAATGCATTTGATTTAGGCACGGTCAAACATATTGGAGTTGACTAAAACCGAGAGAGGTTATTGTGGATGGACCGCACATACACCTGTAGGTCCAAACAAAACATTCCCAACTGCCACGAATTCTGAGAATTGCTCTGTCAAAGTTTGGCATTTTTTTGCTCTTAGGGATCTTAAGTAACTTTCCCAATAGCTTGCTGCCCCGAACGATTGGGACACTTGGCGCACAAAATGAGACCTCCCCTAGCATTTACCTGCCCACCCTAACACGTTGGCATTGTTGGTTCAGCCCCATGAGCTGTGGAATGCAAAATCTCGCTCCTAACACCTTTCCACTACATGAAACTGAGGCATTTTGGAACAATGCGTTCCTTGCCACCATAGGCAAACGAAATTGATTTAAAAAAATCAAGGTAGGTATTTGTAGGTGGACCTGACATCCATATGTACATGTAAAGAAGATGTTCTTAGGTGTCATGGTTTGACGGAATAGCTGGTCCAAAATTTGACACCTTTTTTGTCTTAAGAGATTATCTACGTTTGATATAGCTGATAATGACCAGGAGGCTTTGCCACTGAAAAGACACCTCCCCTAGCATTCACCTGCCCACCCCAACACATTGGCACATTCAATTTGACCCCATGAGGTATGGAATATGTTCTAATTACATCCATCAAAGCATAAAGGATATGGGAATTTTGTCAGATGTTGTAATTACATTTGCCCTGATAGACATGTATGCAAAGTGGCAAGTGTAAAGCAAATGTAGAAAGGTGAAATGAGGATATGCAAAGCATAGAAACCATATATAAGGTGAAATGAGGATATGCGAATCATGCCAAACATCTCTCTCTCTCTTACTCTCTTCCTCATTTTGCAAGAGAAAGACAATTCCACACGTGCTTGCCTTGTAAGTGGCTTAGGAGTTTGTAGCCCTTCTCAGAGACCTTTCTTGTCATAACTTCCTTCATACACCTGATAATGGAGATCTCAGACCTGATTTGGATACCATTTTGTTCATTATAAAAGCTATGTGAAAATGAGATAGAGTTGTTTTGTACGGATTATGAAAACATTGGGCTATTATAGTCAAATTAGGCCTATTTTGGGGACTGTAATGTAACAACAGAGACTTGCACATGGATTTAAACCATGAGATTGATAGGGAATATATAAATAGGCATATATAACATGTCTAAACACTTCCCTTGCATAAATCACTCACCCAACACAAGAATTCTCAAAAATACACTAAAATATGGTCTCTTTAGGCCAAATAGAATAGGGCTTATTCAAAATGGCACTTAACGTGTGATCAACCTCTAAAATCTTTCTTGTAGCTTTGTATATGCCTACATATGGTGGAATTGGGAGAAAATTAAAATTTACTAAAACTACCCCTCAATGGCCAAGAGTACTTAGTTTGCTATAAAATGCAAAATAAGTTGCTTCAAGGGGTCTAACTCATTGGATTAGGTTTGTTCATGTATATCACACCTCATGGAATCATCACAATTTTCAAATAGTTCATTTTGGCAGGAAAATGGGAAACCCTTAGCTAAATGACTTAAATGGATGTCTTGACCTGCAAGACCACTTGGAAACATGAAAATGTCGTTGCCATCTCCTAAAGTCACTTGATTGGTTTTGAGCCTATGCTCTTGCATCAACAAGGCAGGTGAACTATTTGACACGATGCCTCAAAGAAATGTTGTCTCATGGAATACAATTGGCAGATGCAAATCCAAATTCCACAACCTTATCCACCATCCTCCTTGCCTATGCCAAAATGGGATCTTCAGAATAGGGTATAGACAACCATCAAAGCATAAAGGATATAGGAATTTTGTCACATGTATTTGCAGCTACCCTTTTAGACATGTATGCAATTTGTGGAAGCATAGACAAGGCATGTGAATAGTTTGGCATGACACCTCAAAGAAATGCTGTCTTGTGGAGTACAATGATTGCAAGATATATGCACAAAATGGATTTTTTGATAAGGCTTTCGAAACTTTCAAGCAAATGCAATTGGCAGGTGTAAAGCAAATGTAGAAAGGTGAAATGAGGATATGCAAAGCATCCAAAAACCATATAGAAGGTGAAATGAGGATATAATGTCAAACATATCATCTCCCTCTCGATTTCTCTCTAAGTCTCTCCCTAACTAAACATATAATGTCAAACATATATCTAAGGTGAGATGAAGGTAGGAAAATGATGTCAAACATATAGAAGGTGAAATGAGGATATGTCTAACATGTAAGATGATAAAGTATCTATGATTATCATATCAAATCTAGTATTTTCAATGTCATGATTGTTATGAGATGTATACAAAAAGAAGAGTACAACAAATATGTTAACTAACAGTTAGCATCAATCTAATAATTTAGCATAAACAAATTTTATTTCCTTATATGATTCAAACTATGAATTGTTAGATTCATCTTAAAAAAACTTATAAAGGCCTAAATGATATATCTTATGATTGGATGGACCTTTCCTTGTACCCACCATTCTCTTAACAAAAATGCTTTATTGTATGTTTCATATTCCATATTTTTCTTAACATAAAAGTGCAAAATTTAACTAATAATTTATATACAAAAACTAATTATATGAAAACCATATCATAAGTTGTTGCAAATAGGTTCACAATATATTTATTTGTTAGCCAAATAAAAGTTAGCTTCAATATTCATAATGTAAAGTGTCGAATCATAGACAAGGCATGTGAATTGTTTGACATAACACCTCAAAGAGATGCCATCTCATGGAATGCAACAATTGCAAGATATGCACAAAGTGGATTTGTTGATAAGGATTTAGAAACTTTCAAGCAAATGCAATTGATAGGTGTAAATCCAAATTCCACAACCTTAACCAACATCCTCCCTACCTATGGCAAAATGGGATCTTTGGAACACGGTATGGACATCCATCAAAGCATAGAGGATATGAGAATTTTGTCAGATATGTTGTAGTTGCAACTACCCTAGTAGACATGTATGCAAAGTGTGGAAGCATAGACAAGGCATGTGAACTGTTTGACATAACACCTCAAAGAGATGCCATCTCATGTCCAATGCAATAATTGCAAGATATGTACAAAATGGATTTGTTCATAAGGCTTAAGAAACTTTCAAGAAAATGCAATTGGCAGGTGTAAAGCCAAATTCCACAACCTTAGCCAACATCCTCCCTGCCCATACCAAAATGGGATCTTTGGAACAAGGTATGGACATCCATCAAAGCATAAAGGATATGTGAATTTTGTCAGATCTGTTGTAGTTGCAACTACCCTAGTATACATGTATGCAAAGTGTGGAAGCATAGACAAGGCACATGAACTATTTGATAGAACACCTCAAAGAGATGGCATCTCATGGAATCCAATAATTGCAAGATATGTGCAAAATGGATTTGTTAATAAGGCTTTAGAAACTTTCAAGCAAATGCAATTGAGAGGTATAAAGCCAAATTCCACAACCTTAGCCAACATCCTCCCTTCATATGCCAAAATGGGATCTTTGGAACATGGTATGGACATCCATCAAAGCATAAAAGGATATGGGAATTTTGTTAGATCTTGTAGTTGTAACTGCCCTAGTAGACATGTATGCAAAGTGTGGAAGCATAAACAAGGTACATGAACTGTTTGACATGATGCCTCAATGAAATGCCATCTCATGGAATGAAATGATTGCAAGATATGCAAAAAATGGATTTTTTTGATAAGGCTTTATAAGCTTTCAAGCAAATACAATTGGTAGGTGTAAAGCCAAATTCCACAACTTTAGCCAGTATCCTCCTTGCCTATGCCAAAATGGGATCTTTGGAACATGGTATGGACATCCATCAAAGCATAACAGATATGGGAATTTTGTTGGATGTTGTAGTTGTAATTGCTCTCGGAGACATGTATGCAAAGTGTGGAAGCATAGACAAGACATGTGAACTGTTTGGCATGATGCCTCAAAGAAATGTCATCTCATGGGATGCAATGATTGCAAGATATGAACAAAATGGATTTTTTGATAAGGCTTTATAAGCTTTCAAGCAAATACAATTGGCAGGTGTAAAGCCAAATTCCACAACTTTAGCCAGTATCATCCTTGCCTATGCCAAAATGGGATCTTTGGAACATGGTATGGACATCCATCAAAGCATAAAAGATATGGGAATTTTGTTGGATGTTGTATTTGCAATTGCTCTCGGAGACATGTATGCAAAGTGTGGAAGCATATACAAGGCATGTGAACTGTTTGACATGATGCCTCAAAGAAATGTTGTCTCATGGATTGTAATGATTGCACTTGATATGCACAAAATGGATTTTTCATAAGGCTTTATAAACTTTCAAGCAAATGCACAAAAGAAACTTTCAACCAAATGCAATTGGCACATCTAAAACTAAATTGCACAACCTTATCCAACATCCTCCTTGCCTAGGCCAAAATGGGATCTAGGGAACATGGTGTGGGCAACCATCAAAGCATGAAGGATATAAGAATTTTGTCACATGTTGTATTTGTAGCTGCCCTTGTAGACATGTATGCAAAGTGTGGAAGCATAGACAAGCCACGTGAACTGTTTAACATGATGCCTCAAAGAAATGCATAGTCTCATGGAATGCAATGATTGCAAGATATGCACAAAATGGATTATTTGAAAATGATTTATAAACTTTCAAGCAAATGCAATTGGCACATGTAAAACCAAATTCCTGCAATGATAATTGATCATCATATTAAATATTTAATTTAAACTGTCATATACATAATGTCATGAACATAACATCTAGTCTATATATAAAGCCATATAGGCATGTACAAACAAAGCCATACAAGCATATACAAAGATATACACTGGTAACATACAAAAGTATGTATACAAGTCCATCTAGGCATACAAAAAAATGTCCCAAAATCTAGTTTCCTATGAACTGCTATGAAATAATCTGTGGCCCTTGCTTGGCCGTGAAGATGGAGAGCCAATCAGTGATTCATCCTCTCTCTCCCGTCAACTAAACCTCCTCGACAGAGATTTTTGTAGCTCCACCTATTAATACATTCAAACAATATGCACATTAATAGAGAAAACATGAAATATATAACATCACATATGTAATCGATCACTTACCACTAGCTAACGATCCCTCTTGATCATCTTTTCTCTTTCTTCGTCCATAGCTGGACGGGTTGGAGTTGTGACCTCCTATGAGAAGCATCAAGAAGCAAAATTAACTAAACATAAATATCATTTATGTACATCAAATGACATGAGATAAAACAAGAAATACAAAATGACATTTATATGTTACTGGCTCATACCTTGGTCAAAGGATTTGAAGACAACACAACTGCAGCAATGCCTGCCTCTGCTGACTCACGAAAATGAGGAGTCTCCATATTCAACATCCGAAAATAGAGTTCAAGGTTATTTGACCAAAATAGATACATAACATTATTTAAATGCATAATGATTACAAATGGTTAAATCTACCTTCGTAAAAGTGGTTTTGCGTCTAGGGGACCAAGGAAATCGTGGAGATGCTGGTAAAGCTCCTTGTTGAAACTATTAAATTGTCACCAAATAAGATTACTATTGATATATGTACTATATTTACGATCATGTGATAAATTACATACCTGCCACTAGATGGCTAACTAAGGTAGGATGAAGATTTTGACCCTGGAATTTCATTGCGCAGACAATTACATACATTAATTTTGACTTATAATATAGATAGTCATACAAAATTAATTACAAATTTTAAATACAAATATATTAAATCAAGATGAACCTTGTAAAAAATTACCTGGGAGTCAATACCAAACATATGCTGTAAGACATCATCTATGAGAACAAGATCATCCAATATGGATGTGTCCATCACTAACTGCTACCCCTGCGTCACAGCATCCTATCGAGAGTCCTGCATCCCATAATCGCACAAGTTCCCACATGAACTATAAATATGTGGGGACAAATGATGTCTATTTCTCTCACCCTCATTGGCCTGGGTGGGATCATCACTGTGCTGTGCTAGAGACTGCGTCAGAGAACTCAATGAATGCAGTGTCTCCACTTCAACACTCTCCTTCAAAGTCGAAGGGAGTGAGACACGTGTTGGCCTCATCAGGGGTCTAGGTATGTGGTTCTAGTCTCATTGTGCCCTCTCTCTAGCTTGGGCAGAGCCACCACCTCTACCTTGGAACTATCAAATGTCAAAATAATTAGGAATCTTCTTGAGGACGAACTCACAATGGAGTTTCCTCAAGAAATATTGTGGCACCTCATTGTTATTACATGGAAGCTCATCAAAGACCATGTTGTTGCAAGTATGTGCCTAACCAGTGTTGTCATTGATGTCAACATACTCTTGTTGCATTGATGAAAAGGATTGGATGAGTTGAGTGCTGAGGATATTGAGAAAATTAGTCCTAATCAGGAACAGAGAAGAACAATGAAGACAATAAGGTAAAAGTCCAAGATAAGATGAGGATCAGAGGATGCAGGTTAAAGGGTTTGTAGATATCTGTCTTAAGGTGATCCAATAAAGATTTCAGAGGTTCACATGAAGATCTGAAGAAGTTGTGGCCGTTCAAGTAAAACCAGTTCTGGCAGCTATTCAGAGGTGACAGAGTAACACAGATAGGTCCGGTGAGATCCGGAAATGCATTATCCTGTTTTGTAGATTTGAGGGAGTGTTGAGGAAGTCTTTGTGAAGTTCCAACTTGATTGGTTCATGGTTTGAAGGCCCACAAGCATCTATTCCTTTGTGAAAGTGATGACAGACTATGTTCTTGAGGTTCCAGATGAAGGAGAGAAGGATTTCAGTAAGCAGATGAAGTGTGGATGTTCTTGGTGATTCAGGCAAGCTTGTGGAGGTCTTTGGATCATGTCTAGTTCGTGTTGATGGTCTGCATTGGAGTTTAAGCTCACATTTGAAGAAATACTTCCGGATGAAGGTGTTCTTCCCTAGACCGGCCGACCAGATGAGTTATTCATCCTGCGGATGTTCTTGTAGATGTTTGCTGACTTAGATGATTATTCCTAAGTCGATGTATTGTATAAATAAAGAATTGTGAAGTCATTTCAAGGTGGATCTTGTGGAGATGTGAGTGTGGTAGCGAGGAGGAGAGAGAAAGGCAGAGCAGAAGTATTGGACTTAAATGGAACTGATTCAAGCATGGTGAAGATGCTATTCTCCAGTTCATGTATGTGATACTTATTATTTTGTAGACAGTGTGTCTCTTGTAGGCAGTGAGCCTCTTGTGAGTAGTGTGCTCAGGCAGTGAGCCCTAATTGGCATGTGCCATTTTGTTCTTTCTATTCTTCTAACAAAGAATACAATCTTGGGTTAATCACCCCGTGGTTTTTCCCTTAACCGGGTTTTCCACGTCAAAATCTTGGTGTCATTTGTGTTAATGTGTTTCTGCTCTTGATTAAATGCATTATGTTTACATGGTTGATTTATCCTTATGCTGCTGAACTACAAAGTAGATTTAAGTATCTAATTGGAAGAAAGTTTTGTACAATTGATTCATACCCCCCTCTCAGTTGTCTGCCCTGAATCTAACACATGTACCATCTATCCAAAAAGTTTTGGGATATATCTTTGTTCCTACACCAATGAATCAGAAAGCATTTACAAGTCTCTTCTAATGTTTGGCTAGTTTTAAGATTGATAAAATGTGAACATAATGCAGATTTTGTAATTTTTTTGTCCTTCACTTGTTGGTAATACAATTTTTAAGCATAGTATTATTGACACCTCTCCCTATAGTCATTCCATTCGGTGATTTGGTTTGTCACCGATTCAATGTGAGAAACAATCACCTCTAATGACTTGGCAAGCGATCTCCTACGGTCAGTGCTTGCACTTGGACTATTTAACATTTCAATTAGGGTTTGAAGATGTTTTTGTTTTCTTCTATTTGCCCTAAATAGTTTTCCTATGTATCTCTTTCATGGTGAGGATGTGAAGGTGGGGGTTTTGATTGTTTTGAGGGTTTTTGGGGTTGTTTTAACCCCCCTCTGTTGGATTTGTGTTTTGTGCTTCCTCATTGACTATAAATTCAACATAAAAACCAATCAAACATTGTAAAAGTAAAAAGTTCTTTTCAAACTCACAAAAATCAATTAAACCCTACCTTCTTCGGCTGTTACACCCTCTACATTTCGTTCACGATGTCCTCAGGAGCGGGATTGGTGAGGTGGCATGGTGAAAATGTCGATTACACCTAGAAATTGCTTGATTCCTCCTAATGCACTCTTATATCTAGTTTTTGCTTGCCAAAATGTAGAAATGGGCCGTAGGTTTCTGTTTTGGGTTTTTATTTTTCACTTTTAAAATAGAGCATAATGCGAGCACATTATAACGCGCTCATGTTTTCCCTTGCATGGAACCAAAAAGCCAAAGTGGTGACTTTTTGGTCCCACAACTTTCTGCATACACCCGCTAGAAAGCCTCGATTTTCAAGAAATCCCCTTCTAGTGAGTGTTCTTGCCTCGCCAGTTTCAGGGAATTCCAATTGTGTCTAGAGGGAGGATGATGGTCTTATAGCCCTCCTTAGGAAGTTGAAGGAGAATATGTTCCTAAGAAATGACATATGTAATTTGATGACTTCTCTCTTGAATACTATAATAGTTGAGTAGAACAAGTTTTCTGCATTGCAATGGTTGGATTTTGAGAAAATGTCCCTAGACTCTCTTGCCCCATGATTTGCATCTCATGAAATTTAAGGGATATGACAGACCCAAGCTACAAATTCATGGTGTAGGATTTTCAAAATAGATTTTCTTCTCTTGACATTCTTTGTCTTCAAGAGAGGTGGTTGGGTTTTTTCTTTTAGTTGTGTGCCATCTCATATGGCCAGATAGTATATGTTTTAGCAGTAAACATGAACAAGGTTGAGGTGGTCTGGTAACATTCATTGATGCCAAATGGAAAACCCATTATGTTATCCATGGTTGTGAACGTACTAATAAAGCCTTATGGGTCCTTTTCAATATTGATAACAAAGATTTTGACTTTGTCAATAACTATGCCTGGAATTATGTGGCTAAAAGGACTCTGCTTTAGTGATGGCTTATAGATGACCTTTCATCAATTCTTAATGATGACTTCAATATGGTTTAGGTGGCATCCAACAAGAAAGGCCATTTGTCTATGCGATGGACAATTGACAAGAGAGAGGTGTGGTTCTATATGCACAATAAATTGGGCCTTTATGACCCAAATCTTGGCCACCAAAGCACATCTCCAAATTTGGTATACTTGGTCTAGTTTGCATAGTGGGTTTGGAAGAGTCATGGAAAGATTTGATCATACCATGATGTTAGCACAACCCTACTCCTTTGCCAATTGTTGTTCTCTTTCGATCAAACCCATGGCAGATTGTGTCCTTTCCAACCATTCGCCAATTTGGTTTAAGATTGAGTGGGGCCTACAAAAGTTTAAGGATGAAAGGACTCAATTTTTTTAACATGTTGTTGCTCCAACATAAGTCCATGTTGGCTCACATCTAATGTGTTTGGAGTTTGGTGTGATGTTCAAATGGAGATAGTGGTTGGATTATTTGGTGGTCTGACACCATCACTCATAATGTCCATTTTTTGAGAATGTTTGGACAACAACTAGCAAAGATACCTCGCAAATCTTATTTGGCCATGTCGTTGAAGCTTAGTTGGCTCTCTTTTCAGCTTGAAGTAATGCCTTTCCACACACCCTTCCAAATTTAGGTGGGTAAGCACCACTACTTTGTGTAGGTGGCGGATGTCTACATTGTTAGGGGAGCCTAGATTAAAGCCAAACTTTATTGGCAAAAAGTTGGTGATTGTGTTTCAAAAGAATTTTTCTAAGCCATGCAATCCAAAATTTCATTAAAAAAATCAAATGTATCAAAGAGGATGGTGAGTACTTTTCCACTATTCTTGACGTCCTCCTGGTGTTGTTCAACACTACACTTGAGTTTTCCAGGCTCAAGTCCTATCCCCCAAAAGGAAGAAGCTCTTAAGGCTTGTCTAGATGTGGTTCCATATAGGCTCTTAACAGACCAGGGTGTTGCTAGTGACAAACCCCTTTCTCAAGAGGAGCTTTGCTCAACTGTGTTTGGAATGGCTAACAACCAAGATCCTGGCTATGATGGACTTCCTAGTGAATTTTACAAAATCCTCTGGGATGATGTTGCCCATGATTTCTTTCAGGTTTATTGTGAGGCATTTCATACTAATTCTCAGGCGACATAATTAACCAAGTAAAGATCAAGTTCAAATCTAAAGTTGGTGATCTAGAGTTGATTTGCAACTGGGAGCCCATCACCCTTTTGAATGCCTCCTAAAAAATTATTGCCAAAGCTCTAGCCATGTCTATTAGACATCTCTTGGTGGTTGTTCATCCCAAACATACTAGTTTTATTCAAAGTAGATACATCCTTGACAATGTTATAGTTGTCTAGGAGGGTATTAAAAGGGCATGTAGATCCAATCAACATGTGCTTTTCATAAAAATTGATTTGAAAAGGTGTATGACATGATTAAATGACATTTCATTTTCATTATTCTTAGAGCTTTGGGTTTTGGTCCCACCATTTAATCGGTTCAAATGCTCTTTGTTGATGCTTCTACCTACTTAACCATTAATGGTGTTCAATCTAAACCCTTTGGCTTTTCTAGTTTTATAAAGACATGGTTGCCCTCTTGTGCACTCACTCTATGTGCTTGCTACTGAAGGATTTGGCTTTCTTTTTTCCAATGCTATTTCGCAGTGATGGGTCAAGGGTATTTCTCTACCTAGTGTTGTCTCCCAACAATTGGTGAATGGGCACTTTGTGTATGACTCATTCTTGATGCTTATTGAGGATAATGTTTGCCAAACCTTTAAATGCATTGACATTTTTTTCTTAGCATCCAATGGAATAAGATGTATTATAGGCAATCTTTTTCCCAACCCCCAACTTGGCTCCATATGTTTACATGGAAATCCATTGATCATAGAGGTCTTTAAATTCTTGGGTATCTGTTTTGCCTTTCAAGCTTGCTAGTCAATGCTGTCATTGTCATGATTGAAAAAAAAACTTGCCTATTGGATTATCAAGCCACTTTTTCTAGTAGGTAGGTTTTCAGTTTTCTCTAAAGTTCTAGTTGCGACTCATGTCAACTACTCTTCTTGTTGGGTGCCCTCCAAGATATCATACTGCAAGATAGATAAGCTCTTGTTGGATTTCCTCTAGGCTAATTTTGATTGTAATAAAGAATTTCATTGTGGCCTAGGTTATTTGTTGTTTTCCAAGAGACTCAGGAGGGCTAGGTCTTATTGATGTCCAAAAATAGGGTATTGCTCTTTGTGCTAAATGGATTATCAAAGCTTGTGCTGGAAGCTTGGAAAATTTTGTTGTGAAATTGCATCACCTCTAGCGCACTATATGGGTGTTTTGCTTGGAACGGCCTTGGATTTCATTCTCTTGTGATTGTTTTGATGTCCATTCAAGATCAATAGCACTTTTGTTGCCAAAAGTATATGAAAAGATTGGGAGTCTATCAAGTTGTGGCTACTCTGGACTAGAGTTGGATTTTGCAATGGCTTATCTATCAACCAATATCCCACATAGTGGTCTCCTACAATATTGATTCAAGAAAATCCCCTCATAATCACTATGTGGATTCACTCCCTTAACTTGTTCATAAAGAGAATCTAACATGTCTAGTATCTCTATTCTAAGGACAATTCCACATGGCTTTCTTGGCCTCAGGCCAAAGTGAAGTTTAATTTATGCTAGGTCAACTATTCGACTTACTAGGCTATAATTGATGTTGCCCCTTCTTAGCATATGCACAAATTTTTTGTTTGATCTCTTAGACAGTGGTGAAAGGATTGGAAATGGTATGTCAATACACCCTTCTACAACTACATTGCTAAAAAAGGCTACATGTGGCTCTCCACATCTCCCCATGATTCAAAAATTGAATGAAATATGGTCTTTTCAATCCCCTAGCTTCATTTGGCAAAAATATGTCATACAATTTAGAAGGCTATTGTGGACCCTAAAAATGCTTAGTTTTCTTGGTGTCTGTTGTATTAAGGTTTGGTGATTGGCACCTGGTTGTTACATCTTGGCATTTCCAATCCAAGGTGTCCTTTTTGTGGAAAACTTGAAACCCTTCTCCACCCTTTTAGGTATTGTGCTTGTGCCCAAGATGTTTGGCATTGGATTTGTGACTTTTTTTGACCTTTAAGGTTTGAAATTTTGTTTACTTGACATAATGTCATTTTGGGAGATGGGGTCAAATTTCCTATTGAATTTTATTAGCTATATCATGCTTTTATATTGGAGTTTCTTTTTGCATTTGGAAAGATAGAAATTCTGCTATTTTTGCCAATTCTATCATGGATATTAATTTAGCTAAACACTCCAAAACCTTGCTTATTTCTAGTTTGTTCATGCAGATCCCAATTCAAGCTACCAAAGTTGTGTTGGAGTTTTAACATCTCTATACTTTGATAGGCCACTAGGGAAATGCCCTTTTCATGGTGGCTAGGGTACCACCTTTCTTGAACCATATGAGATACCTTCATTGGGACAAGAGGTGTAGTTGTTCGAAGACTTCATAATGCCTTTGAGAAGTCATTGCAGAGCCCTCACTTTGCCTACACGACCACCCACGAGACAACATTCTGGTTGGACCCCTCCACCTTCCCAACCTTCCGACCATTAAGATGGGTGGTCTCCACCTCTGTATCATTCCTCCATGTCCTCTCTATGGCATGGGTAGACCCCTCTTGATCAAGGAAAATTCTCTTGACTCTAGCTTGCCATCTCCTTGCTTAGATTTGTTCAAACTCAATCACATGAGGTTCTTGAGGAGAAATAAATGGTTGGTAATGATGGGTGGGAACTTGTGGACAATGGTAGATGGGATAATCCTAATGATCAAGACCCCCTCCTATTATTGATTTCCCCTTGCAGTTTAGTGTTTCTAATTTTCATGTTATTCTAGTAATTTGATGACTGTTTCCTTTGTGGGGCCATAGCGTCTCTTATTTTTTGGCTTTTTCTCCTTTTGGGGCCACATGTTTGTTTTATTTTGTTCCCAACTAGGCTCGTTTGAATTTGGGTCATGATTCCATGTCACTTGCTTTTTTGAAGATTTGGTTGTATGCTTTAACACATTTATTTTAATATATTGTATTTTCATCAATAAAATAAGAAATATGAAGAGTGTTGTGAAGCCTAGTTTTGTAGCTTGTGTAGTTTAATCTATTTTATGCATTGAGGTCTTGTAGAGATCCTTTCACCCATTTGTTTAAATGAAGAATTAATTGGAGTTTTAAACTCTTTGATTTGGGTTCAAAACCTAGATGCCTTAAAATGGCTTGATAGAAATTTATTTGGCTTTTAAATTAGTTGCCTTGTGATGGCCTTGTTAATCAAGCTATTGGATTTTGTGTGAAACTATGTGTGGCCTTTGTGAAAATTGGTGATCTTGGTTGGAGATAGAAGATTCCATTAATGGAGGTTGCTATACTTTCAAGGTTGTGAAGCTTTTTGCTTTTATTATTTGGAGTCAAACTAAGAGCAGTTTTTATTTGGTAATTGTTATCCTATTTTGCCTTCCTGGCCAAATAGCATAAGAATATTTAAATTTGGTGTTTTCCTTCACTGTCAAGCAGGCCAATTGTTCAAACCCTCCAAACTCTTAGGGTTTCCATTGTTTTCCCCTTAAACCCTAGGTTCTACGGTTAGATCATGCCCTTGTTCTAATTTGTCATTGATCACCCCTCCTTGATGCCCAGACACTTAAGTTACAACCTTGAAGCCTTTTAAGTCATCAAGTGACCGGCCCCAAGTCCTAAGGTTACCCTTGATCGCCCGTCAACATTATTTCTTTATGCTTAAATCCTTTTGGGCTCAAAATGCTACGTGGAAGTATTTTGCAATCTTGCAGACCGCTTGAGATGATGTCACTTCCCTTCCATGGGGTTGTGAGAGGAGGACAACTATAAAGTGTTTCATGGTCTGCGGTCAGGGGTGCGGTGGGGTCCCATGTAAATCAATGGCAGTGCAGTGTCATAGATGAATCTTGCTGACATCATAAATTGAGTGCGCAGCTGCGATATTAAGACGCGTGGTAGCTTTCTAGGTCTCTAAGGAAAAAGGAAGTGGATACTGTAAAGGACACCCCAGAACCTCTCTAATGATGCCACATGGCAGTATGTCATGAGCCTGTGACCCTCCTACACTGATGTCATTTCTCCTCTGCGCGGCCGCGGGATTACGACATGTGTCTGCCTTCAAGGTAAGAGTAAAGGTATATGAAAGGGGGACACATGACAGCTTTCCAGGTCGCAGAGCTCAAAGGAAACAAATTTTTGGATGGGGGCCCTAGAATGCTACTGTTCCCCACCATGTGGAAGTGTCATAGCCTGCAGACCGTTGAAGATGATGTCACTTTCCTTTTGCCCGGCTCTAGAATGAGGACATGTGTCAAGCCTGTTGGGGGCCCATGGCCATATATCAATGATTCCATCAGATGAAGGCGATCGTGCCAAGTGATAGATGAAGGAAGGGATGCGATGGGACCAATAATCTAATGATGGCATAGTGTCACAGTGGGATCTTGTCTGCTAGGTAGATTCTTTGTGCGACTACGAGATCTTGCCACGTATCCTAAAGCCTCAATGTTGAATTAAAAAAAGTAAAGTGTATGCTACGAAGCTTGCGAGGCCAACGATCTTCAAACTGTTCCCCATCTGATGGCTCCAGTTCAAACTCAATATTTTTAAACTTCGATGGCACTGAATGCATTTATCTCAGTCATTGGGCTTTGTAGACAAAATTCTCAGGGTTTGCATGATTCTTCAATGTGAAGGGACTCTTGCGGCTCAGTGGCAGATATTCTGTGATCTATGACAACTTTTGGGCTTTCATCTTTAATGCCCTATCCTATCTTGCATATGGGCAACCTATTTGCATGCTTACAAGCCTGACAGGGGTATGGGCTCCACCCTAATTTACAGGGGGTTTCTGAGCAAAATTTAATGCAGCATGGTCAATTCTCACTGACTTTTCCTTCCTCGCCATGGTTGCTACAATAAAGTGTTGAAATGCTATATATACATGTCACAAAGATGTATTCAAGGTTGTTGGTTGTTCTTCTGGGATGCTATAGGGTAGAGAATTTCTGTAATCAGACCTCTATAATGCAATTGCAAGAACAACTAGATGTGATGGACTGTGCTCTTCTGCTGAGCCTCTCATGTCTCTAGTTTTGTTCAACAATGAATGTAATTGATTATTCTATGTCTGTCTCTTGCATTATTCTCTCTTCTATAATAGTTATTTGACCTCTATAATCAATATAAGCTATTATTTTGCCTCTCTCTTTTGATTTTAGCACTGTGTCTACTCTTTGGATTGTTGTGAGTTATGTATTGCGGATAAAATGATCCCTGCCATTTCTCTACTTATCTGTTCCGGCCTCTGTTGAAATCAATTTAGTCTGTGTGAGTCTTGGTAGTTGTGAGATTATTACTATGTTGATTTGGTTGCAGCCAATCACATTAAATCTGGTGCATCACCTTTACTTCCTTTCATGTTTCCTCCTAACCCTTTTCCCCTACAATCATTAGCACTAGGTTTAGATAGTTTTCTCTAAGCTTTAGGCTTAGAATGAGGAACCAACCTTCTCTGGAGGTCTAATCTCAATTTGCAAGGTCCCACACCTTGAGATCATTCCCATTGTGTCATTAGAATGCTTGGACTCTTTCCAAGCTGGGTGCAATTCTATGTGACAACAGTTTCTGGCATGCTTGGTGGGACAAACTTGATGATCCTTATCATCCATTGAAGAGTTCTGGTGTGCTCTTCATTGCATCTTGCCATTTAGGGCAACCTTCAAACACCATGGTGACTCTACTGGGAAAATCTACTGGTGCAGCTAGTCCAAGCATTTAAAATTTCATCAAGGATCAGGATTTTGGTGGTTTTCTTGGTTTATTTAGCTTTCAGAAGCATCTCAAATTGCCTGGTGACTCTTTCTTGGTATGTATCTAGTTTTCCCTTGGTTGCAGATCCATTTTTCTCTAATTCTGACATTTTTATGATTATCCAGCATTTAGATGCTATAAAACATCAAATTTTTATTGGAATCATGGCTATATCCCTTCCCTTGATCCAAATGTAGGCTATTGGCCCCCATACAGACAATATCAAGCCCCAAATGCCTGTGATTTCATGCCATACGCCCCTACCGCTACACAATATCAACATCCTCATGATGCTTACCTCCCTCCCACCCTTGCTATGTCTTCTTGTTAGCTAAATAATGCCCATTATCAACCCCAAGAAGACTACTTTGATCCTATCCAGTGCAACTACCCTTCTAACCAGTTCTAAGATATTGACTATGTGAATACTGATGTGTTCACTGAGCTTATGGGAATGTTCCTAGAACTTGACAAACTCTTGGATGATGAAAAAAGAGAAAGAGGGTATAGTCAGCCTTAGTGGAATGATGATCTTAACACCATAAGCTATTTTGATCTCAAAGATGTATCCCTAGACCTGCATTGGGAGGCTAAAGAATTTTTAGAAATGTTAAAATGCGACCTACAGTGGGAGGCACAAGAGAGGGTTTTTCAAGAAAACCTTGCTATAAGGATGGCAACTCAAGAGCAACAGATGAGATCAATGGTCTAATCAGTCCCCTCCATTCCCAATTTCAGGTAGCCTCTCCCTTTTTCACAAGTTCAGTCCGTTGTAGAAGCAACCCCCAAATTCAGAATCCCAAGCTTTAGGAAGGACCCCCTGTCTAGACCTCTAGAACCATCTTCCAATTTTAAAATTCCAAGTTTTAGAGGCCCACATCCTTCACAGAGGCCTACTCCTACACTAAATTAGTCTATTCCCCCTAAAAGGAATCTTCTTCAAGAGGCCATTTTGGCCCATGCTTCATGTCAACCCTCTTGCCCTAGCCCCAAAGTGGAGGATGGACCAGTCTTTTGGCGGGATGCTGGGTTTTATGAGCCACAAAAATAAATAATTGGGGCTGCTATGAAGCAACTGACTATTAGTGAAACTCCATTCACTAGTGAAACAAAAGGCTCAGACTTGCTGCTAAAAGAAATCAAGCCAGATCAGGTGGAGCAACAGTGTGTTGAGCATGAGATTAATAATAATTCAAGTACAGGGTTAAGTCCTCTTGAATTTGGCTCTTTTGAGGAGTTTTCCCATGCTATGACCAAGATGAATGAAGTATAGATGCAAAGGAAGCTTGGGGAAGATTTCCAGTTGCAGAGACAACTCAAGCAAAATCTAATGGAGCTGCAAGTGAGAGATGTGGACGTTGTGAAGAGGGTTGTTGTAGAGTTTACTCTGAAGGTGGATGGGGCCACTCCATTTAATGAACTACCCAGCCACATTGAAAATGAGGAAGGCATGCAAATGCCAACGTTGGCTACAGTTCCAGAGTAGTGTGGGGATATTGAAACTAATGATAGGTTGTTGGAATGTGAGGCGAAACGTGATAATGAAGCTCTAGCTCAAGAAAAAGGAGCAATCATGCATCCCTATGCTAGAAAATGTAGAGGTGGGTGATGTGGACCTGTTTGAGGAGATCCCATATTTTATTGAAGACGATGATGAGGAGAATAAACATGGACAAGAACAAATTGAAGATTTGTTCTCTATTATCTAGCGGGGATATTAGCTTCTTGGTGGAGATGATTTCTCCATTGAGCATGTGTAGGGCTCATTTCTTGAGCTTGATCCAGAAAATCATGAGCATCTTGTTCATGGGGTGGAGGTAGCCATATTTCTAGTTGAGTCATAGGATCTAGAGCATTTAGATGAGCAAGAGGACAAAGAATCAAAGCAGAGGCATGAGATCAACCCTGTTGATTTGCATGTCATTTCAAGGGGATGCCCTATTAGGCATCTGGCCCAGCTAGAAACACATCACGAAGAGTCACCACTTGTCATGCTTACCTCTAAGCATGAAGTTGAGCATCAAAGTGAGTGGGATCAACCTATTTATTCACCTCTTGGTAGCAGCATCAACAATCAATTCAGGTGGATAGGTGAGTTTGTTCCTATTCTTGGGGGAGTGTTCCATCAATTTTTCATATGTCAGCTCCTTCCCCACCTCTTGTTAACTGCCCACAAGCATGAAAAGTATTGTAAATTGTTGAGAAAGGATAGTTACTTTCAAGAACTAGTTAATGGCTTTGTTTAAGGCTAGTTCTTGTTGGTTAGTTTAGGAGTAGGTTAGTTTTGTTTCTGTTTTAGGTTTCCTTTCAATAAGTGCAATTGTACTCTGCTATATTCTCATTAGGAGGATACATGCTTGCTTGTTTTGTTTTGTTTTGCCTTGGTGGTGTGCCTAGTTGTTCCAGCCCCTCTGTCTGTGTTGCTGCTCATTTGACCCCATGCCCAATGGATTGACAAGGCCTCTGGTTTTCATGTGTCTAGACAGGCAAACACCCCCACAAAGTCTCCAAAATGTTCTCCTATTTTGCCTTCCTAGCCAAATAGCATAAGAATCTTTAAATTTGGTGTTTTCCTTCTCTGTCAAGCAGGCCAATTGTTCAAACCCTCCAAACTCTTAGGGTTTCCATTATGTTCCCCTTAAACTGTAGGTTCTACGGTTAGATCATGCTCTTGTTCTAATTTGTCATTGACCACCTATCCTCGGTGCCTAGTCACTTAAGTTACAACCTTGAAGCCTTTTAAGTCATCAAGTGACTAGCCCCAAGTCCTAAGGTTACCCTTTATCGCCTGTCGACATTATTTCTTTATGCCTTAAATCCTTTTGGGCCCGAAATGCTACGTGGCAGTATTTCGTAAACTCACAGACCACCTAAGATGACGTCACTTCCCTTCCATGTGGCTGCGAGAGGAGGACAACTGTAAAGTGTTTCATGGTCTGTAGTCAGGGGTGCAGTGGGGTCTGATGTAAATCAATGGCAGCGCGATGTCGTAGATGAATCTTGCTAACCTCATAAACCAGTGAGCGACTGTGATATTAAGACATGTGGCAGCTTTCTGGGTCTTCGAGGCAAAAGGAAGTGGATACTATGACGGACGCCCTGGAACCTCTCTAATGATGGCACGTGGCGGTATGTTGCGAGCTTGCGGTCCACCTACGTTGATGTCATTTCTCCTCCGCGCGGCCATGAGATCACGACATGTGTCCAACTTCAAGGTAAGAGTAAAGGTATATGAATGGGGGACATGCGGTAGTTTTTTGGGTCGTAGAGCTCAAAGGAAACAAATTTTTGGATGGAGGCCCCGGAATGCTACCGTTCCCTGCCACGTGGAAGTGTGTAGCAGCCTGCGGACCATTGAAGATGATGTCACTTTCCTTCCGACCAGCTCCGGAATGAGGACATGTGTTAAGCATGTCAGGGGCCCATGGCCATATATCAATGATTCCATCGGATGAAGGAGATCGCGCCAAGTGTTAGATGAAGGAAGGGTTGCAGTGGGACCGATAATCTAATGGTGGCGCAATGTCATGGTGGGATCTCACCTACTGGGTAGATTCTTTGTGTGACTGCAAGATCTTGCCATGTATCCTAAAGCCTCAACGCTGAATTAAAAAAATAAAGTGTGTTCTATGAAGCTCGCAGGGCCATCAATCTTCGAACTATTCCCCATCTGACGGCTCCAATTCAAACTCAATATTTTCAAACTTCGATGGCACCGAATGCATTTATCTCAGTCATTGGGCTCTATAGACAAAATTCCTAGGGTTTGTACGATTCTTCAATGTGAAGGGACTCCCACAGCTTGGTGGCAGATATTCTATGATCTGTGACAACTTTTGGGATTTCATCTTCAATGCCCTGTCCTATCTTGCGTATGGGCAACCTATTTGCAAGCTTACAGGCCTAACAGGGATATGGGCTCTGCCCTAATTTGCAGGGGGTTTCTAAGCAAAATTTAATGCAGCATGGTCAATTCTCACTGACTTTTCCTTCCCCGCCATGGCTGCTACAATAAAGTGTTGAAATGCTATATATACATGTCACAAAGATGTATTCAAGGTTGTTGGCTGTTCTTCTGGGCTACTATAGGATAGAGAATTTATGTAATTAGACCTCTATAATGCAATTGCAAGAACAACTAGATGTGATGGATTGTGCTCTTTTGCTGAGCCTCTCATGTCTCTAGTTTTGTTCACCAATGAATGTAATTGATTATTCTATGTCTGTCTCTTGCATTATTCTCTCTTTTGTAATAGTTATTTGACCTCTACAATCAATATAAGCTGCTATTTTGCCTCTCTCTTTTGATTTTAGCACCATGTCTACTCTTTGGATTGGTGTGAGTTATGTATTATGGATAAAATGGTCCCTTTCATTTCTCTACTTATCTGTTCTGGCCTCTATTGAAATCAATTTAGTCTGTGTGATTCCTGGTAGTTGTGAGATTATTACTGTGTTGATTCAGTTGCAGCCAATCACATTAAATCTGGTGCATCACCTTTCCTTCCTTTCATGTTTCCTCCTAACCCTTTTCCCCTGCAAGCATTAGCACTAGGTTTAGATAGTTTTCTCTAATAGGCTTAGAATGAGGAACCAGCCTTCTCTGGAGGTCTAATCTCAATTTGCAAGGTCTCACACCTTGAGATCATTCCCATTGTGTCATTAGAATGCTTGGACTCTCTCCAAGTTGGGTGCAATTCTATGTGACAACAGTAATATTTGTGAATCCATAGTGAGTCTTGAGATAAACCCTTGTGTGGATTTTGGTGTCTTGTTTGAGACCCTTGTATGTGTGAGAGAATGGCCTTGCTAGTAGTGTATTCATTATCTTCTTTCTTTGTAGCTTGGGGGTTGCTTAGAGTAGCATAAACATCTCTTACACTTAATGATGGTAATATGGTAGGGTGGTAGGTACATCCTCCATTGGCCCTATTTGTAGTGTTGATGTCTCTTGAAGATCTCATTTAGAAAGCTTGGAGAAGTGTTTAGTTTAGTATCTTGATTTGTTGCATTTTATCATTTGAGAAAAAGTGTAATTATGAGTAATTGTAACTTTGGAGCACGTAGATGAACTCAAAACTTATCAATTCATGTACTATATGGACTCATATGTTGATTTGTCATATTATTCATATTGTAAGTTTTGATTGAAAATGAGCCTAGAAACGTGAAATTATATTTATGTGAAGATAATGTAATTTTTCATGAAATTTGAAATGTGCATATTCATACCTTCTATATGATGATTATGATCTTGTGATCATGTAGATTTCCATGGTGTACTTTGTTTACTTCCATATTTAGATGGTATAAAGTTATTTGAGAAATTGAGTTCTGTAGCCATTACTTGTAATTGTTCTTTTTGTTTTTGTATGCATTTTTGGCTGTGGGAAAGTGTTTTATTACTTCAAACATAATGAAATAGGCTTGAAAACATAGCTGACTTGTAGTGAACATTTTCCTAGAACTTTTGGGAAAATTTGGGAAAAATTAAGTAAAAATACTATTTTTTGCTTCCTCTTTATTCCAATTAGCTTATTTTTGCAAGGGTGAATATATATTTTCCTTGAGATGAATGTGCATACACTAGGGTAAATGCCAATTGGTAAAATGAGTGTGTCTTGAAAGGGGTGAATTTGAGCAAGGTAGTGCAAATGTTACCTTTTCCCCTATAACTTATTTCTTTTTGCAAAACTCTTGAAGGTTTTTGTAGCTCTTTCATTCCTCTTTAATTTAAATATTGGAAGTCAAATGTTACATTAAAGTGAGTTATAGTCATTTTACTCTAGACTATATTTATATTGGGTCTACTTAAACATTAAACCAATCAATAATAAAATAATCAATGAGAGTTTTACACTTCATCCATACACAAAAGTGGTAAATAGTTGTCTTATTTTTATTTGCAAAAATTCACCTCTCACTATTGAATAGTTTGATGTTTAAGAGTGGCATCATCAGCCTCTAGAGTGATTGACGTAATCTCCTCCCTTATGCCTCTATCCTATGAATGCAGCTCACGAAGTTCCTCCTCAGGGGATGTTGACCCGATGACATATCTTGATCAGGAAAGATCTATCTCATCCTGAAAGAGGTCTTCAAGCTACTTGAAACACATAGGTATGAGAAGATTCACCTTGGCTTCATTAATTTTTGCATTTTCCAGAATGGGGCTACTTACATGCTTCTTTTCATGAGTTGGAATCTCATTCTCACACTTGTTTGCATGTTTCAACAACTTATCATGGCTATCAACATCTGACTGCAACTCCATAGGATTTTCTATTTGGGCTATAACTGCAATTAGACCTTTTCACCATGCTTCCTTTGCATTTTGCTTTCATTTTGTTGACACCTAAAAAATCAGTCCCTGAAATGCCCTTTTTTGTTCCTCATGTCTTATTCATATTCCCACTTGAACCTATAGCATATATCCAATCAGAGACATATCTCATAGGTCTCATGTCTTTGCCATTTAGAATACAAGTTGGAAAAGCCAAAAAAATTGGCTAAGCCCTAAGTCTTACAGCCATCATTTTGCTTTACATCATAATCTGCTATTGACTATCTATCCTAGGTCGCTAGTTATGTAAGTTATAACCTTGAGTCTTTTAGAGTCATGAGGGACCGACCCCTTTTACCTAATGTTATCATCTATAACTCGTCGCATCATATTATCTAGGTCTAAATACTTTGTAGGGTCTGGAGGAGCCACATGGAAAAATATCGCAAGCCCGCACAACATTTAAGGTGATGTCATATTCCTACTGTGGGGCTGCAAAAAGGTGATAGAAGTTGAGGAAGCTTGGGCTTATAACCATAAAATCAAGGATTTTCAATTAACAAAGGATGTGCTGCCAGGTGTCGAGTAAAGAATAGAGCCATAGGGATAAAAGATCTAATGGTAGCGCGGCCTTGCAAAAGAATCTTGTCAGAGGCAAAGATCCCCCGTGCTTCTGCGAGATGAAGACACATGTCCAATTTCTAGAGAGAAAGAAGAAGGCCCATGTGAAAGGACATGTGGATGGCTTAGCACACTCGTGCAAAGCCAAATGGAGATGGCTCACTCTCTATTGCGTGACTGCAATTTCATGACATGTGGCAGTCTTCAGTACTAATATGTGATTTGACTGTTGAGACTGCTTGATTGGCATGCTTTTATTGGTAGTGGACTTTTCAATGGAGTTGAATGGATTTTCAAAGCATTTCAAACCATTGATCTTAGAAGAAAACTCATCCACAATTGGTATTCAAAAGGGACTGTTAGACATTCTAAAGGCGGGAAATGTGTAGATTCAATCGGCGAGGCTTTTCAGAGGCTGATTTTTCAAATGATTTAGAGTCGATGAAGACACATAGACTCAAGGGTTCGAGCTTTAAAGTGTTTTAAAGGGTTTACTTGGTGAATTTGAAGAGATTTCACTAGTATGCCATCAATGCAGGTCCTAGACTTCTCAACTACCCCTTCCTTATCAGATATTTGTAGCATTTATGGTTGCAAGGGACAAATCAGTTGCTCGCATTAAAGAAGGGCAAAATATCCCCATCTACCCCCATCTAGATATTTGTTACAGTTATTTTTGGCAGATAAACATCCTTTATGGGTGAGATATTTTTCTTATGTAGCCCTTAGGGGATTTTGTTGTAACCTAATTAGGTCAATTAGAATCAATGGCTATATATGCATGAATGTAAGATGTAAAAAAGGGTTGGTCTTTTGGGCATTTTTTAGACAATCAAGTGCATAGCTCTCTAGGGTTTCCAAAAGAAAAAGTTCTAGTTCCCTAGCAGTGAAGACATAGGTTTTGAAAAGTTTTTCATATTGATTTCAGCCATCAGTGTATGAACTTCTCCGTCTTCTTATGTAATCTTTCAAGGAAAATTTGAATTTCTTTAGGGTTTTCTCTTGCCACACTCCGTGGTATGACTGTAACCATTGATTAGATGAATGACCAAATTTTTAAAACATTACATGCTATGTGATGATCTCTTTTATGGTTGTAGATGATTGATTGTATCTTGATGAAGGATTACTAAGTATATTCTCCATTGATTGTTGTTTATCTTGAATCTAAATATCCAGAAAGTGCATGTTTCATTTCTCTTGTTGTTTTCTTCCTTCTGTTGAATTGTGGACTCTGTAATCCAATCTATTAGGCACTAGTCTAAAGGTTTCCATGATCACCCACACCATTAAAAAATCAAAACAAATTCATTATGTGTGAAGTAAGTAGTTAGTTTGTATGTCTTGTAAGCAAGCATACCTATACTTTCCATTATCAATGGGAGTGCCTTTTCATCAACTATATAGGGGTTGTTAGTGACAACCAGTTATTTTATGTCCAGTGACAACTTTTTGGGCCTAAAAGACAAGTTGGGTTTGGTTGTCCTTCATTTTTAGCCGTTCATCTGGTGTAGAAACCAATACCTATTCAGGTGTACCCCTTGGAATATCCCTCCTAGGTTTAAGCTGATCCTGAAGTGCAGAGGAGTAAACCCACTCCTATTAGTTGGCCAAAATTGCCCTGAACTTGTTGACGAACCTTTTCCTCTCACCCAAAATGACCATCCCTAGCCTAGGTGTTTTAGGAATGTTTTAGGCTTTGGGGTTATAGTTATTTTGGGTCCCAACTGATTTGGCACCATTATTAAGGAACAAATTAAAGGATTTTAAAATCTTTGCAATAGTCACTAAAGAAGAAGTTCTTCCCATTAGTGAAGTGGTGACTTCGTCAAGTAAGAAGCCTAGAAAATCAATTCTCAAGAGTATTGAAATAGATTGAGGAAGAAACCAGGGACAACCTAGACATGGGGAGTCCTCTAGCAGTACATGAAATAGAAGGGGTAGATACAAGGAAAGAAGACCTGGTATGGTACCCTCAAGGAATGCCCAATATAATGTGTTGGCCTTAGAATTCAATATCAGTATACTTCTGAGGACTCTGCTGATAATATACTCAAAACAAGTAGGAGAATGAACATTGATGGATATGATGTCTAGAGAAATGAAAATATTCTTGGCAAAGGGAGCATGGATTGATCTAATGAGCCCTACTTGAGGAAGTTTGGGGTGCCCTGTGATAATGAAGAAGCATATCAAAATGTTAGGTATCTTACTTCTCCCATAAGGACAGATGAAAGCCAGCATGATACCATCCTAAATGAGGGTGATCAACAACAACCTAATGATGAGGAAAGAGAAAGGAGAATCTAGGATGAGCTGGATTTGCTTGATCATATCAGGAATAGGTAGAGAGAGGTGCATGCTTTACTTCAACAACAACAAGTTCAACTTGCTCAGCAGACCTAGGTAGATCAAAATATTCAACACCAAGGCCATATACCTCAACAACAACAACAAAGACAATAGAAACACCAACATATACCTCAACATCAACAATATAATCAACATGACCCTAACTTTTAGGTTAATCCTAGACAAAAAATGGGACAACAGGGTGTAAATAATGCTCATGTTCAAGGTATGCAAAATCAGCCCCTGCAGAATCAAATGAATCAGCAACATGGCAATATTTAGAATGTTAGGCCTCCATTCAGAAGACAAGCACAAAGGTTTCTTCCATAGAGGCAACCATTGGGGGCTGAAAGGTACAAACAACTTGACTTTATTAGCATACCTAATTTTCCTAATCCCATTCTGACTGAGATTAGGGGGAAAATTCCTAGGTTTCAAGGTAATAATGTAGTCACTAGTGAAGAACACTTGAGAAACTTCATCAATGTCACAGATGAGTATATGATTGAGGATGAAGATGTGATGATGAAGTTGTTTGTGCATTCATTAGAAAAAAGTGCTAAAGAATGGTAGAAGACACTCCCTAATAATAGCATTGACTCATGGGAAGAGTTCATGAGAGCATTTAGATTGCAGTATGGGGATAGGATTGACCCCAAATTTGCTATCCATGAGCTCACAACAATTAAGAAGGGAATCAATGAAACTGTTGTTGAATTCAACGATAGATTCATTATGACAATGAGAAAAGTGCCACCTCAGATGAGACCTAATGAATCCATGTGTTTAGTTTTATACTGTGGTGCCTTTGATTCTAAGATTGGTTATTGTTTAAGGGATAAGAGTCATCAGACACTGAGGGAAGCCTATGTTGTGGCCATAAATATTGAAAGTAACATGAGAACCTCAGGTAAACATGTTAAGAGATTTGATGTAAAGATTTCTCAGCCAGATAGGACAACTTTTAGCAAGACCCTCACTATTGAAGATAAACTAGATAAACTCATGGGACTCATGAAAGATTTATCCTACAAAGTTGCTTGAAATGACAAAGGGTTGCCACCTCAAGGTGCTCCAACACATTTCAATGAAGGTCAGAGATTGCATAACATACCTTACAATATAGATTGGTCTAAGAGACCACAGCAAAATAACAGACAAGCTGCTCCTAGGCATGTTAGCTTCAAACAGCCTGAGAGGGATACCCCTAATCCATTGAGTAAGGATCAAGCAAATTTTCAAGATGATACTCTTTAGTGCCAAGTGTGTTTCTTATCCCATGACCCAACAAACTGTGTAGTTGCTCATTCAATGAGAAAAGATGAGGAATTTCACAATGAAGAGGGTGGAGCTGAATATTATGAGGAGGAGATCAATTAGTTTGACACCTAGGGGTTTGAGCAGATGGGTCATGATATAAATTATGACAGCTATGAGGATGATAATCATATTTTCCAATATGATCATGATGAAGGTCAAAAGAGATATCATTTGCCTACTCATGATTCTGGGCATTTGAGGGATCTCATGCAAAAGAAATACAAACAATCCATACCTTCTAAGAAGGATGTGAAAGCTCTGACTGATGCTTCCATCTTGCAAGTTCAAGGCAGCTATCAATTGAGAAACAGGCAAGTACCAATGCAGAATTCTCCTGTTGCTATGCCAAGACAAGGTACATTGGATCATGGCAAGAAAAGGCAGAAGGAGAATGTTGGACAAAAGAGCAATACTATTCCAAAGATGACTGTGCCTGAAAAGAAGAAGCCTCCAGTGTAGCCTATAGTAGCAAAACAAAAATATGTACAAAAGAACCCAACATCAAAGGTGCAACCTGTTACTTTGCCTATTCTAGGGGTCCATTATCCTAAAGATTACAATAAGCATGATTAGCCTCAAGTCTAAAAGGAATCAAAAAAAGAGAAAGAGAAGACAAAGGAAGAAGGTAAGGATATTTCATCCTCTCAAGTAATACCTTATATTCCTTCTGCAAATGATGTAACTATTTCGTCTGATACTCCTTTGCCAAAATATCTCCCTATTGACATGGCTGTAGAATTTCTATCCCAATAGTGGAACTCCTTAGGATTCCTGAGCATAGGGATAGAGCAAGGTCTCTTATTACTGCCATAGAAGCACAAAAACAACCTGTTGTTGAACCCAGTAATGATGAGACCATAGAAGTATATCTAGGATCAACTGTTGTTAACATCAAGATGGGAGTTGACCCCTTTTTAACCACATTGATCATAAATGGATGGCTACTACATAATTGCATTCTTACTCTAGTGCTTCAAGTAATGTTATGCCCTTGTCTATAATGAATAATTCGGGACTAAAAGTGTCTAAGTCTTTTGGCAAATGTTTTTCTATGGACTCTAGAGAGGTAAATGTGATTGGTCTTGTCAAGGATGTTGAGGTCAAGTTAGCTACATATTCTAACAAATCATTTTTTATGGACATAATCGTAGTAGTTTGCCTAGCCAAATGGGGCATGCTGCTATCAAGAAAATGGGTAGCCTCTATGGGTGGAAGTATCCAGATGGATCTCTCATATGCCACTACTCCAGTACAGGGTGTAGAGGCAAGGTTGTATAGGGAACATAAGGTAGAAGATGAAAACATAGAAGATAGATACAAAACAAAGGATGATCATGCAAATTTCTTTGATACTAAAATTGATCACTTTATCGCATGTTGTAGTGATGATAATCCTAATTTGGAGGCTTTACCTTCTAACCTCATTACTCCTATTTATGTTACAACTGATTTGTGGACTTCATATTTTGATGGTACATATTCAAGGGAAGGTTCAGGTGCTGGTATTGTCTTGATAGCACGTAATGGTGATCAATTTGGCAAGTCTTTTAGACTTGATTTTTAGTGCACCAACAATGTGGCTGAATATGAGGCACTATTGCTAGACTTAAATATGGCCCATAAACATGGAATCACATGTCTGAGAACACTTGGTGATTCAGAATTAATTATATAGTAGATTAGAAAGATATTTTCTGCTAAAGAAAAATGACTTAGAGGGTACCGAAATGCAGTCTAGGACACAATGGAATTGTTTGATGCCATTGGCATTGAATGGATTGAAAGAACAAAAAATGAAGGAGCTGATTCCCTTGCTGTCATTGGTTCAAAATTTGACCCTCAAATAAATTTTCCCCATGGCCAATATGCTATGGAGATCCTCATAAGGCCAACAATTCTTGATAACATTTATAGTTGACAGGTTTTCAATGACACCAATCAAATTTTTAGTTTTATGAATTGTATGGATGAATTTAAAAATCAGTTGATTGATTGGTAGCTAATGATGGAAGTGACAGATGGTAAAGAAACTCTGTTTGGTATTGAGGTTGTGCAATTAAAGATAAACACTATTCCAAAGGGTTGGTAGCATTAGAAAGAGTGTTTGACAATTTAGACCAATGGAAGAGTAAAAGTAAACCTATTATAGAGGATAATGTTGAAGGTGTAAACCTTGGAACTAGGTAGGCACCTAGAATGGTTTACATTAGGAAGAGATTGAAGCCTCATGAGAAGCAGATGTTGATTGCTCTACTCAGAAAATTCAAGAAGTGTTTTGCATGGTCTTATGATGAGCTTAAGGCTTATAGGGAGGACTTGTTTCAGCATACCATTCCCCTTGAACCTGATGCAAATCCATTTAGGCAAAGACAAAGGCCTATAAATCCTAACATTTCTCCCAAGATGCAAAAGGAACTATTGAAGATGAAAGAGGGAGGCATTATAAAACCTATCAGACATTCTGAGTGGGTATCCAACCTTGTCCCATTAAGAAAGAAGAATGGGGAAATCAAGTTGTGTGTGGACTTAAAAAATCTGAATATCAAATCCCTCAAAGATAACCCTCTCCCAAGTATGGACCATTTATTACAAAGGGTTGTTGGTTCAGAGTTGATGTCAACGATGGATGGATTCTCTAGATACAACCAAGTGCTTGTTAAGGAGTCTAAACAACACAAAACAACATTCACCACTCCTTGGGGGACCTATGTATACCTAAGAATGTCATTTGGTTTGAAGAACATTGGGTCAACATTTCAACTAGCTATGGATGCAACTTTTTCTGGTCTCATTGATGAGATCATGGTTGTTTATCAGGATGACCTAACAACATTCACAAAAGAAAGAGGAGAGCACTGCAATCATCTTGAAGTAATTTTCCAGAGGTGCTTAGAATATGGGATTTCTTTGAATCCTAAAAAGTGCCAGTTCGGAGTTGAAGAGGGCAAGTTACTCGAGCACATTATATCAAAAGATGGGGTAAGGATAGATCTAGGAAGAGTCAAAGATATTGATCTTACTCCCTAGCCCAAATTAGTTAAAGGAATATAATCCTTTTTCAGGAAAATCAACTTTGTTAGGAGATTTGTTCCAAATTTTACCGAAAAGACTAAGGCCATTTCTAAAATGCCCAAGAAGGGGAAATCTATTATATGGGAGAAAGAACCATCTGAAGCATTCCTAGATATCAAAGAAACTATCAAGGAGGCACTTGTATTGATAAGTCCAAATTATTCTAAACCCCTTCAACTATTTTCCTTTGATTCTTTTTATACCATTGCTGTTGTTTTACTTCAGAAGAATGAAGATGGATTTGAACAACCTATTGGATTCTTTAGTAAGTCTTTACAGGTTGCTGAATTGAATTATTCTATAATGGAAAAGCATGTCTATGCATTGGTTAAGGCCATAAATGATTTCAGATCTTATTTCATAGGGGCCAAGATCATAGCATATGTGCCACACACAGCTATGAAGGATATCTTCACACAACATGAAGCTTATGGGAGAAGGTGCAGATAGATCAACATGATCCAAGAATATGACATGGATATACAGGTCACAAAGTTGGTAAGAGGCCAAGGCTTAGCTAAGATGATGGAAAATTCCAACTTAGAGGCAACTGAGATAGAGGAGGTAGATGCTTCTCAATCTGCTAGTATATGTGCTTTGGTTAACAATCCATGGTACAAGGATGTTATATTTTGTCTTGAAAACATGAATTGCTCACCATGTATGGATGAAAATTAGAAAATAACACTTAAGCTAAAATCTCAAAGGTATGTCCTATTCCACAATGAGCTAATGTGGAGAAACATGAAGGTGTATTGCTCAAATGTCTGGATCTAGAGCAAGCTGAAACAATGATGAAGGAATGTCGTCATGGTGTTTGTGGGGAGCATTTTAGAGATAAAACCATTGCCCATAAGATTTTAAGAGATGGATATTGGTGGCCAACCTTGTTCAAGGATGTGGCACAAAAGATAAGGAAGTGTGATTCTTGCCAAAGATTTTTTGGTAAGCTAAAATTTGTTGGGGCATTACCCCTGTTACCCTTGTTGTAGATGCACCTTTTTGACAGTGGGGAATTGACTTCATTAGAGAAATACAGGAAAGTTTCAGCAATGGTTTTAAGTGGATCCTTGTGGCCACTGATTACTTCACTAAGTGGGTACAGGTAGTCCCCACTCTCAGTGCAACTTCCAAGGTAGTCATTGACTTCATAATAAACAATATAATTACTAGGTTTGGAGTGCCAACTAGGATTTTGACAGACAATGCAATGTGTTTCAGATCTCAAGAGATGTTGAACATGTGTTTTAAATTTGGCATAAACCTTGTGCATTCATCTCCTTATCATCCCCAAAGTAATGGACAGGCTGAGTTGAGTAATAAAAGCTTGATGAAGATCATAAGAAGGACACTAGATTAAAACAAGAAGAGATGGGATGACAGTTTAAAGTATGCCCTTTGGGATGATAGGATAACTTTCAAGAGATCTATTGGTAGAAGTCCATTTGAGCTGGTAAATGGAGAAGTGAAAATGCCCATCAACATAGAATTGCCAGTCAGCCAGCTACTACAAGAGATTGAAGGAGAGCAACATGATGCAATGTCTCAGAGGATCTTACAGCTAACTGAGATAGAAGAACATAGAAATGATGCACATGGAAAAATGTTGCACCAAAAGCAGAAAATGAAGCTCTTATTTGATAAGAATACTATGTCAAGAGACTTCCAAGTTGGTAATTTAGTGCTTCTCTGGGATACAAGATTTGAAGATAAAGGGAAACATGGAAAATTTAGTCCCTTATGGCTTGGGCCTTATGAAGTTGCAGAAAAATTAGAGCTCAATATCTACTGTTTGATGACCCTGGAAGGAGAATTGCTGGAGCTTCCTATTCACAATTAGCTTTTAAAGCATTACTTTTCATAAGTGATGTTTTCCTTAAAATTTGTGATGAAATCTTGCTATATCTAATTTTTTGACTTCGAGCAGTCTTGACCATTGTTGGTCTTGATGGTGTTTTATTTTTGTTCCCATGTGTCATTGTTTTGGTATGCCTAGAGATCTGGATTCTCACTGTGCCACTGCTTGGCACACATCCCCAACCAGAGCCACTTTTGACACCTAAAAAATCAGTCCCTGAAATGCCCTTTTTTGTTCCTCATGTCTTATTCATATTCCCACTTGAACCTATAGCTTATATCCAATCAAAGACATATCTCATAGCTCTCATGTCTTTGCCATTTATAATACAACTTGGAAAAGCCAAAAAAATTGGCTAAGCCCTAAGTCTTACAGTCATTGTTTTGCTTTAGTCATAATCTACTATTGACTGTCTATCCTAGGTTGCTGGTTATTTAAGTTATAACCTTGAGTCTTTTAGAGTCATGAGTGACTGGCCCCTTTTACCTAATGTCATCGTCTATAACCTGTTGCGTCATATAATCTAGGTCTAAAGACTTTGCAAGGTCTGGAGGAGCCACATGGTGAAATATCGCAAGCCCGCACAACATTCAAGGTGACATCATATTCCTACTACGGGGCTATGAAAAGGTGACAGAAGTTGAGGAAGCTTGGGCTTATAGCTATAAAATTGAGGATTCTGAATCAACGAAGGATGTGCTGCCAGGTGTCAGGTAAAGAAGAGAGCCACATGGATAGAAGATCTAATAGTAGCGCGACCTCGCAGAAGAATCTTGTTAGAGGCAAAGATCCCTTGCGCTATTGTGAGATGAAGGCACATGTCTAGTTTTCAGAGAGAAAGAAGAAGGCCCATGTGAAAGGACATGTGGATGGCTTAGTGCACTTGCACAGAGCCAAATGGAGATGACCCACTCTCTACTGTGTGACTGCAATTTCATGACACATGGCAGTCTTTGGTACCAATATGCTTTTTGACTGTTGAGACTGCCCGATTGGCATGCTTTTATTGGCAGTGGAATTTTCAACGGAGTCAAATGGATTTTCAAAGCATTTCAAACTGTCGATCTTAGAAGCAAACTCATCCATGGTTGGTATTCAAAAGGGACTGTTAGACATCCTGAAGGTGGGAAATGTGCAGATTCAATTGACAAGGGTATTCAAAGGCCAATTCTTCAAAGGATTCAAAGTCGATGAAGACACAGAGACTCAGGGGTTCAAGATTTAAAGTGTTTTAAAGGATTTACTTGGTGAATTTGAAGAGATTTGTCTAGTACGCCATCAATGTAGGTGCTACACTTCTTAGCTACCCCTTCCTTATCAGATATTTGTAGCTTTATGGTTGCAGGTGACAAATCAGTTGCTTGCATTGAAGAAGGGAAAAATATCCCCATCTGCCCCATCCAAATATTTGTTGCAGTTATTTCTGGCTGATAAACGTCCTTTCTAGGTGAGATATTTTGATGTAGCCCTTAGGGGATTTTGTTGTATCCTAATTAGGTCAATTAGAATCAATGGCTATATATGCATGAATATAAGATGTAAAAAAGGGTTGGTCTTTTGGGCATTTTTTAGACAGTCAAGTGTAGATCTCTCTAGGGTTTCAAAAAGAAAAAGTTTTAGTTCCCTAGCAGTGAAGACACAGCTTTTGAAAGGTTTTTCATATTGATTTTAGCCATCAGTGTATGAACTTCTCCTTCTTCTTATGTAATCTTTCAAGGAAATTCTAAATTTCTTTAGGGTTTTCTCTTGCCACACTCCGTGGTATGACTATAACCATTGATCAGATGAATGAACAGATTCTTAAAACATTACATGCTATGTGATGATCTCTTTTATGGTTGTAGATGATTGATTGTATCTTGATGAAGGATTACTAAGTATATTCTCCATTGATTGTTGTTTATCTTGCATCTAAATATCGAGAAAGTGCATGTGTTCATTTCTCTTGTTGTTTTCTTCCTTCTGTTGAATTGTGGACTCTATAACCCAATATATTAGGAACTAGTCTAAAGGTTTCCATGATCACCCACACTCTTAAAAAAACAAAACAAATTAATTATGTGTGAAGTAAGTAGTTAGTTTGTATGTCTTGTAAGCAAGGATGCTTGTAATTTCCATTGTCAATGGGAGTGCATTTTCATTAGCTAAATAGGGGTTATTAGTGACAACCAGTTGTTTTAGGTCTAGTGATATCTTTTGGGGCCTAGAAGATGAGTTGGGTTTGGTTGTCCTTTCATTTTTAGTTGTTCATCTGGTGTAGAAACTAATACCTATTCAGGTGTACCCCTTGGAATATCCCTCCTAGGTTTAAGATGAGCCTGAAGTGCAGAGGAGTAAACCCACTCCTGTTAGTTGGCCAAAATTGCCCTGAACTTGTTGATGAACCTTTTCCTCTCACCTAGAATGACCATCCCTAGCCTAGGTGTTTTAGGAATGTTTTAGGGTTTGGGGTTATAGTTGTTTTGGGTCCCAACACATTCCTCTTGTTCAAAGCATGGGAAAACTCCTAGAATGAGCCAAAATCTATAGGACCCAACTTTGCCTCTGAATCAGTAATAACCCTAATATGCTCAATGCATTGTTGCTCCATTAGACTGGGCTTAACTTAATCTTGTAGCAGGTTTGAATTTTTAGTTTTAATGGTGCATAAGGGTTCATCATTTGCAAGTGGATCTTCCCTAGTTGCAACTATCTCCCTCTTTGGATCACCTTTCCAATTAGCCCAATAGACAATAGGTCCACCCTTGAAAATTGAAATAGTATCAGTGAAAGAGTCTTAACTATCTTCTTGAATTTCTTGGAAGGGAGAGGGTTCTGGGCAAATTTGTTCCTGGGGAGTGATAATTTGGGTTTGCACAGGAATAGGGGATTGTGGAGGAAGAGAGGCTTTGAAACCTTGGAACTTGTGAAGTCAAGGCTGCTCTTCTACAGGATGAAATTGTGTAGAAGAAAGGGGTTGCATAAAGTTGGAAGAGGAAGGAATTGATTGGGCTACTTGCCTCATCAATTTCTCTTGAGCCGCAATCCTCATAGAAAGGTTTTCTTGAAAACCCTTTCTTGTGCCTCCTGCTTTCGGTCATGCTCCTTCATTTCTTCATACTCCCTCAGCAGTTCCATCAACGCCTCCTTTAGATCACTAATGTTTTTGATGTTGGGACCATAATCCCATTGAGGTTGACTATACCCTCTTTCTCTTTTTTCATCATCCAAACATCTATCAAGCTCTAGGATCATGCCCATGAGCTCTTTGAATGCGTCAGCATTCACATAGTCAACATCGTGGAACTGGTTAGAAGGGTAGCCATACTGGCCAGGATCAAAATAGTCTTCTTGGGGTTGATAATAAGCATTATTAGGCTACCAAGATGACATAGCAGGGGCGGGTGGGAGGCAAACATTGTAAGGATGCTGATATTTAGCTGAAACAGGGCAGAATGACAAAAAACTAGAGGTATCTGGGATATGAAATTACTAGAATGGAGGCATAAAATTTGGATTTTGGCTAGGTGGAGGGGAGGAGCCATAGTTTCCATATAAATTTGACATTTTGAAGCATTAAGAAACATGAAACATTCAAACAATCATGAAAAAGAAGAGCAAACAAGTCTTCCCTTTAGAGAAATATGTTCATACCATGGAGTCACCATGGTGATTGAAATGCTTCTGCAAGCACGTTAAAACATGAATACCACCAAAATCTTGATTCTTGAAGCTCTTTAGGCACTTGGGGCTGATTCACTAGCAGATTTTATTAGTAGAGTCGCCATGGTGTTAGAGAGACTGCCCTGAATGGAAAGATGCAATGAAGAGCACACCATAACTCTTCAATGGATGATAAGGATCATCAAATTGTCTCATTCAGTGTGCCAAAAACTATTGTCACTTAGATTTGCACCCTGTGTTGGAGAGGTTTAATGGTCTTCAACAATCCAGTGAAACATTGAGATGACCTCCAAGTGTGGGACCTTGTAAGGAGGCCAAATCTCTAGAGAGAGGCTGGTTCCTTCGTTGAATGAGAGATTCAACTATTCCTAAGACTAAACCTAATCTATCCATCATTTAGGAAAAGGAAAAGAGGGATAAAATTGGAAATTAATGGAGGTGATACACCAGGTTTGAATATGGAGCTCTCACTGTACTGAGAATGCACAAAATAATTAGATACAACTGATAAACTTACACAGATCTAGCTGATTCTAACAGAGGTAAGGAGCAGAACAAAATTGTAAGGAACAAATCATTCACATACAAATTGATCCTAATTTACATAGTGCTCAAAAATAAGCATGAAGAGGTGAAACATAATGTGTATTTCATCAAAAGGCAAGGTTACAACAGAGGGCTCTGTTTGAAAATATAGTAGAAAACAAGAAATTCAACTATCTTGCAACTATTTTTCAACCCTCATTACATCTTTTAGATATGCATATATAGCGTTTGATTACATTGACCTCAGTCATTTCACAATAAATTAACCCCCATGGGCTTGCCAAAAAATATCCATGTCAAAGGGAATGTCTGCCTACTAAATTTAACTGCAGAAAATAGCTTGGATCATGTAGCAATTGGGAGATATTTTGCCTTCAATGCAAACAACTAATTCATCAACCTGCAACAATAAATTTAAAAATATCTAGGAAGGGGTAGTTGAACATATCAGATCTGCATTAATGGCTGATGAAGAAATTTAAATAAAATTTCCCTCCAAAATTCCTTTTCATAGAGCTTTTATAACACTTTAAATATCCACATTTAGATATTTAAAGTTTACAATATATTACAACTTTGTATTTTGCATTAATTCTGTCTTTTCTAGAAATTTTGGCCTAATCGGCAAAATCTACATTTTCTAAACCATTCTGTTATGTTCTTTGCATCTTTTTATTTTTAATCGGCAACCTGTCTTTTTCAAAACTGTGGCCTGTTTCTTCTATTTTTCCCTTATCGGTAAAAATCATCATTTCAGAACCATTCCAGCCTTATTGGCAAAACTATCCTTTTCTGAACTCTTTCTGGCTCTTGTCACCTTTTCCATATTTCCATTTTTCTATCTTTTATCTTGATTTTGCTTTATCGGCAAAATTTTTTGTTCTTGAACTTTGGCTTTGCTTGCTTCTCTGACTCATTTTCACCATATTTTGCCCTTTTGGCAGAAATTATTTACTTTGAACTATTCTGTCTTTTCTTTTGCCTTATCGACAAAAGTTCAAAATTCAAAATTTGCATCTTGCTTCCTTTTTGCGTTATCGGCAAAAGTGGCCTATCAACGAACTCCTATTCTTTCATTGCTTTTGCCCTTGTTAGCAAAATCACCTTTTGTTGAACTTGGCTTACATTTTGCCTTTATTGGCAAAATATCATTTAGCTAAACTTGGTTTTTGGTCCATCTTTTGCCTTTCTCTTCTATCATAAAAATCCTCCTTTGCCAAACCATTCTTACTTTTACCTTCTCTGTCGGCGATTTTCCTCATCGGTGAACTGCTGAAACTTTGAACTTATGAAAAGTTCACTCTTTATGCACTTTGCTGACAAGCCTTCCTTCATCCCTCTTTTGGCTTGGACCAATTTCGAAGAAGCCTACCTTCCCATCACTTTATCGGCAAATCACCGAATCGGTGAACCTTATGAATTCTAAACTTTTGAGGAGTCCGTGCGATTGAGAAATCGCTGATAAAGGCATTGCTTTGTCTTTTGCCTTAGCCGCATTTTGAAGAAGCCCACCCCTTTATCACTTTATCAACAAAATTCTGAGTCAATGAATGAACGGAAAAGCAAACTTTTGAAAAGGTCATGAAATATGAACTTTATCGATAAAGGGGAAAACTTCCCTTTACCTAGCCAACTTTTGAAAACTTCCTCCCTTCTTTGTCAGTGAATTGGCCAGTCGGGGAACTTTGAGAAAAAGTGAACTTTTGGAAAGTTTATAAAACTTGAATTTTTCCAATAAAGGGAAAAGGAGTCTTCATGCCTTTGTCATTTTTTGCTAGTTTAGGAAACTGAAACTTTGTCGATAAAGGCCAAAAGGAGGGCAAAAAAATAAGGTAAAAGATTCAAATTTTTTGGGTTTTTCTGGGTTTTTGGCAAGGATTCTCTTGATGAATTTTTAGGGATTTCTACAAGGCAGAACATTGGAATTTGAAGGATTTTACACCTGTAGAGCTAGATTTCAACAAGATATTGAAGTTGGGCTATTTGACTCTGGGTAGAGGAAAATAGGTCAACAAGTCTAATAATGAGCTTCACTCCAATATCTAAAGTTGACCTTCCTTGGGCTTAGATTTTGGTTTGTTCTTTAGAATTCGTGGAGATAAAACATTGAGAGCCAACAAATAGTTCCATTTTAGGGGAAACTATTGCCAGGGCGTGATTCTTAAGCATTTTTGTTCATGCTATGAGTGATGTTGCATGAAACATTATTGTGTCAGCTTGGTTTGTGTGTGAAGTTGGTAACATGTTAACTTGCACCAACAATTAGCATAATTACCAAGGATATTTGGACTTTGATTCTCATCTTACACACCATTGTAACTTAGACAAAGAACTTCTTTACAAGTATGTCATTTTGTTGTGTAGTTGGTAGTTCATCATCTTATACCAACATTATGGCATTGTTGGTGTGGACATCTTATGGGTTCGTGGTGTAGTTTCATATTCCATGTAATCATTGAGGACTCTATTTTTGAGCCATTGGAGATCATTGTTACTTCAAGTTTTTTCTCTTTAGAGAGGTGGTGACTTTGTTGTCCTAAAATCAAATGTTTATGTTGTTGAAATCAAGTGATTGTTGTGACTTTTTGATGTAAGTTTCATAAGTGTAATAGGTGGTATTAAGATACATATAAGAATATTGTTTCTTCTGCTTTTGTAGGTTTTTTTGGTTCTCATAAAGTCTAGAGTTGTATGAATTCAAGAGTTTGGCTTTTGATCATGTTATAAGTTAGTGAAGTATGGGTTTGGAATGAGGATTACTCAAGGACTTCCCTTTCCTATGATACATCTCATGGTCCTTGACTATGTAGAACAAAAGTGCTATAGTGAAGCCTCATCATGTTATACAACTTGTTGTGAGGCCGTCAATTCTTATCAAAAGCTAGATGTGTTTATGCAAGAGCTTACTGATTTAATGACCCACATGGAGATGCTTGAGATTTATTTATTGCAACCTAAAACCCATCTTGTAGCCCTAAAGACCCAAAATGTCAAACCTCCTAATGTGTCCCTTGTTGTTAATGACTACAAAAAACTAGGCCTATGTTGGATGCAAAATTGTCTTAATTCCATGCTAGGAGAAGTTTACAATTAGTTGGCTAAGTTCGATGGGTGTGACACATCACAAGGGGAGGCACACACAGTTCTTTACTGATTTGATGAAAGAATATGGATTTTTTTGTCAAGTATTTATGTGGGTGTGCAAGAGAATGGTTGAGTGATTTTCCTACCCACTTTTTGTTCCTAGGATATCCTTTTTGTAGCCTTTAGTGAGTAGTTTACAAGTACCATTGTATATCAACATGCATAAACTTATTTTTTGAAGCACTTGAGCTTGGTTTGAATTTTCTTCCAAAAGAATTAAAACCTTCAAGTTTTCATTAGGCTTATGGGTGAGCTAGCTTTATTAAGGAGATTAGGCAAGCATCCAATGTTATGATTGTTGCACCTTCATTTGTTGATTTTTGACATGTCAAGTGATTTGGAGGATCAACTTGAGGGTTTGTCATATGCTAGTGATGTTCATGAGGACAATGCTACAAGTACTGGCACAAGTGAGGAAAAGGCAAGGTATTTTACATTTAAAGATGACTATGTTGATGTTTTTGTGGATGTGAGAATATGCTCAAATGAGGTAGAGATGAAGGATTTTGCAACACATGATTGTTATGCTAATGAAGATGGAGGTATTAATGCAAGTGTTCAACTTGAGGAGGATGATTAAACTTTTAATTGATGGGCTTTCTAAGTTTCAATTTTTCTTTGATGATGATTTAAAAGAAAATTTGGATCAACCATTGGATTCAAATGCTTCTATGTGTATCTACATTCACGAACAAGATGCTTTTGGATTTTTAGTTTCTTTAGAGATTGGTATCAACATGTTGTAAAGTGGGTCTATTCAAAATGCCAATGAATCAAGTTTTAATTTAAAAGATTTGTGTGTTGAAAACAAATATATATGCTTTGTCCGTGACTTGAATGTAAGTTTACAAGAAGATGAAGAAAATACTTTTTTATGTGCCTATTTGTAAAAGTGAATTTATTTTAGCAAATTGCAATAATGGGGATTTTGAAATGGAGAGACAATTTGAAGAACACAATTCTTCACATGAGGTGCCTCATGGAGTTGATTTTTATGTTGTCTTATGGAGTAAAAAGTATCCCCATGCCTTTTTACCTCCTAGTTTAGCTCCTAGGTCCCTGTGTTTACACTTTGCAAGCTTAATACTTATCCCAAAGCGATTTCCCCCAAAACCCATGTCAAATGGGACTTAGGGGCTAGTTTTAAATGCTTAATGAAGACCTAAAAATGGCCTTGGGACTTGGGCACTCGCACCCAAATCCAAACTATTTTGTCGGACCAAAATTTAAATGTGTCGGCATAGGACCTTTAAAAAGGTTTTCCTCTATCAACCTTTTCAATTTGAATTATGAATGTTAGTGGGAAAGCATATATAAGTGAGTTTTACATCTTCATTTTACACCTAGATGGATAATGCGAACTTGTGATATTGAGCTAAGGGATTTCAAGGCTTTCATTGTGTTGCAAAGTAGAATTGTGTTGTTATTGTGTTTTTTATTGTAGATTTGGCTTCATCAATCCATCTCCTCTTGATTTGAAGGATTTTCATCTCTGTGATGGCTTCACCTCTAAGGTGATATCTATTTGTGTTTAATCATTTCAATTCATCATTTAACTTGGCCTCTACCCGCCTTAGGCACACACTCTATCTAATAACGGTGTTGGAAGACTTGAATGTCATTCTGGGGCTTGACTAAGGTAAGCTCCTAAACACCACAACCCCAAACCCTTCTATTTGTGACTACAAGTTACAGGTGTGGGATTTGGTGAGGTGCAGTTATAAAGAAGTAATTTAGAGGATAAGGATTTAGGATTCTGTAAAAAGTTGTTGATATTTTACCCTACTGGACTAGGGCGCCTACCTCGTAGTCCTCTTGACAAGATTTATCCTAAACTCGGGAGCTAAACATCATCTGACACTGCTCATTGTTCTGGATCTGTAGAAAAGTTGCCCTATCATACTTGGGCGTCCACCCTATAGTTTGCAGTCTTCACATCCAAAAGTCCAACTTCTGGTATGTTTCTAATCCTTCCCGAGTGTCTTCCTGTCTGGTGATCTATAGCATTATGTTTGTTTGTACTTGATTTCATTATAATTAGGGTTTGAGGCTTATTTGAATTAGGGTTTGACACATCTTTCAATCTAATCAATATTTAAAAGCAATGTTAATTCAATTACCTTTAATAGGTTTCTTCCACCTGTTGGTGCCTGCATGAGCAGTCAGTTTTCAAGCATTTGAACATGCAGGCACCTTCCCTAAAAATCCAAAAATATTCTAAGTCTCTGGGCCTCCTCAGCATTTTTCAACTGCAGCATCATATTTTCCTTGGAGGAGGTCATCATCATCATGTTTCCAATCATCACCCTATTGTTTCTCGCGGGGGTCATCATCATATTTTCTGTCAGCCTGATCTTCCGCGGGGTGATATTTTAACATCAGGTGATCTTACTTAAGATCATCCTGATGATGTTGCTGCAAGGTTCTAAGTATGACCCGTTTTGCATCGGGGTCATCATATTGGAACATCGGGTGATCTTGGTTAAGATCATCCTGATGTTATTCTATCACTTCATGTTTGCTTTATCGCCCGGTGCTGCTGACGTCATTCTTTTATCAGAGCGATATTTGCCCGTCTGCATCAGCATCATTTTCTCTTAGGAGGTGGTCAGCATCATCATGATATTCTATCGACCAGATATTTCATCAGGGCCATCATGTTTCAATATTGGGTGATATTCAGATATCATCCCGATCCTGCAGTGGAGCTACAGTGCACCCCGATGTTTCTATCAGGGTGATATTTTCAAATATCTGGTTATCTTTCAAATATCATCCTGATGCTGACATGTGATGGTGACGTCATCAAGGTCCGGGGGGTCATATTTCTAACACTAGTCATCTTGTGGAGATCCCTTGATATTTGCAAATATGACGATGGCATCATCCGGATATGAGGAGGTGCGCGATAGGCAGATATGCTGATGACATCAGCAGGATATGACGGTGACATCATCAGGATGTTCATCGGCGAGACATTTGGTATCGGCTAAGCAGGAGGATCTTCCTCTGATGCATCAAGTTGTGCCAGTGAGGGTGGTCATTAGGATGATATTCTTATGACAGGGTGATATTTTTTGTCTGGTGATGCGGACAGCATGATACTTTCCCACAGGGTGATACTTTTTGCGGGGTGATATTTCACATCGGGGTGATGTGAATTATCAGGGTGAACTCATGCAGATGATGATGCTAACATCAGGGTGATATTTTTTACATATGGTGCTAAGGCCTGCTGATGTCAGGGTGATATTTTGAGCAATAGGATATCATGCTGGAGGATGATGATGATGAAGGTCTTATACTAGGTGCCGTCGGCAGCAAAAGCACCGACATCATATATGCTCACGACCTAGTATATAAAGTATTGAGGAGGTTGCCACGGGGTGCATGTGGGATAATTAGATCCTACATGATTTGAAATATCAGGATGATATATCTTGGTGGGAAAGTTTCAGGAGTGCACAGTTAACTATTTTTCCCAAGGCCGCGAGTAGGTGGACATTAATGGCGGATGTTAGAGGGTATGGGCGATGGCATGGATGGATTTAGTACCCAACTGAAGATGTGAATTCCCAGGTGGCGGCGCAAGGCTCGAGATCACTCCCTGTCTCCTCTCCCACCTGCTGCATTGAATGTTTGAGCGCCATTCTCTCAATGAGCTATATCTGGCAAATTTTGACTTTTGCCATGTAATTAATGCTGAGAACCTTCCTGCTATATATAGCAGATGATGCTACTCAATTCAAGGTTGTTGAAAACTGGACATATCTGGCTCTGTAATAAGATACAACTGGTTCTAGTTGCTCTGTGCAGGTGACCTTGTGAGTTTATGTATCTCTTGTTGTATGTCTCATGCATGAATCTACTGATTTCATGATTGATTTTATATGAGTAATGCTGTATTTGCATGCGTTTTGTTAATTCTGTCTCTAGTATTGCATGTGTCCTTCTTCTGAATCTAGATATCTAAGGGGTGTCTGGTGTTCTAGAATATACAATTCCTATATTGAATGCTTGATCTTTCAACTTTTGCTCAAGGGGTAGATTAAACTATTTTCAGATTAAGTGTTGGGAAGGATATACTGCAATAGGGATGCCATAAGTAGAGATAACTTAACACTCTGTATTGGGAGGTATTTGTAAGGCAGATATCACACAAATCCCCTTGAAATCCAGTTTTATTGTGTTCATGCTGATCATTCACAGGTGTATGTCTACCGACTCCAAGCCCTGGATAGGCACCAATCTAGCTCTATGTTGAGGTTATACACCAGGTCTAGGTTTGCATCCAAACACATAAAATCAAACTCAAACTTCCAAAACAACCATTAGGACCTTAGAAGTAGTTTAGGACCAAGATCCTCTGATTCACAACTGAACATAAGCCCAAAGCTAGCCCCTTTGCACTTATCTCATAGTTTTGGTCTTCATACAAGAGGATTTATCTGCTTTGTATCAACATCCCAAGCCAACCCACAAGCATATTCTCATGGGTGTTGAATAGGGAATACCCCCCTAGGTTTTGTAGAGCCTGAAGAAGAAGAGGAGATAAAAATAGAGTCTATCTCCTATACTGTTGGCCCCTGGCCTAGAGATCCTGTTGATCACTGATGGCTACATTGTAGGGAAATCTGGGAGAAAGTATCCAGTCAGGGAAGAAAACCAACACCACCCACTAAGGGGTTACTAGAAAAGTGTAGTAGTATTCCTAAGATGATTGTGCAAGGGGCATTAAATGCACGTTCTATCTTAAAACCGGTGATTATGGTTCAACGTGATCAAAAACCACCTTGACCCCCAGATTACATTCTAAACTATGCAAGACAAATCACTCAAAGAAATCAAGGTGTTTAAAATATGTTGTAACAACTAGATTACAATGTGATTTCTCACACATACAACATCTATAATAACAAGTAAAGCAAGCAAGCACATGTGCCTGTCTCTTCTATCTTCTCAACCTATGCTTCCTCAACCACCTCGCCTTACTAACAAAGGTGGCCAATATTATGATCTTGATGAGTAGCTTCATGCTACTCCTGCTAAGATCTCTCTTTGGGAAATCATACAAACATCACCTACATACCATGGAATGCTCTAAGAAGCTTTACAAAAGGTGATAGTACCACCTGCTGTTAAGCCGAATGATGTAGCAGCTCTATTAGATTGTATGCATGCAACAAAAATGGACATTTTGTTTCAACCACATGAATTACCGTCAACCAAAGTTCAAAACCAACATTATCCTCTTATAATATTTGTCACAATAGATAAAAAGTTGATAAAGAGAGTTATGATTGACAATGGATGACTCTTAATGTTTGTGACATTGATTTGCTACACAAATCAAGATCACCACTTCTTTGATCAAACTAGATAGGCTTAGCATTCGTGGCTTTGGTAATGTTGGTAGACAATGCCTGGGTACCATAAGTAGACCGTGGATCCATGCCATGGGGGGAGTTTCATCTACCCTTCATTGATTAATAAAGTTCATTTATGAAAACAAACTCCACACCATTGAAGCTGATCCTGAACCGAATAATTGTTTACATATTGAAATACAAAAACAAGTTAATGATCATATGAGTCTAAACAACTTATGAGTTGATTCATCAATACCACTTGCCACAGATAATGTTGTACAAGACTCTAAACCATCGAATGCACTTTTTGGTGACGATTGGGATTCATTAGATTTACTCCTTTTTTTCTAGGGGAATATAAACTTAATCCTAACACATCAAAAGTTGCATCAATCTCATCCAACCAATCTTTGGAAACACCTAAAAAACCCAAAGTCTCCTTGGTAGAAAACAAAGACAATAATCTTACTTATACTACAAATTATGAGACCTACGAGGCCTCACCATCTTCTAAAGAGATGGACTCTCTTTATGGTCGTGGATTTTAAATTTTGTACAAAAATTGTGACTACGTAGGTGATGGTTGTGGTGTAAATCAACAAGGAATCAGAGTACCTTTACAAGTTGCTGGAATTAACTACACGGTCGGTATTCGATACCATTCTTTGAAGCCCACCAAAGATTATTGTCATCCTAAACTTAATGTTAATACAATATCACCAAATATGATATATCCTGAGCTGATAGACATGGATTGTTTGCTAGGAAATATCCTATTAAATCAGGTGAGTATTTCTCCTTCCTTTAGCCACACTCGATGTAGCACCTATTCTAGTTTCTCTCAAGGGTGGCCTCCTCCTAGATATAAATTTTGTTAGCATTGTGTTGTGTTCCCCCATGTTGTGTTATATGTTGTTTAGGTCTCTTTGGATGACCCTTAATATTCTTGTAAGGTCAAGGATACATCAGGACCACCTCTGTTGTAACATTCTTCTATTTGTTTCTACATTCTTCTATCTTTCCTCTCCTCTTGTTATTGTTGTGTGTTGTACCTTAGGGGCATAGTGTTGCAAATGATGTCTTAGGGGCATCCTCCTACGTGGTGTTCCTAAGGCACTTGGTTCTCCTCTCTCATTTTTATTGTTTACATTCTTTAGTGATTCTACCTAGTCGGTGGATGACAAAAACAAACAAATACTGATAAGGACCATGTGTACCTTCAACGAGTAAGAGAAAATGGACCCAGTCCATATATGAAGATGGGGTTGATATATATATCTAATGCTTGACTAGTAGAATCACTCCATGTGATATATCATGTTATCATATCTCTTGTAACAAACATTTGCAATGCACTCAATTTGCTTCTACGCACTTTGGATGGTTTTGTATCTCACCTTGTTGTTACACTCGGTTTCGAGATACCTACAGTACAACCCAATGGCTATACTTGGTTTTGAATCCACAAGTGTAGCCTTGGTTTTTGATGTGATCTAATATATGATTTATGCATAGCTTTCATGATTTGATTTGGTTACTATCTTAGAGCAAGATGTTCTAACCTTACCTCTTGTTGATTATCTTAGCAATTCATATCAATGTGTATGTGGGAACATTCGATGATCATGGCACATGTCACCTTTGGGGGCATGGGCTTTGCAAGAGCTCTTTTTCCCTTGTGTGTTTTCACTCTACCTTAATGTGCTTGATACTAGCATGTGGTATCAACCACCTTAAGGTGGGGGCATATATAATGGTATCTGTCTGATTTTCTTTTACACTGACAAAGCATGTTTGAAAGCCCTCATCATGAGGTAGGATGGCGTATCTCTCTAGATAGTGCACACCCTTTAAAAAACCAAGAAAAAAGCCCTCATCGTGAGGTGGGATTATGTATCTCTTGAACTAGTGTGTATCCTTTTATACAAAGCCCTTCTGCAGAAGGCGGGATGGTGTATCTCTTGATCTAGTGCACATCCTTTTATACAAAGTCCTCCATGGAGGTGGGGTTGGATCTTAAGTCATCCACCCTTAAGCATGTCTTTGGTAGTTGTGGTAGCGTAGCTTAATCGTCAGGAGTGTTTGGCATGTTTTAGATGGTGGGACTTAGCAAAATCTCTTTCCCATCAATTGCATTTGTCATATATAAGACATATAATGTGCCTATGGCATACTATGCGGTGCTTATGTATTCCATGTGTCTTCCTTATGTGTTTGCCATGTCTTCCCCTGAGTGTGGTCTAAAGGCATGTAGCAATGAGCTCCCTCCACATTCAAGTCTTTGTTTGGTGTGTCTTCCCCCTGGTGTGGTCTAAAGGTACGTAGCGATGAGCTCCCTCCACACTTTGGGTTTTGTTTTGCATGTTTTTGGTGGTCTAAAGGTGCATAGCGATGAGCTCCCTCTGCCCCCTAGGATTTATTTTAATTATTAAATCAATGTATTCTTCGTGTATTACATGACTACTTGTTGTGTGGTTACACAACACGCCCCATTTTGACTTGGCAAAACAGGGACCCAGCTTTTGTTTTGGCTTGTGTTGTCTGTTTCTGGCGGTTGGGTAAAAAAAAAATTAGGTCAGGTGCATCATCATCATGAAGGTCAGGATGAGGTAGGTTATCATCATGAGGTTAGTTTTTCAAAGTTCATATTTTGTTTCTATGACTTCATGGTTAGAAAGAGCTTGAAATTTCATGCAGGTTTGCCTTTTGCATCACTTGAAAATTCGTCCATATGAGGGAGTTGTGAGCGGTCAAAGTTTTGGTCAAACCTGATAATTGCTGTGTGAACATCATCATCATGATATTTGGAAAGCCCCCCGATAATATCCTGAGGTCGAAACATCCGGACGTCAAGTTTAAGTCGTAGTAGGTTCTCCCCGTCGGGCGGTCTTTTGTGTCTCCAAAGGTCATCATCATGATCTTACTTTATCACCTGATGAAAATCATGCAGTCCCGAAACATCCGGACGTCAATCTTAAGTGCTAGTGTGTTTTACCCGTCGAGTAACCTTAAAAACATTGTCAGCATCATGATATTCTCGCATTGCGAACATCATCATGATATTCCAAAATCACCCGATGTGATAATATCATGCTGATGATCATCGTCACCTTACTTAGACAAATCTGCCATCTGCATAATTCGCGCGCACGACCAAGTCTTGGTGATCAACATCATCATGATATTTCGAGACCCGACATTTCATAATATCCTCCTGACCTCCTTTTGCGTGATCATGATGATCACCTTATCTTTCGAAGCGGAGGGTGTTTTCATGTCTTAGGTCATGTTGAACATCATCATCATGATCTTCGTCTCTCCCAGCAGTTCGTAATATCCTCCTGCCGAGAAGTATAAACTTTTGCGAATATGATGATGACGATGACGTCATCATCACCTTCTCCTTCGGCAGGATTATTTTCCAAGGCATGATCCATTTCGCGTATATGATGATGACGATGACGTCATCTTCGAGGAATAACGTAAGCCCCGGATATCCTGATGACGTCCTCAGGACTTTCAGCAGGATCATATTTTTGATCGCCCAGTGCGTATATGATGATGATGATCATCATCATCTTGATCTTCCGAGGATCGCCTTGGCCGAAAAGGGTCATACTGCTTTCATGACCTGATCATCTTCCTTGGAGGGAGCCCGATATTCCATTTACCTCCTGATCTTAACGAAACATGACGATGACGTCATCCCTTTGCATTTTAGTGAAGCCTGATGATGACGATGACGTCATCATGTTTTTTCCTCAGCGGCAGGATCATTTCCAAGTCCTCCTGTTTGTCTTCATCACGATGATGATGACGATGTCTTTCTTTCCCGAATGTGCAAGAAGTGAACATCCTGATGTGATTTTCATCAGGGCATTAGGAAAGGAGGATCATCATATTTTGTGATATCCTGCGGCCACTTTGAAGATATATTAGTTGGTCATCATCATGATTTTGGCGTCGGTATAACTGTTGCCGTCGGCCTAAGGTAAAATTGTCACCCTGATCATATGAAGTCACGCCGATGCAAATATGATGATGATGCAGAGCCGGATTCTAAGGGTGGTTGGAGGGCGATTATTTCTGTGTATAATCTGAGATCATCATCATCATATTTCGAGCCCGATATACAGAAAATGGGCAAAAACATGAAGCGATAGAAATTTGAAGGCCCGACTGCCTGATTTTGGTCAACGATGGTTGACCTGATTGTTTTTATGCTGTTTATGCATTTAGTGCATATTTTCACAGGTAAGACCTGATTGCCTGTAGCTGCACATTGGGAGGTATGTTTAATAAAACGTTTTACTTCATGCTGTTTATCCACATGATGATGATGAACCTTATGTTTGTCTGTTTACTTGCAGGAAATCATCATGATGCTGCTGAAGTGAACGTTGAAATCATGATGATGCGGCTGAAGCTGAGCATTACAAAGTTGCGCATGAAGTCAACATGGACCAGACATGAGGAGGATATTGTCAAATATGCTGTTCGCCAGCTGGAGGCCGAATCAAGTTGAAGATGCTGGAATATTCTGTGCCAGCTGTACATTTGCTAACTGACGAAGCATGTGCTTTTCATCTGGGCCGTTGTTTGTTATGAGAGGATCCTGATCCTTGGATCATTGTAACCGTTTTCTGGCAGTTGCTCTATATAACATCCAGAGCTTGTCATTTTAAGAAAAAGGGGAGGAATACATTAGAATACACAGACGCATCTGGCGCAAGGAGTCAATTACTGTAGAATAAGTTAGGAGATCGGATTACTGAGACTAATGAGGATAGAATTGTTGAAATGTCAAGGTTCTTTCTTCAGATCACTGTAAATGTACCTGTTCTTGAGCATACTGAATGAATATGAAGTTCCAGATTACATCCTGATTGTAAATTTTACGTAATCTTCTGTTGATTTCTGGATATGTACTGGTGAATGCTGTGTTCAACTGGAAGCGCTTTCATTTCATTACATGTTGTTATCAACTTTCCTTTGAAGCTTTGCACTAGATCATGCGGATTTGTGGAATGTCCTGGTGAAGTATGATTTCTAGTTTTCCTTCTTTTCATTGCAAGTATGGGAGCTTGTATGTGGATTAGTGATCTAAGTCCAGTAATTTTAGGAATCTCACTCTCTAACCTTTTCCTTTTTTTTAATTTCATTAATTCATCACCATAACTGCAAATCATGATAAATAACAAGCAGAAATAGTGAAATATGCTGAAATCCCGTAGGTAACTGAAGATCCTTAGCATATTTGAGTTAAATGCATGTAGTATTGAAAATATCATGCAAAGAATCATAAATAATGGTAAAAATCATGCAAATATCAGCCTGTATGCACATTATTTGACTAAATTTACAGTGCAGAGGTAGAAATTATTGAAGACTGATGCAGAGCGAACATCCAGAGCAGGATATTTGAAGATGATGATGATGAACAGTGCAGAAACACGTAAGGCCCCTGAATGGAAAACAGCAACGCACATCAACCACTGAGTAACGTCAGTAGATTAAGACCTAATCAACGGAGACTTGGGATCATGAATTCTTTGAATTCATCGTATCTTTCAAGATGAGTAAAGGTTGTTGTGTAACTTTTATTCTATGTTTGCGAATGACCAACATCATGACCAACACTACTCTCATGTCTTCTTTGTGTATTACGTGCTTCCACTATATTCTCCATATTTTGCATGCTTCTTACTGTCTTCCTTGTGTCTTGCATGTCTTCCATGTGTTTTCTAGTGCTTACCTAAGATTGGGGGCTAGAAATAGTCCTCCAACCTTTGGGTATTCCTTAGCTCTATGTGCTTGGCGTGTTTGATGTGCTTCAACCATACTTTAATGCATTGTATGGAATCGTAAGGTCATACATATATTAAAGTGGGGGCTAAATGTTATGGAGTAAAAAGTATCCCTATGCCTTTTACCTCCTAGTTTAGCTCCTAGGTCCATGTGTTTACACTTTGCATGATTAATACTTATCTTGGAGTGATTTCCCTCGAAACCCATGTCAAATGGGACTTAGGGGTCAATTTTAAATGCTTAATCAAGACCTAAGAATGGCCTTGGGACTTGGGTACCCGTGCCAAGTCCAGGATGATTTGCCAGGACCCAAATTTAAATGTGTTGGCATAGGACCTTTAAAAAGGTTTCCCTCTATCAGCCTTTTCAATTTGAATTATGAATGTTAGCAGAAAAGCATATATGAGTGAGTTTATGTATTCATTTTACACCTAGATGGATAATGTGAACTTGTGATACTGAGGTAAGGGATTTCAGTTGGTAGTTGCATAAGACTCTACCATTTTTGTATAAGTTAAGGAATGAGCTTAGAATCAAGTTAGTTACTTCATTATCCAGTTACTCAGTTGTTGTTTTTATTTAATATTAGAAGCTCCAAACATGAATTGTTAAAATGCAATTATTGAATACAATCTGAAAAAAAGATTCTGTTTGTGATATGAAATGAATGGAACTATGTGTTAAATGGATGCGTGAGTATCTGAGTTAGATTTGATTTCCAGCTAAGTGAGTCAATCCTTTGAGTCGGCCACTCAAGGTACTGATCTTCACTTCATTTATTTTCTTATTCATTTACGCATTCTTGTTAAAGCTATTTTCTATTGTTTTATAAATGCATTGTGAGTTAAGTAGAATACTCTTGTTGATCATTACAATAGTTGTGGTTCATGAACAAATGTATAATTGATCCATCTTAATGCTCCGAAGGTTAGCATTAGCTTTCTCATCATTTTGAATGGTTTTGGATTAGTTCTGTATTTTCCTATTGTTAGCAGTTATCTACAACTTATGCTGAAGGTACTAGTAGCCACTAGATTCTATAACTATTTTTACTGTTCTTGTATTTCTAAGAATTCTAGCAAAGTAGAATAATCTGAGTAGGTCTGGAGAAGATAGTTTAATAGAATATTAGCCCCTGAAGGCACATACAGTGCAGTGCCATCATAAGCTTACGCTCCTTGGTTGATAATTTAATGTGGGAGTATAATGTCAAGTGGACTGTTCAGATAGGTTTATCCCTAAATTTTGTTAAGTCTACAATGCATTAGTTTTCCTCTACACAGAGCAAAATTGATGTAACCAAACTTCACAAGATAAATTCAACACTATTATTACAAAAGAATACCCACAAAACTTAGAACTATTTTAAAATTTCTTCTCACTCCTTTCCATCCTCTTACAACTAAAGATAAATATCAAATTTATACTGTTCATCAGTTTCTTGATGCTCCATACGAATGGACAACTTGTAAAATTCATTTGTATAGTCATGCACAGTAGATAAGTTTTGTTTCAAATTTTGAAATCTACGAAAAAGAGTTTGCACATAGTCTACAAGCAAAAATTTCTCTTTTAGCGTCTTCTCCATTTTGCTCCAAGTCTTGATTTTATCCTTTCCCTTTCTAGTTCTTTCCTTTTGCAGATGATCCCACCAAATCATTGCATGACCCTTTAACTTAGTGCATACAATCACCTTCTTTTCCTCTGTCATAGTCTTCCATTCAAAGAATTTTCCCATTTCGTTCAACCAATCTATCAACTCCTCTAGTTTGAGACTGCCTGCATACTCAGAAACTTCAATTTTAATCCCATTATTTTTTCCCTCTAATGCTCTAAGCATCCTTTCTTCAAAAGTCAGGTGCTCTAATTGTGCTTCCTCTTCATCTCCTATATGCCGATCTTCATCTCCTTGGCCTATTTCTTCATTAGAATCATCTCTTTGTGGTCTCAATCCTTGATTGACCATCATACCTACAAGTTATTGCATTTGTTTTTGTAGATTTTGTATATCCCTATGCATCTGGGCATTACCTGCTCTTCCTCTTCCTCTCCCAGCCATCTTCCTGCTCTGATACTAGATGATGTAACCAAAACTTCACAACATAAAATTCAACACTATTATTACAAAAGAATACCCACAAAACTCAGAACTATTTAAAAATTTCTTCTCACTCCCTTCCATCCTCCTACAACTAAAGATAAATATTAAATTTATATAAAAATAAAAATTACCATTTTTGGTAGATTTTCACAACTTTCTAAAATTGCCATTTTTGGTAACTTTGCATCCTTATCCATATGACTATGAAAGTTTCCAAATATTTGAAACTTACTATAAGATGACTAATCATCAACTTTCTAATCTAATTGCACGTAAATCTAGGAAAATATTTAGATTAAGCTAGGAAAATCTAAAAAAAAACATTAAAACCTCATTTTGAGGCCCTAGATGATCGAATAAAGTCCCGAAAAAGTGTCAAAAGGGTGACCTATTGAATTTACCAATTCAATGGGTTTTCTATTTAACTCTTCAAGATGCATCTGCCCACCAAATTTCAGCTCCAACGGACCTCCGGGTCAAAAGTTATGACCTCTAGAAGTTCCTGCATCAAAAATAATTTCTCCCAGACACCTCTGGACAACCCAGAAACTTTGTCAATTACAGTCTTCAAACTGGTGAATATAACTTCTACTTCACAACAATCCGGACCACAAAATTTTGGACTTAAGATCTTCAAACAGTTTTGTAAAACATATCCAAATCTCACACTCTGGTCTTCAACATAGAAGAAATGCGGAGAAAAAACTCAGACAGTATCCTGCAAGCCAAAATACTCTGTAACACACTATTTCCTCTGGAGAGTAAATTTTCTCAAAAGCACTTGGAAACTCAGCAACAAGGGCACCATACCAACATCACAACACTTCTATAAGGCATTCAAATCACTTTAACATGACAATTCAATCAGGCAACAATCAGCAATATCAGAAGACACAGTTGACACCAATGACAACCTAAGCATGTTGACATCAATGACAACACTGGTTAGCACATACTTGCAACAATCTCCCCCTTTGTCATTGATGGCAACATATGATGTGAAAAACCATCATGACAAAATTCTGCACTAATCTCATTCTCCCCCTTTCTTTCATACATCTTACTCTTTTTTTCACATGAACTCTCTCCCCCTTTGACATCAATGGCAAAGGGTGACACACCTTTTTTAAAATTTCTCCCCCTGAATATGATATTGCACATACTTGCACTTGTTCTTAACTACTCTGAATACTTCCTTCTGACTGCAACACTCTCCAGTGTCACTACCTGCTCCCCCTGAGAGGTAGCCTCCATTATTAGTCTAGAAAAGAATGACTCCTAAATCATACTAGACTGATGCACTTCCTTATGCATCTAGTTCAACAAAGGAGGGGAAATAACCCCTAACTTCTCTTGGAGATACTCAAATGTGTCCTTAGGAAGAGCTTTGGTGAATATGTTAGCAACTTGATCTTTTATAGGCACATACTCAATATCCACTTCTTTCTCTACAACCTTCTCTCTTAGAAAGTGATATCTTATAGAAATATGCTTTGTCCTTGAATGCATCATTGGGTTCTTTGAAATGTTAATGGTACTGGTGTTATCATAGAAAATAGGAATTGGATCCTCATACTCAACTTTGACATCTTTTAGAGTTTGTCTCATCCATAGCACTTGTGTGCAACATGATGTTGTTAAAATGTACTCTGCCTCTGCAGTAGATAAGGATACTGAATCCTGCTTCTTGCTTTGCCATGACACAACTCTGTCTCCAAGAAAGAACACACCACCACTTGTACTTTTCCTATCATCTACACATCTGGCCCAATCTGCATTTGTGTAGGCACTTAGGTTGAAGTCATTATTTTTAGGATACCACAAACCATGATCTGCAGTTCCCTTCAAATACCTAAATATTCTCTTTACTGCCATGACATGTGACTCTCTAGGATCTACTTGAAATCTTGTGACAAGACAGACTACATGCATGATATTTGGTCTAGTAGCAGTTAGGTATAGCAGTCCTCCAATCATTGATCTATATTTGCTCTGATCAGCCTTAGGAGATTCATCGTCTTTACTCAGCTTGCAACCAGTTGTCATGGGAGTACAAACCAGTTTAGATTCTTCCATTCCAAACTTCTTCAACAACTCCTTGACATACTTTGATTGTGAAATGAAAATACGCTTATTTGTCTGATTAATTTGCAGTCCAAGAAAGAAGTTTATCTCACCACACATTGACATCTCAAATTTTTTTTGCATCTCATCTGCAAAGTCCTTACACATACCTTCATTTCTACCAAAGATTATATCATCTACATAGACCTTAATAATTAGAATTTGATCTTTACTTACCTTGATATACAAATTACTGTCTGTAAACCCTTTACTGAATCCCTACTGTAACAAATACCTATCCAATTTGGCATACCAAGCTCTAGGAGCTTGCTTCAATCCATACAATGCCTTCTTTAATCTACATACCATGTCTGGTTTGTGTGATAACTAAAATCCATTTGGTTGCTCTATATATACTTCTTCCAACTCACCATTCAAAAAAGTAGACTTTACATCTATTTGATATACCTTGAAATCTTTGTGTGTTGCACAGGCCACAAACAACCTAATAGCTTCTAGTCTTGCCACCAAAGCAAAAGTTTCTTCATAGTCTATTCCTTCCACTTGTGAGTAGCCTTTGCATACAAGTCTAGCTTTGTTTCTTACCACTTCTCCATTCTCATTCAACTTATTCCTTAAAACCCACTTTGTTCCAATCACATTCTTATCTAAAGGCCTAGGGACAAGTTCCCAAGTCTTGTTCTTTTCAATTTACATCAGTTCTTCATTCATTGCCTTGACCCAATGTTCATCTTTACATGCTTCACAGACAGTCTTAGGTTCAACCTTTGAAATTAAGTAGAGATTTACCTATTCTTCTGCAACTCTTCTTCTTGTTAGAAATCCTTTGTTTTTGTCATCAATGATTTGATCCTCTGAGTGATTCTTTTGCACGTACTTGGGGGTTTTAGGAACTTTTTCTGGAGCTTCTTCTTCATCAATTTGAACTTCCTTGTCTTTCTCTTCCTCAACTATTTCTGTATTAGCAAACTCATATCCATCAGGCTCTAAGACTTTCTGAATATCCTCATCTACCTTTACATTTGCACTTTCAATGATCTTCCTCAACCTTTTTTGGTAACACCGATTAGGTTTGCTTTTAGTAGAGTACCCAAGAAATATGCCTTCATCACATCTAGTATCAAACTTTCCCAACTCTTCATCTCTTCTGATATAGCATTTGCTTACAAAAACTTTGAAATACCTAACAGTAGGAGTTCTTCCATATCACAACTCATAAGGTTTTTTATTCCATTTTCTTTGACTTGCACTCTATTTTGAATGTAGAAAATAGTATGAATAGCTTCTTTCCAATATACTTCCGGAAGGTCATCTTCTTTGATCATTGTTCTAGCAACTTCTTGAACTATTCTATTCTTCCTTTCAACTACTCCATTTTGCTGAGGAGTTCTGGGGGCAAACAATTGTCTCTTTATCCCATGTTCTTCACAAAAAACATTGAATTCATTTGAAGTAAACTCACCACCTTTGTCAGACCTCAGACACTTGATCATTAAATCCATTTCATTTTCAACCATTGCTTTAAATGCCTTGAACTTGTCTAGGGATTTTAATTTTTCTTTAAGAAAAGTAACCCAAGTCATTCTTGAATAATCATCAATAAGTAGACTTCTTATTCTTGAAATACCTATCACCATGTAGACTTCTTATTCTTGTAGGACCACATAAGTATGTATGCACCAACTCCAACATGCCGGTAGAAGTTTGTTCTTTTCTCTTGAAACTTGTCTTTGTTTGCTTCCCAAATTGACATTCTTTGCAAATGGCATTAGCAGGCTTCACAATCTTAGGCAGGTCTCTTACAACTTGAACTGAGCTTATCCTCACCAGATTATCAAAGTTAATATGACACATTCTCCTATGCCATAACCAACTTTCATTTGTTTGAGCCAACAAACAACAATTGTCAATACCTTTCAAATGATAAACATTACCATGAGTCTTCTTACCAGTAGTAATTATTGTTTTAGAGATTTTCCTTATCTCACATCCATTATCCTTAAACATCAAATTGTATCCTTTGTTACACATCTATCCAACACTTAGAAGATTATACTTTAATCCTTTGACATAAAGAACATCATCTATATTATGCTTGCCATCAAAAGTAATTGACCCTTTTCCACAAATCTTACCAGCATCATCATCACCAAATCTAACTAGTCCTCCATCATACTTTTCCAATTTAACAAACTTACTCTTATCTCCTATCATGTGATTTAAACATCCATTATCAATGAACCATTCATCCTTTTCCTTTCTAGCATGAAATGCAGACATCTCTTTCTCTTTTTTTGAACTTCCTTCCTTCACACAGCTTGCAAGGTTAGCAAAAACAAGTTCTTCTTTTATAGCAATAAACAAGCATTCACTAGCATTACCATCTTCAAAATTAGATTCATCATCAATTACACCTTCATCATCTTTAACATAGTAACTTTTCCTTATCATATTACCTCTACCTTCTCTATTCTTGATCTTCAAAGTTCTATCAAGACATCTTGAAGCATAATAGCCAATCTTACCACAACTGAAACATTTGAAAGGTAACTTACCTCTGAACTTTCCAGTTCCCTTTTTCATCATGTTTACAAAGTTTGCCTCAATTTCATTAAAGTCTTCCTCATCTGATTCCACAACATACTTATCTAATCTAGCTACCTTTTCTGATTAAGATTTAAAAGCAGTCTCAACTTTCACAGGACCATCAGTAGTACTAAATTCTCTCATCTCAAAAGTAGACAGTTTACCAAACAATTGATCTTTTGAAAGCTTGCCTGTATCTAGCAATTCTTCAATGGTAGATACTTAATGACTATAAGATTTGGGAAGTGTTTTGAGTATCTTATTCACAAATTCTTCATTAGTCAGAGTTCCACAAGACCTTTGATTCCATTGACAACTTCATCAACCTTCTACATATAGCTTGTTATGTTCTCATCTTTAGACATCCGCATAGTTTCATATCTTGACTTCAAGTTCTGCATCTTGGATTTCCTAATAGATTTATCACCTTCATAGATACTCTTCAATTTTTCCCAGATCTCATGAGTAGTTTCCAAATCCAAAACTTTCACCATTTCAGTGTTAGATAGAGCATTTAGTAAGGCATTTCTAGCTTTGCCATTTGTCTCATAATCCATTATCTCACTTGCAGTCTCAGGATCATCTTTACGTATAGTGTATTAATTTTCAACCATTTTCCATACATGATAACCAAGAGAAATAAGATAAATTTACATTTGTACCTTCCAAAAGGCATAATCAATTCCATCAAACTGATGAATGTCTTTCTTGTGTGCCATCCCAGATCTACCTTAAGCTGTTAGGATTTCTTCCAAGGAACCCTCACTTTGATACCAATTGTTGAATGCACAAGACAACTAAGAGGGGGGGTGAATTAGTTTTATCAAAAACTTTAAGCCTTCACAAACATAATCACATCCACATCAATTCACATAAACCTTAATTCTGTTATGATGATCAAACATGAAAAGCAGAATAAAAAACTTAATTACATCAACACCATGCACAAGAGAACACCAGATTTACATGGAAAACCCTAAAAGGAAAAAACCATGGTGAGGATTAGCTCACAATATATAGTAGTATCAATACAAAATTACAAAGAGGCTCATTACCAAAGGGGCTCACTGCCCAAAGAGGTGGTTCACTGTCAAAAGGGCTCACTGCCATGAACTGATATGATATCATCTACCACATGCCCGAGTTCAGTTCTAATGAAGCACAATATATATCACCTTTACTATCTCACAACACAAACATCTTCATCTTCACATCTTCGCATTCACCTTCTCAAACACATGAATCCTTTTTACTTATTTATAGCAATCATCAACCTTGGAACATACATCAAGGTCGACAATACATTCTACAACCTTTGGAATAGTCTTCAAGGTTGACAAACATACACAATTCAAATTAGGTTTGGACCTAAACATTCTTGTGAAGCAAGGAAATGAAGGTAGAACATTTTATAGCTTAGTTCAGACCTAAATATGTCTTCACATGCTTCAACACGCTTCCACAATCCACGAAGCACATCCGCAAAGAGTGTAAACAACTAGGTCAACCAAAACTAGTGTTAACACTAGGATCTTTTAGGAACATGCTTCCAATAACTTGAAAACCAAGCACAAGCCTTCAACATGATCTGGAGACATCCAAAAAAAACTTAAAATCACCAAGGAGCCAACAAATCTAGCTACAACAAGTTTTACTTGAAGACAATAAATCTCACTTGAAGACAACTTACAATCAACACTACTAAGCTCTTCTACTCAATAACTTGCTTTTCGGAGCCCCAAATCACAAATCCTTTGGAATGAAGATAGGTAAGGACCTTATAAACATATGTCCAGAACCACATCACCTGAAACCACTCTATGAAGAAATACGGAGCAAAATACTTTCTCCTAGACACCTCTGCACAACCTAGGAACTCTATCAATTATAGTCTTCAAACTTGTGAACATAAGTTTTACTTCACAACGATCCAGACCACCAAATTCAAGATTTAGCATCTTCAAACACTTCTCTAAAACATATCCAAATCTCACACTCCGTTCGTTCTTCAACACAGAAGAAATGAGGAGAAAAAACTCAGACAGTATCCTGCATGCCAGAATACTCTGCAAGACACTATTTCCTCTGGAGAGCAAATTTTCTCAAAAGCACTTGGAAACTCAGCAACAAGGGCACCATACCAACATAATCAGTACTTCTATAAGGCATTCAAATCAATTTAACATGACAACTCAATTAGGCAACAATCAGCAATATCAGAAGACACAATTGACACCAATGATAACCTAAGCATGTTGACATCAATAACAACACCAGTTAGCACATACTTGTAACATGCTTTCCATTAGGCTTCTAGATCTTGGGTGGCTATCTCCATAGCCAAATCTTACATGGTATAAAATCTTGTAGATTGCCTTTAGTTAGTCTATTGAGAGATCTTGAGTGCAAATTATGGTGGATCTTGAAAAAATTGAGTATGCTCTTCTCTTGCATCACATGATGACCTGGAGAATCAGAAAAATTTGAGAGAGATACCGGATTTGGGAGGGCTTCCTTCTTGTGGATTTATATTGTAGGTTCATTTTGGAGCATGCTAGTGCAAATTTGAGGTCATCATTGCATCTAGAGCAATTGAGATAGTCGAAATCGCCTTTTGTTTCGTTCAAATGGGACATTAGAGGCCAAATCTATGAGGGTTTGAAGTTGGGAGGTGCATGCAAGATCCAATAGGTACTTGATCCTTCATAGAATTTTGGGTCAAATCTGACCCTACCATTGCATTCAGGAGGCCCAAAAACCCCAAGATCGACTGACAAATTGTTGAAATAAGAAGTTGTTTTCAAAGGCAAATTTTTTTTGCCCCTTTAGCCATACGAATAATATTTTGTAGAATATTCTCTCTGCAGAGAATACTCCCTACCTATGCAAGCAGGCATCAACGGTGGTATGGATTTATTTTCTGTTAATTTTTTAGAATTTAAAAAAATGCAGCAATCTGTATAGTTTAAAAAATTTATTTGAAAAATTAAAAAAAAGCAAAAAAAAATTATTAAGGCTGCAGGCCTGCACGAGTATTGTGTAGACCCATCGGGCTATACTTGCAAGTACTGCGGTACCTGAAGCCTATAGGTAGCAGGCCCGTAGCCCTTGTAGGACAACTGCATAGGGGCCTAGCCCCCGCGACTTGTGAAGGGTCCATAGACCCCTTTTTTGTGGGTGTGGGGTGTGGCTTGTGTGGCCCACTAGCCCCTTAATTAAAGGCTTCAACCTTCATTGAAACTTAAAAAAAAAATATCTGCAACAATTTACTATCTACTAGGGTATAAGCCATTTAGCCATTTTTATTATTTTTAATTTTACAAAACATAAGATTCACCGATCCATACGTGCAGTGCTAGGGCCATTTGGCCACTATATCTTTTTAAATATTTTTGATCAAACAGTGTCAGATCCGCCGATTTTGGTGGTTTGACAAGTTTAGCAGAATATTTGGCAGAGGTTCTAGATCTGGAGAAGGACTAGATTTAGCTGGTGAATTTCCAGTTTGGCAATGACTAATTTATCTAATGGTAACTATCTTTGGCGGACCTCCAGATTTGGCAAAAGTTCTGCCAAATTTGGCAACAATTTTTTTTTGCATTTTCTCCTTCTATTCCAATGGAGTTTTTGATTTGGTAGTTGATTTTCAAATGCCTGTAACTTGGTCATATCTGCTCTAATTTTGGTGCATTTTTTTAAATTTGGGGTAGAATTTTGTAGGCTTCATAGTGGTGTAGATGGATTTTGATTTTGGTGTCTAAATTTTCTAGAAATTATAGATTTTCATCATTGTTGATGAGCATTCCTCAATTTCAGACCTTCCAGGGCTCCGTTTGGTGTCATACAATAACAATTTCTGGCGATTGTTTTTGAAAGTGCATGATTTTTCAAGTACTTTTCAGATCTGCAATCAGTTTGATCTAGTTTTCCTTATAAGTTGTACTTTCAGTTATAGCCTAATTTTGGCATTTGCATGTACCAAAATCAAAAGACCACTTAGCTATTTTGGCTTGTGGCAACTGTGAGTGCACCAATTATAAAGTGCCATAGTCATATTTTTCTAGGGATTCTCATGATTAAGTAAATTTTGAGGTGTAATCTTATGCTTTTGTTGGATTTAGTCTCTTGATTGGTCTATTGTGTGACTAAATTTGAGGAGTTAATCATGGATATTAAAAGGAATCCTACTATTATAAGATTGGTTAGACGAAACTATAAGTCTTGGAAAGATGGAATCTTGACGCATTTTAGGTGGCTTTATATTTTGCCCCATCTATATGGACTTGTTCCTCAACCTGCATCCTATTGGCAGAAACTTGTGTGGGATTTTAAGATTGAACACATCCTAGGAGTGATTGGTTGTAGTGTTGATATTGACACCCAAATGGACACTGCTAATATTGAGTGTCCACATGACCTTTGGATCAAAATTTAGGAGATGTATGGAGATCCAGTTGATCCTCCATTCCTAGAAGATCCTGCCTTGGATTATCTTCTTCCACTTGATGTTTTTCAACCATATGATCTTAAAACAACTGCAGTGCTTAAAGAATGGGAAGAACTTGAATGTCATGATGACATAGAGAATTCTACATATGCCCTTTCTCCTACAGAGACTTCTATTGAGACTTTGGCTTCTATGACTCCAAATCAAGATTTAGAGGGTTCTTCTTCTTTATCTATGAGTCAACATCTTGAGGCCGAGGACTCTTGTATTCCAACATTGGAAAACACCTCTAATGTTCACACTCATACATCTTGTGTGGACACATCATTGACCGATGATCAATGTAGTCAGATGACATGCATTGAGATCTCATCTCCATCACTTGTTACATCTACAGAGTTTAGTGTTGCTACATCAATGGTTTCTAGTGATTTAGTGTAACACGACATTCATAGTCTTCCAAATTCAGCTACTTAGGATGAGTACTTGACAGACATTGTAAGTTTGTTTTGTGAGTCCTATCTTGTACTTGGAGGACACCATTGAGGACAATCATCTTCTCTTTGAAAGAGTTGATTCATCTACTCTGGATGTGATGAGGGAACCTTCATACCTTCTTGTTCTTTCTTCTCCTCTTCACTTGTCACAATTTGGCATTAAGTTGGAGTACCTTGAGCGACATTCGAAGGCTTCTTTGTCTTTAGATCATGTTCTAAATCAGTTTCCATTAGATCCTAGATTGTCACATTCTTCATTTTGGCATGAGACTCCTGATTGGATTATGGCTTCTTTCGGCATCGACATGGCAACACCTGAGCAGAGTTCAGAGACTTCATACATTTTGAGTTTTTTCCTTCATATTCCTTTTAGGAATGGGAATACTTCTTGCATATTGTTGTTCCTTGCACACACACCCCATTTTCAAAATGGAGACCCCCTTTCTTTTGTTTCACTTTTTGTTTAGTTTGGTCTTAGCTAGTTGCTTGAGAGAAATGATATTGTGATGTCCTGATTGCAAGGTTAAGTTGTGCGTATTTTGGATTTGATTGCATAAACTTGGTATGATGGCCTCTTTTGGTACCTTTGAAATGGAGTCTTGATTAAGTTACATAAGTTGAGTTGAGATTTTAAGTCCCTAAAGGTGGTTTGCACTAAAAATGCAGTTCACTACAGTTGTGCTGATATCCTACACCACTGGATATTAGCACTAAGTTCTTTGTATGTAGGATTGCACTAAATTTCCTTAGTACCAAACTTGCGTGTAAATCACACTTCACTGGATATATCTGGTCCTAGCCTAAATCCCCACCAGTCCTATGTCAATAAAAAAACATGCCAACACCTTTGCGCTAAAAATGCATTTGACTAGGTTTGTGTGGTAAACTTGTTCTATCAGACATATCCAATCCTTGACAAAACTTTCACGAATCCTGTCATACCAAGAAGCCCTGTTGAGTTCTCGACACTCTATCACCATACCTCACCATTAATGGTTATTTGCTAGGAATATAAATTGTTTGAAGTCCTTTATCTTTTTCATCCTGCATTTGAAAACCCCATAAGCTCTGCAACTAAACTAAGGCGATTAAGTGCGTGTGCAACTTGAAGAAATTGATCTCGAGGTGCATTCGATGAACAATAAATTCCATCATCTCGAGCTCTGCATTTACAAGTTGGTGACTTCAACTTAGTTTTTCTATTGAATATGCTAGGGTTTAGGGTTTAATATCGTCTCCCGATTGAGCTTGCATGATGTTGCCTGTTTGGTTTTGTATAAGTGTTCATTGAAAATCTTTTGAAATGGTCAATTTTGCATTAAGATTAGGGCTTGTCTGAGTGATGAATATATGTGTGTGTATATGTTTACATGGGTTTAAATCTTTAAGTGTTATAATGTTTCATTAAAATATGCTTTGATAATTCCTTAAATACTTACAGACAACACCCTTAGCTTTGTTGTGCTTGAAATGCTTTAAAACTCCATCCATTGTATGCTATTAAAACCCTATCCCTTGCTAGACAAGAAATTTAGAATGATTTACTTTAGTGCAGAAAATGCCTTACGTTGGATATGTTTGGCGAAGGATAAAGCTCTGTTGATCATGTCATCCTTCAAACCTCCACAAAATCTAGACACTAGACATCCATATAATGCTAGCGCTAAAAACCACTATCACTTGATTAGCGCAAAACTTTGAGATCACCGAACATATCCCTTGAGACCCAAAAACCCTGCAGATCTGGTCAAACCACAAAGCTTCACTAACCTAGATAATAGACAATCATATAGACTTGGCGTTAAATTCCAATATCACCTGACTTGTGCTAAAAATCACCCTCACTAGATATATCCGATGATCAGTAAAATCTCTGCCATTCATGTGAACATCAAAAGTCCTGCTAAGACTAACTTAGAAGAACTTGAGAGGGATAGCACTAAAATCACCCTTCACCGGACATGTCAGGTGAAGCCTAGAATTCTCGCTATCTGGTGTGAGGTGAAATCTAAGCCGAAGGTATAAAAAAAATGCTTAGCACTGACATTGGATATTACTAGAGTTTGCGTTAGAATTATTCTCTGTTGGACATATCTGGTCCTCGATAAAATCTATGCAAATCATGTTAAGTCCAAAATCTCCACTATGTCCAGTAATAGCCAAAAGACCTGCCACAATGGGTAAAGGCCCAAGCCTCTGCTGACCCTACTAGAGCCTAAGATACAGTGTCATGATGCTTCTTTAAGGAAACTAAAGGTATTTAATGGGTGAATTTGAATAAATGACATGGTATCTATTATTATTTACATGTTTTTGATGTCATGCATTGATTAAGCAATAAAATTAAGCATTTATTGAATATATCCAGTGAGGCCTTAAAATCTTGTTGCTTTGTTTTTCTTTGCTTATGGCTTATGATTTCATATGATAAATGCTGAAGGATGGAATACAATGAAATCTTGTGTTTTCCTGATTTGATTTTAATATATTCAAGATGATAGATTTTCAAGGAGGTTTATTTAAGTGTTTCCTCTGGTCTAGGTTCCTGACTTAGGATGCAAACTAAAAGGCATGAAGTGGTTTAAAACCTAAGTCTAGACCATTAGGGCAACAAAACTACAAGAGTTATTCATTAGGTTTGTCCTGCATATTAAATGTCTTCCCGAGCCATCAATATGAAGTACGAGTTCAAAGGAATCCCCCCAGTAACAAAGATCACTTCAACATGGAGAAACATTAGAGGCACAGACCTTAGACACATTGACATTGAAGATTTCATGCTAAGAGTCTTAGGTCCCAATCCCACACATAAAACCAGGAAGATTAGAGATAATGGGATTGCTCAAGCAGCTACATTCCCTACCTTAGTACAATTCCTTGAACTCATTGTGGCATGTGTTAATAGCTATGATCAGGTGACTAGAACCATATAGACATAATGAGGTCAAATATTAGCAGATCTCAATGCCTTAGCATTGGCAGAAACTTTTGACATTCCTCCATTCCTTGTCCTCACCATGATAGATAAAGAAAAGGATGAAAAGATGTATAAAAAATGATCCAGAGGCCTGCAGGAGGAAAATAAATGAGGCCTGGGTGAAGAATAAGAGGTCAGCTATGTCAAAAGTTCCTCAAGTTTTATACAGGAGTGATTTTAAAGAGGAGATAGGAGACCTAGTGACCCTCTTGAGTAGGATCATGGGGCTACCTTCAGCCTCTACATTTGAAGGATGGATGTTCCCATACATAGAGGAGATATTACATGGGGACAAGAAAATACATTGGGCCCAAATACTAAGCAACAATATTCATGAGGCATTTATTTCTCTCCAAACTAATGAGACTTTTAGGTGGACCTCTTATGTGGTAGATGCCTTGGCTAGAACTATTGAATACCCTGGCCTGTCAAGAATTGGAGGGGTTGGAAATGGAGAAGACCAATACAAAGTGTATGAGTGTTACACTCAATTGGAAATCTCACAATCCCTAGTCCACTACAAGAGGGTTAATGATGCCTTTACCATGCACATTACCCAGATACTCCAGAATGATATGGCTAGGAGATTATCTCCTAAGACAGCTAATGTTGTACAAATATATGGGAGATGGTACATTCAATTTCAAAAGTTTACATATCTAAGGGTCCAAGGCTTCACTGAGACACCCTACAAACTTCCTCAGTATCCAATAGATAAAGTGGTGCTTCTAGAGCTTACCAGACAACTCCTCCCTTATGCAAAAAAGTTGAAGCATCTGCATAGAGCTTCTATCAAGTTCCCTATACTTTTAGGATGGGAAACTATTCTTGTATCACTATGGGAGTAGAGAACACTCAGATATAGAGCTACAACTATAGAACTTGTAATTTTATCACAAAAGGACTCATTTTGATCCCTTTGGAGTCATGGAAAGACATGCGAACAAAAAGATGTTTCATAGGGAACACCTTGAAAACTTCTGGGCTAATTGTTTGGATGATTATGAAGTCTTGAGGAGATGGTATTCCAGACTATCTCTAGATTTAATTAAAAGGGTCAAAATCATAAAGGTCTCAGACCAAGTGACAAAAGATAACAATGTGATCCAAAGAGGACCTTGGGAGGCTCTATTCAATTAGCCAATCCCATTCCCCAACTAGGTAGATTCAGAGGAAAGTTCTTTAGATGCAACAATGAAGAACCCTATTAAATTCAGTAAAGGTTGGGTAAGAGCACAAATTGCAACTCTCACTCAGGCAAGAGTAGCTCTTACTTATACAGAGCAAGAACAAGATAGAACTAGTAGTGATGAGGAAGATCAACCCATAGAAATAGAAGATGATACAAGGCAAGAAACTGCTCAAGGAGATACACCAAAAGAAGATAGTGAAGAAAAAATTCCTCTGACTGATAAGGGAAAGGCAAAGAAGGGCCCTCCAAAGCAGCAAAAGAAAGACAATCCTACAACACCTAGGATAAGGAGCACAAAAAGGAAAGATATGCCTAGTGGGAATGGTGAAACATCTAAGTCTAAGAAGACCAAGACAACCTATTGTGGTTGCATCTCCCTCTACTACCTCCCAACCAAGTACTGATGCAATTTCTCCATCTTTTGTTGCAGTTAGTGCCTCATTGCCTATTTCTTCAACCTCTACTATAGTCATGTCTTCTGTAGCAGCTAGTGTAAGTACATCCATCTCTCTTCCTGTGCCTATCACCTCCTCATCCATTCCTTCTATTTCATCCTCACCATCTATTTATTCTATTCCCAAATCCTCCATTGCTCCATCCACTTTTCTTTCCATTGCATCCATGAGTCTTCCTATTCTAGCTTCCACTTCACTATCCATTTCCTTCGCGTCGTCATCCTTACCTCCCATATCAACCATCCTTTTACTACCACCTTTCACCTTGCCATCCTTAAGTCTCTCCACCCCACTTGCTATTTCCTATGTACTTTCATCTCCTCCTTCCTCTCCTTTCACATGTTTTGCCACATTTACAAACTTGTCTAGATTATATTTGCCCCTAGATGCTATTTATTCCTTGGTTGCAATAAATAATTCTTTGGTTATACCTTCCAATGATTCAACACAAGTGTCTCTGCCAGCACCCCTTCCAATTCCTTCATTACCAGGCATAGAAAAGGTATGTGTTGAACTAGATTCACAGTCAGAGGTAGTCATCAAGGATGTAACACATGAGCCTTTGACAAATCCTAGTACAATTGAGGTAGTGGATGTAGAGGCCAACCCATCTAAGGAGGTAGCCACTGACTTAGTTCTGAACATTGCTCAAAAAGTTGTGTCAAAAAATCTGCAATATATAGAGCAATCAGAGTCTCCTTCAAAGGACATTGGAGTAGAAGAGAAGGATGCACAAAATGATAAAGGGGCTGATCAAGGCCCATAAATAGAAAATATTCATATTTATGATTCTTTAAATAAAGAGGATAGTCACATTGACCCTCCAGAACATTCTTCTACAACTCCTGATTGGTTACAACAAAGGTTAAATAATCAACCTCCAAGGGTAGAAGTTATGTCTCTAGACTTGGACAGTTTCTTGGCGAGGTTGGAGAAACCAAAGAAGAAGAAAAAGGCCAAAGTCCAGTCTAGGATCTATAAGGATGTTACAGGATCTGTATTATAGAGGTAGTAGTCCCTCTAGAGTAGGCCGATAGGGAAGATGTATGACCATAAGACTACACTATTACAACCATCAATTTAGGGCCAACTTCCAAAGTGCAGGAGATTGAGGAGTTCAAAGGCTCTGTATCTAATATCCTAGATAGATTAAATAAAGATGAGCTGATCAAACAGCAACTTAGATAGCAAAATGAGGAAGTAAGAGCTTGTATAAATTATTTGATACAACCTATGTCCTCCGATGGTGAGCCAGAGACTGCACCTTCCCTTCTTTCTAAAGAGAAGCTAGAGAATTTTGATAGCATTAAGACCATTGCAGTTGCTACAGAAGAATGGTTCCAAAAAGTATATACAGAGGAATGTGAGATAATAGATGTAGCATCAGAACTACATAAGGATTTATGTCTTTTGAAGTATGAATGGGATGAAGTGGTTAGTGATTGTATGAATTATGATGATTATTACATGCTCACATTCACCCCCAAGTTTTTGCTATGATTAATCTTCCAGATGAGGTTTTGTTGGCAGAAAATATTTTGACTCAGGATAGATTGGACAAACCAGAACAATAGCTAGAGTTGATAGGATTGAGAAGAGAAGTCTTTGACAGGGTTAGGAATTCATCTGAACCAACTAGATCTCAAATTTTGGATGTAATTTATCAACTGAATGATGTACTGCAGGTCTGCACTAACATGGATCTAGATGATACAACTCTAGTGGATGCGCATGAGTGTAAAGATAAACTACATCATATCATTCATGGGGATTCACCCCTTAACATGATTGGGAAATTGGAAAGAGTAAGTGATCTCATAGATGAATTCAGAGAATTAAAAAGAAATAAGAGGTCCAGAGAAGAAGTGTATTGAAAACTTTCACAGGAGGTTGATAGGATAAAATTTAGAATTAATTATGTTAAAGATCCTCAGCCGACAGATATTAACCCAGCCTTAGAAGCCTACATAGCCTACAACAATAGGGAAGTAGAGAAGAACAAAGTCAACTTGGATGATGATTAGCAATGAAATATTCTAGCTGATATGTGAAATCATGTCATTCCACATCAGCTCCAATTTCCAAGGGTCAAATGACTTCATTTTGACTTTCTTTTGTCTTGCAAATTGGCTCTTTGTCATGTACAACCAAATGGGTATCCATTTTGTCTAGATTCAATGTATTTGTAAGTTGTATTTTTTCTTTTTCTGTCAAGACAAAAGTAATTCCGAAAATGTAACAAATTGTTGTACCATATTTAATGCAATGTTCCTCATTGTAACTAAGACTTGATATTGAATTGTTGAGACTCTACCAAATTTTGATTAATAGAAAGCAAGTTTGCAGGTTGTTGGGAATTTGCATTCTTGTGTTATCTCTTTTAGATTTCATGGTTCATATCAATCTAAAGTAAATTAGATGTGTTTTTGCAATAATGGGTAAATGTTAAGATATTTGATGAATGCTTTAGTCCATACTATTAGTGCTTGTTGATTGTAAGTTGGTGGGTACAGTTAGCATGGGCCTTGTTATTGAACTTAGTTTGATCGCATTTCATTAGTTAAGCTACGCCACCATATGTGTGTTTGATGAATGAATGTAATTTGAAAATCATTAAGATCCTTTGAAGGTTGCATCATTTCCTGCAATATTGTGGTTTCTTAACTTGGTCAAGTAGGGAATGGTTTACTAAAAGTATTTGTCTATCTGCAACATTTTATCTAGATTATGATTGCCACTTAGGCTTTTATATCTCCTCTTTAACCCTTTACCTTTTGCACTTTCTTTAATCCATTTGTTAGAACTAGGTTTCAAAGCAACACTCATATTGACAATTTGTTGAAAATATCATAGGGTCACTTGCATACTTTGTTGTAATAGTTTTATAAACCCTATCAATGCATGTAAGTCCCCTTGTTGGAACATCTGATACATTCCATTGAAGTCATTCCTACAACCTAAGACCTACCTGTACAAACCTTGGGGAAGCCTTTTCTAGGATAAGATTCCTTTCAAGAGAGGTGAGATACCTTTGTGTCTTACCTATGTTGCTGTGTGCTAAAAACACCATCAACATAATTGGCACTAGAAGGAGGGCCGACAAGATTAAACCTCATATAAACCCTTTTGTTCTAGGAAAGTAAGGCTAGGGACTAGACAGAGGCATACTAGATCCAGTTCAGCTGGAGAAGATCCGTTGTTTTTAACCCAGTTTAGGAGAACAAGAAGAGACAAAGGGATACCCAAAACCCCTAGGGCAAGGTCCATACCAAGAAATCCATCTATAGTTCAAGTTAACTTTCTCAATATGGATTCCTTTGCTACTAATAACCCTTCTTTGTTGAATTTTCCCAACTACCACGACTTGCCCAAAAAATCCTGACAAATGTTCTACTAAGTTTCGTCCTAATGATCCTGAGAGGATTGTTGATGAGCACATGAATATTTTTGAAAGTAATATGTACATGCAACAAATGCAGTTTGAGGATGTGGTCTGCATGTTGTTCCCCTACTCACTACAAGATGAATCATACTATTGGTTCACCAACCTCCCCTCATCTTTGATTGATTCATGGCAGGTCCTAAAGAATGCATTCTTAAACCACTTCCAAACACCCACCACCCCTATTGATCTTTACAGGTCTTTTGTTCATTCAACAACAGATTTCATAAGGCTTACTGTCATCTTCAGGCACCTTTTGACATTGCTCAAGCAACTGCTTTTCCTATTTACTATGCAGCCCTAGACAAACTGACATCCATGTTTGTCAAAAGAGCCAATCCTACTCCTACCACTTTGGCGGGAGCATATGTTGAAGCTTTTACAATCAATTCGTAGCTAGGACAGGCTTGTTGGCAACTTGGCAAACATCATAAAGAGAGAGACATTGCTGATATGATGAAAAGTGTTGGTGCATGATGTTTGAAGATGTTGTCATTGATAGAAGCAAACAAAGGAACAAGTTTGGAATAGTGTTTTTAGTTCGAAGAAAAAGACTTAGCCATTTTGGCTAAGGTTGGCAGTATACTGAAGCAGTAACAGGAAGACAATGTTTGAGCTATTATTGGTCTATAGTAGAAGATCATATTATGCAGTTCAAGTATGTTGTTCATAGTTCTTAAATGATCATTTGTCCAAGATTTTAGTTCTTGATGAGTACCGAAATCCTATCTTCAAAAAGTCTAAGTTTGACAGTGAAGAAAACAAAGGAAATTAGAACAGAACACTCAATTGAATTAGTCCACATTCCTCCACTGTTGCATATCATGTTATGTGGTTTTGAGGTGTTGTAAACACATGTATGAAGTATCTAAATCTAGAGTTGCAAGTTCTGAGTTCCATTGGAAAGATAGTTATGGGTGCCTAAGTAACGCTACTTGGTCTGACAGAACTTGATTGTGACAGAGCATGTGTTCTTGTGGTCCGCATTCTACCGTAAAAGAATATTTTTCTATGTAGTTCTAGAGATATGATCTATGATATGTGAAGAGTCTCTAATATGGATTTGATAAAGTCTTGTGGTGTGCAGTGGAAGATGTAGTCTGACAGTTGAACTGAACCAGTGACAGTCTGTAGTTAAGACCTACATGATAGTATGATGTATGTGGTAAGTTTTGTTGTTTGGAATATTATCCTAAGTGATTATATGGATAGATTTGACATATGTGAAGATGATTCAAGTGTTATTTTGATCCTCTATGTATTTTGGTAAATTATTTTGGTTGAGAAGTTATGACTACATGCTACACCTTATTAGGCCAACCTAATAAGATGATTTTAATTGTTGCAGATATATATGAGATTGAATTTGGTGTTTGGTATAGCAAATGCGTGAATGTGAATTTGAAGTGCAGTGCAGGCAACAAGAGTAGAAGAAGAGAGATCTTCCTTAATGTAAAAGCAGAGTAGTGAAACAGAGTAGTCAAGATGAAGAGTTTTGAGACAGTGTTTTGAGCTTCATGGGAACTATAACCATGCATGTGTAGATGCAATCTGAGCAGTTCAACCTGGCAGTGAGACATTCCTCCTTCTTTCTTTCTCTAGGTAGTGAGCCTATTTTAGCAGTGAGCCATTCTTGCGGTGAGCATTTCTTTGGGCAGTGAGCCATTCTTGCGGTGAGCATTTCTTTAGGCAGTGAGCCCTAAGATAGTGAGACTTCTTGTAATCTAGTATTGTTATTACATAATATATTGTGAGCTAACACTCACCGTGGTTTTTCCCAGTTTTGGGTTTTCCACTTAAAAATATTGGTGTTCATGTGTGATGGATTGTGGTTGTTTCTTCTATGTTTAATTTGCTTTGTTATTGAATGTGGTAAATGGATTACTAGTTTAATAGGCAGGAGGTTTAATAGAGTACTGATTCACTCCCCTCTCAGTACTTTGGGTATTCAACAATTGGTATCATAGCCTGGTTCCTTGGAAGAAGCTTAATAGCTTGAGGAAGATCTTGGAAATTGAACACATGGTTGGTAAAAGGTTTGCTACTCCTAAAGAAATTGATCCAACTGAAAGTATAGAAGAACAATGCATTGAAGATCAACTCAGAGTGGCTCTTGAAGATCTTGAAAAGACTGAAATAGAAAGTAGGGATCTAAAAGATAATGTCAAGGAAGAAGATGAGTGTATTATAAAACTGAGGGACCAAGTCAAGAGATTCAAAGAAAAACATAAGGAGGTCAGTGAACAACTAAATGATCTAAAAGTGAAAGTTGTAGAAAGAGCAAAAGTAGAAGAAGATCTAAATCAAATGGTGAAAGGTAAATAAGAAGAATGTGCTAAGCTTGAAAAGGAAGTGGGGAACCTAAAGTTTGATTTAGAGAAAACAAAGAGTTATGAAGAAAAATTCAAGATAAGCTTTGCAAAACTTGATGAAATCCTTGATAGTCAGAAGAATCTTGATGACAAAGAAGGCTTGGAATTTGAGAAAGGTGAAAGTTCTAAAGTTGGTCAAGAAAATAAGATTGAGACCAATAAAGACAAAGGCAAACATATCTAGAATCACAGGAATAGACCTAGAAGACCACCGATCAGGCAACCAAATACTCAAAGGTACCCTTCCTTCAATGGTTATTGTAATACTTGCAATAAGTTTGGTCATAAGGCTACTCAATGTAGATGCAGAGTGAATCAAAATGTTCCATCATTCTCTAGTCAGTGTTTCACTTGCAATAAAGTAGGTCACAAAGCTAATGAATGCAAAAGTCAGATAAGGAATAATTACAACAATGGAAGGAATGCTCAAAATTTCAAAGGTAATTGCTTTATGTCAAAGAGGTTTGGTCATAAAGCTAGTGAATGTAGAAGTCAGATAAGGATCAACTATAGTAATGGAAGGAATGCTTAATCTTTCAATGTGAATTATTTTACATGCAATAGATTTGGACACAAGGCTAACCAATGTAGATCAAGGATGAATGAAAGGAACAATGGACAAAGAAATGTTGTATGCTTTAATTGCAATAGGCCTGGACATATTGCAAAGTTCTGCAGAAGCAAGAATGTAAAGAAGGAGAATCAGGTAAAGGTGAAAAAACTGGTAGAAAAGGCAGATTTGATAGAGATCAAGAAGGAGATGAACAAGATTTGGGTTAAGAAGGAAGCACAGGGAGTCAAGGTTGGGTCCGCACCAGCCTCTAGAGCAGATACTTCCTCTGGGAAGTGAATTGGGATCTCTGGCTTAGGGGGAGCTTTAGTGAAAATTCTTAATCCCCCAGCCAGAAGAGTGGTGCTGACATTCAACACAAAGATATGAGTTGTAAGACTGATTGACAAATCTTTTGAAGAAGATTCTGGTAGAAAAGGATCTAATGCGGTGGATTGCAGAGCAATTTAGACCGACTATGGGTGGCAGAGTAAGGGTTTGACAACTTTTTAAAATAAGCATTTATGACGACCAAGTCTTGATGAAAACAGGATATAAGGAATTCATTTGAAAGAAAAATCACTTCACATTCAAACCCTCAAGTGACCAAAGAGATATGAGAAATGAACTAAGGCAAATTCAAGCACTCGATGAAGAAACCCTAATAGAAGTAAAAGGTATTTACCATTCTTTCTTTTTGAAAAGACTCTGTGTTGAATTAGTAAAGATGTCTACTCCTCAAGTAGTAGAAATTACTGAGAGACCTTGACCCAAATTTAATGAATACCCATTCAAATCTTTAGAAACCGATCCCGATGGTGTAATTTCTGAGGTTCCACATGGGGTTATGCACATTGAAGATATTAGGGCATACATTCATACAAACATACAAGAGTATGATCACATGAAACTTGGGCAAGTTTACTTGAACGAATTGATTGGAAGTGATTTGGAATTGAAGAAAGAATATAGTGTCCTTCATGAGAAGAAATTGAATGTGTGGATTGATTTTCCTGTGTTTTCTGAAGATGCTTGGGTCTAGTATGCCCTAAGTAGAGTTCATGATAAATTTATGTGGTTAGACATGACACACATGATCACTAAAAATGCCATTAAAGAAGTAACTGGCATGTGTTCCATTGGAGAGGTCCTTGCCTTGAAAACTATGAAGAATAACACAGTAATGTAGTTGACAAGTGCAAAATTTGATAAGAGGGCACTAATTGTAAATGACATTGTGGATCCAGTGGTGAGATTTGTATCAATGGCTATTGGTTACAAGGTTTATTTCTCCAACAGAGAGAACTTAGTCTCTGCAACAACCATATACACAACATATGATATGGTTAAAAATAATACGGTCTGCGATCTATGTGAGTTACTTTGGCAATAACTGTTGGAAAATTTGAAAAGAATAAAGGACACTAAGTATCCTTTTAGGTATGGTACTTTGATTATCTTCTTGTTGTTCTACTTCCTAAAAGAATTACCAGGCATAGGCAACATTGGGTGGTTAAATCATTCTCCAATAGCAGTCCAAATTAGAAATCATCTGCAGAGCTTAGGAGATGTTAACAAACAAAATGCAGCATTATGGGGTTACTTCAAAAAATTCCAAAAGAAAATGTAGGCTAGGGCTAGGATCCTTGAAAATGTTGTAAATAAATATGAATAGGAGGTTGTATTTATGGTGAAGACAGATAAATGCCTCATGGAGGCTATAGAACCCAAAACTGTATGGGTCCCTAAATTGGGATATGAGGTAACAAAGGATGTTTTAATTAGTTTGGCTGATTTAATGTTGAGAAAACCAAAAAATCCAAATGAGGAAAGGTTTGGAACATTTGAAGAAAAATCACTCAAAGTGTTTATGGAACAAAAACAACCTAAAATAAAAAGAAATGTAAAGAAATGGGTAGATGATTATGCTATGAGCCAAGGGTTTACAAAGGGACAAATAAATGAAGCAAGAGCACAAGCAACTGAGACATAAAGTGCTTCGGTGGGGCAATCATCAAAGCTCTCAGAGAAGAAAGAGGAAATTTTGAAAAGGAAAAGCCTACACCCAGCTCTAGAAGAAGAACAAGAGCATCCTCCTCTGTAGTAGCTACTTCAAAGAGTTTTGATACTCTTGTTGAAGTTGAGAAAGAGAAGATAGAGACTACAAGTGCTAAGAAAGTGGTGTTTGAGAAAAAGGTTGAAGAGAAAAAGAAGAGAAAGAAAACAAAAGCCAAAAAAAGAATGTATGTAAGCCTTGGGGCTAAATAAAAGGAAGAAGAGATATAATCTGATGAGGAAATCAAGGCCAAGAAGACTAAATTTGATGAAGTAGCTACAAGTAAAAAGGAGAAATTCTCTGAAAAGACCAAAAAGAAGAAAGGAGATGAGACCAAGAGCAGAGAAAATGAAGAAACAATGTCCTTAGAAGATACAATAAAGGAAATGGTTGAGCATGGAAACTTAAGCCAATTTGGAGTACATATGATGAATGTTCAGATGCTGACAAGGTGACATTTGATGCAACAGTTGTAATATTTTTGGTTATGTTCAATAAAGCCCTAATTGAAATAATAAATGACTTACCAGACAACCTAGCCAGCAAGGAAAGAAGGGGCTATGGAAAAAGACACTGAGATAAAGGAACATGTTTTGATGAAACTCTGTCCTGATATCACCCTTGAAGAAAGAACAAAAGTTACTATGATACTTAGTAAGAAGTTCAGGACAAAGAAAAGGGTAAACACTTTGATGACCGATGATATTGAAAACCTAGTGAAGGAGATAGAGGAAATAACATTGAGTGTGCTCCATGAGTTACAGAATCTCCACTGTAATGGACACTGATGAAGAATAGGATGTTGAAGCTTTGGAAGCAAATGTTGAGCAGAACTTGGATCAAGGTACAATCACCCCTCCAAAAAGTTTAGGAAAAGATGAAATGAAAGAATTTGAGAAAGAAAAGAGCACTGAAGAAGCAAAAGTGGCTCTTGAAGAAAATGTTTCGAGGAAACAAAAAGAGCAAAGAGAAGAAATAAGTGAACATCTTGTTCCAGAAGAAGAGAGAAGTGAACAAGAACACAACCAAGGACAACCTCTAGAAAGACAAGAAGCTGAGGTGTCTCATGGTGAAGAGAAGAGAGACACTGCTAACTCCTTGAGAGAGTTCTTGGAGAAGAAGAAAGAAGCTCAAATTTTGACTGCTCCTGAGTTTTTGCAAGGACCTATTAACCTTTCTTCTATGTCCCCTCTACAAAAGTTAAAACTTGGGACAATTCTACAAACTAATGCACAAGAGGAATTACTGAAATCTCATATAGAGGATAGGAAGATGTTAGAAGATGCATCAACAATTCTTGAAAAGATAATGCTCACAATAAGGAGATACACATCCTTGGGTCCTACTGCACAAGTAAAGAAGTTAATTGAATCCATCAATACTCATTTTGAGTCCCTTGAAAAGGCTGCAAAAAAGAAAGTAAGGACAAAGATTGATGATAAAAGGCTAGTAGAGTTAATAGATAAAGCCTCTCAAGATTTAGTCTTGTTAGATAATAGTATAGAGTATGCACAAACAACAGTAAATGAAGCCAGTGAAGTATACCAATTTTGTCTCACTTGGCCAAACAAGATAAAATATATAAAGGAGAAAATAGATGGGCTAGAAAATAAAATCATGAAGATCTCTAGAAGCTATGATCCGGTGAAGGATGCTATTGGAAGTCAGAGAGCTGAAGTGGAAACAATTCATTCTACTATTCATAAGCTGCAGATCCAAAGAGAGGTCATCAAGCACAAAATGAGTTAGCTTTGGGAGATCGTGAGCTTTAAAATTGCATCCATGGCCAGATGGGTGGCAGTAACAGAGTAGACAAAGCAAATTCTGAGGCCTCTGTTACTGTAAAGAAAGTAGAAGATATGGTAGCTCAAATTAATGGACATAGATTACTTTTGAGTGATTCAAAAGTCATATGGGATGAATATTTGGTGCAATTGAAGAAATTATATTTAGATATTCTCCCAACAAGTTAGAAAGGTAATTGACTTTACTTGTATATATACGGGTAGTAGAAAAACAATTTTGAAATCTTGGTAAATTGTACATATCTTTGTATCATATACCTTTGCCATTGATGTCAAAGGGGGAGAATGAAGCATGTGAAAAACATTTAAGAAGCATGAAGTTAGGGGGAGTGGTGTGTAAAGAGAAAGGGGGAGCAGTATACAGTTTTTCACATTAAGTGTTGCCATCAATGCCCAAGGGGGAGATTGTTGGCAACATGGAAAACATCATAAAGAGAGAGAGACACTATTGATATGATGAAAAGTGTTGGTGCATGATGTTTGAAGATGTTTTCATTGATGGTAACAAATAGAGAAACAAGGTTGGAATAGTGTTTTTGGTCTAGAGAAAAAGACTTAGCCATTTTGGCTAAGGGTTGGCAGTATATTGAAGCAACGACAGGGAGATAATGTTTGAGCTGGTATTGGTCCGCAGTAGAAGATCATATTATGCAGTTTAGGTATGTTGTTCATAGTTATTAAATGATCATTTGTCCAAGATTTTAGTTCTTGATGAGTAGCAGAAGCCTATCTTCAAAAAATCTAAGTTTGGCAGTGCAGAGAATAGAGGAAATCATAACAAAACACTCAATTGAATTAATCTACATTCCTTTGTTGTTGCATATCATGTTATGTGGTTTTGAGGTGTTGTAAACACATGTATGAAGTATCTAAATCTAGAGTTGCAAGTTCTAAGTTCCACCAGAAAGATAGTTATGGGTGCCTAAGTATCACTACTTGGTCTGACAAAACTTGATTGTGACAGAGTATGTGTTCTTGTGGTCCGCATTCTACTGCAAAATAATATTTTTCTTTGAAGTTCTAGAGATATGATCTATGATATGTGAAGAGTCTCTAATATGGATTTGAGAAAGCCTTGTGGTTTGTAGTGGAAGATGTAGTCTGACAGTTGAACTGAACCAGTGACAGTTTGCGGTTAAGACCGACATGACAGTATGATGTGTGCGCGGTAAGTTTTGTTGTTTGGAATATTATCCTAAGTGATTATATGGATGAAGCTATCATATGTGAAGATTATTCAAGTGTTATTTTGATTTGCTGTGTATTTTGGTAAATGATTTTGGCTGACAAGTTATGACTACACGCTACACCTTATTAGGACGACCTAATAAGATGATTTTGATTGTTGTAGATATATATATATATATATATATATATATATGGGATTGAATTCGGTGTTTGATATATAAAGTGGGAGAATATGAATTTGAAGTGTAGTGCAGGAAACACAAGAAGAAGAAGAGAGAACTTGCTTAATGTAAAAGTAGAGCAGTGAAACAAAGTAGTCAAGATGAAGAGTTTTGAGACAGTGTTTTGAGATTCATTGGAATTGTAACCATGCATGTGTAGATGCAATCTGAGTAGTTCAACTTGGTACTGAGCCTATTTTGGTAGTGAGCCATTCTTACAGTGAGCATTTCTTTGGGCAGTGAGCCTTCTTGTAATCCGATATTATTATTACATAATATATTGTGAACTAATAGTCACTGTGGTTTTTCCTAGTTTTGCATTTTCCACATAAAATTACTGGTGTTTGTGTGTGATGGATTGTGGTTGTTTCTTCTATGTTTAATTTTCTTTGTTATTGCATGTGGTAAATGGATTACGAGTTTAGTAGGCAGGAGGTTTAATAGAGTATTGATTCACCCCCCCTCTCAATACTTTGGGTAAATTCAACAAGGCTGCAGTAGGGCCATTGAATCATATGGGTCCCATGGCCATACCAAACCAAATACCTATGATTAATCATGCTTTGACCAATCACACCCTAGTGTTGAACCCTATTCCAATTCCCATAACAACACAAGCTTTGGTTGTTCACCCTGGAGCACCAATCATAGAACTACCACCTGCACAAATGCCTTTCCTCCAGTCAGCTGGAGTTACAAAAGCTAGGGATAATAAGGATGACATCAAGGAATTAGTAGAACAGATGAAGAAGCTTACAGCTGAGGTAACTCACTTAAGGAACCAAAATGCTTATCTGCAGCAAAGAAATAAGGGAAAAAGCCAGTATCAAAACCAGAATTATCAGTGATAGAATAGAACATGGAATACCTGGCCAAACAATGGAGTCCCATCACCATTAGATACTTATAATATAGAAAATCATCCCCAGGCTAAGTAATGCTAGTAGAAGCAGCATTGTCTTCATGGTGTAGAATCCACAACACAAATGCCCATTCTGAATTAGATTTTCACAAATTCCAGATTGTGTCTAATATTTTCTAGAGGGAAGTCTAGAACACTGAAGCACAGTAGACTCCACCCACATGATATGAACTGGCACCCACTCAAAGGTACACCATTGACTTAGTGCTAGATATCTATATCTTTCCTTTCCAAGATGAACACCAACCTAAGGATAAGGAAGCTGATGAGGTGCATGCCTATCAGTAGTACAATAGAACCCCATACAACTTCAAAAGTAACAAACCAAAGGGTCCTTTTACCACCTCTATACCTCTAAACAACTATCAAGTTCCACCTAATCCTAAGGCTTCCAATAACCCCAAGCCACCTAAAGTTGTACCCCAAACTATGAACTAGACCCAACTAGCTGAATCTTCCCAAAAATTTGACGTAGCTAAACTGGGACAATATGTGGTAGATGAGATTAAGAAGATGAAGGTTAGTCTATCAATATTTGAGCTGATGAAAGTTCCAGAGTTTAGGACAGCTTGCGTTCAAGATAATGGAACACACATTAGGATTGATCCCGCCCCTAAAGAAATCCCACAAAGGGACAATCTTGATAAAGGGAAAGATAGAGTTCATGTTACAGACGTAGATCAACATGTGACTTTGTATAAATAAAAGAGAGTCACCTCCCTTTCTGCTGACCCTCATAATATTTAGTAAAAACCTTCATAACTGTTTAGTGGATTCAGGAGCATCCACTAATGTAATGCCTTTATCAGTATGTAAGACACTGGGTTTAACTCTTGCTAAGTCCTCCAGAAAGGTGACCCAACTAGACAAGATAGAAGTTAATGTAGTAGGGGAGCTAAATTGAATTCACATGCAGCTGGCATCGGATCCACGAGTGCAATAGTACATAGATATACAGGTGGTCGATATTCCTAACACTTATGGTATGTTTCTTAGTAGAGACTGGTCCAAAACATTGAATGGTCACATGGCTACTGACTTCTCTCATATGTGGCTGCCATGGAAAGGAGTTGCTACCCAAATTCATATTGAGAGAGAGCCCAAGATGAAGCATATGATCACGAAGTACAACCAAATGAATGGAATTTTGTACTCAGAGGTGGACTTGGGAGTTTATCTTCCTTAGATTAACTAGGCAGGAGAAGTACTCATGTTGAGTTGTGATTGGTACCCTGACTCGCCACTTACCAAGTGCCAAGAAAGTATAGATATGTGTGTCCAATCTGATCAAAGGTCTTCCTCTGATGATGAACCAAGGATTTTTGAAGGATTTAGGAGTTTTGTAGCTAAGTTCATGTGCAATCAGTTGGCAGTAGGGAGGAAGATACAAATGGAGGAGCTACTGCTCCCAAGTTAGTGTCATATTCATAATGCATCACATTCAGAGTTTACCTATTCCTTATGCTAGTAGGAAGTATATCAAATCCAGAAATGTTTGAAGCTATCTTCTACCCAAGATAAGAAGAAAGTTGGATTTGTTCTTGCAATTAGTCACAAGACTGCATCACCAGTTAGACAAGGGTCAACTTTGTGGAAAAGATTGCAGACCCCCAAATTTGGACATTAAGATTTGATGGGTCAAGATCTAAGCAAGGGTATGGTGTGGGTGTAGACACCAAAAAATGCCCTCTTACAACACTTTGGCGCAACATTACATCATTTAGGCATCTTGTAGCATGTTTTTCCCTAGGTACCCATGTCACCACGTAATTAGTTAAATAAATCTTATTTATTTGACTAATTTTATTTATGCCCTTTCTATTCATAACCCCTTCTTCATCCTAGCACTTCCTCTAATAAATTAAATAAATCTAACATTTATTTAATTTATTCCATCCCTTCACATTATTAAAAACATAAATTTTATTTATTTATTTAATCCCCTTTCCTCTTGAATTAAATAAAATAAATCTTTTATTTTATTTTATTTTAATTTATCACTTTATGTCTCCCCACTTAAAATAAATACATAAATATTATTATTTATTTTATCCTAGCATTCCTCATGATTTAAATAATATTAAATTATTTAAATTATTAGCTCACCTTCCATTTCCATCTCTCAAGATGACTCAAATCATATCTCAATTTAACTTCATTCATCTTCCATTTCTTCTCTCTTGTTGCACGATCAACTTTCTAATTCCACTACCACTCACAAAATGGAAGTCCTATCCCTACATCCTCTCACCTTTGCAAGTCTATAAATTAACCCATAACCAAGCCATTTGCATGCATTAAGTTGATATCCTTATGCTGCCGAAATTCTTCCTCACATCCATCATCTATCTATTTTTTGCCAATCTTCTCCATTTATCTTCTTCTCATCAATCTCCATCCTATTGTTATGCTATGTATTTGAGCAATCAACATCCAATCGTTTAAGCAATCAATCATGCATGCGCCAATATTTCAAGGTATCTGAGGTATTCGAAAGATTTGGATCAAGGTATTGCATATTATTTGTTTTATCTTTTGTTTTTGCCCAAATTTTTTAGTTACATTTCTGGCACGCCTGGTAGGACTCACTTATGATCAAATCTTACATTTTTTGCAAGTTTTTGTTATAAAAATTTGTGTTTTTCTCTCATTTGGAAATTTTTGCAGAGGATCTATCACAGGTGATCTCTAGGGCTCAAACTAACATCGCCATTGCATTCGGGAGGCCGTTTCCATGATTTTTGACTATAAATTTGCTGGGGTTTTGTGACTAAAAATTTTAGATTTTTTTTGAATTTTTTTACTTTGCAGACCTGTACCGTATGGACCCGTATGGTACAAATCCACTATGCAGTCTGCTAAAGCTCTTGGTTGCACCTTCATTGGCTAGGAATCATTTGATTTTATCTTGGAGGAATTTGTGATATCATAGGGGGTTTATGTCTCATATGTAATAGGGTTAAATTTTTGGTCAAAATCCCCTGTTATTGTGTCGCCACCTCTGTGGCTCTGCCGACACCCCTCTTAATGCCTATCACTATTTGCTTAATCTAATTCACCATTGCCCAGCTTCCTGTCCACCGATTAGTCGACACCATCCCTTTGTTGTCGACTTCTTCTACAAAAACCCTAAGTCACCGTTGGTCTAAACACTCGCATCATCTTCGAAGTACCGGTCACCACCAAATGAAATTTCTTCCAACTGCTTTTAACACTTGGTCACCACTCCTTGTGGCCTAGTCACCACTCACTTATGGCCATAACATCCATTGACCTTGAGTAACCATCGTCGAGCTCCTCACATTGGTCGCCACTTCGAATTCTCTTTTGACTCTGACCATCCTCTTTCAACCTTTTGACTAGCCTATGGTCACTATCCTATATCCAACAGTCTTCAACCCCAATGTAACTGACCTCATAAACTCTAGCTATGTACTTTTTGACTTGACATTTTAATCTTTTGCTTTTAAGTGTCGACTTAAGACTTAGGGTTTAATATTATAAGTTAACTTATAGTTTAATTTCTAGGTTTTTGGAGTTTTTAAATATTTTCAAAGAGGCTGGGGTCTTATTCCAAGCTATCAAGCACAAAAGAAATCTTCCACATAGGCACATGTAACTGAAATCTTTGCAAAAAAACATCAAAGTCAAGAATTCAAACAAATGTCAAACTGGTCAACTTGGCTTTCATCTAAATACCAAAGGAGGCGATTTTTTTTCTTTTTATTATAACTTGGTCAAATCAGGTCAGATTTTCACACGGAAGGACTTGTTGGAAAGATAGTTTGTCCAGCTTCACAGTGACATCAACATCTTTAGGTAATTTTATCATTTAAGTAGGTAATTTTATAGTTAAAGTTTTGCTTCCTTGCAAACTTCAAACAAGCATATCTTGAGCAAAACGTATCCAATTTCAATGATATTTTAAAAAAATTTCTTAGAATCTTTCAAACTTTCTATCGATGTAGTCTATTTTTCTATATCAAATCATCAATTATAGATTTTTAATATATTGCATCTTTTTGACCTATTCCTCTTTGTCTTGCAAGTTCGTTCTTCTTCTTGTCATTGCAGCATCATATCATTTTATTGAAAAAGGGAGAATCTAAAAACTACTAACATATCTTCTACAGGTTCGATCAGTCAAAGAATTATCATTTATCACTCAATTAGGAATATTTGGACTTGGTGCTTAAAAAGAATCTTTGCATGCTTCGTGTTTGTTTATCTTTCTTGTTTGCTTGCTGTGTATGTCTGTAACCTGATTTAACAACAAGAGTATCCTCTTCCCTGCCTTTCGAATGGATCTCACGTGTAAGAGAAATTATTATCTCTAGAGGGTCTGCCTCTCGTTGTGTGAGGGAATGACCCAAGCGGTAACAATATAAAGCCAAGCTCATTCAAACCACTATATAAAAAATGTGTTTGTGATGAAAGTCATATGTAATAGGTGCAGATGTGTCATATAAACAAATGTCTCCCTTAGTACCCTTATGGTGCATGAAAACCTATAGAGCGTAACCTCTGCAGGCTGGGAGGCCTCCTAATCAGAGTGAATCACCGCACGTATGGCCACCTGAACAAATGCCCTTACTAAAAACCTTTGTTTAGTAGCCAAAATCCTTCTATTTGCTGGCGCAAGAGGTCAAACCTCTGAAGCTATCCCACATTCTTGCAATTCAAAGTAGAGATAGCAAATTCTCTTTGAGAATTCAAAGTTTGGTATGCCTAAGATGTGTGTGCCATGTAAGGGGGAGCCAGTGCTACCAAACTTCTAAGCTATCCACTCTGAATAAGTGTGGTTAGAGAAATCCAAGTGGGAATCCAACAAATATTATCCTTGCTAGCCTAGGTTGTTCATGTTTGTGACTTTCTTGTGTGCTTGTGTCTTTTGTTGTTGTGTTCTATTGCTATAACACTACCAATAAACAATTTGCCACATCATTCAATCTTTTCAAATCAAATCATCCTAGTCATTCAATCCATCACATCTTAATCATTCTAAATCATCATCGCAATCCTAATCAATCACTTTCTAAAAAAGGTCTTAATCTTTAAACACATTTGTGACATCATGCCAACATTAGAATACCTAGCACCCAAGTTCCAAAACCTCCTCCAAAAACTTTACCGAGAACCACAACCCCTAGACCAAGGAATCATTCGAGAGCTACAAGCCTTCATCCAAGAAATTCAACATCAAGCAAGCCAATCACCTCAAATGTAACATCTCATAATGCAAGCCCAACACCTCATGGCCACTTGTCAAACCCAACAAGCACAACATCAAATCCAATCACCACATCAACAACTTCTACATCATTCCTATGTGTCACCTACATCATCATATCAACCCTATCCATCCACCTATCATGTCAATGCCATATCAACCTACCAATGTCCATCCCAAGATTATCCACTTCCTCATTCCAACCTTCCAACACATCACCCAACCCATCCACAAAGCAACCAAGTACCTTCACAAGAACCACATGCAAGTTCAAGTGGTATTTTGTACATAAATCAAGCAAGACCAAGTTACCCAATGCCAGATTTAATATCTTTTGACGAGGTAGATACCAATCTAATCAATGCATCCTATGAGTCACCTCCACCATCCAATCACATGCCAACACATGAGCCTACTAGTCCTATCTTGGCACCACCATGTGATCTTATTCCTAGTCTTCATCCATCTAACCCCCTTATCCTTTCATCTAGCCCAAGTCCTAGCCCATCTAATCCCATTATCCATCTCACAAGCCCTAATCCAATTAGCCTTCCACCTAATCCCAATCATGAGCCTTCAACTTCCATCACCCCCCACCTACAAAGGATGTGATTCAAGGACTGCTAGCAAGGGATAAACCATCCCCATGTCAAGCACCCATTGATGAGCCTACCAAAGAACCTTTGAATGCCATGTCCACTTCTTCAACCCCATCATGTGGTCCACAACCCCTTGATCCTATTGAAACTTTTCTTCCCATGAGTCCATCGTGCCCTCATGTTATTGAAGAGTCATCCACTTCTATTCAAGCAAACCAAGAGCTATGTCAAGACTATAATCCAATGCATGTGGAAACATCAAGCCCTTGTCTAAATCAAGATCAAAGCATCTCTAAGTTCAATTCATCCATGACCTATGTATTTTCTTTGATCAAGATATTATTTATGATCATGATCCTATTCGTGAGCAAGTTTATCCCATTCATAGCCAAATTAATCCTATTTATGCTCACATTTGTGATCAAGATTCTATATATGATCATGAAAACCATGATGATCCTCTTAGCCAAAATTTATGCAATTCATGATCAAGAGATTATCACTCCACCTACCCATGATCCCTAAACATGCACTTGTCATGATAAGACACATGCCTCCCAAGCACCCATTGAAGATCAAACAAATAACTTGGATCCTAATGAGCATGATCAAGATCCTAATCATCCTTCCACATCCACTATCAACCACATTTCAAATCCACCATCATATCCACTTGGTCTATCCACCTTCATTCATGAATGTTCCTCCCTGGGAACACAACAACCATTATCCACCACTTCACCTTCTTCATCCAATTAGGAGCTTGTATCTAGTTCCCAAACTACATAATGTGACTGTACACCTTTCCCCATCCAATTTACCTCCGCTTCTTCCAACTCCTAATATCTTTCCATCCACTTTGCCACCATTGCTTACAACACCTAACATTCCTATCATCTATAAATACCCTAATATTCCCAATCATGACCAACAAATGTACACATCATGTAAACATAAAGCTTCCACTCATTCCACCAAACCCATGGGATTCAAAAATAAAAATTTGGATGCCTCTACCTATAAAGTCAAAAATCCTAAGGATCCTAATGCCTTAGGACATCAATGCAAAGAATCAAAGCAAAATCCATATAAAAAGCTATCCAAACCCATACCTTCACAAGTAAAGTCCAAAAGAAAAATGGTTTGGATCCCCAAGCAAAAAGAAGAAAGCAAGTTAAATGAGGCATCCACCTCTCAAAAATCCCAACCATCCACTTCCATCCAAAATTCCCATTCCATTCAAATATCCCAAAAATCCCACAAGCAAAATAAAAGACATGAAAATATTAAGTCTATGTGGGTACCAAAATGCTTACATCACCCATCTCCTAAGCAAATATCTCCATTGCTTCCTACACCACCTTCCCATCAAAAGCTTCAATGTTTATCATGGTGTGTGCAACCCTTGGTCAGATTCCCTTCCATCCCACAACATTTCCACATACCTCCATCTCCCCATCCTTCATCCATTATCCTACATATCTTCCTCATCACTTCCCTATGGTCCATGCTTTTGCATAAGCCTTCCATCCATAAGTCCTACATAATCCACATCATAATCCACTATCATTCTCTCCATAATTCACTATCTACCTATTCCATCTCACTTTCATGCAATCTCCCTTACCAACATCTATGAGCACATTTGACATGGTCCATGTGGCACCTATCTCCAATGGGACTATCACCTTTCATGGCACTAAACACTTGAGTCACTTTCGTCCATATCCACCTATCTCATCCAAAAACTCAAAAAAAAAAGTCAAAGAAAAAGAAGAAAAAATGAAAAAAGTAAAGAGAAATCCCTTCGTACAATGGTGAAAACCTGGTAAATAGGCACCTTGGATAGGTACCATGATGAGAACCTGGGAAACAGGCATCATGTGTAGGATGATCTTCTATGTCACATACACTTGGGGGCACATTGTCTCATCCTCCTATCATTTTCCATCCTATCATATCATATCTTACCATGTCCTTATCCATCCACATACACATACCTATCATATTGGGTCCATTCATCCCTTTCTCTTTTGATCTTGATAAAGATTGGGGGCAAAATGTTGAAACATGCTTTGGTTATCTCTTGATATACCTCATCTTATCCAAACCCAACCATCCTCTCATTATCCTGTTGTCATAAGCTTTATCATGTAAAATCCTAAGTATTATACCTAGAATGGGGCATATTATTCCTATGCAACATAGTCTTTGGAGATCACATCCTTGCTCTCTTATGCATACATCCTTTCCATCCCTTATTGCCCATCCTTTCATCCATCCAATCCTACCTACATACCTCCTTGCACCTAGACTTGGTCCTCCCTTGTCATTGGTATTTAGCACAAAGGCTATCCCAATTGTCATCCAATGCCATTTTCAAAACATTTCAAAACCCCAAAAAAATCAAAACATATCAAAATCTAGGAAAATAAAACATTCCAAAAACACAAAAAATTAAATAGTAAACAAAAATCCATTCAAATCAATCAAAATCCATCAAACCATTCCAATCAAATCACTTCATCACTACATCTAATCACATCAATCCACTCATATCTCATCCCACCATCATTATAAAACATCATTAGAACTACATCTCATTTCTATCGCTAAAAGCCTTGATCCCGTGGATATAGGGTATGTAGGCAATCTAGAATATGAAGGAAATATCTAGATTCAAGCATAGGCAATACTCTTCTTTCATATTCCATCCTTCTTCTAATCATTCTCCTCACATTTCATCTCATTTTCTTCTATCATCTATCACCATCAATTCATCAATCCTTTAAATCAATTCTTCTAATCAATCACATTCTTCCATATTAATCCAATTCATTCAAATCAATTCTTCCATCACTTCTTCCAATCAATCTCATCATCAATCATCCATCCAATAAACTCAAATGCAAATCAATCCTTAAAACCATACCAACCAAGTTAGTCAATCTTGCCAAATTATCCATTTACATCAATGGTCTTGATCCTAGCCTTGTTGTAAACCACATCAATCAATCATCCTTGTGTTGATCTAGGGATATATCGTTCCCCACAATGACAAAACTATCCTTAATCAGTCAATCAATCAACAATTAATCATTGGTTTACATCTTGACAGGGGCAATACCTTGTGTGTTTTTGAATCATTTGTGCACGCATGCTTGCTTGCTTGTGAGTGTTATCTTTTTATCTTGCATTTGTATCACATTGGTATCATTCCAGCTAATATTCATATCTTGTGTATGTTGGAATAGATTTTTGCATTATCCTTTGCATCTAAGGTCACATCATACCTTTTGTGCATTAGGACTTTAATGCTCTAAGTTTTCTTCCTCATACATCTAGACAAGGTTGTATTACGCTGGGGCATAAGATACATCGTCACCTTGGTCCTCATACCCTAGTGCATAATGTCTAGTGCCATATCAAACATCATGGTTGCTCACTTTCATTGCATCATAACGCATCATTCTTTTCTTCTATCCATTTCCTTATCTTTCTTCCTTGACCAATCCATTTCATTTCAAGAGCCTACCCATGTTTGTCCAACCTGCCTATCCTCTCAAGGGGGCATCATCATCCTATCCTTATCATATCTTTACATCATCATCCCATTTCATCATCCTATCATTACCTTAGATTCTTTGAAATAATGTTGCTTGACACAAATCTCATCATATCGAACATCATCTCAAAGAGGGGCAAAATGTAGACACCCAAAAATATCCTCTTACAACATTTTAGCACAACATTACATCATTTAGGCATCTTGTAGCATGTTTTGCCCTAGGTACCCATGTCGCCACCTAATTAGTTAAATAAATCTTATTTATTTGACTAATTTCATTTATGCTGTTTCTATTCATAACCCCTTCTTCATCCTAACACTTCCTCTAATAAATTAAATAAATCATTTATTTAATTTATCCCATCCCTTCACATTATTAAATAAATAAATTTTATTTATTTATTTAATCGCCTTTCCTCTTGAATTAAATAAAATAAATCTTTTATTTTATTTTATTTTATTTTAATTTATCACTTTATGTCCCCCCACTTAAAATAAATAAATAAATAATTTTATTTATTTTATCCTCGCATTCCTCATGATTTAAATAATATTAAATTATTTAAATTATTAGCTCACCTTCCATTTGCATCTCTCAAGTTAACTTCATTCACCTTCCATTTCTTCTCTCTTGTTGCACGATCAACTTTCTAATTCCACTACCACTCACAAAATGAAAGTTTTATCCCTACATCCTCTCACCTTTGCAAGTCTATAAATTAACCCATAACCAACCCATTTACATGCATTGAGTTGATATCCTTATGCTGCCAAAATTCTTCCTCGGATCCATCATCTATCTATTTTTTGCCAATCTTCTCCATTTATCTTCTTCTCATCAATCTCCATCTTATTATTATGCTGCGTATCTGAGCAATCAACATCCAATCATTTAAGCAATGAATCATACATGTGCCAATCTTTCAAGGTATCTGAGGTATTCAAAAGATTTGGATCAAGGTATTGCATATTATTTATTTTATCTTTTGTTTTTGCCCAAATTTTTCGGTTACATTTCTAGACACCCAAAAATGTCCTCTTACAACACTTTGGCACAATATTACATCATTTAGGCATCTTGTAGCATGTTTTTCCCTAGGTACCCATGTCTCCACCTAATTAGTTAAATAAATCTTATTTATTTAACTAATTTTCATTTATTCCCTTTCTATTCATAACCCCTTCTTCATCGTAGCACTTCCTCTAATAAATTAAATAAATCTAACATTTATTTAATTTATCTCATCCCTTCACATTATTAAATAAATAAATTTTATTTATTTATTTAATCCCCTTTCCTCTTGAATTAAATAAAATAAATCTTTTATTTTATTTTATTTTAATTTATCACTTTATGTCTCCCCACTTAAAATAAATAAATAAATAATTTTATTTATTTTATCCTCACATTCCTCATGATTTAAATAATATTAAATTACTTAAATTATTAGCTCACTTTCCATTTCCATCTCTCAAGTTAACTTCATTCACCTTCCATTTCTTCTCTCTTGTTGCACGATCAACTTTCTAGTTCAACTACCACTCACAAAATGGAAGTTTTATCCCTACATCCTCTCACCTTTGCCTATAAATTGAACCCTTATCTAGTCTTTTTGGGGATCCCATTTCTCGCATGCAACATCATTCTGTCTAAATTCCTCTAGCCCTCACATCTATCTTCTTCTCATCAATCTCAATCCAATCATTATGCTGCAAACATGAGCGATCAACATCCAATCATTCAAGAAATCAAACATGCATGCATCAATCTTTCAAGGCATCTAAGGTATTCAGAAGGTTTGGTCAAAGGTATTTCATGTTTTGTTTTATCTTTTGTTTTGTCCAAATTTTTTGTGTATAGTAGGTTTCAAACTGATTAGTCCTACGGGGGATTTGTAATTGGCTGCATATACGCTGCAGTTCCCCTATACCAATAATGTTACAGAATACAAGTCATTAGTGCACAACCTACTGATGGCACTCCAGAAGAAGGTTAAAATGATTCAAGTATTTGGTGATTCAGAGTTGGTGGTTAAGCAAGTTAGAAAATAATATTCTTGTCATGATAAAAGGCTAAATAGGTACCAAAATTAGGTATGGGATCTTGTTGAGTACTTTGACAGTTTCAATATCTAGTTGATCCCAAGGAGGCAATTTCATGTTACTGATACCTTAGCACAAGCTACAAGTTCATTGGAACTGCTTTCCATGTCTGATCTGAAGAAGTTTACTATTGAGTTGGTCCCAACTCCCTCTGTACCTGACAATATCACTCACTTCCAAGTCTTCAAAGATGACAAACATATCATTGATTTTCTTACATCTTTAGATGTGTTTGTTGTGCAGATAATTGATGAAGAAGATGCAGAGCCAAATGAGATAGACCTAGAAGGAGTTTTAAACCTAAAAAACAACACTATCCCTCAAGGTATGGTGAAATTGGAAAGATTATTCAACTTAGATCAGTTTGGGATCCACAAGAAACAAATTGCTTCTACTGGAGGAAAGTTTGAACCATACAACTTGGGTACAATAGATGAAGTCAGAAATGTATTTGTTGGGAAGGTATGTACCCCCGACGAAAGGGAAGGAATCATTCAAGCATTAATAGATTATCATGATGTCATTTCTTGGAGCTATGAAGACCTAAAGACATATGATACCTCTATCATAACTCATACCATACCCCTAAGGCCAGGAGTTAATCCATTCCGACAGAGGCAACGACCGGTGAATTCTCTCTTAGAACGATTAATTTTTCAAGAAGTTTAGAAACTATTGTTAGCAAGGATCATCTTTCCCGTGAGGCATTTGATCCCATAGAGATTCAGAAGCATTAGGGTGGCATTTGTTTAGGCAACTATATTTTTAGTTTTTTCAGTATTTTTTCCAGAATTGTCTACATCCTAATAATTGGCATTTTCGGAGGCCTTCGAAGTGGAATTTGGGGTCAAGACTTTCATCGGTTGCTTTGAGCAGTAGCCATAGGTATGATGTAGCCATAGGCACAGCTTGATGCAAATCAATCTAGATCTCCAAGAGATCTTTCCAATGAGTCTAAGAAGTTTGGATTTCGACTAGCTGGCTAGAAGTTATGACCCTGCCAAGTGGGGTTCCAAATTTAGTAGTTCTTTGAAAATTTGAAAATTTAAAAATTTGCATTTTTAGTAGTTAGTTGTTTTTGTCACCTTCCAACTATATATTTCAAATTCTATGGATAAGGTTGTTGGCAAGAGACATAGTGTAGCTTCATGAGTGTTGTCATTGATGGCAACAAAGTTCATCCCACTCATCCGCAGGACATGGTGTGCCTATACCAAAAGTCAGATTGAAGAGTGTTGAGGTCTGGTAAGCAAGAACAAAGCATGTAGCAAGGTCCAACAGTCAGGTCCGAATCTTTCAAGGAAGTATCTCAGTAAAGTGCGGACTTGGGGAAGTCAAGAGGAGTATCTTGACTGATAAATTCCAGGGATTGAGCCTCCGGTGAAGAAAGAGTGAAGAGATATGAGCACCTAAGTATTAGGTTCCTGTTTGGTAGAGTAGACTGAGGAAGAACTGACCAGTAAAGCATTAGACCTTAATCCGGATGAGATATTGATGATGATCAAGTTTCTTGAGGTATCATTCATGATTGGCCGACATGATTGATGACTTCTATAAGCATTTCCTTGATACGTATCACTTGATAAGCAAGGATTCAGCTGACAGATCAGAGTTTGGGAAAATATTGACTATTCCGGATGCTGACTAGAAAGGTATTAAAATCATTAGTGTGGATATATATACCAGATGGATTTGGATGCGAAGGTGTGTAGTGTGTTGTTGTGTGAAAAGAAAAGCAGAGAGCAGAGTGAAAGCTGCAATATAGGTCCGGTATGTAACAGGACAACAACATCAAAGAAGAGGAAAAATGAAGTGCAGTAGATCAGTGTATTGAGCCTAACTGGAACTGAACTTTAGCATATGTGGATGCTTCTCATCAGTTCAAGTATCTTGTTACTTTCTTGTACCTTGTAGATAGTGAGTCTCTTGTAGGCAGTGAGCCTCTTGTGAGCAGTGTGCTCGGGTAGTAAGCCCTAATTGGCAAGTGCCATTTTATACTATCTTATTCTTTTAACAGAGAATACAATCTTGGGTTAGTCACCCCATGATTTTTCCCTTAACAGGGTTTTCCACATCAAAATCATTGTGTTAGGTGTATTGATGTTATTTCTGCTTTCATGGTTATGTTTACTTATATAATTTGATGTTGCACTAATTGTTAAAGAAGAGAAGAAAGTAGAAATAATTTAGATAACTGATTCACCCCCCCCCCCTCTTAGTTATCAACAATTGGTATCAGAGCCAAGTTCCTCCAAACAGAGCCTAACAGCTTGAGGAAGATTTGGGAATCTCAATGGATATGTATGGTATGAGGGAACAACTTCAGTCTGCTCTGGATGATCTTGAACAATCTCACTCCAAAGTCAATAACTTGAAGGAAAGACTCAAATAGGCTAATGATTTCATAAATGAACTAAAAGAGAAACTGAGTATCTCTATGAAAAAGAGAAAGGAACTTCTTCAACAACTAGCAAGTCAAAGTGAAGCCAATAATACTGATGAAGACCTGAAAGAGAAAAATAAGTTATGTGAGAAGCTATCAAAAGAAGTCATTATGGTAAGACATGAAATGGAATCAGGGGTTATGAAATTCACCCAAGAAATTGAAGAGAAAAGAAAAACTGAAGATGATCTAAGACAAACTCTCAAAGAAAAGTCAGAAGACTGCCATAAAATGGATAGAATAATCAGGCATCTAGAATCTAATCTTGAAGAAGCAAGAGATAATGAAGAACAACTTGAGAATCAGATTGACACTCTTAAGAGGGATCTTCAAACAACAAATGAATACAAAGAGAAATTCAAGATAAGCTCTGCTCAACTTGAAGTTTTTCTTCAAAGCCAAAAGAGGTTAGATGACAAGCAAGGCTTGGGGTATGAGAATGGTGAATGCTCCGGATCTGGACAGAAAAACTCTAGATCAGGAAATCCAAGGAACAGGTCTAGAAGAGCTCCGGTAAGGAAACCTAATGCTCAAAGATATCCATCCTTCAATGGATACTACCACAACTGCAATAACTTTGGTCATAAAGCAAATCAGTGTAGAAAAAGAATGAATCCGACTAATTCATCCCTCCCCAGACAGTGTTTTAATTACAAAAGGTATGGTCACAAATCTCATGAGTGTAGAAATATGCAAATGAACAATTCATTCAGTGGTAGATGCTTTACATGCAATAGAATGGGCCATATGGCTAATCAGTGTAGATCAAAGGAATATCAGTCAAATATGCAAAGAAATGTTGTTTGCTACAATTGCAATAGATCCAGTCATATTGCCAAATTCTGCAGAAGTAAGAATCAGGACAAAAAGGGTCCGGTACATCATAATCAAAACCAAGACAAAGGAAAAGGAAAAGTGAATGCGGATTAAATTTAAAGGGAGATGAACAAGATTTGGGTGAAGAGGAGTACAGAAAATGTTGAGCACGGATCCGCACTAGAATCTGGTGCTGATATTCCTTCCAGAAACTAAATAGATGAGCTCTAGCTCAAGGGGGAGTCACAAAGGAGTCACAAAATATAACAATTTCCCCCAGCTAGTCAATTGGTGCCTGAAATTGGCACATGGATGGTTGCAGATTAAAAGGGTTCTCAGAGAAACATCTAAATAACCCATGGGAAAGATATGAAAGATCTGCAAGGGATTTAAAGAGATTAATCATCTAAGATTGATCTGATTTAACAGTCATTCGGTAAGAAGCAGGATTTTCACAGTTTGATCCGGTGTGATTCCAAACTGAAACATCTTGATCTGTGGATAAAGGGGATGATTTGAGGAAAGCAAAGACACTGAAATTAATCACTAAGATCAGCTCTAAGTAAATCTCAGTGATCTAGAAAAATCTCTCATGATAAGGCAACTAGAATAACTTAAGCTGTGCATTTATTACAAAATGAAATTAGGGTTTGCTCAGAAATAAAAGGGTTTGTTTGCTTGTCATTTGCACATTTGCATTAGTGAAAGAGATAAGAAGAACTCAACAAACAAGTTTGCTTCATCTCTCTCAAGGATCAATCACAGAATTCAAGTCAACCAGCGATCTTTTCAGCTCAATTCGTGAACCCTAAAAGCGTAAGAGGTATTCTCCGTTCTTGAAATCTCTCTCTGAATCTTTTGAAACATGGCTACTCCAAATGTTGTGAAGATCACTGATAGACCGCACCCTAAATTCAAGAAACATCCATACAAATCCCTAGAAGTTGTCCCCTAGGCGCCTTTTCAAACATTCCGCATGGGGTTTTGCATGTAGAAGATGTTAGGGCATATATTCATGCAAACATTGAGGAATTTGGGGACTCCAAACTAATGGATATCTATCACAAATAATTAATAAATGATTCCTTTGAACTCAAACCTCAGTACAAAGCCATCCGGGACAAGCATTTCGGACAGTGCATTCATTTCCCCTATTTTGCAGAAGATGAATGGGTCCAATATATTCTGAGTAGAATGCATGATAACTTTATGTGGTTGATGAGGCCATTCAAGATAACCAAGGATGCCATGAAGGCAGTCACCGGATTGCACTCATCCGGTGAGTTACCTACTCTCAAATCCGTCAAGAAGCAGACAGTGAGTGAGGCAACAGGATCCAAGTTTGATAAAAGAGTAATGACAATTAAGGATATCATAGATCCAGACATCAAGTTTTCCACCATGATAATTGGCTACAAGATTTATCACTCCAACAGAGAGAATTCTATTTCCAGAATAGCAATTTACACTACTTATGAAATGTTAAGGAAGAATGCTGACTATGATCTCTGTGAGCTTCTTCTGAATCAACTTTTGGAGAATCTGCAGAAGATAAAGAAGGACAAGAATAACTCCTTCAAATATGGTGGCTTGATACTCGATCTATTCTTCTATTACATGAATGAGCTACCCGGATCTAGTGGATGGATGTGGCAAAATGATAGACCAGTAGCCATACAAATCAGGGATTATTTGCATGGACTTGGTGATGCCAAGGCACAAAACACATCACTCTGGGGCTACTTCAAGAACTTTCAGAATATGATGCAAGACAGAGAGAGAATCCGCTAATCTCTAGTAGAAAAATACAAAGATACAGTATGCTTCATGGTGGTTACTGATCAATGCCTAATGGAGGCAATGGAACCAAGAATAGTATGGATCATGCCAATGGGATATGAGGCTGATGAGAAAATCCTAGAGTTGCACATTCAACATCTTTTGAGTCAGCCCAAGGACCCTGAGGCAGAAAGGTTTGGAACCTTTGAAGAGTTGAGTGTAAAGATTCATGTGGAGCTTAGACAACCGGAGATGAAGAGAAAAGTGAGAAAAGAAGTAGAGAATGTTACCAAAAGGTATGTCATTTCAAAAGATGCACTCGATGCAAATAGAGAGAAGATGGAAAGGGCAGAGAAAGAAAAGGAAGAAGTAGAAAAAGAAAGTGCTCCAGTGGAAGCCCCCTCCCGGACCAAATCCTCTAAGAGCTCTACACCTGCCACCTCTACGAGCCAGAAAGCATCAAAATTGGAAGTCAGGACATCCGAAAAGGGAGAAAAGAGAACTAAGACAAAGGCCACAAGGTCTTATATCAGTCAGAAGGATGATGGAGAGACATAATCTGATGAGGAGATCAAGCAAATGAAGAAGAAGAAGAAGAAATCCGGTGAAGCAGAGGCATAAGAGTTTGTTGAAAGGCCCACTTTGTCCATTGATGACGTAGTCAAATCAGTCACTGTGGATGGGAACCTAAAACCAATGACTAAATTCTATGATGATTATAATGAAGCTAACCAAAAGATCTTGCAAGAAGCTACAGTCAAGTATCTGAATATCTATAATAAAGCATTTATTGAAATCATATCTCTAATTCCTAAGAGCCTAGAAAAGGAACTAGAAATAAGGAAGAACAATGCTAAGGCAAAGGATCTTGTGATCTGGGAACAGATAACTATTCAGCTCTATCCTTCAATCACTCAGAAACAAATGAATATGATCTTCAAAGATTGTAAGGATGAGTTCCGGACCAAAGCTAGAATGAATCAGCTTATGCTTGGAGAGGCTGACAAAGTGGCAAAAGAAACAAAAGAGATCCTCTGGAATGCCTATAAAAGATTCAATATTCCTATTATAGAGGACTTAGGTGATGAACCCTCTGTCATGGATGATGAAGGACTCAGTACATCAAAGGAAGATCCTATAGAAAAAAATGCAGAAGTTTCAAAAGAAATAGGTTAGGAGAAAACTAAGGACCTGGATTCCTCTGCTCCAGAAGAGGAAGTCCATAAAGAAGCAAACATCTCTCCTCTAGTTTCCCCTGCAGACTCTGGATCTAAAGGAGAAGAAAGATCAGAGGAGAAAACTAGTCAAGAAGAAGAAGTAAAGGAAAAAGAAAAAGACCAAATAGAGAAGACTCCAGGAGACAGTTCTGAGACTGTAGAAGGGAAGAAGACTATGTCTCCAGCAAGAGACACTACAGAAACTGTCAAAGAATTCTTGACCAAAGAGATGATGGAATTTGATGAACTAAAATTGCTTCAAGGTCCATTCAATTTTGATTCCCTCTCCCCAGTTCAAACCATGAAGCTAGCATCCTTTACTCAAGCAAAGGCAAAAGAAAAACTTCTGAAGTCTCACATGGAAGACTGTGAGCTCATAGAAACTGCATCCAGTGTATTGGAGAAGATCATGCCATCCTTTCAAAAGGATCCTTTGGCCTCCACATCTGGTAATCTAAAGTCTCTTGTAAATTCTGTTCATACACATTTTGATTCCCTAGAAAAGTCAGCAGAAGAAAAGGTTTGGAAGGAGTTTTTGGAAAAGAGACTCTCTAAAGTACAAGGATTAATAACAAATGATAGGAGACTTATGGATATTGGGATAAAGAGCTTAGAAAATGCTCTCAAAGATGGTAGAGAAATGTATAAATTTTGTCTAACTTGGTCCAAGGTAACAAAGGATATTGAGAAGAAAATGAAAGAGCAAGAGGATAAAATGTCAAGTATATCTCAGAATTTTGATTCTCTCACCTCCTCCATAATAAAACAAGAGTGCCAGACTATTGCAGTCTTAAATGAAATAAAGAATCTTGAGAAGGAGAAGAAAAATAGAATAAATAGGTTAAGTGAACTCAGAGGGATAATTATCCCTAAGTTAGAGGCCATGCATGAGGCTCTAACTGATGCTCAGAATACAGCCCAGACCAATGATCCGACAGATCTGAAGAGGGCAGAGGCTTTTGCATTTCTATTGAGTGGTCACATCTCAATATTGGATAGAATGAAGCAGAGTTGGGCAACAAAATTTGTCCAGTTGAAGACAACTTTTGCAGACATTCTTCAATATATGTAAGTATAATATGTATATACTCTTATGCGGTTAAGTATAGTTGGATTTTTGGGATTTTTGGTGTACGGACCCTACCCTTTGCCATTGATGTCAAAGGGGGAGTGAGGAGTAGTGAAAAATGTAGAATCCAGCTAAGGGGGAGCTCCGGTAAAGTGTACATTAGAATAGAGCATCAGCCAAGGGGGAGTGTAGTGTGACACTTAGTCATTTTTTACTAAGTGTTGCCATCAATGCCAAAGGGGGAGATTGTTGGCAAGAGACACAGTGTAGCTTCATGAGTGTTGTCATTGATGGCAACAAAGTTCATCCCACTCATCCGTAGGACATGGTGTGCCTATACCGGAAGTCAGATTGAAGAGTGCTGAGGTCTAGTAAGCAAGAATAGAGCATTTAGCAAGGTCTGACAGTTAGGTTTGGATCTCTGGGAGGAAGTATCTCAGTAAAGTGTGGACTTGGGGAAGTCAAGAGGAGTATCTTGACTGATAGATTCCAGGGATTGATCCTCCGGTGAAGAAAGAGTGAAGAGATATGAGCACCTAAGTATTGGGTTCCTATTTGATAGAGTAGACTGAGGAAGAACTAATCGACAAAGCATCAGACCTTAATCCAGATGAGATATTGATGATGATCAAGTTTCTTGAGGTATCATTCATGATTGGCCGACATGATTGATGACTTCTATAAGCATTTCGTTGATACGCATCACTTGATAAGCAAGGATTCAGCCGACAGATTAGAGTTTGGGAAAATATTGACTATTCTAGATGCTGACTAGAAAGGTATTGAAATCATTAGTGCAGATATATACCAGATGGATTTGGATGCGAAGGTGTGTAGTGTGTTATTGTGTGAAAAGAAAAGCAGAGAGCAGAGTGAAAGTTGCAATATAGGTCCGGTATGTAATAGGACAACAACATCAAAGAAGAGGAAAAATGAAGTGCAACAGATTAGTGTATTGAGCCTAACCAGAACTGAACTTCAGCATATGTGGATGCTTCTCATCAATTCAAGTATCTTCTTACTTTCTTGTACCTTGTAGACAGTGAGTCTCTTATAGGTAGTGAGCCTCTTGTGAGCAGTGTGCTCGGGCAGTGAGCCCTAATTAGCAAGTGCCATTTTGTACTATCTTATTCTTTTAACAGAGAATACAATCTTGGGTTAGTCACCCCGTGGTTTTTCCCTTAACAGGGTTTTCCACGTCAAAATCATTGTGTTATGTGTATTGATGTTATTTCTGCTTTCATGGTTATGTTTACTTATATGATTTGATGCTGCACTAATTGTTAAAGAAGAACAGAAAGTAGAAGTAATTTAGATAACTGATTCACCCCCTCCTCTTAGTTATCAACAAAGGTGACCTTTCACATTCTTGCTTCATTGTATATAAACAATTTTTGATGTAATTAAAAAATCTCTTTGGTTGCTTGCAACTCTCTACGAGTTTTGCACATTGAGCTCTTGTTTATTCTCACAATACCACAAGCTCAGCGCTAGGTATTGTTATCTGGATTCTCCATTAAAATTCAGATCAATGGTATCAGAGTGGTTCACTCCTGTATGTCACATCGTACATGGTCTGATTGTCAAAGGTTGGGATTGTAGACATGAGACCCATCAGATTACCTACCTTTGAGATGCACATGACCGAAGATGGAAGAACAAGGAGATGAATCCAACCTTTCAAGGAGTTGGTATGAGAAGCTTTGACAAAGCAATGTGAGGAGATGATGAGTGAATTCTCCCAAATGTTCCAATGAAATCAACAACCACAAGATGCAGCTGGAGTGCCATTTCATGGTCATGCCCCATTCAAGGTACAAGTAAATTTTGACATTCCAAATTTTGAGGGAAAAATTAATGCAGACATTATTGATGATTGGCTATCAAAACTAGAGAAATATTTTTCTGCAAATCACTTCTCAGATGTTGAGAAACTAACTTTTTCACTCCTCAAAGCTAAAGAACATGTGAAACAATCTTGGGAGAACAAACTGCTATCCAGAAATAGCGCTGACAACTAAGAATTTGATGCATTGGTGGATGACAATCCCACATGGGGAGAATTTGTGGAATACATCAAGGAAGAATACTACCCTGAAAAATTGATATGAGGAGAAATACATACAGTGGAAATTACTTCGACAAAAGAAGGACCAATCTGTTCAACATTATACCAATACATTTCATGCACTTTCAGCAAAATTGGAAATCATTGACACAGAAAAGCATCGGGTATTGAAGTACCTCAGTGGGTTTCATCGGTATATCCAAACAAAAATGGATTTCCTACATATTGAGACCTTGAGTACTACCTTCAAATATGTAGTAAAGATAGAGGAAAAATTCAAACAAAAGGGGAAGAAGGATTATTTCTTAAACAACAAATCTAAGGGTGAAGGTGGTAGCAAATTTGGTGGGAAATAGACAACCAAGGACTTCTCCTCACAAACCTCATCAACAACAAACAAGGGTAACAAGAAGATGTGGTATGAATTCCATAAGAGCCCTAGACATAACACTAAAGACTATTGTGCCACGAATACTTTGTTGGTAGAAATCTGTCAAAGAGAGATGGAACAAGATTCACTATCTACAAACCCTTGTGAACAAAATGATGATGAATAAACCATTGAGGCTGACCCACATGCCATAGTTGCCACTGCCAAAGTCATGCCCCATGAAGATGATGAGCGCTTATTCCACTCACAGATGTGGGTAAATGGAAAGGCTCTTCATTTCATTGTTGATAGTGGAAGCCAAAAGAATTTGATTTCTATTGAAACTATGAAGAGACTAAATCTATAGACAACACAACATCCATAACCATATCATATGGGATGGGTAAGTCAGGGACAAGACATTTTGGTGAATAAATAGTGCCGCTTACCTTATTCTATCAAGCCATTCAAAGATGAAGTGATATGTGATTTGGCACCTTTGGATGTATGTGATGTATTATTGGGGCACCCATGCATGTACAAGCACCATGGAGTTTATGAGTCTAGGCCACACAACGTTACCATCAAGTTGGGAAAAAAGAGACATCAAATACCTAAGGTAAGTCCTGCAAAACTAGTATCTTTGATTACTGCAAAACAATGTAAGCGTCTGATTGCTCACACTAGAAAATTTGTCCTACTAATGGTTTGACCTAAGGAGGCAAGGTCCGTTGTAGCCAGTAGTCATACCAAAGTGGCCACTACCACAATTGAATAGAAATAGATGGATCAAATATTATCAACATATCAGGATGCATTCAATTCACCAATAGGGGTACCACTACACTGCCAACTCAAGCATCAGATTGATCTAATTCCAGGGACACCATTACCAAATAGGCCATTGTATAGAAGGTTAGTTTTGGAGAATGAAGAAATCCAATGGCAAGTTCAAGAGTTGATCAAGAAAGGACACATTCACCGAAGTGCCTCACCATGTGGAAGTCTAATTGTTTTGGCCAAAAAGAAGGATGGAACGTGGAGACTTTGTATTGATTATCGAGTTATCAACAAGATCACTGTGAATAACCGATATCCAATCCCTCGCATTGATGATTTGCTGGACCAACTCAGGGGGTAAAATTTTTCACCAAAATTTGGATACCACCAAGTCCCAGTTGAGCCATCAGATGTGTGGAAGACTACTTTCAAATCCAAGGAAGGGTTGTTTGAGTGGCTAGTCATGCCTTTTGGCTTGACCAATGCCCCTACAACCTTCATGAGATTGATGAATGATGTCCTCAGACCATTCATTGGTTCTTTCATTGTTGTCTATTTAGATGACATACTCATTTTCAGAAAAACATGGGGTGACCATCTGCAGCATGTTCAACAAGTACTTTCAACCTTGCGACAACACAAACTATATGCTAACAGAGATAAGTCACTATAACAAATCCCTATGATTAGCTCCATTTTTTGCTTCCACCCACTGTTTTAGTGTATTTTTCTCCAATTTTTTGAAAAAGTTGGTGCTATTTATCGGGATGGCGCTACTTTTGGCATTTTTTGCTCCAATTAGAACAAGTAGGTGCTAAATTAGGTAGAAAATAGTTAATTAGTACCGACTTTAGCACCTAAATTAGCGTCGTACCTCTAAGCCTCTATGGATTATTTGAGATGTTTCAGTTGGAATGTCAGAGGTTTGGAATCCTCTGAGAGAAAATATGCAGTTAGAGATTTTTGTACCACTCTCTGACTTTTAAATGACACGGTTCAATGCTATTCCACCCATGTAAAGGAGTTGTATGCCATCAAGCAATGATCTCACTACATCTTGGGAAAGGAGGTCCAATCATCCACTTTGATCACAAGCCACTCCAATTCTTGCAAACTTAGAACAAATTGGAAAATGTGCACCACATGAAATGGATGACATGTCTACAACAATTCCATCTAGTTATCAATCACAAGAAGGGAAAAGACAAAAAGGTATTTGCCTACCTAAGCTAATAGCTAGTTCATGAACTCACCATAATGTTGGACTCATTTGGTCACAACTTCTTTGACCGGGAACCTCTTTACCCACCAGACTTGGACTTTGCATAGATCTACACCAAGCTCTTACAAGGCAAATAGGTTGGTGAATTTTACATGTCTAACAAACTTCTCTACAACCTCAAGTATCTAGTCTATGATTTAGACACCACACCACATTAGAGACTCATCTAGGAAGCATACCATGCCAAAATAACTCAACACTTCAACATTACTAATACACTAGAAACACTTGAACAACACTTCTAATGGCCTCACATATGTTCAAACATTGAGAACCACATCAAGTCTCTCATTCTTTATAGCATTGCAAAATATTGCAAATAGGAAGCTTGGATTCTACACCCCTCTTTAGTTTTGACACCACCTTGGGAATCATTCACATGGATTTATTAAGAAGACTACCTATGACAAAGCACTAGTGTAACTCCATGTTTCTTGTGATAGATGAATTATCCAAGATCATCATGATTGCTTGCAAGAAAAGTCTCACCATACCAAATATTGTGCCACTTTTATTCACCCATGTTTGAGTCCATTTTAGCTTACCCACATCCATTATCTTTTACTATGACCATCATTTTGTTAGTCACTTTTGGTAAATTTTGCAGGATGTTAGATATGCAACTAAATCAATTTATATATTTGCACATATAGATAGATGGATAAATAAAAGTGGTCAATTACATTGTTGTGCATCTATAATAGTGCACACCTACACACTTGAGATGACAACATCCTTTGCATTTAACATTCCTACAAAAATTCTCTACACAACTCTATGATGCATAGTCCTTTCTAGACATGTCTTGGGTTCCAATAGGAAGCATCCCTTGACATATCCTATTGCACACTATCCACATTAGAGTCATGTACATAGGAATAGGAAATCAACAAGGCATAAAATTTTATGTAGCACATCCAACATGTACACTGATGTGTTCATGAGATACTTACATGACAACAATTGAAACACAAAAAGTGCCATGACACTCACCACACACCTCACATTTTAGGTTGATGACAATTATGGTTGCATCTTCAGAAGGAACACTTCAAGGGTCTTTAGTGCCCTTGACTTACCAATATTTGTAATGGTCCTTCCACTCTCTGAGAAAGTATTTGGTTCTCCAACCATTTTTTTGGTTGTATATTTTATTCAATAAGCTCATTTCAGGGGCTTAAATTTGTAAGAAAGTCTTTACAATCCTTCTCTCATTTATTCCATCATCTATACTTATCATCAAAGGATTTATAGAATGAAAATAACTATATCTCACTAGATGTAACCATAATGGTTTGTAGCATCTTACAATCATCTACATTTTCTTAAGGGGGTAGAACACTTTATGTGTTCACTTAGTCTAGATATGGTACCACCATGTGTTCCAATGTGGACTAGCTTCAAGGATCTAGATAGTGTGGCTATACACATTGCTACACATGTTAATGCTAGTTAGACACATGGAACATCAAAAACCACATGTTATGCTTCCATACTGATGCAGAGTGGGGTATCAAAGATCAAACTCACTCACTCAATCTTTGGCTAAAGTCTTAACACCTCAAACAAAGTGATTTTCTTCACAATCTTCCACTATGCCTTGTAGGACAGAAAAGGGGTATTTTTGACATAATTTGAAGGAAACAACTCAAACCCATGAACTAAAAACTATTTTAGATACCCATTATCCCCTTACACAATATACTTCAAATGAAGATGGGGTTGTTTTGTAACACAAGGGTTAAAATAGGACTGTTGAGCTATAATTTAGGCCTAATTAGGTTTGTTTAACTAGGTCACTATATGGTTTCCACACTCCAAGGGTTAAATATACATACCATTGGCTTAGACACATCATTTTACATCTATCAAACTCCTTCCAAGCAAATTCAATCACCACTTAAGAGTTTTTCTTCAAACCCTAACACCTATGCGATTATTATGCCAAAACCATGAGGTTTCAAAATAATTTTAAGAAAAAATGCCCTAACTCACACAAACTTTGATGAAATTAGATGAAACAAGATTCAAATGTTAGCTAATTCACTCCTTCACCAATCCCAATGCACAAATATTCACTCCCAAGCCGTACCAAGCTATACTATTCTATGTAACAACAAGAAAAAACTTGAAAATGCAGGAAAAACAATATATTTCTATTGTTCAACACCAAATTTCATATCATCTATCTTCTCTCAGCCTCAAAAAGGCTTATTTAAGAATATACAAACCAAAACTAGTTACCATTCCTAACTAAATTTTAAAATCCCAACTATCTCTTAACTCCCCAACCGTTCAACTTCCCCTAAGACACAAAATGCAAAAATTGCCAAATTAACTTCAAAATGACTCCAAACTACCTAATAACCTAAATTGACTCCAAAAATATAACAAATAGTCTTAAAAGACCTTATTACACCAACAAAATGACTTAACATCACAAAAACTAACACTTTGCAACATTTTTGCATAAAGACCTATGGTGCCTTACACCACATACACGTGTGCCACCTAATGACATTTGTACTACAAAACATGATGATATAATTGGCACTGTATGCGTCTGACACATGGTGATGTCCACGCCACATGCCACAATGATCTAGTTGGCACCATACAAGTTTGACATTTGTTCTCATCCCATCCACATAAGAAATGCACCATACATGTTGGATACTTGTCAACATCTACATGGAGCATAACTGATGGTATTCTCAAACAAATGCCTACTTTGTACATTTTGTAGAGTAAAAGAGGTATAACAAATTTTCATATTACCTCTCTGTATATTTCCTTTGTTTATTTTGAATAGAAGTGACATATATGTTAGACCTTCTATATTTGAATGTGTTTTGGTTTAGATATCTATTTTCCTTTATGTATTCTATGATCTTATTACATTAATAGATAATATAGGATTGTCCCTCAATTCACCTTGGGAATTAGATTAAATAACATCTGATTGTCCTTTAGGTCCCCTTTACCACTATACATTACAAAACTAGGGGCCACCGAACAAACTAGAAATGGATAAGAAATAACTCAAATGAAAGTTGATTATGCTTGATTTTTCCTATGATATCCTTTGATTACTAGGGGTAATTCATCAACTTTACTTTGCATCTCATCAATTCTTTTAAGGATGACATCTATGTTGGAAGGATGAACATTAGGAGTTATGATTAAAATGGGAGTGGAAGTGGCAACATGAGATAATAGGTGGAGTGTAGGTTGATTAGGGGACAAAAAATGAAGCTGGAATGACAACACTAGAAGTGGGAACATGATTTGTGGGTGAGAAGTAAACACAATCAGGGGATGATGGAAGGTACAATATGAGAAGTAGGTACAATGAGAGGATCAATGATAGGAGCTATGAAAAATTGATAAGTAATACAGAGAAGAGAAGAAATATGTGGCATGGCTAATGTAGGAGAAGATGTGGAAGGAGGCACACTAGACAAAGAGGCTTGTGAGGGAAGGGGAGGAGACACACTATTTAAGGAGCTTGATGAGCTTATCCTTTGACCTATATTACTTAATACTTCCATCACATAAGGATTATCCATTAACAAGTTATGAAGAACATCAATCAAATTTGAATAATTAACATTATTGCTCAAATTCGTAAAGGTTTGATATAAGTATTTGTGTAGTAAGATTCATGTCTTGCTTATCCATATGTGCAACATGTGCATCATGATGAAAAACATCTTCCCCCTTAAAATATGTAGTAGTCATCAAATCCTCGATCATAACTTCCTCGCAATGAATCGAGGCCATTGTAGAGTTAAGCCTAAGGTTTCTTCTTAGTGCAAAATGAGGATTAGGTTGAGACCTTGACATTCAAGAAAAATATAAAGAAATGAAAAGGAAATCACATCCAAGTAATCCTAATTTTTTTCTGCCAACAATTCATACCAAAGATTGAACAATTTAAAGATATTGCAATAGGTAATTTGTATTGACACAAATAATATTACTGAAGCATTTCAAAGTTTAGGCCATAAGAATCATCATTTTTTAAACATGGATTTCAAATAATTCTAAAAATTTAGAAGTCTTGGTCATTAACATTATTGTCTGCTATAATGTCATCCAGTGTATCAATGTCAATGTTCATATGTTCTTTCAAGTATTTAATATTATCATCATCCTCATCTTGACCTACATCATCTTCATCATCATTGAAATTTGACTGTAGACCATCTACATTGTTACCAGATGTATTTGGATCATCATTTTCTATACCATCCATATTGTTGTCTTCCATAACATCATCTAACTCTGGATTGTTGTCTTCTTGTGCCTGAACAAAACCATCTTCAACATCCTCATGGATGTCAATTTCTTCGATGTTCTCTAATCCCTCTCTCATTTTGTTGGCCATCATTGTTTTGCTCAATATCCACTAATGCATCATCAAATACATGCCTTAATCTTGGATCATAATGTATGACAAATATCCATTTCGGGTCCAAAATATCATAGAAAAATACCTGCACATTAACGACATACATATATTAGATGTATGGTATAACAATTTTATTGATTAATAAACACATGTATATATTCACAATAAACTATGAATTAATAGATTAATGATCACTACCGCTTCTTGTTTGAGTTAAAGAAATACCCGCTCACAATGAATTGGTAGAACATAAGGCTCCTTATCCTCCGGTAGGAAACATGAGGAATCTATAGAAAACAATCCACTATGGGTATCATGTCTTCATGTCCTCTCAAATGCTTCATACCATCTACACTTAAAAATACAACATTTAAAAGAGTGGTAATCCAACTCAATAATTTCTTGTATTTTCCCAACATATTGTAGATTCCCTTCAATTATATTCTTATCTTTTGAGCTTGATCGACTGGATTGCCTGAAGTCAACCATGATGCCACAATCAAAGGATCGTCTCTTTACATCTACACTTTCTACACGATAATGTCGACCATATGCCCACATTGCTGGATATTTCCTTGCCTGTGAAAGACCATTTATTTCAATGAAAACAAATATAATGATGAATATTAAAATAGTTAATAGTGTCAAAACTGTAAGGAAACAACATTTTGTATGTACCTTTCTTTCACATCCTCTAGACATGTTGATTTCATCTTCTGTTATGTTTGAATCTATACCTGCATCTTCTATTTGATTTTGAATTTGTTCAATAACCCATTCTAGTGTGCAATCTTTGCCCGATTCCCCAAGCAGATTAGTGGGAAGTGGAGTATTCCTTTGGTTCAATCTCTTAAATTGTCTCCTTGCTTCTAACACTTCTTCTCTCTTTTGTTCATACAAATCAATCCATTTGTTCATAAAGTCCATGTGGTACAAAATGAACTTGTGGAGTATAGCACTTTCGTCTACACCTATTACATGTCAACATGTTTATTTCAAACTCCAAATGTCATGCTGTTATTTTGACAAATAAATTACAGAGTAAATTAATAATTGCAAGAAAAACAACCACACTGATCATGAATTTACTTAATAATTTCTACTTGAACACCATTAGATTGTGGTTTTTCTCTATCAAAAATATTTGATGCTCGTTCTTCATCCCATAAGCATGGCCCATCTTCAAAATCCTTACCAAGGAATTCACACAGGGAGAAAAATGCTTCATTCAATACATACCCTTCAACCATGCAACCCTCTGGATGTTCCTTTTGTCGGACATATCTTTTTAGAGTTTTCATATACCTCTCAAAGAGAAACATCCACCTCGTTGATACGACACCCGCCAATTCAATGTCATCGACTAGGTGTATAAGTAAATGGACTTGTAGGTCCATGAAACTTGTAGGGAGTTCCTTCTCAAATCTAAAGTGGGGGCATGCTATGCCCTTAATCCTATAGTGTGTATAGGGTTATGAATAATCGACTTGTGGCTACCTTAACTCTTAATTATGATATATAATCATTTTTATAGTCAAATTTAGGTCATTAGGTCAGCCTAAAGGTTATATATAAGTATGTAAGTTGGCTTGGGTGGTAGCCAAGGCCTAATTAGGTATATATAGGAACTAGTGGTAAGTTTGTGATCATCATATTGTAAATTGTGTTCTCATTGAAGATATTTGGAGGTTTGCCCCCTCAAAGTGACTTGTTATTTTCACATATTTCCTATTATATTCTTTTTTGTGGAACTTATTTCATTACATTTGAATATGTTATTTTATTTACAAAACATGGATTTGGAAGCCAAAATGGAGGTCCAACCCTTAGGCTTGGAAATCCAAGCATCATGGGTAAGATTTTTCTAATTTGAAATATAACATGAATAATATGCCCACATTATAATGTGAGCATGTTATATAATGAGAAACCATAATTTAAATTAAAAAAAAGTCTAAAAATTTAATATAGCACATACATGTTATAATGAATATGAGCCATAATAAGGGCATATTATGGACTAGTAAATACCAAGTCATAAAACACACATTACAACTCATACATACTTTATGAAGGTTGAACACATTATAGCTTAAAATAGATTTGGCAACCTTTTGTCCCCCATTTCCAAGCACATATCCGAAAGAGAGGTACAAGTAAGAGAACCATAAGTGAACGAAAAATGTTAGTATTAGATGTGAAAAGGATAATAATGCTCACTAGGTATATTACATGTATTATGAGAGGTTAAAGCAAAAGTATCATCAAAATTAGAAGGAGAGGTGATCAAAGGTAATCTGTCATCATGCTCATGCACATTTGCATCACTAATCATAGAAAGAGTAGAAGCAACATGATGCTCATGGACAAGAAGTTAAAGGTCTTTCTTAAATATGTATTTTTTATTATTACATCTTTTCAAATCTATTTATAGTTTGATTTCTCTTTCACATTTTCATACTATAATTATATTTTTTTTTATGGTTTGTAGCTTATTGATAACTCTTATCCTTGCCCAACCTACCCACCCTTGGATTCACCATGTAAGGTGCCTCTAAATAGAAATCCCATTTAGCTTTGGTCTTATTTTTATTGAATGAATTAATACAATTATATGGTTACAAGTGGCATACAATTATTTAGAGGGACCTTACATAGGGAATCTTTTGGCAAGCTCTGCTCAACGAACACCATACATCTATGTCTAAATATGCTTGGACTAAATAAAAAACTTGAAATGTACAAATCGTTGTTTGTCTGTGTATCATAGGATGAACTAAAAGCATTTTCACGAGCAAAGTATTGATCATGCCAAAAAAAAAATTTAATGCACGATTTCTTGTTGTGTTTATCTATGAATGAATTCCAATCATTTAAAATTCTTTACTAACTGTTGTTGTAATTACCTCTTAATTCTCTTGATCATCAACAATAAATCATGGGCACACCAAGAAATGCATTTGAGAAATATACCTTTTGCTCCAATTTATATAATTTGGTACTATATAATCAGATCATTTTATCAGTTTTTGTTTTGAAGGAGATACATAAATATGAGAATGGTCTTGTAAGATTGGCCATTAGTATATTATGCTTTTCTTACTCTGAAATAATGAAAAAAATCAACTTTTACACAACTACATATATTAAAGAGTAAATTTGAAGCTTAAAAGATTTCCTACATCTAATTTCCACCACGGAGGCGAAGGTTAAGGTGTAGAGTGGAATCCTTCTGAATGTTGTAATCAGCAAGTTTCCTTCCATTTTCCAGCTGCTTCGTACCAAAAATCAGTCTCTGCTGATCTGGAGGAATTCTCTCTCTATCCTGAATCTTAGACTTGACATTGTCAACTGTATCTGAGTTCTCAACTTCAAGTGTAATTGATTTACCAGTCAAAGTCTTTACAAAGATCTGCATGATGAAAGAAGATCGAACAGGAAAACAATGAAATTTTCTTTTGGAAAATTCGCTACTGAAATTTGCTTTTGTAATGAAATGGCTGTTATATGTTTATAACATACTCTATAAAAAACAGGAAAACTGCTTTGGCTACTGGAAGCATCATGTTTGCGAGGCTCGTTTTATCTTGTATTTTGTAACGTGAGATATGATACGCTACTTTGGACCGACATGATTAGTAACCTTTCGTCATGTAAGGAACTTGATTTACACTATAATGAACAACTACAAACTATTATTGGAATGAGTATAAAACAAGATATCTTAAATATATTTATCTAAATAATGTCCAGATATATCAATTTGGAGTTATTTTATTTATGTAAGAGTTATTTTATTTTTATTTTAGAACTACTTTATTCACTAGATTGTATTTTTTGATAGATATATTTAAAATATGCATATTGTTTATTAGTATTAATATTATGTTTATTATTAAATATTAATTATTGGACATGTAAGTGGTTATCAAATTTAAGTTAAGGAGATTTTATGTACACGATCACGACATGAGACTCCTTGTTGCAACTTAGAATGTCGGTGTTAATATAGATTAATTAAATAAATGTAATTAAAAATATATAATTAATTTAGATTAATTAGTTGAGACACATATAATTACAATTAAGTATAGAAATTAAATATAAGGTTTAGGGGTACTTAGTTTTAGAACCTATGATGGAATAATGTGTTGATATTACATATCAATTTGCCACAATATAAAAATTAATTGTCCTTAGTTTGATGGATGTGTTAGAATCTATGTGGTCTTAGAATTCTATGTAGTTCAATCCCAGGCCCTTGGGTTCAATTTTGATCCATGCAGATTTGATCTAATATGCAAAATTAAACTATCACACATATATGATTTGGCAGAATGTTGCTTCAATAAATTTGTTTGCCTTTGCCTTTTTGCTAGTTAATGTGCTCAATGTAGTGTTTACAAACACCTTTAGAAGATTGTTGATTCAATAGGGAACATGTTCTCCTAGATCATCCCCTTGTCAGGTCAAGTTAATGATGATGAACAATATTAAAGACAACATACACCAATGTGTAAATGGATTATATGCAAATGGTGTGGATCTAATTCTCTATCCCTTTATAAATTGAACGTGTTCTAATGATTTTCTCCTTAATATCTAGCATATAATTAATGACACATTGAATGTATTTAAGTACTATGACATAACATGTCGCATAAACATGTGTCAAGTCGGCTCATAATAGCTAATAGAAAGGGTGGGAAACTTAAAATTTGAATTTGAATATTTGAATTTCAAGTTCACTTATGCATGCCTTGTGATTGAACCAACTCAATCGTAAGTGGCATAGACATGAACGTCAAGGATTAAATGGTAATCTTGAGGCATGGAGTGAATGTATGGAAATAGTGCAAATGATGGTGCAATAATATGGAGTAAATGACAACTATATTGGAATTAGCCTAAATCATGATAAATAGAGATGGATAGGGATCAAACCATGAACCAAACTTAACACAATAGTGTGCCATTTGTTGATATTTTGTTCATTTAGGATATTTCACCAAGGTGGGCACATTTAACCAAATGGGAAATGGCAAAGACATGCAATTTTCATAATTACAATATTATATCCTTTATTATGCACTATAGGTGTATTGTTTAAAAGAAAAATAGATGACCTTTTCAAATAGAGTCCTAGGGTGAAATGAGGATCATAATTGGTCTTTGTGTATAGGTGTAGATGAAATAAAGTTAGGTTTGAGAAAGTGTCATGTCCACTTTTATGTAGAAATCATGACACTTATACAAAAATAGAAAAAAATCTTCTTTTCTTTTGATTTTATCTTATTTTCTCATTTTCTTTTCTTTTCAACTCAATTAACAAAAAATGAAGGGTGAAAGTTCAGAACTGTGTCACACTTTTATAAAGGGAACGACCAACACAAACAAATTTTTCCAACTTAAACATCAAAAATGTCATATGTATGTTTTGAATTTTAAAATGACATAAACTAACGAAATGTAGATTTTTTAATGTAGTTTATGCTTATAATTTTTTAAATTTTTTTAAAAATAGGTGGATATTTCTTTTATAAATTTAATTAATGAATTTTAAATGCTGATATCTTTTGAAAAAAGTGACATCGATGGGACGTCAAGAAAAATCTAGCAAAATTAATTTTTTTTCTTTAATTTTTTTTTCCTAATTAACCAATGCAAATTTCTAGTGCATGGAAAAAAAATTAATTTTTGATAAATAATTTTAATTTTTTTTTAAGTCAATTTTAATAGAACATAGTAATTTCCATGGGAAGTCAATTTTTTTAGATTATATATTAAGAAAAAAAACCCTCTTGGAGAGGATTCCATTCTCTAGTGAACCATATATTTTTTAAATTTTTTGAATATGTTTTGCCTATTTTTTTCTAATTTCTAATTAGCTTCATGTTCGATGGGAAAAACCTTCTTACAATAAATAGAAAAAAATATATAATAAAATTAATCAAAATATGAAAAAAAAAATTCTACAATCTACATTTTGAGCACTACAAAAGGGTATTCGTCAATTTTTTTAAAAATGTATTTTAATGGCAAAAAATTGTAGCAGAAGATGAAATTTTTAAAAAATTGTGGTTAAGGGGGGTGGACTGCCACATAGGTGCCACATAGATAGTTCTTCTCAAAACCTTACTGGGCGGTACAGTTCCACCCGATAAGGTTTTAGACAAAACCATCCGAGGCGGATTCAATAGGGGTGAGATATTATTGCCTAATAACATTTCACCCAGAACTATTTTATATAATTAATTTTTTGAAGTAATTATTTTTTAATATATATTTCGTACAACAATGTATAATAGTGAAAGGATTAAAAAAAATTACAGAGAGGTAGACAGTGAAACCAGTAAATTTAACAGTGAAAACAGTAAATTTAACAATGAAAACAATAAATTTAATAGTTTTTTTAAAATTTTATGAACCATAATAAGAAACTGTGTAATTATATTTTAGAATTGATTTAATTTAATTAGGGTTTAATTTTTTAAAATAGGGTTTAATATTTTTTTTTTAAAATTAGGGTTTAATTAATTTTTTTATTAGGGTTTAATTTTTTAAAGTAGGGTTTAATTTTTTAAAAAATATATTTTAGGGTTTAATTGAATTTTTTGATTAGGGTTTAAATGATTTAAAGTAGGGTTTAATTTTTTTTTTTTAAAGTAGGGTTTGATTTTTTTTAACTTAAGGTTTATAATTATTGATTTTTTAATTAGGTTTTGATTGATATTTTTAAATTAGAGTTTGATTGATTTTTGTTACTTAGGGTTTATAAAAATTGATAATTACTATACAAAAAGATTCCTAGATTAATAATAAAAAAAATATGCAATACAAATTAATAAAAAAATAAAATTAAAAATACAATTAACAATCTTAGATCTACATCATCCATGTGTGTTTATCTGAACTTCCCCATTCTATATTCACGTATGCTCTTTCCTCACATCGTAAGACGATCTTGGAAATCAGAAATGGTGTGGTTTATGTGAACTTCCCCAGTCCATATTGATGCAGAGGCATCCACACTAAAACCCTGTCAGCATAATCATATTTTTAAACCCGTCAGCATCATCATATTTTCTCTGCCGACCGATATCCTCCTACAAATAAACCTTCGATCTTTCGCCTATCAGCAGCATCATCATATTCGGCGAACACAATTATCCTCCTGACGATCACTATTCACCCTACCGCCAAACTCTATCTGCAGCATCATGATGTTCGGCATCATCTGCACCTTTTATCGGTAGGATATAAAATATCAGGTTCCTTCCATATATCCTGATGACAACAACCTCATGCACCTCTCCTCTGATGCTTACGTCACCCCGATATTCAATCCGCTTACACAACCAGCATCAAGATATAACTTATCGGGTCATATTGAAACATCCTGATGATGATACTCAACTTTATGCACACGACGAATATTCTGTCGAATATTCCTTCCGCGATCCACTAATCTCCCCGATGTCCTCTGCCTATGCCAAAACACTTATTGTCGGCAGGATAAACCTTTATCAGGTGATATTTGGAATCTATGATACATACCCATTCCACCGATTCAGAGAATCAACCGGTGGAATGGTTGGATGAATCCATTTGCCTGCAACCAAAAAAGAATCAATACACAGATAGCTTGTAAACCAGACAAATGAAACCAATGGGATCTCTTACTTTCAAATTTGAATTGCATACAGATCTCACAGTCCAACTGTGTTACTATGTCGCTACTTCTTCACAGAAACTAACAATTATCAACTATTCGCTGTCTCCTATAAATTCCTCTATGTCTAAAACAAAAGAACTAGGGTATAAATAGCTGTGTTTTACAAGTACTACCAACTCGATTCCCAATGGCTGGGAGACTTCCAAGCGGCTGGGAGAAGACAGCTAAGACAACTGGCATAACAAACTTCTAACTACCAGCACATCCTCCTAGATCGATCTAAAACATACGACAACTAAGACAACTGGCATAACAAACTTCTAACTACCAGCACATCCTCCTAGATCGATCTAAAACATAAGAATTGGTCCAATGGACCTTATGATGCAGAGCATCTAGGACAGCAGGACAGCAGTATTCATAGACTGTCATAATTTGAACAAATCAACTTCATACTAGCATTTTACATTACTCAACTCGACCAACACATGGTCTCTGACCCAATAACTTCAATCTACACCTTCCAAGATGTCTAATTCCCAATAAGACTCCCTCTAACCCACCAAACAGGGTCTACAGAACAGCAACCTTGTCAAAGTCTTCAAAAGACAGTCATAGCATCTCTCTGCTCCATGAGAAGGGCAGTCACACTAATCTCCATATGGTGATCTCTATCAAGACAAATTCATCTTCATTGTAGCATGCCAAACCTATCACATGCCTAACATGCCTACTGCCTCATTATCAAAGTAAACAAAATCACCAAACTTACCTAGTTGCTGCTGTCCTCTCCCAATCTTCCAGTATAAGGCTTCTACAGGATCATCTACATGCCCAAACTCAATCCAAACTATCCTCCTGCCCTTCCAAACCTTCACAAGACCTTTCCCTCATTAACATGCAACTCATTCCTCTGACCAGGGCAAATGGGATCAAAGAAATGAGGAGAAATTCATTGGGTTACTCAGAAGAAACTCTAGATTAGTTTTTTAGGACAGTTTGTAGACAAACCCTGATTACTCTCTCCTATTGCAGTATTAAAAGTCCAAACAAGATGCAAAGGGTAGGTAATTAATCAACCTAAACCTGCATTACAAATACCAATCATCTACAGGCTGTACCAGTATGGCATGCATAGAAAAATAGTGAGTTTCTTAAAGGAGACAGCAATTCTGAAATAAAAATAGTTTATGGGAAATCAACGGTATCTTTCCTCTAACTCCTTGTCAAGACTCCAAACCAAGTTTAAAACAAAGGTGTCTCAACACTCTTTCTATCCATCACAAGCTTGTGCCATGATAGGGCCGTACATGTACGACAAACTGTAGAAAAATAGCGAGTTTCTTAACTGTGACAGCAAGTTTCAAAGCAGATTTCAATTTTACACCCATATCTTTCTCTTCATGCAATGTCAAGATATCAAACTAGCTTTACAAGATAGTTAACTCATCCACCTTCATTTCCAAGCATTCAATCTTTCATGACAGAGCCGTACAATACAGTAGTACGGGCTTCCAAAACAGAAACAAAAAACAAGAAAGGCAGCAAAACAATGGTCTTTTTGTTTTTTTTTTTGAAAACCTCCGAATGAATGAATACCATCCCTCCTTTCTTGGCTTAAAACAAGCCTCAAACATAGCCTAGAGTGAAGTGGTCCCTCCAAACTCCTAAAACCATCGACCTTTCTTGTCTTCTTTCTAATTTGTAACTGCTGTTTTTAAAAGATCAATAAGGAAACTGTCTTTTTGGACAGCAAGGACTGTTTTTCTAAAATAATGTTTTGTTTTAACTTTAGATTAACCTTCTCCTAATCTTTGACAAGGTGTTAACACATCTACACATTTTGACATGCCTTTAAAAGGCTAATAAACATGGAGAATATTAAATGACTAACCTATTTAAAATTTAATGACTCCCTAAGACTATCTATGCAATATGACTGTCCTAACTAGGACTTGCCACAAGATAATAGTAGAGTCTATCTATTTGGACATAGTCCATTACAAGAATGGCATTCGAGCCTTAGACAACATTGAAGATGGTCTTATAGACCTTATTAAACCAAACAACCGCTTGTAAATCTAATCAAAACCCAGAAGTCTATGATGCTCCTACACCATACTCCCCGGCATGATGAAAACTCTTGTCCCAAGAGTTAGGGGATCTACTTCGAATGTTCTTCAACCGTGGTGGAATGTTCCTCAAGCTAGGAAACATGAACTCTCCCAGAGTTATCTTTCTCCATCTCCAACCTGCATGGCTCTTGTAAACAGTGTTAGAACCATAAAACTTGTTTTGGTGTCCTTGTCTAGGACCCTGCTACTGCAATGTTGCTGTGCTTCTCAACTAGAGGTTCTGATTCATTCCTCCTTGGACTCTCTGCTATTTGTTTTCCTTCTTCTGGCTCCTTATAGGACACTCAATGTCCCCAACCTGAACATGACTCAAGTCCCAAGCCTGCTGTTCTCTAGGACTGTCATCCACCTTACTCTGTTGCAACTGTTGCTGCTGTGTGCAATCATCCTTAACCTGCACATTCAACTTCAATTTCTATCCAAAGCAAATTGTAACCTGTTCCTTCTTCTCCTCACAAGGTAAAGGAATCAATTGGAACTTCTTACCATCTTTGTGCACTACATAGGTATTAGTATACCCATCATGAATAGTCCTTCTTGAATACTGCCATGGTCTGCCCAAGATTACATGCCCACATGTCATAGGAATAACATCACATAAAACATAGTCCTGATATGGACCAATTGTGAAATCAACATAAGCCTTCTTAGTGACCATTACCTGTTGTTCTTGACTCACCCAAGTGACATGGTAAGGACTGGGATGATCAAAAGTCTTCAACCCCAACTTATTCATCATTTCCCAAGAAAATAAGTTATCATGAGAACTTGAATCTACAATCAACTTGCATATCTTGCCATGGCTCAAACAATTAGTTATGAAAATAGATACCTGTGGTGGTTGCTGCATCTTACCTCTTTCCACCATGAGCATCTCTCCATCCATCATTGGAGAGGCTGACGACATTTCTGGTTCTTTTGGCTTCTCCTCCTCTTGTGCCAAGTGAACTCTTGTATCCTTTCTCTTATCAATACCATCCTTCTTAGGACAGTTGAAAGATGTGTGTCCCACCTCATTGTAGTGATAACATCTGCTTGTGAACACTCCTCTTCCTGATCCAAATCTACCCCCACCTCTATGTCCACCTCTCTGTTCTGTAGACAACTCCTTACCCTTCTCATTGTTGTTCTGAACTTCACTAGTAGGTTTGCCCCTACCTCTGTTTCCTCTTCCATAACCTCCTTGCCTTTCTTGCTTCCTATTCACTCTCTCTTCAGCCCTGATGGCCAACTAAAAACACTATTCAAGTGTTTTTGGTATTGCTAACCCAATCTCATCCTGTAAGTTATACCTAAGCCCATTAAGGTACCTTGCCACTTTCTCTTCTTCATCTTCTAGCCCACCTCTAATACTAAGCTTATGAAATTGCTCAGTATAGGACATAACATCCATGTCCTTCTGTTTCAGATTTTGCCTCATCCTTTTTGTCTGAATGGAGTTATCAGATGGAAGAAACTGATCCTTCATCATGTCCTTCATCCTACTCCAAGAAGTGATTTTTGTTGCACCTCTAGCCATTCTCTCTGTTTGCACACTACTCCACCAAGTAAGTGTTGTTCCTCTTAGTTTTGTCTTTGCAAACTTGATCTTTTTCTCATCATTCATCTCCTCATATTCAAAAAAAATTTCCAGGGCATCTATCCACCCTAACACTTCCTCACTATCCATCTTCCCCTGATAGATAGGTAACTCTATATTTGCCTTTGTTCCACTTCCTTGGACTGCCTTCAACAATCTTACAAACTTCTTTTCTTCAGCGTCTAATTCATCCTCAGGAGGATTCTCATTTGCATCCTCATCTTCTTCTGACTCATTTTGTTCATCCTTTCTTGGATTCTTCTCTAATGCTTCCAATCTTGCCAAGATTGTTGTATTCTCCCTTCTTACTTGCCTCAGTTCTCTGTCTCTGGCAACATCCTGTTCTCTTCTATCCCTCAGCTCTTTCTCTCTTGCCTCTAAGGCTTCTCTCAACTCGGCATTCTCTCTTGCCATCTAGTTCTTTGGAGGCATCTTCACAACTCTCTCACAAATCTTATTTTCTTCACAAGATCCACAACACCTTCAAGGATCTACTAGCTACCTCTGATACCAAAAATGATGTAGAGCATCTAGGACGGCAGTATTCATAGGCTATCATAATTTGAACAAATCAACTTCATACTAGCATTTTACATTACTCAACTTGACCAACACATGGTCTCTGACCCAATAACTTCAATCTACACCTTCCAAGATGTCTAATTCCCAACAAGACTCCCTCTAACCCACCAAACAAGGTCTACAGGACAGTAACCTTGTCAAAGTCTTCAAAAGACAGTCATAGCATCTCTATGCTCCATGAGAAGGGCAGTCACACTAATCTCCATATGGTGATCTCTATCAAGACAAATTCATCTTCATTGTAGCATGCCAAACCTATCACATGCCTAACATGCCTACTGCCTCATTATCAAAGTAAACAAAATCACCAAATTTGCCTAGTTGCTGATGTCCTCTCCCAATCTTCCAGTATAAGGCTTCTACAGGATCATCTACATGCCCAAACTTAATCCAAACTATCCTCCTACCCTTCCAAACCTTCACAAGACCTTGCCCTCATTAACATACAACTCATTCCTCTGACCAGGGCAAATGGGATCAAAGAAATGAGGAGAAATTCATTGGGTTACTCAGAAGAAACTCTAAATTAGTTTTTTAGGACAGTTTGTAGACAAACCCTGATTACTCTCTCCTATTGCAGTATTAAAAGTCCAAACAAGATGCAAAGGGCAGGTAATTAATCAACCTAAACCTGCATTACAAATACCAATCATCTACAGGCTGTACCAGTATGGCATGCATAGAAAAATAGTGAGTTTCTTAAAGGAGACAGCAATTCTGAAATAAAAATAGTTTATGGGAAATCAACGGTATCTTCCCTCTAACTCCTTGTCAAGACTCCAAACCAAGTTTAAAACAAAGGTGTCTCAACACTCTTTCTATCCATCACAAGCTTGTGCCATGACAGGGCCGTACATGTACGGAAAACTGTAGAAAAATAGCGAGTTTCTTAACTGTGACAACAAGTTTCAAAGCAGATTTCAATTTTACACCCATATCTTTCTCTTCATGCAATGTCAAGATATCAAACTAGATTTACAAGATAGTTAACTCATCCACCTTCATTTCCAAGCATTCAATCTTTCATGACAGAGCCGTACAATACAATAGTACGGGCTTCTAAAACAGAAACAAAAAATAGGAAAGGCAACAAAATAATGGTCTTTTTGTATTTTTTTTGAAAACCTCTGAATGAATGAATACCATCCCTCCTTTCTTGGCTTAAAACAAGCCTCAAACATAGCCTAGAGTGAAGTGGTCCCTCCAAATTCCTAAAACCATTGACCTTTCTTGTCTTCTTTCTAATTTGTAACTGCTGTTTTTAAAAGATCAATAAGGAAACTGTCTTTTTGGACAACAAGGACTGTTTTTCTAAAATAATGTTTTGTTTTAACTTTAGATTAACCTTCTCCTAACCTTTGACAAGGTGTTAATACATCTACACATTTTGACATGCCTTTAAAAGGCTAATAAACATGGAGAATATTAAATGACTAACCTATTTAAAATTTAATGACTCCCTAAGACTACCTATGCAATATGACTGTCCTAACTAGGACTTGCAACAAGATAATAGTAGAGTCTATCTATTTGGACATAGTCCATTACAAGAATGGCATTCGAGCCTTAGACAACATTGAAGATGGTCTTATAGACCTTATTAAGCCAAACAACCACTTGTAAATCTAATCAAAACCCAGAAGTCTATGATGCTCCTGCACCACCTTATTACATCAAGAAGTCAAACATACTATAAATAGACTTATATTCTATTTTACAGGGGTGCTCCTGCACCATACTATGATACATACCCATTCCACTAATTCAGAGAATCAACCGGTGGAATGGTTGGATGAATCCATTTGCCTGCAACCAAAAAATAATCAATACACAGATATCTTGTAAACCAGACAAATGAAACCAATGGGATCTCTTACTTTCAAATTAGAATTGCATACAGATCTCACAGTCCCACTGTGTTACTATGTCGCTACTTCTTCACAGAAACTAACAATTATCAACTATTCGCTATCTCCTATCAATTCCTCTATGTCTAAAACAAAAGAACTAGGGTATAAATAGCTATGTTTTATGAGTACTACCAACTCGATTCCTAGCAGCTGGGAGACTTCCAAGCGACTGGGAGAAGATAGCTAAGACAACTGGCATAACAAACTTCTAACTACCAGCACATCCTCCTAGATCAATCTAAAACATAAGAATTGGTCCAATGGACCTTATTACATCAAGAAGTCAAACATACTATAAATAGACTTATATTTTGTTTTGCAGGGGTGCTCCTGCACCATACTCCCCAGAAGAAGAAATCTCAAGTCCACTTGAGATGAGAGTATATAGATCTGCACCATATTTCTGGATCTACTCTTCAATCATCCTATGATACATACCCATTCCACCGATTCAGAGAATCAACCGGTGGAATGGTTGGATGAATCCATTTGCCTGCAACAAAAAAAAATCAATACACAGATAGCTTGTAAACCAGACAAATGAAACCAATGGGATCTCTTACTTTCAAATTAGAATTGCATACAGATCTCACAGTCCCACTATGTTACTATGTCGCTACTTCTTCACAGAAACTAACAATTATCAACTATTCGTTGTCTCCTATCAATTCCTCTATGTCTAAAACAAAAGAACTAGGGTATAAATAGTTGTGTTTTACGAGTACTACCTACTCAATTCCTAGCGGCTGGGAGACTTCCAAGCAGCTGGGAGAAGACAGCTAAGACAACTGGCATAACAAACTTCTAACTACCAGCACATCCTCCTAGATCAATCTAAAACATAAGACAACTAAGACAACTGGCATAACAAACTTCTAACTACCAGCACATCCTCCTAGATCGATCTAAAACATAAGAATTGGTCCAATGGACCTTATTACATCAAGAAGTCAAACATACTATAAATAGACTTATATTCTATTTTGCAGGGGTGCTCCTGCACCACATATCCATGTATGATCTTTCCTCATGTCGCAAGATGATCTTGGAAATTAGAAACGGTGTGGTTTATATGAACTTTCCCAGTCCATATCCACGTATGCTCTTTCCTTGCGTTGTAAGATGGTCTTGGAAATCAGAAATGGTGTGGATTTTTATTTTTATTTTTTAGGGGTTTAAGCGACTTGGATTTCATCACCAAGTGCTTGGCCAAAGCCCATGTTTCAGTGGGCTATATAAATTCCAAGGAGGAGCTATCATTTTTTGGCTAAGCGATTGTGTATTTTAAGCGCACCATGAAATGAGGTGGTTTCATCCCACCAATACCCAAGCCTTAGACATCACCCTTGTATCATGGATTTGGACCTCACATATTGCAAGTCACGGACTCCCTTAGTTGAGCCTTGTCTAAACCTAGATTAGGAAGCCATCAGTCATTTGTAACCTGTGATGCACCAGTAAGCGGTTAGGCCCGGGAAGTTACTCACCCCGTGCATTCTTGGAGACAATATAGTGGGCTATGGGCATGGCCCCAATCCTCTGTAGTTAGTGCTCTGAAACATTGGGCTGACACTATATATGAACATGATTAGCATATTGGTGAGCTCATAGACCAAACACTCCCACCTAAGTAGTATAGGTTATTTTTCTTGTCTCTCCCTTTGTGTAAAAGAGTTATATATACAAAATTGAAAAACCAAAACCTAAATATAACACATATTCCTCATCCAATTTTATCAATCATCCTTATCCTAAAAATCTTTCATCCATTTGTCACCCATAATCCACATCAAAATCCACTATCCTAATACAATCCTATTCATCTCTCATCCATTTGTTAGATCCATTTAATCCACATCATAATCCATCCTCTATCCATTTTCCATCCATAATCCATATTTCAATTCACTATTCCAATCCAATTTCATGGACATCATCCTAGATATATAAATGAAACTCCATCCACATCCAATTACAAAATCCCCATCCAAGACATCACCTAATCATAGATCCAACACCCACATACAAACATCAAAGTTGGTTTGATAAATTCATGATGGAACCTACAATATCTATGTCCCATCCTTTGCGTGAAGTTCATCCCAAACCTAAATTTATACTGAAAGGAGCTCTTCAAATTCAAAATCCCAATCTTAATATTAAACACCTCTCCTAAGTTTAATTTGTCATTACATGCACGAGTGCAACATTCAAGAAGTTTATTAAAACTTAGATAAAGACCATTCATTAAATACTTAAATCCATATGTTAAATCAAGCAACGTGTCAACCAAAAACAACTATTTATTCATCTAATTTAGACCTTCCTTGCATGAAGTAGCCAAGTACAACCATTTCACCTAACAACAAGAATCATGTACAGATATTAAAACTCTCCTAGAAGTTTAAATTGTCCTTACACATGATTGTGTAACATTCAAATAGTTTATTCAAACTCTTAGATAAATACCATTCATTGTATTAGTTAAACCATAATATACAAGCTATAAGTTTACCACTTGGACACTAGTTGACCTTGCCCTCACATATACATGTATTTGTGTAGGCATGAATTAAAAGGTGACTTGTGATGGGGAACAAAAGGAATAGGTCAAGGATTTTTGATCAAAGAATGTCTGACGAAGATAAAAATCTAAGAAGAAGAATTGAGAGAAATTCAACTTTAGAAGGATTGGTTGAACATAGTCAAGAAACACAAGATTAAATTACTAATGAACAAGAGGAATAACATCTTGGGTTTGAACAAATTGAAGAAGAAATTGAACAAGATACAGGAATTATTGTGATCGAGGAGGAAATTGATGGCACAACTTATTTTAACCTGGCTATGGAAAATCTAGTGGATTTAGATGAAGATGTTCTTTTCAGAAAGATTTCACCTGAGGACATGTTACTTGATAGTACAATAAAATTGCATTCCGAAAGAATTTGGGATGAATTTTTTGAAGATAAATCTCTAATTGGAAGAGCACAATTATGTGCTAAGTTATTTAGGTGAAAAGAAACATGACCCTTGTTTTGGAGTTGCTAGGGGTTGATAATAGGGAGAAAAAAACAAATCTAGCAAACAGATAATAGTTGAAAACTTGCAAAAAGCTTTGAGCTCTATTCAAAGTAAAAGTAGAACAAGTTATTTAAGTGTGGCATGTAGGGCATTCATGGTTGTGATTTCAAGTAAAAACTATCACATATGAGATAGGTGAAAGCAGTTAGAAAGTTACTGCATGTATCCAAGAGAATTGTTCACAGATATATTTCAAAGAGAAATAAACTTGATGAAAACATAGAAAAAAATTGGGTAAATATTGTTAGGGTTCCTAGAAAAGATAGAATCTCAGAAGATGTGAAGAAACAAGTCATTGAATATTGGATCAACCACTCTCATGTTTCCTCTTATAAAAGGGATACTATACAAGTAACATATGAAGCTGATAAAAAGTATCCTCATCCAAAACATTTTGTAGATACAACACAGAGTGAATGTTTTGAAGCATTCAAATAAGAATTTCCATAGGTAAAGATATCTCAAAGAGTGTTTGAAAAGTTGCATGATCCATACTTTGTACGCATAAATAAAGTGCGTGAAACTTGTTGTTGTTGGAATCATGTTGAATTTCATCTACACCTTCAATCATATAAAAAATTTATGGCAATGACTCATCCAAATGTTATCATCCATGCAACTACAACACAATTTATGAAGTCCATCTTATGTGAAAAAATAGAAGGTTTTGATGAATTCAATGTGCAATGTATCAAAAATAATTTTGTAAATTGTAGAGATTTGAAGAAGCTTGCTTTGATTTAAAATATCAATCAATCAATGGAAATTATGTGGAAGAGATTTGAATATGAGAAATACACAACTAGGTCAAGAGTTGAATAAAAATTATTCTAAAAGAGTGTGAATTACCCTACAATGAGTTTTTGAACAAATTTTATAGTACCATATATCTGTATATCCATCATTGACATGGTGCAAGATGGCAGACAAATCAGTTTCGTGAGTCAAATAATTGTTTTCTACATGGTTGTAATCTTTCGGTTGTGGATTTTGCTGAGAACTATACATTTAGTCCTTAAACAGAGATTCAAAGTCAATATTATCATTCAGAGAAGGTTGCAATCTTCATACATGTTTGTTATAGACATGTTGAGTTGCATGTGGATGGTGTACAAAGTAGCCCACATGAACAAAATATCATCAAAGAGGTTCATTTTTATATCAGTGATGATATTGGTCATGATAGAAGCTATGTAGCCCATTTTTTTGGAATGTTTTTTGATGATTTGAGACAATGTGGCATACATGCTTCAAGTCACTAGATTTGGTCAGATGAATGTGTTGGTTAGTGTTGAATTTATTTTCTTTCAAATTTTTTAAATTATTTCCAACTTTTAATACTCATTTGTTTACTTTATAGGACAATTCAAATCCTCTAAAGCATTTAATTGGTTAATCCAACAACATGTGAGATGTACCATAAAATTTGTGTGGAATTTTTTTTAAAGTGGACATGGAAAATGTGAGCATGGCAGAGCTGGTGCATGTGTGAAGCATGCACTTTGCCAACATGAGCTTGTCGGTAACAACATACGTAGTGCAAATGAAATTGTTGAATGGTGTAAGACTCATTTTGGGGCTTGTGAAGAAAAAGTGGCTCAATAAGTACCAAACACTATTTTTGGGAAGTCAAAGGTATTTCTTGTAATTCTTGCATCTAATTTATGTTTATTACATGTACATTTTTTGAATACAAATTTAAATTTCCATGATTGTAGATATCGATCGCTCAAATCCTTATAATTGTCAAAAAAATTTCGGTATTAGAAGACTTCATCAAGTGATGACTACTAGACATACCACACCACTTGCAATCCAAATTAGAGAAAAATCATGTTTTTGTGTTGACTATAGTGAGAACAATGGAAATGCTCTACAATGTCAACATATTATTGATGCATATGTTTTAGAATAGGAAATGAAACAATTAGTTTCAATGTCTCAACTCTCCTTATGAAGATAATGATAATATAGATCTCCATGATCCTTTATATTCAACTAATTTTGAACATGTATCTGATCTAGTTGTTGCCAGTATATGTTATTTACATGTATATTGACTATTTTACTGAAATTGTCTTTGTCTAAGTAACTACTTGTATTTGAATTGACTTTCAAATCTCTGTATTTGTTGTAGAAGATATCTTTGCCATGATTGCAGATCCTGATAATACCAAAGGTGTAGATTACTATCTACTCAGGCATACACAACCAAAATGTAAGTTGACAGAATCTATGATAGATGGTGATGGATAAGAGTGTCCCATTGGATTTGTTGTGGTTGAAGGTACTTATTATAAACAAATGAAGATAGATAAAAGTGGTGATATATTTGTTGATTATTTTCTCGGACAAAAGGTTTTACATTACAGTTACTTAGTTATAGCAACATGGTTAAATTTGGAAAATTTATGAAAAATAGGACGTAGCCAACAAAAATGGAAGTTGATTATTGAAGACCATGAAATTTTTTTAGAGATAATAAAGGATGGAGAGGATCCAGATTTTATGTACCAAGAACTAAGTTAAATGTATGTAAATTACATTTTGTGCATCAATGTATTAAATATGTTCACAATAGTGAAAAAAGTTACAATTTCTAAATATTCCTACATGCCCTTTCATTTATGTTGTGCATCAATGCATTAAATATATTGGTTCCATTAATTATTTTTTCTAAGTTGGCCAAATCTTTTCTTAATCATTTCTATGTGAATATGGGTTTGAAGACTATAATTTATGATTCATGTGTAAGTGTGCTTAAGGGTCTGATGAAAGGATTAATGATTCATTAACTAGATTTTGGTCTTTTATGTCGTAAAATTAAATATCAACTCTATAATGATAAGTTATAAAGTATCTATATGTTTAGAGATTTTTGTTGTTAATTGTAAGGACAATGTATATTTGTTCATATAGTTATGTTGCATTCAATGTATTAAATATGTTCACAATATAGTGAAAATGTTACAATTTCTAAAGATTCCTACATGCTTTCATTGAAGCTCTTTCATCATTGTAGACTAGTCAAGTATTAATTAGCAAGTCCTTGTTACAAGTATTTACATGTCAAGCAAGACATCATTTATGTTGTGCATCAATATATTTAAAAATATGTCCAATGTATTAAAATTTGCAACAATTTATAATTCCTAAAGGACTTAACATGTAATTAAAATTTCCATGTGCTTTGAGGGACTATGGCATACAATAGTTTCATTCTTTACTATATTGGTTCCATTAATTATTTTTTCTAAGTTGGCCAAATCTTTTCTTAATCATTTCTATGTGATTATGGGTTTGAAGACTATAATTTATCATTCATGTGTAAGGGCTTGATGAAAGGATTAATAATTAATTAACTAGATTTTGGTCTTTCATGTGCTAAAATTAAATATCAACTATACAATGATAAGTTATAAAGTATCTAAATGTTTAGGGATTTTTATTTCTAATTGTAAGGACAATGTATATTTGTCCATATAGTTATGTTATATTCAATGTATTAAATATGTTCATAATATAGTGAAAATGTTACAATTTCTAGAGATTCCTACATGCTTTCATTAAAGCTCTTTGATCATTGTAGACTAGTTGTATTAATTAGCAAGTCCTTCTTACAAGGATTTACATGTCAAGCAAGACATCATTTATGTTGTGCATCGATGTATTTAAAAATATGTCCAATTTATTAAAATTTTCAAAAATTTATAATTCCTAAAGAGCTTAACATGTATTAAAATTTGCAACAATCTATAAATCCTAAAGGGCTTAACATGTAATTAAAATTTCCATGTACTTTGAGGGACTATGGTATACAATACTTTCATTCTTTACTATATTGGTTCCATTAATTATTTTTTCTAAGTTGGCCAAATCTTTTCTTAATCATTTCTATGTGATTATGGGTTTGAAGACTATAATTTATTATTCATGTGTTTAAGTGTGCTTAAAGGCCTAATGAAAGGAGTTATAATTCATTAACTCTAGATTTTAGTCTTTTATGTGCTAAAATTAAATATCAACTATACAATGATAAGTTATATAAAGTATCTAAATATTGAATTAAAATTGTTGTCTTATAATGTATAATTAGAATGCATTTTGTAATTAATAAAGACATATTTAATTTTGAACTAAGTAAATGAAGAGATATTATAAAAGATATATTAAAAATATATATTACAAGCACAACATGTATACATATACATGTTAAATAAATAATATTGAAATAAATTGATCAATATTCAACTTTTATTTATGGCATAAATGATAAATTAAAATTTGAAATATCTTTATATTACTTTCTTAAATTGAACATGTCAAATGACTTTTATATTGTGACATATCATTTAAATTATATTGGAACATACATATAAGTTCAGTTCATATATATATCAAATATAAATGTAAAACATATAAATAAAAAGTCAATTGCATAACTCTATAACTAAACATCTAAATGTGCATATGTATCATATATAAAGAAATGCTAGAGATGCTACATATAATGTATAGATCACATGTGATAAATAAAAAACAAAGTTCATAACATAGCTATGTAACTAAACATGCAAATGCAAGTATGTATGTGATATAAAGACATGCCATGTATGCTACATAATATAAATAAGTCTGGAAGTCAAACATAAGCATGATCAGAAATTATAAAAAAACAACATCACGTCTAGCTACAACATTGTCAACACCTCCTATGAGCAGAATGGACCTCACTCAACCCAGGACTAAAATGATGAGCTGAGCCCTATCCTGAGCGCTATCCTGAATCATGCGTATCTAATCCCATCCATCTATGAATATCTGAGCCATCTGTAGATCCTTGAACATAAAAATTATCTCTATTCAATTAAATATATATTAGAAAAAATGGAATCTCAAGTACTTGTTTAAATTTTATACAATTAAATGCTTTACCTCGCATCTAGGCTCAACCACATCTGGTGTCTACTGCACAGTGTCATGTCCCACCACTCTAGTCGGTCCTTGATATAAGATTGATATTAAGAGTCAATACACATGATGTACAAAACTAAATTTTATAATTTAAATATATAATTTATAACAAATAAATTACACTAGATTAAACACAAAATTTAATATATACCTCATCATCAGCAACCTGTGTAACTCCATGGATGACCCTCCCAATCCCACTAAGGTCAGATGAATTGAGGGTCATCACAACATCATCATACAATTTAAGTCCACAAAATGATCCTGGTGGAAAAGGTGGAGTAATAGTATCATGATGTGGAATCTATTGTGAATGTGTTGTAGACTGACCTCCTAGATCAGGTTAACTTTATCTCCCCCTACGTAGCCCTGTGTGGCTGTATGACTCATATGTGTAGCTCGATGATCACTATGCTGACTAGCATGTGCGGCCACAAAGTCAAGAGGGATCCCATACCTTGAACTAATAAACTCATATGTAGCTAATAGATCATGTGTCATACATGTACTCAATCTATGTAGTGCACCCTCTCTAGTAGTCTGTGCCACATCATTTGGTGAAACTATGTCAGTGTGGATGTAAGGATCATAACTGGTGGAAGTCAAATCAACTAAAGGAATGTTGATGCATGGACACAAGATATATCTACCAACACAGTTAGATGCCAAGTGTTCAATCTCACTGGCAATAGAACCTAAACTTTGAAAAATGCATTGTATCGATGATGCAATTACCGGCTCAATTGATCATCCTAGATTCAACCTTTTGGAAGTACCAAAAGGTTGGGACCCACTATTGCCCTCTTATCAATGGGTGGTGCCTAATCAGGACATCTGAATTGACATTTATCAGAAAACCTCCCAAGACCCTATCCGGCATGAGCAATGATAGATGTGTAATCAACATTAAGTTGTAAATGAACTGTGACATATAATTGTTTGTAAAGATATAATGGCAACTCATCATTATGTGGCCATTGATGATGTGCTGCCAACCACTTAGGGTATATAAGTGGTCCAACAACAGCATCTGTGCACTTGGTGACGGGATAGCCTTGAACTCTATTTCGTCCAACATAGTGTGGAAACATAGTATGAACCATATCTAATGAAATGACCCTATTAACTGTTGGCCATTTCACTGTCCCAATAACAATACTAGCAAGTGACACATAGAAATCCTCAATACTGACATTGTCATATGGGTTATATGATTTGACAGTATCAATCATATGGGTAAATTATGCTTAGATTTCCACCAGCCTGTCTCTATTATATAGGTTTGGTGTTCTATGGATCGTCTAATCCAAATGTGTCAAAGTATTATTTAGTCTATCAAGAGTGCTTGCATACAAGTCACTCCTAGTAGTAAGTGCATCATCATTATTAGCACTATGTGTATGATCAACACTATGATGAGAACCTTGATCATCCATGATCTACGAAAAAAATATGTGTACACATGTATGCAAATCTGCATTTAAAAATAAAAATGTACATACATTTAATTTATAAAATGAAAATTTAATAAAATTTAAAAACAAAAGTAAAATTTAAAAGTTAAATACATTCAATTACACATTTAAATTAACAAAACCAAAAACATTTAAAATTTAACCATTATATACATGAACAATCTACACATTTAAATTAGTTACAAAACTAAAAACATTTAAAATTTAAAAATTAAATACATTCAATCTACACATTTAAATTCTGGTCACAAAACTAAAAACATTTATTTTGATTTTCCTATATTGAAATGCCTTCATTATGAAGAAAACTACATTTTGATTAAAAAAACACTAATTCTAGGACCTTGTATCTGTACCATGGCATGTGTGAATGGATATGCATGTGATTATAGGTATTGGAATTAGAAATTGTAGGTGTAAATGAAGTCATGAGAGCTATTTTAAAAGGAAAAAGCTACTTTAAGGTTAAATAAAATAAAATTTTACACAATTAGAGGGACCTACTAGATCAACCTACCTAGATCTCTTTGTATGGTCTCTTTGTATCTTACCATGTATATTACTAAGTGTCTCACCTTAACAAGCAAAAATGGATAAACTATTAGAAGATCATGAAAGTGTGTTTTACCTCTTTCATATGTGTATGAAAGTCACGTGTTTTCATTCTAAGAGATATGTATATTGTTGTCATATTTTGTACATATAGAAGAGTGTATTATCAACTAAATTAGAGGCTTTATTAGTAGCTAGTATGTCCTAAAATTAGTGATATAATTTTGTGTTTATCATGCATTTGGGTATAAACACTCATTGGTGGTAGTCTTTATGATTAGTGTAGATACATGTTTGAGAGCCAAGATGACACATAAATTAATGTTGCGTTCTAAGATATGTACTACCTAGAAAAATTTAGAAGCATAAAGGAACTAGTTAGCTCAATGAACTTTGTTTGGACAAGATAACATTGATGATATTTCTAGTGATGTAGACTTTAGCATGTAAAAAGTAGATTTTGGATTTAAGGTTCAAGAAAATACCCAATCTATAACTATAAATTTTTTGAATAGGCAACATCTTGATACATTTTCTAAAGTATTGCAAATATCTTATGATTAGAAAAATATCAAGGAATTTGTAAATAGCTTGAGAAACCATTAGATTTAGGTTGATGAGATTTTGATGAATGTTAATCAAAATTCAATAATTTATAAGATAAATGATCATAAAGCAATGATTTCTCATGTTCCTTCAAAGTTAGGAAAAAATTTAGAATATATAAGAAAGTTTAAAATTAGACAAGCTAGACACAATAGTTTAGATGAAAAATCTTGCATCACCTTATCTTCTAATATAAAAGTGACACCACCAAAATAAAAACATGGTAGAATATCTCATAAAGAACCCCACAAGAAAAATCATACAGATATATTTGAGCAATTTCAAATTTAGTCTATCAAAGAAAAACGATTGGTTAAAACATATTCAAATTGATGAATAAACTAATAATCCTTTGTGTGCAGAAATAGAATAAATAATATAAGATGTAAAAGAGTTCATTCTTAATGAACATGTATATTCTAAATATAAAGGATAAAAACTAAAGAAAACATTACGAAATTTCTATTCCATAAACTATTTCAAAAAAATATAAACTAAGAGAATCTATTGATATAAACATAGAAGATGTTGTTGATGTACTAGGATGTGGGAAAATGAGATCAAAAAAATTATGCTAATTCTTACATCCTAAAAGTTGATAAATAATAGATCTCTATGATTCTATTGGGACATGGCATGATTGCATGCAAAATTTTGAGTGTACTCATATAGGATGGTCTACTATAAAACTTATCCATTATGTAGTTTGGTTTTTTTTAGGAAATCTCAAAGATTGGTGGAAGGAATTGAAGAAAGAGGTCTTAGAAATATATACAATGGTATCAACCTTTTGTTTTTAGTGGATTTTATAAATTTAATTGATTTACAATTTTAGTGGGTTATGGTTTCAATGTAGGTTTTGAATTTTTTGCATATTTGGCATCAAGTGATTTACAATGTCAAAATTACACTTGGGAAAATTCACATGGATTACAAATACCTTGGCCCTTTCATCCTCATTTAATTTTTTGTCTCTCATGTATGTTCCACCAATTCTATATCTTTTACTTTAGGTTATCTTATCCTTGCATACTAGATTATCTTTTTATGTTTACATGTTAATCTATTATTCTTTTATGTATATGGTTGGACATGACTACATATTTTATGAGGTTTACTTTGTGCTTTCATGACCTATATTTTTTTTGTTTCTCTCTCTTATTTTCTCATCATTGGGGGAAACTTTAAGGGCATCATATTCCTCCCGCTCTATATGAGCTTATATGATTACATCCTCATTTGCTCATTAATTGTCACTTGATGTTGTTGATGAAACCTATTACATGATTATTAGGGCTTACATGATCATATCTTAATTTCTCTTTCTATCTTTTCTACTATGGGAAAGTATTTTACATATATTATACAAAAATCTAAGAAGAGACTTTGAGCTCTTAGATTTTGAATGCTGGGAATATTTTGGATTTCATTCACCAACTTTGTGTGGAATATGAAGTCATTTAAAGATCTTAATTTTAATCTTTCATCTATGTATTAGTTTTCTTATGTTTTTATCACTATAAGTAGTAACCCCCACCACCATCAATTTTGTAGGGCCTATTCACCCACCATTGTATTAGTTCTGTAAGCCACTTAAACTATTCTTCTTACTATGAAATCTGATTGATCTTTGATTAGAAAATTTATGAGAGGTCATGATCTTTTGGTAGGTGATGCCTAGTTATTTTGAGCAAAGTATGTTGAACTATGCATGATATTGAAGATATTTGTAACAATGCTTACTAAGTAAGGAAAATGTTAGTAGTCATCTCATGGTATACAATGATTGCAACATACTCACAAAAATACATTTTTTGAAAAGAATTTAGAAAATTTTAAGCAGATTGACAGTCACAACTAGTTTGGTGGGTCACTCAAACCATAGTGCATGATGGCTATTCCAAATGCATGGCTTAAAAGATTTTGTTACCAATAGAAAATTGACTACTACAACCAGAGTGGTTGACTCTAAAGATTATCCATTGGTCTCTTTGTCAAATTGCATGATAGAATTCAAATATTGGTGACCAAAATAATTATTGAGGCAAGTTTGAATGGCATGTCTAGATGATTTAGGTCATTGGCTTGTTCTAACTATCAATTTGACTTAACCTCTTAGCTACCATTCAGTTTTTTTTCATATTTAACAAGCTCAATGGTAATAGATTTTTCTATTCTTTAGCAGGTGTGCTATGTAGATGACATTTTCTTCTATTTTCATGTAATGGTAATGGAGTTGGGACATTGAATTGTAGTAAAAATTACATTTTTGTATTTGAAATTGAAGTAATATTGCTTTAATGCATGTCTATGAAAGATTTGATTAAAATTTTAATATCATGTTCAAGGATTCATGCTTGAGGAGGGTTATTTATCTACATGAAAAATTCACAAAGTATGTATTGAAACCAAACATAGACAAGTTGCTTTTCAAAAACTAGTAAGCTATCTAAATCTTTTCCATTTTAGAGTTTTCCATGATGGCTCATAAAAACCTTATGAGTTTTCTTGTTGACGTATTTAGTATGTTGATCTTTCTAGCCATGGAGGCTTAGGGTAACAAGGTTTGTTGTAATTGTTTTGCATTTGACCAATTGCATTTATTGAAAAGAGTTTTAGTACTTTTTTCCATTGGACATATCTTGCAATTATTCCAATTCATTGCATCCCATTTATTCTAGGAAATTTGTTGTGCTTTGTGAAATAAAGCATGTTATACATGATAAACAAACACTTCAAATGGTCAAGGCATTGGTCTTGACCATTTAAAGTTTGTGTTTATCATTTTTAACATGTTTTATTTCACAAAGCACATCAAATTTCCTAGAATAAATGGGATGCTATGAATTGGAATAATTGCAAGATATGTTCAATGGACAAAAGGCCTAAAACTCTTTTTAATACATGCAATTGGTGAGTGCAAACTAAGGCTCATTAACCTTTAGCAACTTCCTATCTTTTTGTACTCATTTTTTTGTAAAGTGTAGTAGTTATAGAATATGAGATGTAGGTTGATGTGATTTGACTCAAAACTAAATGCATCTTTGTAATGCTATCATTATATAAGTAGAAATTCATAAACAACTTAGTTGCATCATTGATAATTGATCTAGTTTGATTTCATGATCCATTATTAGTTCATTGTAGAATAATTTATGTAATGTAGAGAGGTCTTTATGAGGTTCTTTGCAATAACTAGAATTTAGAACACCTTATTCAATTGTCCCTTTATACATAATGTTGAGAGATCAAGATAAATAGAAGATCATAGTGGAATTTTATCATCATAATTGAAGTGTGGAAAATGTAAAAGCAATATCTAGTATAAGTAAATTATATAAAAACCAAATATATGTATCATCATAATCCTATATAAATTTTGATAATTTATTCAAAATCTCTCCTTTCATATGATAGTTTTTAAAAAAAATTGATTGTATTTTATAGTAAAAATTCCTAAACTCCTATGATAGTAATTGTAATCATCCATCAAAGCATGATTGAAATCAATTTTCTATCAAACATTGTAGATGTAAGTGTGCTAGTAGCCATGTCTACAAAATTTGAGAATAATAATAAAAGGTGTGAATTGTTTGGAAAATTCTCCAAGGAAATGTGGTCTCTTCAGATGTAATGATTGCATGGTATACAAAAAATATATTTGTTTCATAGCTATATAGCTGTATTTAGGCATTTTTGCTGTAAAATACAATTGAAATTTTTAAAAGATTATATCATATGAAAGGAGGGATTTTGGACAAACTGTCAAAATTTATATAGGATTATGATGATTTATGTAGACACCCTAAAATGACCAAGTCGTCACACTACTCGCATTTCGTCATCTGTCTAATCACTGGTATCTCAACGTTAATTAAATAATCTAATTATTTAATTAATTTCACCAAATTCTTCTAAATCACATACTTTCGACATTAATTAAATAAATTCTCTTTATTTATTTAATTAAATTAAATTCCTTTGTGATTCTTCCACAATTAAATAATTTTAATTATTTAATTAAATCATTATCCTCTTTCCAAAATTCAATTCCACATTAATTAAATTAATTATTTAATTAATTCATCACAAGTTCCCTCTTATCTGTAATTAAATAATTCCACATTATTTAATTAAATCAATTATTCTTCTAAATTTAAATAAATCATGCAAATTTATTTAAATTATCTCAATCCTCTAAAAATAAATAAAATCAAATATTTTATTTATAATCTTCATATTCCTCTAATCTTGCACAAACAATTAAATAAATTTATTTATTTAATTTGCTTTATCCTCTAAAAATAAATAAAATCAAATATTTTATTTATAATCTTCTATTCCTCAATCATGCACAATCAAATTAAATAAATTTATTTATTTAATTTCATTTATCTTCCAATTCCTCTTAAAATATCTTGTTAACTCATGTGCACAATTAGTCTTATTTTTAGAACTCTAAAAAAGGCAAAATTACAAGTTAAGTTATCTATTCAATCAATCTTGTTTTCATCATATTTTACTAAAAATATCTTTGTGGATTGACACATGTCGTGTGTACATTCATCATGGTTATTTGATTTATCTCCTTTGTTGATTCTTCTGAATTATCTGGACCGTTGATTGATCTTCATTGAAACCTATATAAACCCCCCTAATCTCCTTCATTGAGTCTCTCTCTTCGATCTTATTCTCAGGCATACTTAACAGTGCTTTGAGCATACATCGCAATCAATTGAGCAACTTCACGATCTTTTGACATTGATCTTTTGAGCACTACACTTGCTTGTTGCAACTATGGTTTCGCAGCAATATTGAGCAATCCGCATTCAATCCAAAGGGAACAATACAAATTTTGGTAAAAGCTTTCATGTTTTATTGATTATTATTAATGGCTTTTATTTGGATTGGTTCTCTTTATGTTATTGGGTTTTTTGATTTGTTTAGTTTAATTTAAATCAATTTTTCCTCATACACAATTTATATATTTGATTTTTATATGATTTAATTATACTAAGGCATGTCGTAGTATTTGAAATGCACCATTGAATACATAACTATCATAGAAAATTGATTGACAGGGAAGGGAATTTGGATATACAAGAAAAACAAGGAAAAAATAACAAAAAACAACAAAACCCATCAAATTCCCTACATGCTTTTGTTGGTAGGTAGGGAAACGACCATTTTTTAGGTCACTGGCATTGTGGGCTCTAGGTGGAAGTGTTTGAGGCGACAAGAATTAGGGAAAAAATGACATTTTTTCCTTTTTTTCTTTTGTATTTTAATAGTTCCACCCGGAACCCTAATAGGTGGAACCTTACCACACGATACCTTTTCTCCTGGAAAGGTATGTCCACATAGGTGCCACATATGTGCCACGTGGTTCTGGGAAAAAAGGTATCAGGTTACTCTCTACCGCTCGAAAACCTTCCGCTCATAATTATTTGATTGGCTGAAAGTGGGACACAACTCTCAACTTTCACCCTGAAGCTCAATGTCTAGGTTGGCGACCACCATTGGCATGTGGAAGGGTCAATTAGGAAAATAAAATTTAATTACCTAAAATTGTAATGAGTTATTATATAGTAAACTAGAAAGTAACATGTGATATTAAGTGATCTCTATTAAAAGAATGATCATGCGTACAAGTAACAAGTTTAATATAATTTAGATATGCCTAAAAAAGCCTAGGAAATGGTTTTCAAAAATATCTCTATAAACTTGAAAGATAGATTACAAGCATTATGTAATATAATCTTGATAAAAATGTCATAAGGCAACTTGTCAACAAGAAGAAAAAGAAGGCAAGGGAACAAGAAAAACAACAAAAAATAAGGATAAAAATGCAAAGCAAGAACATACTAAGAAAAATGAACTATATATAATCTAAGCTACATAAAAGTTCCTAAACTAATTTAATGTTGTACACACAATGACTCAGGAATATTGATTTTGAAATTTCTTCTCCTTTGCTTTTTCAAAGCATTGAGCAAAAATAATTAGCCTATTTGGGTTCCAACATGGGAAGACACATCTTTAAACTCAGAAATAAAAACTAAACACAATTTGGGCTCATATTTGGGGTGTCTCTAATGTAGTGTTAATAGTTGAGGTGGCTCATAATCACCATGCGCTATCCAAATGCATGATTTTACATTTCTATTATTGTAGTCAAAATGAAAACTAGGATAAAGGGCAAGTAGGGATGAAGGCATTCCCTAATTTGTGAAGTTGTGATATAAATTTGAATTTTGATCCAATGACAAATCTCCTCCAACAACCTACACTCTATTGTAAATTCTTCTCAACTCCTCATTTTCATCAATACAAGGGGAAGAACCATTAGTCAACAATGAATCATGTCGAGCTAAATCATGAGAAGCCTTGTGACAAGAAATATTATATCCATGTGTACCAACAAATTCAAATCATAAAGATTCATTCTTGTCAATTATTAAATTAGGATTACTACAACAAGAATCAATTTCATTAATATAAAAAATTTCAATTGTTTTATCATGTTTATCATTATCAGAAAATATTACATATGATATACAAAATCTACCTCAAACACATGATTAGAAAATTCATGATATTTTTCTACTTTATCAATCTGAATGCAATCATCTATTCCCTCTTCAAGTGAAAAATTATTCTCCCCTTCATTTTCCTCGCATGTAGAGTATGGAAAATTAGTATAAAAAAACAAACCTTCTTGACTTTTTTTCTTACCTGCATCCATCATAGGATCAAAGAAAAGTGAACTTGACTTAGCATAAGATACATTTGAAATATCTAGTTCAGTTGTGACTTAGAGACTTAAACCTAGTGATTCCTCATTTATTATAGAATCAAAATGCCATCTAGATGCTGATTTCATGGGCTACACCTATCTAAGGGTTAGATATAATATTAAATCCTCCCCTATTTAATTTATGAATTTCTATGAAATTAGCTTGTAACATGTCGTAATCTTGCAAGTCATATAGATTTTCATAGACTTAATCTTCAGACTGAAATGATTTTGATTCCTTATTTTGTTGCTTAAAATTTGAAGCTAATGTAAATGAACCAATAGTCTCATAGGTATAATCATTCAGATTTTCAATGATTTCCTTGATATGAGGATCTTGAGAATTTTCATTTTTTTAGGCTCTGATAGAATCACGGGATTGTTAGTCTCATCTTGAATTATATTTTTGTTTTCATTTTTTCTTTTAACACTAAGTCTAGCCTCACAAGAAGCTCGAGCTAATTGATTTCTCCATGTTGATGAATTTCATGGAGTTGTTATTCATTGAAGTTAGTGCAAGATCAACCAAAGTACCTAGTGTTGTGGCCTCCACAACATGCCCTAGTTCCTTGTAAACTAGGGAACCCCTTTGTTGTGAAATCTTGAGACTAATCTTGAAATTAATGTTTATTGGGTTGGCTTGCCCTTGTTCTAAGGTATTGTGCTTTATCTTGATGCTCTTCAATTTAATTATCTTTGTCAAAGGTTTGAGACTTAGTTGTTTAGGTGTGTTCTGGTTTGAATTCTCATTTTTATTTAGTCATGACACTCTAGATCAAAGGACATATTCCTAAGGCTTTAACATTGTCTAGACTTATAATTAAATGTTGGAACTAAGACCATAGGCCCATTGTGTTCTTAGTCTTAACTAAACCCAGATTTATTTACAAAGGCAGACTTGTCATTATGATTCATTGATATGGGCATACATTTCCTTACTAGATTCCCATGCCTAGGGGTGACCTTGAAGTTGGATCCAAGTTGAATAATCTAGTCAAAGGAAATCATTTCATAGTCAAACATAGTCATAAGACCCCATAACATAGTATAACATGTACCTTAGTTGAGCGCTTAAACCTCAATGCCTTTGGAATAGTGATAAAAATTTAATCACATCATTAAAAATAATTTTAGTTGAATAAAGATTATTTGAATAATACTTGTGGGTATAGTAGGCATTACATGGCAATATTTGGCAATTACATGGACTGGTTAAACTAAGAAGAAATTGTCATTTTAATGTAGGGTTTCCAACTAAATACATTCAAACTCCCCATGCATACATATGACATTTTAGTAGACCCATCACTAGATATGTGGTATCCTTTTATAGGTTGACACATACGTGAAGCTGTGGTTGCTAGACCTTAACCTGAAAGGATCATGCACTAAAGTCTAGGTGCTTCACTTTAGACTTAACCAAAGTGTTGATGGACAAATTGACCCATGCAACACATGTAGAGTGAGAATCACCTTTCCTCTCCTGAAAAGACAAATGATCTAGGGATCAACTACCTCCAAGGTCCTAAGAGTTGGGTCACAACCGTTTTAATCAAGCTAAGTGATCAATATAGTCTATTTGTTCAAGAGGCTTGCATAGGTTCTATCATTTTAAATCAATTTGGTTAAATCCAAATAAAAATTCACCTTTTTAAATTTGTTATTCTATTATCCTTAATTCTAGATGATCTCTAATCTAATCCTACATTAAAAACTCATAAAAAAAGAACAAAATAATTTAGGGTTTTGCAAGAAATAAGATGAGTTATCTTTGCACCTTCAATTTTAATTCTTATGATAAAAATTTGAGAAAATTTTAGTTAACCTAAAATGCTATGACTAGTTAAGAACTCTATCATTTGCACCATAGATGCAAGATTCTAAGTAAAAATTCAATGAGATACATAAATAAATACATAAAAACTATTGTACTCCACATGAAAATTTCATGTATAAAATCCAAAATTCATTTTATACAAGATTTATCAATGAACATCCAATAATATTTCAACAAATAATCAAACATGCATAGAGAAATTTGGGCACTCCACTGTTCAAAAGTAGAAAAATTGAAGAAGTCAGAACCATTTTATTGATTTGGGAAGATTGCTATAATTTTAGCAAAAGTGCTACACTAAAACTTCGTTCTCTTCTTAAAAAATGTCCCTTTGACTAGCTACTAAACTTTTAAAGTAAACCTAAAGATAAAACTGATAAAATTCTAGAAAGGATGGATTTAGGATCCTTATTATAGGTGAGGTTCTTTCCTTTTATATAGGGCCAAGGAAACTCCTAGCACCCTAGTTCTAACTGGCACTTGACTACCCCAAAGCATTCCATGCAATTTTCCTATTTATATCTCCTCATGCAACTAGAGATTTTATTTTCAACACTTGGAAAGAACTAGAAGATAACTCTTATTTTAGATAGGACTCATGCAAATATGCAAGTAGATTTCATGAAAAGTCTTTTACTCACTCAAAAATAGGGACCAATTTATAATTTCAGTAGGACCTACTTATATCCACATTTACATTTGCAAAGCATTCCTTTTGGATTTCAAATCTAATCAATTAAATCTAAAAATAACTTGTAAAAATAATGCTTTTGTATCCCAAAATTTCAACATAAAATATATTTACACTTATTCAAATATAAGTAAATTTACACTTATTCAATCTTTTTAATGTTTTTCTCTCCTCCTTGGTTTGCTTATATTTTTCTATCCTTGTGACCATTATTTTTACTATAGAATCTAAGGAAGAAATTTCTTCTACTCTAGTCTATTTACCAAGATTGACCTTTGATATTTGGTAATCTCCAAGAGTTAGTTCTTTGTCATCTCTCTCCATTGTAGGGGAGACTATCCTACAATTCTATGCCTAAAATCATCTATTTTGATGGTGAAGGTTCTAGGTTTCTTAGAAGGTCTCCCTTTCTCCACCTGAACTATGACGGCTTGAGCATCAAGTGGTTTCACCACCACTTTATGTCTTCTCCAAAGTCAATTTGATCCATGTAGGTAGGGCACAATCTTCTCTAGGAGTGTGATCAATCTATTTATGTAGTTCTTCTATCTTCTGATCCTCCTGCTCAAGAGTTTCTTTCCTTGGCATTTCTTCTTCTTGTTGTACATTCTCATGTTGTTGAGCTTCTTTTTTCATAACTTCCTTAGAGTTATCTGTTTCATCAGATATTTCCTTTTCCTTTTGTACATCCTTCTCAGGAGTTTATTGCTACATGCTATCTTCTTGTTGACTTTTCTCCCTAGAAATTATCTTAGATTCATCTATTTTAGGATCCATTTTCTCTCCTTCCTGAGGTTCTATCTTCTTCTCTATAGGTATCTCCTTAGGATTTTCTTCAATTTTACCCTCTTGAGAGTCCTCTAAGTTATGATCCTTGACCCACAACAAATCTCTCATGTGAGTTTCTAGCACACTGCTCGCGTCCACCAATTGCCTAGCCTCTTAACGAGGCCTTTCCCACCTAAGTTGATCCCTCTCTCTAAACTGGAGTGGGCTCTTGGAACATTCTCTCTCTAGAAACTAACTATCTCCATGCTCCTGAAAAGGTGGAGAAACCTCTGCACATGCTTCCTCTTGCCTAAGGGGAAGCCTAGTTAGCAACTCTATCGATAACCATGCTATCTCTAGAAGTCCAAGATACTCATTAGGTTGCACTAGCCTCAACAAGGGAGAATGATAACTTTGGATATCGAGAGATTCCCAACTAGGGTATTCTCTAAAAGAAAGCAAGGTACATGTAATATGCTTCCTACACCGATCTAATGAGGAGAGTTATACAAATTTTTATCTTTTAACAATTACAATAGTGAGATACAGAATACAAAGAAGATCAAATAACATCACATGCAAATAGAAAATCTTACAACACAAGATGTACGTGGGTAAAACTCTTTCGGGTAAAAACCCCACACTCCAAAGCACATCCCAATGTATTATTCTGTAAACAATGAAGGTTACAATACACTTCTAGAGCCAAGATCTTATAGGAGTTTAGCGTTGATAATCTACAATAATTCCAATAGCATAACAATACCTACAAATGAACTATATAAACTGTTACATTGTAAATTATGTACACTAGTTGTGTAGGCATAATTTCACTATGTTTAGCTCCTCCCTTTAGTGATCCCAAGCCTAGTTCATTTTTAGGTCCACCTTAAAGCCCTATTTTGGTTCCGTTTATAGAAAATGTTGTGATTTCAATTAAATTTTTGTCATAACCAAAAAATAAATTGAGATTTGGAGTGAGCCCACATTAAGTGCGGGATTGAGCCTTAAATTTCCCAAAGGGCCTAGGGTGCTCGAGTTCCTTGGTCCCTCCCATATTTTAGGGAGGTATTTTAAATCTACAAGTCGGCTTTAGTGTTGGTTAGGCTGACCCTATACTCAAATTTGATTTTTGGCACATGATATCAACTCTTTAATTCAAATTACCCTTTCTATATCCTTGTATAAAATTAGGTGTCTTGTTTCATTTGAAACTAGATGTGTTCTAGATATGAAAAATCTCTCTATGCTATTGAATCATTGTAGGTTTTTGATCAAGTGGAGTTTTACGTTGCTCTTCAAAAGATTTGTATGAAGGCTAAGAGATGAGATCTTTGGTCTATCTCATTTGTTCCTACATTGAAGAACTTTGCATGATTGGGAGAAGGGTTGGAATCACCAACTTGAGATTAGCTTGAGTATCCTCCAAGGGTATGGTTGCATCACCTTCTTATTCAACAAACCTTTAGTGAATCTTCATCCTTGAGGTGAAATTATGAGCTTCCTTGAGTGAAGTATCCTTTGTATCACTCCTTCCTATTTGCTTGAGTCATATAGGATTAGGGTTTGATATTATTTGATTAGATCTTGCATGTTACCACTCACACTTAGGGTTTCTAAGAACACACAACATCTAGTTCTAATCTTGGCTAACCGTGAGGTGGGAATACTAAAACGAGGGCTTGACTAAGGCAAGATCCTATATAGCCACAATAATTTTCTCTTATTTCTTGTGTATAGATCAAAGAAATAGGTTTCAAAAGATATTAGTCTGGGAGAAGGAAGGTGTTACAGGTACAGATCCTGTGAAAGTCTTAGTATCTGCAAACCCTAAAAAAGGCCTAGGGCACTAAAGCACCCTGGTACCTGTGGCATTTTGACTTCAAGTTTTTGTTCTAATCTATTTTCTCATCTCTACTGTTCATTTAGATTCTCTATTTTCACTTCTGATAGTCGTTTGTAGCTCAATCTCTCAATTAGGGTTTGATCCTTTTCCTAGCTAGATTGGTTGAATTTGGTTTGACACTCATCTATACAACAAAGAGGCAAAACCCCTATAATTTGGCTCTCCCTCAACGTAGAAGCCAAGCTTGGTTTGTGTCTCAATGCTTGTAGAAGAAAGTTTTACTTAGTTTAACTCCTAAGGCTAGATCACTCTTTTCCACATAACATTTTGGTGTACCCAACTCTTCTTACACTCTTATGCCATTCTTCATCTGAAAATGTTTGTTTTCTGTCATAGATTTGATTTAGATTAAGTTTACTCAACATTTCCTTGCTTACATATAATAAGTTTTGCATTTAAATTTAGCATTAGGGTTACAAAATCCTTGCATTTCAAAAAAATTAGCTAGTCTTAAACATAGGATTTGTAGATTAGTGTGTTGTTTCAGATCTTTGTAGCATTATTACGTTGATTAAAGTGAGTTTATTTTCTATACCTATGATGCCCCGTCATTCAACCCTAGAGAGTTAGACTAATAGGTGCTAAATTTACAGGAATATTATTATTATTATTATTGAAGCAAGTAAATGCATTTACACTAGATAAAATTAACATCATTCACAACATTTAGATAAAATGAACAACTAACACCTCTAGAGAACATAACTGCATCAAATAAACATAAATTTATAACAATACAAGTAATATAGATTATGATACAATAGAAGAAGATAACATTATTCATTTACAAATATGAATAGTTACAAAAGTTTCAAAGCAAGGTTACATTATTACAAGATTCATGACCGATTACATCGGTCTATAATATACAACAAGATTATACAATTCTGGAAGTATAATACAACTTTGTGGATGCAAGAACAAATCAGGAACTGGGAACACTTCTGCATTGATCACGAACCAGGTCGACCAAGAAAACCAATGGATTAAGCTCTTCCACCCAATCATGTGGAACCCTGAGGTCCACCCCCTGAGTTAGGAGATAACAATGAGGTTCCACTAAGTCAAGGGATACATGCAAGCAATTACAGACTTGACACAGGCAACTCAAATCATCAAGACTACGTAAATCATCAAGACAAGACAATACTCCAGAGGCAACAATAAAAGATAAAGAGGAAGTAACTAGATTGCAGTAGGGAGAGTGTCATCACATGGTCCTAGCATTGGTTATCCAGGCTATCTCTTTCTAGAAACTGGCCCCCATCTATGGTTATCTTAGCAGCCTCTCTCTAGGCACTGGCCCCATTGGGTGACACATGCGGAGCCGACACAACCTCTCATGGAGACAAGGAGGTTGACCTTGCTAACCAAGCCTTCTCATTCCATCCTTAGCCTGTTAGAGCACTCAAGGCATGGGTGAGGCATCATACTTATCTTGTTATGTGAATTACTACCCATCCCACCTAGATAAATTATTAAGTTATCACTTGATTACAACTTCCATGGGGTTATCCAGGTAGCCACTTTGGGCACCGACCCCACCATTGAAGCCACTCTCCTACATGCAACTAGCTACCCCTAACCAACATCCAGAAACCAATTAAATAACATGTATGGATAAGGGACTATAAGGCATCTTTCTTTTACAACCCAGTACATAGAAAATTTCAAATCCAAGACCTCAAATCACCAAACTTTCCCCTTTCCAGTTCAAAATCCAAATCAAATAAACATTTAAACAACATGACACAATGTTAAACTGGAACCCAAGTAGCCAACCTCTAGAGTCAGGTAAATTAAAACACACTACGTAACCATTTCCTAATATGGCTATCAAAGGTTTAAACAACTTGACACTAAATAACCATGACATCCCACTAGAACCAAAATAACTACATGACTCAGAACCAGAGGAAAAATAGTAACCCAATTCCTTCCTTAATACAAGTAGATAATAATGGAATTACAAGGGAGACCATATAATATATTTAAATTTAACTCAAACATATCACCTTCAAACAATAATAACCATGACATCAATCAATTCATAAATCTCATCCTAGGAAAATTAACAACTGATGTAAGAAAATACAAAGTTATCATTGTAACTACCATTTATTCAATCTATTTAGATAAGTAATATTGCAATTAAGTCTATTATATACCTATGAATGTTCTAAGCTTTCTTTTACTGACATATAACCATTTTAATAATAGCACTTAAATGTTAAATCTAAATTAATATAACACAAACATTCATTAACCACTTACTACTATAAATGAAAATAATATTTATTTCTATAATCCAATATACTTAGGAATTGGTTAAAATCATATAAATTGACCAATAACTACACAATATATAAAACTGAGTTACTAAAGGCATTCATGGAGTTTAATTAGAAACTTTCTAAAAAGCCTATTTACTAATCCTTCTACTGTAAGCTTAAAAGACTCTTGCTAATAAACATAAATGATAAAGAGACTACATTATCAGATAGAGGCATGAGATTGAGAGAGAGAGAGAGACATGGAAACAAAACTAGCAGATTCCCAATACCCATGGCATACGGCCACGAAGATTACAAGGATCAGAATGAAAGAATTTGTAGAGGGAGAGAAGGATTGCAAGGTAGAACAAAAAAATTTAGATCTCAGTTCACTATTCTCAGGTAAAAAAATAAATAAATACTCATGACTCAAATCTTATTAAAAACATTAAAATAATTAATTTAATCTTTATTACAAATTACTTAAATAATATTCCCAAATTTGCATTGCTAAATAACGAATAATAACTACTATTATATCTAACTTGTTAATAACATTATTATTATAATAATGAATTCATTAATGTATTTCCAAAATACACATTGGCTTAATAAGCAAAACTCAACAATAACTCTACATACCACATGACGACCAAAACCCTAAGGCAAGGACCAAAGAGTGACATCTAGACTCACGACCACAAACTGAAGATGGAAACTGACCTAGGGAAACCCCATGTTATCTCCCATCAACATTTTCCATTGGTGTAAGGGCACGATCAGACCTGCTAAGTTAGGTGGAGTCAATGCCCGGTACCTGCAACCTGCATTAGAACAATAGGTTGTATACGAGCATATGCAATTATATCAAAACACAGAGTCAGAGAATCATAGCATAGTAGGGTGCTCGAAATGAGTAATACTACACTGCCCCTGCTCTAAAGTATATCAATAAGCATAAACATCTCTAACTTAGAATTAGATAACATTCGACCACATTAAGCAAGGTAACATTATTCTGCATAATCAATTAACCATCACTAACCATGTCTAAGCACAACATAAACTGTAATCTCAATAATGTCATCATACTACTCATAACACATGTCAGTAATCACATTAGTCAACCATAGTCCATCATGAACATAATAAGCATAAACCATAAGTCTAACAGCCAACTATCTCAAAATTGTCTAAATGCAATAGAAAAAAAACTATGAACTATCACAAGCCAAAAATGAGGGGCATTACATCCTCCCCCCCCAGAATTAGGCTTACTCCTGGAAGCCTGCAAATAAGTAAGGGTATAACTCTCTCATCTTGGAAGCATCCTCCCAGGTAGTAGAAGTCTCATCATTAGGATCCCACTAGACCCTGACCTGCTCCACATCTCTACCCCTAAGAGCAAGTATCCTGTGCTATAGAATGCCTATGAGCTCCAAAGCCAGCTGCCTATCCTCTACCTATAGAGTAGTCCAATCAAGAACATGAGCAATATCTCGATATTAAGGTCTAAGTACAGAAACATGAAACACATCATGGATGCATGAAAGGCTAGGCAGAAAAGCAAGATGATAAGTGACAGGACCGATCCTCTCTAACACCTCAAAAGGTCCAACAAAGCGTGGTACTAGCTTAGAGCCTTTTCCATAACGGATCAGACTCTTTTGCGGTTGCACATGCAAGAACACTCGATTGCCAACTAAAAACTGTCGATCGACCCTATGAGCATCTACATACTTCTTCTGCTTGTCCTGTGCTACCACCAAATGCTCTCTAATCTACTCAACCTACTACTCCATATCTCTAACCATATCTGGTCCTAAAATAACTCTATCCTCCAGACGGTCCCAACTCAATGGGATTTGACAAGGATGACCATACAAAGCCTAAAATGGAGAAATGCCGATAGAACTGTGATATCCATTATTATAAGAAAACTCTACCAGATGCAAATAGTCCTCCCGACGGCTCTGTCGATCCATCACATACACCCTAAGCATATCCTTAAGGACCTGATTAACCCTCTCAATCTGACCATCAGTCTCAAGATGGTATGCTGAACTAAAGTTTAGCTGTGTCCCCAAGGCATGCTGCAGAGAAGTCCAAAGGGCTAAAGTAAACACTGGATCCCTATCGAAGATGATCCTACAAGGAATCCCATGAAGTCTGACTATGTCCTCCATGAATACTCTGGCCACCGTAGAGGCATTATAAGAAGAATGGACAAGAGAGAAGTGAGCTACCTTCATCAACCTATCCACAGTGACCATAATAGCATCGTGTTGACAGGAGGATACCAGCAAACCAACTATGAAGTCTATCGAAATGATGTCCCATTTCCATTCTGGAACAAGATGGGGCTACAAAAGACCTACAGGGTGCTGGTGCTCCTCCTTCACCCTTTGACACTTAAGACATCTCAACACAAAATTAGCAATATCCCACTTCATACCACTCCAAAATTATAGCTGACGAAGATCTGCATGCATCTTCTTGAATAGGGTGCCCCATGTGCCTCTGACATAACTAGGGTATGAAGACCCTCAGAACTTGGAACATAAATACGACCCAAAAGTTGCAAAAGACCATCCGACTCAAGAGAGTAACCGGTACAAATCTACCCTCCAAAGGTCTACCTGACTCAACCTCAAACTTCACCTCCTGATAACAACTGTTGGTAGGAAGTGTTGCAAGAATCTAACCTCTCAAATCAGCTATGAGAGTGACTGTTGAGATCTCATGTCTCTGACGACTAAGAGCATCTGCAACCACATTCTCTTTTCCCTGAATGTACTTGAACTCAAAGCCATAATCGAACAAGAACTCCATCCATCGCCTCTGCCTCGCATTCAAGTTTGGCTACGTGAAAATATACTGCAAACTATGATGATCACTATGCAGCTCAAACCGATCCCCTAAAAGAAAATGCATCCACCTCACCAAGCCATGCACAACTATGGCTAACTCTAGATCATGAGTGGCATAGTTCAATTTGTGATACTTGAGTTTGCAAGACTCATAGGCAATCACGCAACCATCCTACATCAAAACTGCTCCTAAACCCTCTAAAGAAACATTTGTACACACAACAAAGTCCCCAGTAGGATCAGGAACTGCTAGAATAGGTACACTGGACAACTGCTCCTTAAGGGTCTGAAAAGCTGCTTGACACTGCTCTGACCAAATAAACTTCTTCCCTTTCCTCTGAACAGAAGTGATAAGATGAGTAATCCTTGAAAAACCCATAACAAAATGGTGATAGTAGCCTGCCAAACCCATAAAACTGCGGACCTCAGAAAAATTAGTAGGTGCAGGCCAATCTATAATAGCTTGGATCTTCGAAGGATCCACCACAATACCCTCTTTAGAGATGACATGACCCAAATACTTTACCTTTGTCTGAAAGAATTCACATTTCGACAAGTTAGCATAAAGTTGATTTTCTCTCAGACACTGCAACACCTGATGCAAATGCTCCTCATGCTCCTCCATAGTCCTCAAATAGATCAATATATCATCTAGAAATACAAGGACAAACCTATCAAGATAAGTGCGGAAAACACCATTCATCAAGCTCATGAAAACTGAAGGTGCATTCATCAACCCAAATGGTACAACTGTAAACTCATAATGTCCATAATGGGTGTGAAAAGTTGTTTTATGAATATTTGCCTCAAATATCCACAACTAATGATATCTCAGCTTAAGATCAATTTTAGAAAACACCTTTGCTCCCTTAATCTAGTCAAACAAATCATCAATCTGAGGCAAGGAGTATCTATTCTTCACTGTCACCTTATTGAGATGTCGATAGTCAATACATAGCCGCAAGGATCCATCTTTCTTCTTCACAAAGATCACAGGTGCTCCCCATGGAGAAACACTAGTTTGAATGAATCCCTTGGCTAATAACTCCTCCAACTGCAATCGAAGCTCCTTAATCTCCTGAGTGGTCATCTTGTATGGAGCTCGAGAGATAGGTTTTGCATCAGGAACAAGATCAATCCTGAAGTCGATGTCATGCTTAGGTGGCATCCCCAGAATCTCAGAAGGAAAAACATAAGCATACTCTCTCAAAAGTGGGTGATTGTCAAGAGATGTCTCTCGACTCTCCTCCACCTCCAAGTCATTAACTGTCACCGCAAAGAGCTGACATCCTTGACACATGCATCTCTTAAGCTGCATAACAAAGATCATACATAGGGAAATAGGTCTCTGGATACCTACTACCTCCACCTCACTACTAGAATCATCCATACATCTGACAGACTTATGCTGACAATCGATCACTGCCTGATGGACCTCCAACCAATCTATACCCAAAACTATATCATATGATCCATGGGGTAGGATACGAAGGTCTACTATAGTAGATAGAGGGCCAATCCTCAACTCACAACCGTGCACTAGAGACTCAACTGCGACCTTGGCCCTAGAAGCTAACTCAACTTGCCACCTATCATCCTACTTTGTTGCCACTAAACCACAACGCTCCACAAGAGAAGGAGAAATGAATGAATCAAAAGCACTAGAATCAAAGAGAATAGAAAAACCAATACCTCGCATGAAACCTGAAGTCTCCACCATGGTGCCCTGATGCTTTGCCTGGCGGTTATCATATGCTACAAAGACTCTATGTAATCTACCTGCATCACCTACCGTCAACTCTAAAATTGATGGCCTATGTCCAAATCCTGAAGTATTCCTCTGAGGACACTATCTAGCAATATGGCCCTGTTGGCTGTAAGAGAAGCACCCTATGCCTCTACCAAAACCTCCGCCACCCTAGAAGGCATTAGACTGCTAGAAACTACCCCTACTCGCTGTAGACTGTGTGCTTTGAGCGGGTCGATCAACACAATCCTGTCTAGAATGCTGCCAATTCTAGTTCTTATTTTGAAATATATGGTACCCTGTTGCGGCTAAGAATTCTTTAGTTTGGCCTGAGAGTACTGCTGCTGCTATCCACCCTTTGAGGGTGCATGAGATCCTGATGCCTAAGCATGACCACCATGAGAACTAAATCCTGCAGGAGGTGCACTACCAATATGTACACCTGTATGCCCTCCAAGTGCCATAGTCAAATTCTCCTCCACTAACTAGGCTTTCTCCACTGCTACCTCCATAGTCTTGGGTTCAAATACAAAAACCCCTCCACTAATATGGGCATTCAAGCCCCTGATAAAATGCTACACTAACATAGTCTCATCATCTTTGATACCTGCATACTGCTTGAGCTCATAGAATCTACACTCATACTGCTCAACTGACATGGCCATCTACTTCAGCTCATGGAACTCATCTGCATGACGCTCCCTCCAATGATCAGATAGGAAACGGACTCTGAATCTCTCTAAGAACAACTCCCAAGAAACTGTGCTAATGTCCAAGTGTAGCTTCTACTCCTCTAAACGCCACCAAGTTGAAGCAAAACCTTTGAGATGCAGAATATCACATCTAGCCTTGGTGTTACTACCATACAGATGCATGGCGAAACACCTTCCTATCTCTAGTAACCATGTTTCTACCTCTAGACCACTACTGGATCCATCAAAGGTGGGAGGACATGCCCTCAAAAGATCTCTCTTATGACTAGCTAAAGTGGCCTCCTGCTCAGCTGTCAAATCTCTCTACCTAGGTGATCTCTCTCTTTCCCTAGGTTCTAGCTAATCTACCTCCTGACCCCCTCTAGGTTGCTCTACCTCCTATCTAGGGCCTAAACGGGCAAGGGCCTCCTCCAGTAACTATCACAACTGGGCTCCTTCAGGTTGACCCTGACCTTTCATATTTTGTCCCCCACCTTCATGGGCACTCTCATGAGTAGAATTGGGGGGAAGTGTACCATAACCACCTCTCCCACGACCCCTACCTCTGCCATGACCTTGACCTCTACCTCTAGGAATCTACTTACAACACCAAAGGATAATTTATTGCACAGAGAGAGGAAACAACAGGGATGAAAGTTAATCTACAGAGTTTAAGCACTAGGTCACATAATGGGCTCAATTATAACCAAAGTACCCAGTGTTTAAACTTGGTTTTGATACCAAATGTGATGCCCCGTCATGTAACCCTAGAGAGTTAGACTAACAGGTGCTAAATTTACAGGAATATTATTATTATTATTATTATTATTTTGAAGCAAGTAAATGCATTTACACTACATAAAATTAACACCATTCACAACATTTAGATAAAATGAACAACTAACACCTCTAGGGAACATAACTGCATCAGATAAACATAAATTTATAACAATACAAGTAATATACATTATGATACAATAAGAGAAGATAACATTATTCATTTACAGATATGAATAGTTACAAAAGTTTCAAAGCAAGATTACATTATTACAAGATTCATGACCGATTACATCAGTCTACAATATACAACAAGATTATACAATTCTGGAAGTATAATACAATTTTGCGGATGCAAGAACAAATCAGGAACTAGGAACACTTCTGCATTGATCACGAACCAAGTCGACCAAGAAAACCAATGGATTAAGCTCTTCCACCCAATCATGTGGAGCCTTGAGGTCCACCCCCCAAGCTAGGAGATAACAATGAGGTTCCACTAAGTCAAGGGATACAAGCAAGTAGTTACAGACTTGACACAAGCAACTCAGATCATCAAGACTACACAAATCATCAAGACAAGACAATACTCCAAAGGCAAAAACAAAAGATAAAGAGGAAGTAACTAGACTGCAGTAGGGAGAGTGTCATCACATGGTCCTAGCATGGGTTATCTAGGCTATCTCTCTAGAAACCGGCCCCCATCTATCGTTATCCTGGCAACCTCTCTCTAGGCACCAGCCCCATAGGGTGACACATGCAGAGCTGACACAACCTCTCATGGAGACAAGGAGGTCGACCTTGCCAACCAGGCCTTCTCATCCCATCCTTAGCCTATTAGAGCACTCAAGGCATAGGTGAGGCATCATACTTATCTTGTTATGTGAATTACTACCCATCCCACCTAGATAAATTATTAAGTTATCACTTAATTACAACTTCCATGGGATTATCTAGGCAACCACTTTGGGCACCGGCCCCACCATGAAAGCCACTCTCCTACATGCAACTAGCTACCCCTAACCAACATCTAGAAACCAATTAAATAGCATGCATGGACAAGGGATTGTAAGGCATCTTTCTTTTGCAACCCAGTACATAGAAAATTTCAAATCCAAGACCTCAAATCACCAAACTTTCCCCTTTCCACTTCAAAATCCCAAATCAAATAAAACATTTAAACAACATGAGACAATGTTAAACTAGAACCCAAGCAGCCAACCTCTGGAGTCAGGTAAATTGAAACACACTACGTAACCATTTCCTGATATGGCCATCAAAGGTTTAAACAACTTGACACTAAATAACCATGACATCCCACTAGAACCAAAATAACTACATGACTCAGAACCATAGGAAAAATAGTATTCCAATTCCTTCCTGAATACAAGTCGATAATAATGGAATTACAAGGGAGACCATATAATATATTGAAATTTAACTCAAACATATCACCTTCAAACAATAATAACCATGACATCAATCAATTCTTAAATCTCATCCTAGTAAAATTCACAACTGATATAAGACAAATACAAAGTTATCATTCTAACTACCATTTATTCAATCTATTTAGATAATTAATATTGCAATTAAGTCTATTATATACCTATGAATGTTCTAAGCTTTCTTTTACTGACATATAATCATTTTAATAATAACACTTATACGTTAAATCTGAATTAATATAACACATTCATTAACCACTTACTACTATAAATGAAAATAATATTTATTTCTATAATCCAATATACTTAGGAATTGGTTAAAATCATATAAATTGACCAATAACTACACAATATATAAGACTGAGTTACTAAAGGCATTCATGGAGTTTAATTAGAAACTTTCTAAAAAGCCTATTTACTAATCCTTCTACTGTAAGCTTAAAAGACTTGCTAATAAACATAAATGATAAAGAGACTGCATTATCAGATAGAGGAGTGAGATTTAGAGAGAGAGAGAGAGAGCCATGGAAAAAAAACCAGCAGATTCCCAATACCCACAGCGTACGGCCGGGAAGATTACAAGGATTAGAATGAAAGAATTTGCAGAGGGAGAGAAGGATTGCAAGGCAGAAAAAAAAATAGATCTCAGCTCACTATTCTTAGGTAATAAAAATAAAAATATATATTTAATATTTGATTTGAAGAATAGAGATTAGAAGCTGTTGTACGGCCTGGTGTATGACCGTGCATAGAGGAGGAGGCCAAAACTTAATAAAACATTAAATACTCATGACTCAAATCTTATTAAAAACATTAAAATAGTTAATTTAATCTTTATTACAAATTACTTAACTAATATTCCCAAATTTGCATTGCTAAATAATAACTAATAACTACTATTATATCTAACTTATTAATAACATTATTATTATAATAATGAATTCATTAATGCATTTCCAAAATACACATTGGCTTAATAAGCAAAACTTGATAATATCTCTACATACCACATGACGACCAAAACCCTAAGGCAAGGACCAAAGAGTGACATCCAAACTCACGACCACAAACTGAAGACAGAAACTAACCTAGGGAAACCCCATGTTATCTCCCATCAACATTTTCTATTGGTGTAAGGGCACACTCAGACCTGCTAAGTTAGGTGGAGTCGATGTCTGGTACCTGCAACCTGCATCAGAACAATAGGTTGTATACGAGCATATGCAATTATATCAACACACATAGTCAGAGAATCGCAGCATACTAGGGTGCTCAAAATGAGTAATACTACACCGTTCCTACTCTAAAGCACATCAATAAGCATAAACATCTCTATCTAACAATTAGATAACATTCAACCACATAAAGCAAGGTAACATTATTCTACATAATCAATTAACCATCACTAACCATGTCTAAGCACAACATAAACTATAATCTCAATAATGTCATCATACTACTCATAACACATGTCAGTAATCACATTAGTCAACCATAGTCCATCATGAACATAATAAGCATAAACCATAAGTCTAACAGCCAACTATCTCAAAACTGTCTAAATGCAATAGAAAAAACACTATGAATTGTCACAAGCCAAAAATGAGGGGCATTACAGTACCTTATCATCCTTTGTCTTTAGTGCATGCTTTGCATTTTGTCATTTGAAAATTGAAAAACAAGCATTTGTTTTAGATTGAAAATATCCTATGTTTGTGATATGGTTTAAAATTTCATGAGATTAGATCATTATAGTGCAATATAAATTTCTGATCTGATGCTTTAGATCTGATTATAACTTGGTTTGATATACATTCAAGGATTTAGTTATACATCTTACATTCATTCACATATATTGATTAGGGTTATCTAAAATCTCATTTTATGGTAATTCTAGCTTGAAAATTGGTAAAATTTGAGTAAGTTTTAGCTAGTTATTGGATAATATACTTAAATAATTGTTGTTCATAACTTGGTATATTTTATATTGTGCATAAATAAACTTCATTTCATTCCATCTTCTTTACTTTATCACTATAAAGTTTGAAAAAGTAGGGTATACAACTATGTCGTATTACTTTATTCAAGATTTTAATGCATTTGATGAGTTGTTTAGTAGTGATGATTTTGATATGTTAGATGAAGCCTTGGATGACTTCATGTCTATGGAATCATCCTTTACGACTCCTAAACCATCTCTATTTCAAAGAATCATCAATACAATTTATGTTTTTGGTTCTCCAAAAGAACCTGAGAAACCCATAGATGTTGTGCATCTTCGTAATGATGCTCCTTAATCACAATCTATCACAATAGGATGTTTTCTAAAAACACCTGGACCTCATGGTTATATCTTCAATTATGTAAAACAAATCACTAAAAATAGTCCATTAAATCAAAATGTGTCATAGCAACCCATGCATCATGAAGTTGCTCACACATATAACACTAGAAATAATAAACAAAAGAAACAAATACAATTTGTTCCTGCTTCTCTTCCACCTTCTCAACCTATTCTTCCTCAAGCACCTTGTCTTCCTACTCATAATGGTAGAGATTATGATCTTATTGAGAAGCTCCATGCCACTCTAGCAAAGATCTCTCTATGGGAGTTTATACAAACATCACGTACATACCATAGAATGCTCCAAGAAGCTTTACAAAAGGTGATTGGTCCACCTATTGTTCAACTGAAAGATGTAGCAGCTCTATTAGATTGTATGCATGTGACAAAATTAGATATTATTTTTCAACCACATGAATTACCTCCCATAGAAGTTCAAAACCAAAATGAGCCTCTTATGATATTTGTCATCATTAATAATATGAGAGTTAGATGTACAATGATTGATGGTGGATCAAGTCTTAATGTTTGTGGCATAGAATTGTTACATAAAATCAATGTTGATACCTCTCTCATTAAACTAGATAAACTCAACATTCATGGCTTTGATAATGTTGCTAGACAATCATTGTGTACTATTACCTTACCTCTTAAGGTTGGTCCTGTGACATTGCCTACCCTTATCCATGCCATGCCTAATTCTCTTTCATATAATCTTCTTCTTGGTGGACATTAGATTCATGCTATGGGGGTAACCCCATCTACCCTTCATCGATCAATGAAGTTTATTTACAACAATCAGCTCCATACAATTGAAGTTGATTTGACTCTAGAAAGTTGTTTACAAATTGAGGTTAAAAATAGACAATATTTTAAGCCATTTACTCTCACTTCTTCTCTTTCTAAAGTCAATTCTTCTCCCTCTCCCATGGAGGTTATTGTAGAAGAATCTAATTCACCTTCAAATACACTCTTTGGTGATGATTGGGGTTCATTAAACTTTACAACTACTTTTGTAGGGGAGTATGAAGTCTCACTGTCAAAGCCAAAAAGTTCTAAGGTGGTTAAGGTGGATTCAATTTCTACTCCTACATCACCTAAAATTTCTTTGAAAAGTAATGATGATAATACTTATTCTTATACCACTGAATATGAGACCTATGAGTTGCCTCCTTCCTCTTCAGAAATGGCATCTATTTATGGTCAAGGTTTTCAATCTTCTCTCAATGTGGATACAATGGTAATGGTTGTGGTATAAAGGAGCAAGGTTTAAAGTACCTTTGGAGGCTAATTCACATTACTCTTCATTTGGAATTCGATATCATCCTTTACAACCCACCAACTCTGCTCGTTGTCCTAATCTAAATGTAAACACAATTTCATCATCTAGACTTAAATGGGTACATCCATAATTGATTGATACAAATTGTGACTTTCAAGATATTCCTTTGGATACTTTTTCAACAGGTGAAGCTTTGGCTGAATTCTTAGGAGCTTATGATCACTTGCCTCATTACCATCATGATTGTGGCCTTCTTTATTGTTTAAATGTGGAAGCATACTTTGGGAAGGACACTTGTTTATCTACTGGTACCTTGGAACCTCATGAGTCACCTATAGAATCCCTTCATCCTCCTAATACTCAAGACTGCAATACTCTCATTAATGAGAAAATTGTCGATGTTTTGATGGATAAGGATGACCCTGAAAAAGTCATCCCTATTGGAAATTGTCTAAATTCTAAAGAAAATCAAGAACTCACTTCTCTCTTACATGAATATCTTGATCTCTTTACTTGGACATAATCTAATATGCCCGACATTGATCCTAAGGTGGTAACACATAATATTGTCATTCATCCTAATGTTAAATTGGTAAAACAAAAGATAAGCAAGATGAATCCTAAGGTTGCATTGTTGGTCAAAGCTGAGATAGAGAAGCTTCTACAGGAAGGCTTCATTTGCCTTATTGCCTACTCGCCTTAGATGTTGAATATTGTGGTTGTTGCTAAATCTAGAAACCATATTCAAATGTGTAATGATTTTTGAGATATGAATAAAGCATCTTTGAAGGATGATTTTACTCTTCCTAATATTGATATGATTGTTGATTCTACTGCGGGCCATGCATTACTTTCCTTTATGGGTGGTTTCTTTAGTTATAATCAAATATTCATCAATCCTCAGGATCAATATAAAATAGCTTTTATAACTCCTTGGGGAACATTTTGTTGGGTTGTCATGCCATTTTCATTAAAGAACACTGGTGCGACTTATCAACGTGCTATGTCACTTGCAATACCATTAACAATATAAAATACATTAACAAGAGACGCATTGTACTTGCGTTCCATGGCTTTCTAGGGTTTTTTTTAGGTTTTGTGGGTTTCTGCTTACTTTTCTGTGTTGATGGAGATTATTACCTTGGGCAGTACCTCTAGGAATCAGAACTTGGTAGGTGAGGATCCTCTCAAAGGATGGAAAGGGGTGCTAACAGGGAAGAAGCTTGTGTCTCCTAAAGGCGTGTCAGGGGTTCCTATCCAAAAAGATTCGGCGGAAGGGATGGCTTTGGATATTCCTGATGACTTGATTGAGGAAATAGTGGTGGCCATGGATCTTGCTTTGGTTTGTAAGTTTTTTTCACTCTGTCCCAATATTGAGATGGTAAGGAAGTGGATGGCCAATCTATGGAGGATTAAAGGCAATGTGTTGGTCATTGCTATGGCCAAAGGATTGTTTTTATTCAAGTTTACGAATAGGGAGGACATGTTAACTATTCTTGCAGGAGGGCCATGGCTCTATGGTACCCATTCACTTGCTCTATGCCCTTGGAAACTTGGGTTTGATCCCAGCATGGATTTAAATAGGTCGGCACCTGTCTGGGTGAGGCTACCGGGGTTTCCCCTGGAGTATTGGGATGAAAAGATATTTTCTACTATTGGCAATACCTTTGGCCAATATGTGACGGTGGATAATACCACTCGGACTAAGTCCCGTTGTGTGTATGCTCATTTTTGTGTTAATGTGGAGATTCACCAAAATCTCCCCATGTCCATAGAATTAAACTCTAAATATGGGGTTTGGACCCAGCCGATTCTCTATGAGAATGCTACCATTTTCTGTCAGATTTGTAAGAAGGGCCATTTAATGACCCAATGTAAGGTGAAGCACATGGGAGGAAATGCTGGTTTTAACAATGAGGTTGAGGATAACTCACCTAAAAATGCTACCCCTGTTGATCAAGGAATGGGGGGTAATGAGGAAAATGTTATCCCAGAGGAACATACTGAGAAGGATATGGAGAAAGATTGTCAAAAATTAGGTTCAGATACAGATCAATATCAGATTCTTGATCATCAGAATACTCAGATTGAAGAAGGTGAGATTCGATCCCAGGCGGTGGAGGATGCTGTTGAAGAAGATGAGGCCCTGGATTTAGGTGAACAGAATGCCCAGCCCCTAGAACTGAGCTACAATCATAGGGTTGTAACCTCCCAAAACTCCCCTAAGTAGGATCCCCCTATTGTAGATTCCGCGGAGGAGGGATTTCTTGTAGAACAAGTGGTTATTCCTTCATTGACCGCCGATACTGGACTGAATGGTAGTGGTAACGACCAGAAGGATTGGATTACCCCCAAGAAAAAGAACTATAGGGCTAAAAAGGCTGCAGATGTTGGAACAAACTCTAAACAAGGGAGACCGACCCTAAGGGAAACAAGGCAAAGAGAGATTGCCCGGGAGATTGCCAGTGGTAAGCAAAAAACATTGGAGATCCAATCTCTTAAACCTTCTAAATGAGAATCCTATCCTAGAATTTGAGAGGCTTTAATAGCCCCACTAAACAGTTTGAGGTGAAAACTATGTTTTTTGACAATAAGATTGATATTTTGTTACTTCAGGAAGTTAAGAGGAATGAGGAGAGCTTTAAGAAGATAGCTGATTATATATGGCCTAAGGCTGCCTTCTATATCATCCCAGCTTCGGGAGCCTCTAGAGGGATCATCACTATGTGGAACAATGCTAAAATCCAGGGCTCGCTTGTTGTTTTGTGTAAGCACTTTCTGGTTGTTAACTTCTCTTTGTCTTCTTTAAATTGGTCCTTAATTAATATTTATGCCCTGAACACTAGAGTTCTGAGGAAAACTTTGTGGGCGGATCTGTGTAACACTCTTTCCAATTCCCCCCGGTCCCGGTGGATGTTGGCTGGTGATTTTAATACTCCCTTATATCCTTCTAAGAAATCTAGGGGTATTCTTGATTATATTGACAGCATGTTTGACTTTGGGGAATTTATCAATTCCTTTGGGTTGCTGGATGTGGAGCTGCAGAACCAGAAGTTCACCTGGTCAAACAGACGAAGAGGAGATCGGATGATTCAAGTTAAATTGGACAGATTTCCTATTTCTAGCAATTGGGATAACCATCACAATATGAGTCTGTAGGCTTTTCCTAGAACTATATCTGATCATAGCCCTATTTTCTTTAAGTGGAAGGATCAATGTAAGAAGGGTCCTATCCCTTTCCGTTTTGAAGCCATGTGGATTAAACATAAAGATTTTAGAAACCTTGTGGCTCAATGGTGGCAAATTCCCATTCAGGGTACTCCTATGTTTAGGTTGGTTAAAAAGCTCCATCACATTAAACAGGAAGTTTAGGGATGGAATAGATATAGTTTTGGCAATGTATTTAGCCAGAAGAAAAATATCTCTGGTAGATTAGTAGACCTTCAATAGCTGCTAGCTCAAGGAGATGTTTCTGATGAGATTATTCAGGAGGAATGTGATCTGACTTCTGATTGGAAGAATCTTATGAGTAGAGAAGAGATTTTTTGGAAATAGAAGTCCAGGGTTCAATGGCTCAAAGAAGGCGACAGGAATACTGCTTTCTTTGACCTCTCAACCATGAAACATAGGAAGGCTAACTCCATCTCTAAATTATGTCTGGAAAATGGCAATATCATCATCGAGGACAATGAGATTGGAGACCAAGCTGTGTTATTTTTTTAGAATTTACTATCGAAGCAAGCTAATAATGATGGGATTGGAAGAGTTATGGACCAGTTTGTTGATAAGATCCCCTGTCTGATAACTGAAGAAGACAACATTGAAATGCTAAAACCTATTTCTGAGGAGGAGATTCATGTTGTCTTATTTTCTATGGGTCCTTTTAAAGCCCCTTGCCCTGATGGATTTCCCCCAATATTTTTTCAAGAATATTGGGATTTTGTGGGTGCTGATGTTACGGCTGCTATCAGAGATTTTTTTAGAACTGGTAAACTTCTAAAGTAGATTAATAATACTTTTATTACTCTTGTTCTAAAAAAGCTAAAGCCTATTCATCTCTCTAATTTCAGGCCCATTAGCTTGTGTAATACCATCTATAAGTTGTGCACTAAAGTGATTGTCCTGAGATTTCAACCTTTTTTGGACAAAATTATTTCCCCTTCTCAAAAAGGCTTTGTCCCTGGTCATCAAATTCTTGATGATGTGATCTCCACTCATGAAACTATCCATTCTATGGACAAGAGCATAATTCCTGGCATGGTTCTAAAGTTAGATATTTCCAAGGCTTATGATAGAGTTTCATGGAAATTCCTATTTGAAGTCATCAAAAAGTTTGGTTTTAATAATAAAATTTCCCTTCTCATTCGTGAGGTTGTTTCTACAGCTAAATTCTCAGTTCTGGTCAATGGGGTCCCTAGGGGTTTTTTCTCTTCCTCAAGGGGGATTAGATAGGGGGATCCTCTCTCACCTTACTTGTTTATCTTAATGGCAGAGGCCCTTGGGCGGTATGTTCACTCTAAGATTACTTCTAAAGAAATTGTGGGTATTAAACCTGCTTCCTCCCTTCCTCCTATGTTTGTGCAACAGTTTGTGGATGATACCATCCTCTTTGGTATCTCTTCTATGGTTGAAGCTCGTAGTTGGAAGAATATTTTAAATGACTATGCCAAAGCTTCTGGTCAAAACATAAACTTCCAGAAGAGCAATGTTTATTTCTTTAATACTCTGGCTGATCTTCGGTGAAAAATCATCAATAATATTGGTTGTGCTAAAGCTGATCTTCCTACTGTTTATCTTGGCCTCCCTCTTACGGTCAAAGAAGTGTCTCAAGGATTTTGGAATGGAATTCTGGAAAGAACTCAGAAGAAGCTAGTTGGTTGGAAGGGGAAATTACTCAGTAATGCAGGCAAATTACAGCTTTTAAGGCCTTCTTTACAAGGTATTCCTACTTACTTCCTATCCCTTTTCAAAATGCCTAGGCTGGTTGCTGACAAATTGGAACAGATTCAGAGAAAATTCTTATGGACAGGGATGGAAGACAAATAGAGAATGTCTTTGGTTAGTTGGGAGAAAGTTTGTCTCCCCAAATCTCACAGAGGCCTTAACATTAGATCTGTCAGGAATATGAATAAGGCCCTCCTTTCCAAAATAAATTGGAATTTGATCCATAATCATAAAGAGTGGGGGGACATTATGCAAGCCAAGTATCTCCATGGAACAAATCACTTCGGCTTTCTCCACCAAGAAGGGATCCCTTAGGGATCTGTTATTTGGAACAAAATGCTAAAGCCCAGAAGTCTGCTCAAGCATGGGCTCAGATGGAAACTGGGGAATGGTGATTCTATTAACTTCTGGGAAGATAGTTGGATGAATGATAACGCTCTTGTTAATCAAGGAGATTATGGAGTTATTGTTGGCATTGCTACTCAGTTTTTTGGGGATAAAGTTTATCCCTATATTCATAATAATAATGTCATTAGGAGTTGGAAAAACCTCTTGGATTGTTGTATTCATCACCCTGAACTGACTCCTAGGATGAGGTCCATTCAAAGTTTAATTCAAGGGGTCAGAATCCCTCTTTTCCCTAGGGAAGATGAGCTATATTAGTGTCCGGACAAGAAAGGTTGTTTTTCTGTTAAGACTGCTTACCATCTGTTAATACCTGATGTGCATAAAAATGAAATTTGGAGGAAAGTTTGGAATCATAAACTTATCCCTAAAATCAACATGTTCTGGTGGGCGGCTATTCATAACAAAATCCTAACTCAAGATAATTTACAGAGGAGGGGATTCACTTTGGTTAATAGGTGCTTTCTCTGTTTGGAGGAGGAAACAGTCTCTCATTTAATCCTCCACTGTGATTTTGCCAAGGAAATCTGGAATTTTATCTTAAGGAACTTTGGCATTCAATGGGTTTGTAATTCTGATATTAGGGAAGTCATTGCCAATCAGTGCCCTTCCTTCTCTCATCCATGGCTTGTTGAGCTTTGGAACCAAACTCTGCCCTATCTTGGTTGGACCTTGTGGAAAGAACGTAACAATAGAATATTTAGGGATTCTGCTAGAGATACCTCTCAAGTTCTTCATTCCTTTTCTAAGATCCTCATGGAAAGTGTGACCAATTCTCACATCAAAACTGTGGAAAAACCTCTTTCTCATGAAGAGGAGTAAATTGCGACTAATTGGAGATTTCTAAACCAAATTTTGGCTCATGATAATTCTAAATAGTTGCAGAGATTGAACACAAAATGGATTCCCTCGAAGCCCCATTGGCTCAAACTGAATTTTGATGGGGCTTCTAAGGCGGATGGTAAAGCTAGTGGTGGTGGGATTATAAGGGATGACAGAGGGTGGATGGTTGCTACTTATGCTGGTGGGATAGGCTTTCACAGTAATAATTATGCTGAAGCCTCTGCTCTTCTATGGGGGATGAAGTTGGCTATTTCTCTTGATATCAGGCAATTGGTTATTCAAGGTAATTCCAAACTAGTTATTGATGTTGTTAATAATGTGTCGACTTGTGGTTGGAAATTGAAAGATATAATAGTGGACATTCAGATCCTTCTATAGTGGATGCACAGAGTTGACATATCTCATATATATAGAGAGGGAAATGGAGTTGCAGACGCTCTAGCTGATCTCGGCCAACAATTTTCAAATTGGTGTTGTTGGCGCCAAATTAACAACATCCCTTTAAACATAAGGGACTTAATTCAAAAAGAAATGACATGTTAATGATTCATTAGCATATTAGGAAGGACAGGTTATTCTGTCAGCCTTGTTGGAAGATGCTATCATGTATCTTGAAGTACGTGTTTTTCTGTACTTCGTGGCTCAATGTCATAACTGCGTTATTACTCCCTTGTGTTAAGGTGAGTTGCTTACCTGCTAATTATAGCGAATGCCAAAAAATCATGTCTGAGCATGGGAAGTATGGGCATCAGGTGGCTCTCATTAATATTAATGTGTGTAGCTGGATTATTATCATAATCCCCTGTCAAGCGGTTAATTTTACTTTCTACACTAACTCTCAGATTTTTTGGTATTAGGGATTCTCTGCTTTTGTCTGGAAGGCTGCAATGGGTGGAGATAGAATCCGAACAGAGCCAGTTTCCTGCTATGAGTTTAAAGACAATGTGGTGGTTTGGCACTACTGTAAGGAAGGTGGTATCAGCCCCTATTTGGAACGCCTTAATGGCTACAAAGAAAATCTGTCTGAGCAATTTCCTAGGTCTTGGAAAAACCGTCGCATCTCTGTGGGGAGAATTGGGTTTGAGATTTTTGAAAAAGTTATTGCTATGGCGACTAGCATGTCGACTGTGGGGATCAAGCTGCAAAGGAAAGCTAAAGTGGTTGATCATTCTAACCAGAAGTTATTTCTTGGGGAAGGCAAAGAACTTGTTCCTTATCAGGGAGGTTTCGAAAGGACTAAGCTGCCAGAACCATGGGATGAAGTGTGTTTCCTCCTGATGAAATACTTCACTCTTGAGGGGCGCTTTACCAGGTTTTAGAATTATCATCTTCCTCTTCTAAATCATTTTAGATGTAATGCCCATATTAGTTTCCTGTTTTATTTGTTGTCTTCCCTTGAGCATTCAGTTTTTAGGGTTAAAGCAAAACTAGCTAAAAAACCATCCAAGAAACCTATTCCCTTGCACCAGGGTCTTATCCTCTACCTTTATAATTTCCACCTTGTGCTGGAGCCTCTTAAGCCTATCCAGTCTCATAGTGAGGAAATGTCTGACAACCCTAATAATACTATTGTTTCTGAAGAGTCGTGCCCTTCCCCGGTTTCTCCTAAGTCTAAAGGGGTCTCCTTATCTAATGAAGAGATTCCTATGGTGACAGCTACCCAAACTCCGCTCTCTAAATGTAGTGTGAAGAACAGGAAGAGGAAAACAAGGGGGGTGGAAGAGGAAATTGTGGGGTTTGTTGTGGGGACCCCTAAAAATCTATGTAGTACCCCTGAGGGAACGAGCAGTAAATCTAAGTTGGCTGCTAAGGATATGAAGGAGGGCTTTTCCTCTAGGGTTAGGAGGTCAGGGAGGATTTATAGAAAACCTGCGCCCAAAGATAAACTTATAGATTATTCTGAGAGTACGTCAAAAGAGTCCACTCAGGGAGATGAGACCAAGGTTCTAGAAGTTCAAGAGATTTCTGAAGATGCTGAAGGTAAGAATGGGAATAAACCAATGGAGGCTTTTGGTGGTGTGGTTGGTGACTCTGCGGATAATGTTGACGAAGGGGGAAAGATTTTTGTGGAGGAAGCTGCTGATGAAACGGAGGAATGAGTTAATTATAGGAATGACATTATTGTCCTGAGGAGCCGTGTTGAGAAGCTGGAGCAATCTTTCTCCATCATGCTCAGGCATACTGTTCTATCTAATCTATCTGTGTTGCAGGTTCTGGGGGCTACTGTTGCTGTTGACAAGGATGAGATTTTCAAAAAGTTGGATGAATTTATTGAATCCATGAGTAAAAGATGGGAGAATCTATCTCCTTAGTTCTAGTTTCTGTCATACTGCTGATACTCTGCTTTTCATAAACTTTATGTCTTAGACTGGTTATTGTATAAGTTGTTTATGCTGTCTAAGAGGGTTATGCTGTGACTATTGTGAGGCTCTTTTGTTCTGTTGCCTCTGGGGTTTCTTTTTGCTATTTTGTAAGGGTTCGGCCCCTTGTTTTAGCTGCCTTATATAATCAAAAACATGCTATGTCACTTATCTTTCATGATTTCATGCATAACATCTTAGAGGATTACGTTGATGATATTCTAGCCAAATTTATTTTTACACTAGGATCATGCCAAAATTCTCCATCAAATCTTTGAATGTATACGTAAATACAACATGTGCTTGAATCCTCATAAATGCATCTTTGGCATTGATAGAGGTAAGCTATTGGGATTCACTGTTTTGCATCGTGGTATTGAGGTGGATATGAAAAAGATTGATGCCATTGTTAAGATGTCACCTTGTAAAATGTTTCACAATTTCGTAGTTTACAAGGGAAGATTCAAGCTATTCACTGATTTGTTTCATAACTCGCAGATCAGACTCACCCTTTTACACAACTAATCGAGAAAGAATCTAACTTTAAATGGGATAGCGATTATCATAAAGCTTTTGATGATCTCAAAAGTTATCTTGCCAATCCTCCTATATTACAACCTGATGTCTCTAGATGACCATTTATTCTCTACACATGAGCATCCCCTAATGCTCTTACAACTTTGTTAGTACAACATGATGATGATGGCAAAGAATGTGTTGTGTATTACATCAGTCAAGCTTTGCTCAATCATGAAATATGATACACTGTGATAGAAAGGTAATGCCTAGCTCTCATTTTTACAACACAAAAATTGAGACATTATCTCTTAAATGTTGAAATTAATGTAATTGTAAAACTCAATCCTTTAAAGCATCTATTTTCTAAAATAGACCTTTCAGGATGCTTAGCAAAGTGGGTTACGTTGTTAATAGAATTTGACCTTAAGTTTGTCTCTCAAAAGGCAATTAAATGGCAAGCATTAACCGACCACTTAGCGAAAGCTCCTTCACCATTTTCTATTCTGAATCAAGAATCTTTTCCTTAACTTTGTTGTGGATAAAGATGTTAGTGCTAGGAAAATGATTATCTTTGTGGTGGGAAGCCCCCATCACCTTGTATTCAAATGGATGGGAACTGGTAGGAATAGTAACCTCCACACTATTATGAGGGAATTTTAGGCATTGGTGATAGGTGGATGGGATGGATTGCATGGAAATAGAACCATGGGCAACCAAGGAGGAGGTTGTATGGAATGTAAAGATTGATAATTTGACATATAGTTTATTGCATGATAGGACCCACCTAGATGGGAAGGTAAATGGTTCTTTCAAATTCTCTTTCTACATTATCATAGGCCTTGATGGCAATGACATGCATGCTACAAAATATCCTAATTATTTAAGAAGCCTTAAAGTGCATTTTGAAGCTAGATCCATTATCCATTATCCAAGGGGACTCTTTTAGCCTTATGTTGGGCGATGACAACTTAAATATAGAGAGATTTATTATGGGATGGGTCAATGGGATGCATAACTATTAATAGCTAAAGGCATTTTGCTAGGATGAGGAAAAGTGACCCACAAGGGCTTGGAATTGGTCAAGGTTGATGTCGTTGGGGGCTCATAACTCATGTTAAGGCATGTTCCAATATTTATTTATGAATAGTAAATGTGTGAGTAGCTCTAGGATGGATATCTATGTTGGAGTTTTTCCATGATTCTCTAAGAGGTTATGTTGAGTAGCTTGTGTGGAGGATGAGGATGGTGTAGTCAAAGGATTTAATCTTGATGGTAGCAAATTGCTTGCAAACTTTTTCAATATGCCCCACAATGGAATCTTAGGAGGTGGAAGATTTTTTGGAGTTAATGCTATTAGGGAAATTATTTTGGGAGTGACCTTGGTTAAATGTAGATGGTTGGGATTGGTCATGCTTGGGAAGGGGATTTTGATATAGAACATGAAGGAGCTACAACATGTGTGAAAAGAGCTCTTACTAGGGAGTAGCTAAAATTTCTAGATGTAGCAAAATTTAAAGATGCATGTGCAATTGTGAATTTGTGTAATACAAAATTATCTATAAGATCAAGTGAAAACTCAAAATTTTGATGGTTATTCTGGGTAGTTGAATAAGAAAACATTCTTCCTCAACATGATTGTGAGACAATTACTAGATCAAAAAAATGTCATTCATGTAAGCACACAGACTATGTGGAGTAGGGAGCTTGCCTATCTTTGTTAGTTTTGTATTGGAGATGAGTGGGAAGCATGTGAAAATACAGAATGGGTTAATGAATGGAAACATAGATCACTAAAACCTATACAAACACATGATCAACATGGAATAGTATTCAAAGATGATAATAATTAATTGTTAGCATCAAATGACTATGATCATGTTTCAGACCTTACAGTACAAGAAGGTACATTAGTTCAAGATCTATTTTTATTACATTGCTTTGAAATCTATAATTATAGACATGCATGTATTTTTATGAATTATATCATGTCCTACTTTATTGAATTTTTAAGGTTTTTGCAAGACATGTTTATGTTGTTATTGCACTTGAGGGTAATGAAGAGGAAACTGAGTATTGGTTATATTGATGTGTTGAGACAAAACATAAGTTGTTAGAGCCTAGAGAAGTTAATGATAACTATGAGCATTTGACAAGTTTTGTGGTTGTTATTGGCACAAGTGGCTACATAAATATTTGGCAAGGAAGAATGGTTTACCTACATTTGAAGATTATAAAAGATTAAAGACATGATATTTCCACAGTCCATCTAATGAATACATTTTTTATGGAAAAAAATTATGCAATTTTGTTTTTCTTCAATGTTTTAGATCACACTCTATGATCCATCATCAAGAAGACATAATAAAATTATGCATTACTGACATTTGGTTGTGGCAACAAATATATAAATAGAGAGATATTAAGGGAAACTTGCTACAAAAGAGTTATGGACACTTTCTATGGATGATCATGAGGCAATTACAAATGTGTTACAAAAAAAAAAAGATGTAGATGGTACAATGGACTAATTTTTAAATTCTTTTGCAAGTATATAAATTTTTTTGAACTTTTCATATTTATTTTTTGAGTAATATACAATTGTATATTTTACTTCAAAATCCTTGTAATAGTTGATTAAATTTAGTTTAGTAAGTTTAGGATAATAGTATTTATAGTTAATTGATTTAATGTCATGCCTAGTAGTAAATTAGTAAGTGATTGCATGTCCCCTAACTACGTTCCATAAATTAGATAAGTTTGATTTAGTTGATAACTTTGAGATATAGTTTAGTAAGTTTGGGATAAAGTAAATTTATAGTTAATTGATTTACTATCATACCATAAGAAAATTAGTAAGTTATCACATCTCCCCTTAAGCCATCCCCTAGCTATCTTCCATAAATTAAGTACAATTTAATTTAATAACGTTGGGATTTGGTCTAGTAATTTTAGGATTAAGTAGATTTATAGTTAGTTGATTTACTACCACAATCTTATCCAATTAGTAATTGATTGAATTTCCCCTTAAGCCATCCCCTTAACTATCATGCATGTTTTTTATAAGATAAAATGGGAAAAAATAAGGTCTCGAACCTTTAGAAAGACAACTTGTAGGCAAAATAGTCCATAGCCCACACAAGGTACAAACAACTAATAGATAGTAGAGACATAGATAACTTACAACACTAAGAAAAATACAGAAAAAAAAGGATAGAACCAACAAAAGACCAACACTCTCAGGGGTAGAGAAATTCCCCCAATCATCTAGAAAGAACTTATACAAATCCTTAGAGGACTTATTCTTCTTAGTCTTCTCTTGCTTGAGGTTGGTTTTTGAGAACATCTTCTTCTCAACATCATAACAGACTCAAATTTTGCTACAAATTAATTCTAATTGGCTTGGGGTTGATCTTGAGTAGCATAGATCTATCCTTTGATATGAAGATTTGATTTGGTAGACATTAGAATTTTATAAAATATTTTTGTAACTTGTGATATCTAAGTATGTGTAAGGATGACAATATTTAAAAATGTCTTTGAGAAAGTTGATAGATCACTAAGGTCAAGGTTGAATGTATAAAAGTAAGAATAGGATAAGATTGAATGTATAAAAATATATGCAAATGAAAATGGATAAAAAATTAGAGATTGAACCAAACTTAACATAAAAGCATGCCACTTGTCACTATATAATTATATTAAATCATTCAATAAAAATAAAACCAAAGCTCAGTGGAAATCAGCATAGGTATGCAAATTTCATCATTACAACCATATTCTTTTACCGAAACTTACAAAATTAGTATCAAGGGACTTCTGTCTTAAGAATAACCAAGAGCTATTGGGCTATAATAAGTAAATCTGTTTTGCAAGAATTTGGATTTAGAGAAGTCTAAATCATAGTTGCAATGTATTGGAAATTTCATCATTACAACCATATTCTTTTACTCGAACTTACAAAATTAGTATCAAGGGACTTTTTGAAAGGAAGCTAGGTGTACGGAAAACGCTTCCTACACTAATCTAATGAGGGGAGGAGAGTGCAAATTCAATTTTATCTTTACAATTACAGCTATGTTAACCCACTAATAGAGATATTGTAGCAAACACATAAGCAAGAAAGTAAGACAGAAGAAAAGAGACACAAGATATATGTAGGGAAAACCCTTACGGGTGAAAAACCCCACACTCCAAAACATAGCTCAAATGTATTCAGTAAACAATGAAGGTTACAATACAACACAAAGCCAATGCTCTTGCAGGAGTCTTCGACACTCGTATCTGGAGATGTTCTGGCAATACAAAAGTACCTGTCAAACTTGTAGTACTTCTCCTCTCCAAAGCACCTGTTTATATAACAAATACAAGGTAAGAATGGCTCCACATTGGGATGGGCATCTAACATGACCTCATGGCCCAAAACCCACGCCTATGGACACTTGTCCAACACTGTAGGATGCTCTTGACACTTGTCAAGTCACCCTATCCCAAGGAGGTCACCTATTTCTAAAATGGGCTATGACATATGCTCTTACAACTCTTACAACTATCATAGAATTTGTTATAACTATTATAACTTATAGCTGTAAGAGAATCTGTCATACACAGGCTATAAATAGCCTATTCTCTTACAACATGTCATAGTCCACCTTGGGGCACCCAAAAATACCTTTTTCAAAGATGCTCTTTGACACATGTCTTCACCTGTCATAGAATCTCCTATTTCCGACTCTTACATGTCATAACTTTGTCATAGGAATCTATCATGACCGTTTCGGTCAATATTCCCTTACACAACATCCAAGATGCTAACACGTGACAAAATATTTCTACCACTAAGTGGGACGCCTATCTCGTCATGTGAGGACAAAATTACATGTGGTCATATGTCATATAGGATGACACATCACCGTACCAACTCCCACAATATGACAACATAGGATTTGCATCCAATTAATACAATAGGCAATAAATAAATAACTACAATGTAAAAATATAAAGAATTACCAAGGTTGAGACACCTTAATTCCCAACACTTTTGTCTTATGTATAACCAAGAACTACTGGGCTATAATAAGTAAATATGTTTTGCAAGAATTTGGATTTACAAAAGTCTAAATCATAGTTGCAATGTTTTGGATATTTCATCGTTACAACCATATTCTTTTACTCGAACTTACAAAATTGGTATAAAGGGACTTTTGTCTCTTGAATAACCAAGAGTTACCGGGCTATAAAAAGTAAATCTGTTTTGCAAGAATTTGGATTTAGAGAAGTCTAAATCACAGTTGCAATGTGTTGGAAATTTAATTCGGAGTCAAGCATTAACTCCACCTACTTGTCTGAGATTTTTTGAACATTAATTTGTTTGGAGTAAATCAAAAACTTTAAATGTGCAAATCGTTAACATTTTCACGAGCAAAAGTATCTGATCATGAGGAAAATTCATACCAAAAACATTTTAATGCACAAATTATTGTTGTAATTATCTATGAATGAATTCCAATCATTTTTCGAAGTGGAAGTCTCTGATCATGAGAAAAATTCTTTGGAAAAAGATATGACAGCCATGGGCTGGAAAAGATGATGCCTACATACATGTCCTCCAAGTAATCAAGAGGCTGGAATTGAAAAAATATCTGCTTTGAGTTACTAACTGTTGCTGTAATTACCTCTTGATCATCAACAATAAATCATGGGCACACCAAACAATGAATTTGAGAAATATACCTTTTGCTCCAATTTATATAATTTGGTACTATATAATCAGATCATTTTATCAGTTTTTGTTTTGAAGGAGATATATAAATATGAGAATGGTCTTGTAAGATTGGCAATTAGAATATTATGCTTTTCTTACTCTGAAATAATGAAAAAAATCAACTTTTACACAACTACATATATTAAAGAGTAAATTTGAAGCTTAAAAGATTTCCTACATCTAATTTCCACCACGGAGGCGAAGGTTAAGGTGTAGAGTGGAATCCTTCTGAATGTTGTAATCAGCAAGTTTCCTTCCATCTTCCAGCTGCTTCGTACCAAAAATCAGTCTCTGCTGATCTGGAGGAATTCTCTCTCTATCCTGAATCTTAGACTTGACATTGTCAACTGTATCTGAGTTCTCAACTTCAAGTGTAATTGATTTACCAGTCAAAGTCTTTACAAAGATCTGCATTCCACCACGAAGGCGGAGAACCAAGTGAAGAGTGGATTCTTTCTGGATGTTATAATCAGCCAGCGTCCGGCCATCCTCTAACTGTTTGCCAGCAAATATCAATCTTTGTTGATCAGGGGGAATCCCTTCTTTGTCTTGAATCTTGGCTTTAACATTGTTAATTGTATCACAACCCTCTACTTCAAGAGTGATGGTCTTTCCAGACAATGTTTTTACAAATATCTGCATGATGAAAGAAGATCGAACAGGAAAACAATCAAATTTGCTTTTGGAAAATTCGCTACTGAAATTTGATTCTGTAATGAAATGGCTGTAATATGTTTATAACACACTGTATAAAAAATAGGAAAACTGCTTTGGCTGTTATATGTTTGTGACATGAGATATGATACGCTCCTTTGGACCGACATGATTAGTCACGCTTCGTCATCTAAAGAACTTGATTTACAATATAACCAACAATTATAATCATTTTAGAACTATTTTATTTAATATATTTTTTTTTTTTTAAAGATATAGTTAAGATATGTATATTGTTTATTAGTATTAATATTATGTTTATTATTAAATATTAATTATTGGACATATAAATGGCTATCATATTTAAGTTAAGAAGTTTTTATGTACATTAGACTCCTTTTTGTCATTGTAGAATACCTTTCGGTGTAAATATAGATTAATTAAATAAATATAATTAAAAATATATAATTAATTTAGATTAATTAGTTGAGACACATAATTATGATTAAATAGAGAAATTAAATATGAGGTTTAGGGGTACTTAGTTTTAGAAACTATGATGGAATAATGTGTTGATATTACATATCAATTTTCCACAATATAAAAATTAATTGTCCTTAGTTTGATGGATGTGTTAGAGTCTATGTGGTCTTAGAATTCTATGTAGTTCAATCCTAGGCCCTTGGGTTCAATTTTGATCCACGCAGATTTGATTTGATATGCAAAATTAATCTATCACACAAATATGATTTAGCAGAATGTTGCTTTAGTAAATTTGTTCGCCCTTGCCTTTTTGCTAGTTTAATGTGGTCACACCTCTAGAAGATTGTTGATTCAATAGGGAACATGTTCTCCTAGATCATTCCCCCTTGTCAGGTCAAGTTAATGATGAGGAACGATATTAAAGCTGGCATATACAAATTTGTGCAAATGGTGTGGATCTAATTCTTTATCCCTTTAGAAATTGAAATGTGTTCTAATGATTTTCTCCTTAATGTATAGCATATAATTAATGACACATTGAGTGTATTTAAGTACTATGAAATAACATGTCACATAAACATGTGTCAAGTCGACTCATGATAGCTAATAGAAAGGGGTGGGAAAGTTAAAATTTAAATTTGAATATTTGAGTTTCAAGTTCACTTATGCATGCCTTGGGATTGAACCAACTCAATTTTAAGTAGCATAGAAATGGACCTCAATGATTAAAATGGTAATCTTGAGGCATGGAGTGAACGTATGGAAATAGTGCAAATGATGGTGCAATAATATGGAGTAAATGACAACTATATTGGAATTAGCCTAAATTAGGATAAATAGAGATGGATAGGGATCAAACCATGAGCCAAACTTAACATAGTAGTGTGCCATTTATTGATATCTTATTTCATTTAGGACATTTCACCAAGGTGGGCACATTTAACGAAATGGGAAATGACAAAGACATGCAATTTTCATCATTACAATATTATATCCTTTATTATGCACTATAGGTGTATTGTTTAAAACGAAAACAAATGACCTTTTCAAATAGAGCCCTAAGGTGAAATGAGGATCATAATTGGTCTTTGTGTATAGGTGTAGAGGAAATAAAGTTAGGCTTAAGAAAGTGTCATGTCCACTTTTATGTAGAAATCATGACACTTATAAAAAAAATAGAAGAAAAAAAAAACTTCTTTTTCTTTTGATTTTCTCTTATTTTCTCATTTTCTTTTCTTTTCAACTCAATTAACAAGAAATGAAGCTTAATGTCTAGGTTGGCGACCACCATTGGCATGTGGAAGGGTCAATTAGGAAAATAAAATTTAATTACCTAAAATTGTAATGAGTTACTATAGTAAACTAGAAAGTAACATGTGATATTAAGTGATCTCTATTAAAAGAACTATCATGCATACAAGTAATAAGTTAATATAATTTAGATATGCCTAAAAAATCCTAGGAAATGGTTTTTAAAAATATCTCTATAAACCTAAAAGGTAGATTACAAGCATTATGTAATGTAATCTTGATAAAAGTGCCATAAGGCAACTTGTAAACAAGAAGAAAAAGAAGGCCAGGGAACAAGAAAAATAAAAAAAATAAGGACAAAAATGCTAAGCAAGAACATACTAAGAAAAATGAACTATATATATTCTAAGCTACACAAAAGTTCCTAAACTAATTTAATGTTTTACACACAATGACTCGGGAATATTGATTTTGAAATTACTTGTCCTTTGTTTTTTCAAAGCATTGAGCAAAAACAATTGGCCTATTTGGGTTCCAAGGTGGGAAGACACCCTTAAACTTAGAAATAAAAACTAAACACAATTTGGGCTCATATTTGGGGTGTCTATAATGTAGTGTTAATATTTGAGGTGACTCATAATCACCATGTGCTATCCAAATTCATGTTTTTACATTTCTATTTTGTAATAAAAATGAAAACTAGGATAAAGGACAAGTAGGGATGAAGGCATTCCCTGATTTGTGAAGTTGTGATATAAAGTTGAATGTTGATCCAATGACAGATCTCCTCCAACAACCTACACTCTATTGTAAATTATTCTAAGCTCCTCATTTTCATGAATACAATGAGAAGAACCATTAGTCAACAATGAATCATGTTGAGCTAAATCATGAGAAGCCTTGTGACAAGAAATATTATATCCATGTGTACCAACAAATTCAAATCACAAAGATTCATTCTTGTCAATTATTAAATTAGGATTACTACAAGAAGAATCAATTTCATTAATTTCAAATATTTCAATTATTTTATCATGTTTATCATTATCATAAAATATTATATATGATATACAAGAATCTACCTCAAACACATGATTAGAAAATTCATGATATTTTTCTAGTGTATTAATCTAAATGCAATTACCTATTCACTCTTCAAGTGAAAAAATTATTCTCCCCTTCATTTTCCTCAAATGTAGATTTAATGGAAAATCAGTATCAAAAAACAAACCTTCTTGACTTTTTTTCTTACTCGCACCCATCATAGGATCAAATAAAAGTGAACTTTAGTTAGCATAAGATACATTTGAAATATCTAACTTTCACTTGTCACTTAAGGACTTAAACCTAGTGATTTATCATTTATTATAGAATTAAAATGCCGTCTATGTTGAGTTCATGGCCTACACATATCTAAGGGTTAGATATATTATTAAAATCTCCCCTATTTACTTTATGAATTTCTATGAAATTAGCTTGTAACATGTCATTATCTTTCAAGTCATCTAGATTTTCATAGATTTAATGTTCAAACTAAAATGATTTTGATTCCTTATTTTGTTGTTTAAAATATGAAGCTAATGTAAATGAACCAATAGTCTCATAGGTATAGTCATTAATATTTTCAATGATTTCCTCGATATGGGGATCTTGAGGATTTTCATTTTTTAGGCTCTGATAGAATCACAAGCTCATTAGTTTCATCTTGAATCATTTTTTTTTTTTTCAATTTTTTCTTTTAACACTAAGTCTAGCCTCACAAGAAGCTTGAGCTAATTGATTTATCCATGTTGATGAATTTCATGGAGTTGATATTCATGGAAGTTAGTGCAAGATCAACTAGAGTACCTAGTATTGTGGCCTCTACAACGCGCCCCAATTCCTTGTAAACTAGAGAACCCCTTTGTTGTGAAATCTTGAGACTAGTCTTGAAATTAATGTTTATAACTTTATTGGGATGGCTTGCCCTTGTTCTAAGGTGTTTTTTTTATCTTTATGCTCTTCAATTTAATTATATTTGTCAAAGGTTTGAGACTTAGTTGTTTACGTGTGTTCTGGTATGATTTCTTATTTTTATTTAGTCATGACACTATAGATCAAAGGACATATTCCTAAGGCTTTAGCATTGTCTAGACTTATAATTAAATGTTGGAACTAAGACCATAGGCCCATTGTGTTCTTAGTCTTAACAAACCCATATTTCATTATGAAGGCATCCTTGTCATTATGATTCATTAATATGGGCATACATTGCCTTACTAGATTACTATGCCTAGGGGTGACATTGAAGTTGGATCCAAGTTGAATAATCTAGTCAAAGGAAATCATTTCATAGTCAAACATAGTCATAACACATTGTAACATAGTATAACATGCACCTTGATTAAGCCCTTAAGCCTCAAGGCCTTTGGAATAGCGATAAAACTTTAATCACATGGTTAAAAACAATTTTAGTTGAATAAAGATTATTTGAATAATACTCGTGGGCATACTAGGCACTACGTGGCAACATTTGACAATTACATGGACTGGTTAAACTAAGAAGAAATTTCCATTTAGATGCAGGGTTTTGAACTAAATACATTCAAACTTCTCATGCATCCATATGACATTTTAGTAGACCCACCACTAGATATGTGGTATCCTTTTATAGGATGATGCATACATGAAGCCGTGGTTGCTAGACCTTAACTTGAAAGGACCATGCACTAAAGTCTAGGTGCTTCACTTTAGACTTAACCACAATGTTGAACAAATTGACCCATTCAACACATGTAGAGTGAGAATCACCTTACCTCTCTTGAAAAGGCAACTAATCTAGGGATCAACTACCTCCAAGGTCTTGAGAGTTGGGTCACAACCATGTTAATCAAGCTAAGTGGTCAATATAGTCTATTTGTTCAAGGGGCTTGTAAAGGTTCCATCATTTCAAATCAATTTGGATAAATCCAACAAATTTTCACCCTTTTAAATTTATTATTGTATTATCCTTAATTCTAGATGATCTCTAATCTAATCCTACTTTAACAACTCATAAAAAAGAACAAAATAATTTAGGGTTTTGCAAGAAATAAGATGAGTTGGCTTTGCACTGTCACACCCCATTTCTATAAACAAACTTATTTCATCTTTTATTTCAAATTCAGATAATTAGAAGAGAAATAATTATGATGATTATGAATTTCTAACAAGATTAGAAGGATGAGCATATTCCATGCAATAAATGATTATTTAAAATGTTATTATTATCATGTTAATAGACTAACTACTCATTGTGTACATGAGGTGTATGTAGGGACAAAGTTTTGCCCTCTAGAAGAGGAGGGAGAGCATCACTAGGGAGAGGGAATTAGATCATGAGAAATGGGCGATTAATGTGCCATCAGGGAGTGCACACACTTTTCACGTAAACACTAGTTTTATTCTGCATATTTCCATGAGGATAAGAAGTTCCTTAATGTCATGGTCTTTTTATTTAAAGTCTGTTCAAAAAGTTTTTACCATTGAGTCAACGACTTTATCTTCCACATCAACATTCCTTGTAGTTTTACATTTTTCCTCTTGCAAAGTTGACTTGAGAAGCTAACCAATCTAGTTTATCCACTCAAAGCATCTTATCGAGACACTTTGGTTATCTTTGTGCCGTCAAAATGCATAATGGAGCATTTAATATGCTTTGTTCTTACCTATAAAAAGTCAACCCTAGGGAATATATAGCTATCTCAACTATTAAGCATTATAGCTATATATAAATAAGTAGTTAACTATTTTCGCATTAGAAAATATCCCTTCGCAACCTCGTAGATTATAGGAGAGTGGAGGAGGGGAGCGGCTTACCGTGTCTCCTAATTGTAGGCATGCCAAGAAGCCATGGAGTGGAGGGGAAGTAGTCACTTCTTGAAGGAAAGATAAGATATCTCTTTAAAAAGAGAGTAGGGAGAAGGAAAATATAGAGGGAGATTGTATATTTCTTTTGTCGATCAATATTAGGGGACATCAAATTGTTAATAGAGGAAGGAGAGGTGTGAGGAGAAGGAGTCTCCATGCCGTCAGTTTTTCCAGTAGCTTCTCTAGTGGTAAATCAAAAATAGTTCTTTATAATCTTGCTTGCATTATCTCTCAATGCTCATATTCTTACATATTGTTGACTTGTTAATGTGAAGAATCCGATAAGATGATAGATAGTATATGCCTGTAAAGAGGCCAAAGCTTTAAATTTTCTTTATATATTGTCTATGTAAGACCGAAACCTTTACTTTTCTTTATATATTGCCTATGTAAGGTCAAAACTCTATATATGTCTAGCCTATGTGAAGACCGAAGTCTATCTTTTATACCACCTATGTAAGAGGTCGCAGTGGTTCTTTTACTCTTCTTGTGTAAGAGGCTAAAGTGTTCATTTATACATATTGTGTAAGGCCATAACCAACTATATAAATATATTAATTCCTACGTGAGGCTAAAGTTGCATTTCTTTTTAGAATCCCTATAAGAGGCTGATGTCAGTTGCATGTGTCAATGCATGTATAGGCCATTACACCGCTTAACTATTTAAACACTTAAGTAGGGTAGGTAATCATGTGTCAAAACACCTGAGCAAGGCTGATGATTGCTGGTTGAAGTTGAGACCTGAGTAAAACCAATGTTAAACTTATTTTGTTGCATAGGCATTATCGACAAAAGTATATACATTTACTTATTCTATGCCTGATCGGTGACATGGATACGCTAGCCGTTAAGATAAGGTATCGTATAATTTCTACAAGATACTATGTTTAACTATTTCAAGAGCCCATACAAGGCCAACACTATACTTTAACTATTGCATTAACACCTTAGCATATTTGTGTATCTGGAGGGTGTCAGAGAACTCTATGCTCTCCCTAAAGCTAATAGAAGGCCGACTCTTTTGCAGACTCTTAGCAACAAATTTACCAAAAGAAATAGAGTTTGTTAATTAGACCAAGGAATGGTAAGTTATCAAAAACTTGAGCAAGTCAATAACAAATTCTATGTAATCTATAAATAAGAGTGATATATTAACCACCTAGTATGGAAGTTGTATCCGTATAGATAACAACAATTTAACCAATGTAATAAAGATAGTAGAGACATGTTTTACTTAGTTGTTTGTGTGGCAGTAAATAGCCATGAGTCTTAACCTGAATAGTAGATAAGATGGTCAACATCACATGATGACAATGATATGGCCAATCTATGTCTTATCAATAACGATAATTGTCATGTGAGATCAAAACTCCTCAAGGGTAAGGTCATAAACATTAAAGACCCGTAAGCTAATTATAGTTATGGAACCTTAAACCAAATCAACACTATGTGTCGATAAGTATCAGAGTTACTTATGATTTTTGTGTCCTGACAAGTTATGAGTTGGGTATAAATGACAGATGAGGTAAATTGCTCCTAGGATGCGGAGACATAAAAACCTTGGTCATTAATGATAAGAATACATATATTAGAAAATCTCTTAAGTATGAGATCGGGTTTGACTATTTCTTGAGCAGATTGACAGGAAGTCGTAGACCCGAGATTGCAAGGATACAAAGAGGGGCTCACTACAAATACTTAAGTCTACCTAGCTCTTACCTTTTTCTTGTTAAAATGACATGTAGTAGAGGTATACTAGTTAAACAGGTATAGGGTGTAATTGAATTCTAAACCCTGAATCCATCATTAAACCTTAGAGGTTGGTGAATGTCATTCTCCAAGTCGAGAAAAGAGTGTGTGAATATACGACTCATTTAAATATGAAACTTTGGCCAAAGTAATGCAAAATCCCTACTTGCATTATCGGTTCACCGTGTTCCAAAATGGCACAAACAATCAAATGGGTTATTCATAGCTAGAGAGAGACTAGAAGTTATTTAATCGATTGTTTTTTCTAGGACACTACACTAGTTCTTAGATGGCAAATTGAATCAGTTTGATTCTCATTATCTATACCCTCATGAAAGGAAGGGACACTTCCAATAGGAAGGTGAGCGCAGGATCATCAGTTTGTGGTTGGAGGAAAAGTACCAGAGTGATGCTCTCCCTCTTACAATGGATTTTAAGATGACTTGTGGTACATAAGACATAATTTCATTTGTATATTCTTTATAAAATGATGCAGGAGCATCCATGGCAAATTGGCAATCAACATCACCAAAAATATTTGTCATTTAATTTATTTTAATTTGGTTTCCTTATGATAGATTAATTAGAGTTGGAGAATAAATGCAATATTAGGCCTAAATAATATATTAAATAAATTGGCCTTATTATTATTGCAAAAATAATAATGTTGCAAAAATCTAAGAGTGGGAGATAGTTTAGGAGATAATTTTGGAGTGTAAAATTAATAAAGGAAATTTGAAGTGGAAATTCAAAAAAGGAAATCTTGGGAGTGGATTTTTTAGGAGTTACACTTGAAGACAACTCATTAATGCTTCTCAAATGTAGCTGGAGGATTTGGGCCCCCATGTTGAGTTGGCATATTCTTTTTCCAAAATTGGAGCTATTTTCTAGGAGTGGGAATTTTATTTAATATTTATTCTTGGAAATTTTGTGGAAGTGGATTTTATTATGCTTTTATGGAGCATTTAATATTTTCTTCCATGATTTTTCAAAGATTCTGCTAATTTGAGTGTGGTAGTTGGAGGTTGCAGATTTTTGAGATATTGGAGACATTATTGAGATGATTTGGACAATTTTTAAATTCTTATCATTCCAGATTTTGAAGGAGAGGAGAGGAAGGCGTGGATTTACTGGAGGAGGGTGTGAAGACATTTTTATTGCAAGTTTTGAAGGTGTACATCAGCAGCAAATGGATTATGAAATCCATGGTTGAAGATCAACACAGTTGTTTGTTGAATATTGTAGATTGGTGAGGCAATTTCATAGTGTAGGAGGATGACATGAAGAGGAAGCTTTTGTAATTAATTTTGGGATGTTTTTTGTCACACAAAAGATTTAAATTTGTTTTGTAATGATTTTCTGTAGCTTGTATGGCTGCACAAACTTCTGTAATCTGATTTCTATGAAATTATGAAACATTGTTGCCAATAAAATAGTGAAGATAAATTTTATTGCTGCACATTTATGCATCATTTAACTGTTGATGTTGTTGATTAATTTTGTGTGAGGGTTATGTGAGTTTCCCTTTGCATCAATTGGTATCAGAGCTCAGAAGGTCTAGGCAAAAGAGAGTTTGGTGTTTGTGGGTTTTTGTTTGTGCAGGTTGAAGAGAGAACCTGGTTGCCAAAAGACTAGGTAGAGAGGAAGAAGAAGAGACCTAGGTGAGGCAAAGATAAAAAGAAGCAAGGAGAAACTTGCTTGAAGAGAAGATGGATTTGTTGAAGAGGTACTTGTTGGCTGGTGGTTCACAAAAGAAGAAGCAAGAAGAAAAAGAGAGGAAGAGGAAAGAGGGAAAGATGAGGCAAATAGAGGTTGAGAAATAGATAAGAGAACTGAGGCAAGTTGTGGAAGAGATGGAAAAAGATATTGAAAGAATAGTTCAAGAGTTCCAAATGAAGATGCAACAGTTGCAAAGTTGGCACTTATCAATGAAGAGGAAAGTTACATGGCCCATTAGAAAGATTATTCAAAGAAGAATGAGACAAGCAAGCAATAGAAGAGGTAAAAAATGAAATGGTGAGTTTACCTATGACTGTTTTGACATCAAGCATTGAAGAAGACATGATAAACATAGTTGTGGATGAGTCTCCAAGTAATTTTTAGTTTTTTGAGTCTAATGAGCAAGATGAACAAGTAGAGAAGGGTGTTAGTGTTGCTGATAAAGTTAGTGTTGATATGCAAGCTGTTGATGAAGAATTGCGGACCAAGATGTTTCAGTTAGATGTCATCATGTTGTAGTGGTCACCAAGAAAGAGAAAAGAACCCATTGTTGGTAATGATAGTAATCAAGTTGTTTATGATGTGGTCATCATCCAAGTGCAGGTATCCAAAGATGTAGATAGGTAGCAACTTATTCCATTTGACAGACCTAAGAAGCTTAACAAGAAGTTGGGAAAACCTAAAGTGAAAATGGAGCATTTAATATTTTCTTCCATGATTTTTCAAAGATTCTCCTAATTTGAGTGAGTTGGAGGTTGCAGATTTTTAAGATAATGGAGACATTATTGAGATGATTTAGACAATTTTTAAATTCTTATCATTCCATATTTTGAAGGAGAGGAGAGGAAGGCATGGATTTGCTGGAGGAGGGTGTGAATGCATTTTTATTGCAGGTTTTGAAGGTGTACAACAGCAGCAAATGGATTATGAAATCCATGGTTGAAGATCAACACAGTTGTTTGTTGAATATTGCAAATTGGAGAGGTAATTTCATAGTGTAGGAGGATGACATGAAGAGGAAGCTCTTGTAATTAATTTTGAGATGTTGTTTTCTATCACACAAAAGATTTAAAATTTTTTTGTAATGATTTTATGTGGCTTGTATGGCTACACAAACTTCTGTAATCTAATTTCTATGAAATTATGAAACCTTGTTGCCAATAAAATAGTGAAGATAAATTTATTGCTGCATATTTATGCATCCTTTTGTTGTTGATGTTGTTGATGTTGTTGATTAATTTTGTGTGAGGATTGTGTGAGTTCCCTCTGCATCATAAAATAATGTGTAAGTCACAAAAAGTGTGACCAATGATTATTGTATTAAATTACTCTGATGTAAAATTATTAAATAATATCTTGTTGGAAATAAATCTCTTTTGTAAATGGAAATTATTGAATTTATTCCTAATTTAGTCATTTATTTTCAATGATATCAGAGTTGAATGTTACATATAGTACCAAAGATTCTGGGTTCAAAAATTGGACTTGGGAGCTCATTGCGAGTTTTCATAGAATAGAAAGTGATGCTAATGTTAAAATGATTGTTCTTGTGCCAGAATGGTAGGAAAGAAAATAACATGTAAGAGATCTAAGATAAAAAACCTAGGAACATGCCTAAGGTCACTATTAAGAAAGAGTCTTCTCCCAAGCCAAAAATGATGGAGCCAGTGAGCTACAAAAACTAGGCTTAGCTCACAGATTCAGAGACATTGGTCGATGCACTCAAATGTATCTATCTCAAAAGGAGGAAACAATTAGAGGCAGTGGAAAATTGGTCAGTTCCTACTTCTTTTAAGATCAATAAACCATCCGCCCACCAAGATTTGCCTTTTGGATATGCCTGGGAGGCACCTGTAATAGGAAAAGAGGTGTTAGTTGAGTACTCACGAGTACATCCACCCTCTAAATTTGTGTTAGTTGACTCTAACGGGGAGGAGGAACTTGAGGAAATTCCTCTATCAAAAAGTGATATGTAGACACTTTATGCTTGTAAACAAAAAAGTTTTGTATTTGTATATGGATGTAATATCCAATATGTGAATAAAACAATTTTAGTTTTCTGTATAACAATGGCACATGTCGAATATCTTTGAATTTATGTATTTATGAACTTATAGTTTTATATGTAAAAGTTCTTTGTTTTGATAAATATCCTATGTGATGATAGGTGTGGGAAATATTAGCATGGTACACACTAGAAATCACCCAGGAAGGAGCCCGAATGGTTCCAGTTTTGATAGAAACACAATGGCAAAACTTGATCAAATCTTATCTATGATAAATGAAACAACAGAAAGATTGGAAACTCTAGAACAGGAAGTTAGAGGAGTAGAAAACAATAAAGAACATCATTCTGAGAAAGGGGGAGAAAGCACTCAAGGAGATAGTATGTAGAGTGAAGCAAGAGGAAGTAAACTAGATTCTCAAGTCCCTAGAGAAATCAAAACTCGTCTCACTATCAAGTTAGCAAGAGATATGAAAAAGATTACTCCACCTAATTTCGATGGAACTGTGAGTGGTGATGCAACCGAGGCTTGGCTGACAAAAATGAAGAAATATTTTGAGATTAGAAACTACTCTGAGATCACTAAGGCAGTTTGGGGAGCTTACCAGCTGGCTAGCGAAGCATCCACATGGTGGATGAATAAGAAAATGGAATTGGGATTGAGTTCCCTAAGTCTGACCTAGAATCAGTTTGTGGGCCTCTTCAAGAAAAGATGGTTACCACAATTATATTTTGATCAAAAACTAATTGATTTCCAAAACTTGCGTCAAAGAGATATGATAGTTACAAGGTACTGGGAAAAATTCACAACTTGGCTATTAAAATATATACTACAATATCAAAAGGATGAGAGATTTCGGATAAGGAAATTCATTATGGGCTTGAATGCTCAAATCAGAGGTGAGGTAGATGTCCATGGACTAGGTCTTTGAGAAGTCCATCAAACAAGAACAAAAACTAAAGTCTATCTCAACTTATAGGGAAAAATCCCATAAGAAATATAGTTTGAATCATCCATCCACCTCTTTCAAAAAGAAAAACAAGAATCAAGGTACAAAAAGGAGGAACTATGGAAAAGATTCCAGGTACCACACAAATGAAAACAAGGAAGAGTATAGAAGCAATACCTCTAAAAGGAGTGATAAAATTTCAATCGACCTTCTATAAACAAAGGTCCCCTTGGAGGGTGTTTCACTTTTAGAGGAGATTATTATGCTAATTAGTGTCCTACTAAGACCTCAAGGAACCCATATTGGGGTAACTCTCGACCATCGCAGAAAACAAATTTCCAACAAAGGATCCATATTGCTTTGGATAGCCGATAGGTTAAATACCAGATCACCCCAATTGAAACCATAGGTAACTTATTTGGCATTCCAGTCAACAGCTCAAGTAGAGCAATGCCTATTTGAAGCCAGATTAATTTTGCCCTCTTTTTTATACCAAAGTCAACTTATATGTGGCCCCATTAGGATCCTAGATGGTATTATCTTAGGAATGAACTAGCTATGGAAACATAGGGAGAGAGTGGATTGTTTCTCTAAGACCATGGAGTGTCTTAATGATGTTGGTAACACTGTCTTGATTCAAGGAGTTCGGCGGGAAATGAAAACTAGACAGATCTCCACTATGCAATTGAAGAGAGATAAGCGGAAGGGTTGTTAGATGTTTGCAGTCAATATGGAATAATTGAGTGAGAAGGGTGAGGTTTTAAGAAAATAAAAATGACCCTCAGTGAAAAATCATCTGTCTTCAAGAATTTCAAGATGTATTCCCTGAAGTCCTTCTAAGTTTTCCCCCAAAGATGGTGTTTGATTTCTTGATTGACATCATTCCTGGTTCCAAACCTATGTCAAAGCATCATATCATATGACCACAACTGAGTTAATGGAGCTAAAATCTCAACTTTAGTATTTGTTGTCAAAAGGTTGATTAGACCCAATGTATCACCGTGGGGAGCACCGGTGATCTTTGTCAAGAAGGATGTCACCCTATGATTTTGTATTGATTATTGCATGCTTAATAAGGCAACGATAAGAAACAAATATCCTTTACCATGCATAGATGATCTCTTTGACCAAATGCATGGAGCATTTGTATTTTCAAAGATTGACTTGAGATCAAGTTACCACCAACTAAGGATAAAGGATGAAGACATCCATAAAACAACCTTTAGAACAAGGTATGAGCATTATGAGTTCATAGTTCTACCTTTGGGGTTGAGCAATGCCCCAACAACATTTATGAATCTGATGAACAGTTTCTTCAAAGACTGTCTGGAAAAATTTGTGTTAGTTTTCCTTGATGATATCCTAATTTACTCTTAGAATGAGAAGGAGCATATTCAAAATTTGCAGATAGTATTACAATGCCTTAGGAAGCATAACTTATATGGTAAGCTATCCAAATGTACCTTCTTTCAGAAGAAATTCCAATACTTAGGCCACATAATTTCTACAGGTGGAATTGCAGTAGATCCTTCGAAGACAAAGGCTATTCTAGAATGGCATGCACCAAGAAATGTGCATGAAGTTCATACTTTCATGGGCCTAGCAGAATATTACAGGAAGTTTGTTTTAAACTTCCCAAGAATAGTACACCCATTACTTCTTTGCAATGAAAGGGAAAATTATTTGAGTGGTTAGAAAAGTGTGAAGAGGCCTTCCACATCCTTAAGGGGAAGTTGACCTCAACACCAATCCTTTGAGTCCTAGATCTAGAAGGTCTCTTTGTAGTTGTAACTGATGCCTCTAGAGAAGGCTTGGGTGGCATATTAATGCAAGAAGGTCAAGTAGTGGCCTACGAGTCTAGGAAAATGAGACCATAAAAGAAAAATTATGTTTCACATGACTTGGAGTTAGTGGCAATTGTACATGCTCTCCAAGTATGGAGGCATTATTTACTTGGTAAATGATTTGAACTCAAATCTGATAATCAGGGTTTGAAGTATATCTTCACCCAAACAAACCTTAATGCCTAAAAAAGAAGGTGATTGGAGCTCATATCTTATTATGATTTTAAAATTAGTTACATCAAGGGTAAGGAAAACCTGGTTATGGATGCCTTGAGCCGTAGAAGGAATATTACAGCTATGATGTCTATGTAAACCGATTTTAGAGATCAAGTGTTGAAGAACTCAGCAAGAGATGAGTATTACGAGCAAATCCTAAAAGATCTATCTAAAAACCCTCAGGACACAAGATATGAAGGATTTTGTTTTGATTCTAGCATACTTCTGAGACCTATAAGAACATGATGTATGTTCTAAATCAGCAAGATTTGAGAAATATGGTATGGAAAGAAGTACATTACGCCCCTTATTTTGGTCACCCAATAGTAACAAAACTCTTGGGTGACCAATGTGTGTTACAAATTCAACTAAACTCTTGTTACAAATATGTGCCTAATTGGTGTTGTCATTGATGTCAACATATCCTTATTGTCATTGGTGTCAACTATATCTAATTCTATTACTTGTTTAGAAGACTTGTATGTTGAGGATATTGATAAAATTAGCCTCTCTGGAAGAAACAAGTGAGTTACATATCTCTCTGTCAGAAACATTAAAGACAGTGCAGTTCAGTGAAGTAGATTGCTCTGCATTCCCAGTGAGATGAAGATTAGAGTTTGTGGATTAAAGGGTTTGTAGAGGGTTGTCTGAAGTTGCTCCAGTCAAGATTTGAGAGGTCTACATGGAGAATTTGTGAAGTTATGGCCATATGAGTAGAACCAGGTTTTGTAGTGTTCAGTGGTAACAGAGTGACAAGAATTTGGTCCAGATTGCTCCACATTGGAATATTATGGTTTGCGGTTCTAGTGGTATGTTTGGGATGTTGGTATGTATACTCAACTCAAGTGGTTCATGGTTTGGAGGTCCGCAAGCAATCTTTCTAGTGTGACAGTCATGAAATGTAGTGTTCTTGAGTTTCCAGATGAAGGTGCAAGTGTTTCTGGTGATTTCAGGTGGTGTGGTTATTCTGGTTGATTTCATTGTGCTTGTGGTGGTCTCTAGATTATGTGCTTATTGTGTTGGTGGTCCGCATTGAGGATTGAGCTTGTAGTTGAAGATTTCTCCTTGGGTGTTGTTGTTCTTTCATATCTTGGCCGATTGGATGCTTGGTGCATGTTGCAGATGATCTAAGAGAAGTTCTACGAAGTGTGGCATGTTGTTCGAGGAAGATTTGAGTCCCATCTATGCTCGGCTGATAGAGGAGTGGTTCGCATGTAGCATTTTGTATTAAGTCAAGTCTTGTGATTATAATTGCTTGTAATGCCTATCTTGGAGAATGTTCCAGATAGATGATTTTTTGGCTGACTTTGATGTCCGTTCCAAAGTCAATGACATGTATAAATAAGTGTTGTGAAGTCATGGAAAAGTGTGGAGGTGAGTGAAGATGCGGATGTAGCAAGGAAGTGAGTAGGGGCAGAGAAGAGGTGTTGTGTGCTTCAATGGAACTGAACCTTGCATGAAGAAGATGTTGATTCTTAGTTCAACCTTTCCATGTTAACATTGTGAATGTTCTTGTAGGCAGTGAGCCTCCTTTGAGCAATGAGCTCTAGGCAATGTACCCGAAGGCAAGTGCCTTCCCATTTTCTATTCTTTTAATAGAGAATAAATCTTGTGGCTTAAACCCCCACCATGGTTTTTCCCTTAACCAGGTTTCCACATAAAAATCTTGGTGTTATGTGCGTTGATTATGTTTTTGCTCATGTGTTGTTGATTCATGCTTTCATGGTTATATCATTAATCTACTAATAAGTGGTTAAGAAGATTAAATGCAGTAAAAGATAAAAGTTTTGTGATAACTAATTCACCCCCCCTCTCAGTTGTCTGCCCTAATTTCAACAACTCTTACCTTAGACTTGTCAAAATTGTTGCGAATATGTGTCTAATAGGTGTTGTCATTGATGTCAACATATCCTTGTTGTCATTAGTGTCAATTATATCTTATTCTATTTCTTGTTTAGAAGACTTGTATGTTGAGGATATTGAAAAAACTAGCCTCTCTAGAAGAAACAAGTTACATATCTCTATGTCAGAGACAGTGAAGACAGTGCAGTTCAGTGAAGTAGATTGCTTCGTATTCCTAGAAAGATAAAGATTAGAGTCTGCAGATTAAAGAGTTTGTAAATGATTGTCTGAAGTTGCTACAGTTAAGATTTGAGAGGTCCAAATGGAGAATTGGTAAAGTTATGGCCATCTGAGTAGAACTGGGTTTTACAGTTGTTCAGAGGTGATAGAGTGACAAAAATTTGGTCTAGATTGATCCGCATTGGACAATTATGATCTGCGGATCTAGAGGTGTGTTTGGGATGTCGGTGTGTATCCTCAACTCAAGTGGTTCATGGTTTGGAGGTCCGCAAGCAATCTTTCTAGTGTGACAGTCATAATAGTTAGTGTTCTTGAGTTCCCAGATGAAGGTGCAAGTGTTTCTAGTGATTTGAGGTGGTGCGGTTGTTCCTATTGATTTCATTGTACTTGTGGTGGTCTCTAAATTAGGTGCCTATTGTGTTGATGGTCCACATTGAGGATTGAGCTCGTGGATGAAGATCTTTCCTTGGGTGTTGTTCTTTCCAGTCTTGGCTGACCGGATGCATGGTGCGTGTTCTGGATGATCTCAGAGAAGTTTTATGGAGTGTGGCGTGATGTTCGAGGAAGATTTGAGTCCTAGTATGTTTGGCCAACAGTGTAGTGGTTCACATGTAGCATTTTAAGTCTTGTGATTGTAATTACTTATAATACCTATTTTGGAGAATGTTCCAGATAGATGATTGTTTAGTCGACTTTGATGTTCATTCCAAAGTCGATGTCATGTATAAATAAGTATTGTGAAGTCATGGAAAAGTGTGGAAGTGAGAAAAGATGCGGATATATTGAGAAAGTGAGTGGGGGCAAAGCAGAGGTGTTGTGCACTTCAATGGAACTAAATCTTGCATGAAGAAGATGTTGTTTCTCAGTTCAACCTTTCAGTGTTAACATTGTGAATGTTCTTGTAGGCAGTAAGCCTCCTTTGAGCAGTAAGCCTCCTTTGAGCATTGAGCTTTGGGTAGTGCACCCGAAGGCAAGTGCCTTCCTATTTTCTATTCTTTTAATAGAGAATAAATCTTGTGCGTTAACCCCCACCATGGTTTTTCCCTTGACGGGGTTTCCACGTAAAAATTTTGGTGTTATGTGTGTTGATTATGTTTCTGCTCATGTGTTGTTGATTCATGTGGTGCAGGAGCACCCGCACAGGATCAGGATATAGGTCCGCATGATGACATACATGATCAGGATATAGGATAGTTATCAGCATGATGACAGGGCAGTAGGCTATTTTTAGTATGTTTGACTTTATCATGTAATAAGGTCCACTGGACCGATGCTATGTAATAGTTCAGCCTAGGAGTATGTGTAGGCAGTTAGAGGCAGTTAGAGATCGGGATAAGAGAGTCTGAGCTGTCCTCTCTCCCAGCCGCTTGGAAGCTCCCAGCCGCTGGGAAGTGAAGTTAGTAGTACTCGAAGGATTTGCTATATATACCTTCGATCTGTTAGGGTTTAGATATCTTGCGAATTCATATTGAGATTGATGTTGTATTGAGTTGAGATTCAGGAGAGCAGTTCAGACATTGTGAATCTGTATTCAGGACTGTTGAATTTCAATTGAATAAGATCTCATCTTTGCATTATCTGGTTGTATCAGTTGCATCTGTTTTGTTTTCCTTTTCCGTTTTGCAAGTTAATGGGCACTTTCAACCCTTCCACCGGTTGATCCTGCAAATCGGTGGAATGGTCCTGTATCATAATTTAGGTTGCATTTGTGTTTTCTGTTTATGCATTGCATTGTTCAGGAGATTAGTTAGGAGCATGCTGTGAATCAGCCTAGCATCCTCATGTGCTAGGTCTAGAAGATAAACTGTTAGATTTTGGTTTGGAGGTGATCCGGCCCGGTCGTTACATTGTTTTTGTGAAACAGAGCGGTTTGGAGTGTTTACATGCAGTGGGAGGATACACAGGAGTCTGCATGTGCGTTTCCAGTCGGAACGAGCCGCAACATCATCTACGAATCCATCGCCATCAGGATCGGGTCATGATGTTGTCGAAGTTTGCATGTTGCAGGCGCATCATGATGTTTTGAGTTGGATATATACTCGGTGTATATATCGCAGTCAGGATCATCTCTCAGGGAAGGTCATCATCCGCATATCGCTAACGGATGCGGGTGTGAAAGTTAAGTTTTTGGCTAAGTGTTGAAGAGTTCATCAGGATGATTTGTGACGTCATTGTCATCAGGATGTGACGTCATCGTCATCAGGATATTAAGAAATCCCTCAATGCGAGTTTATCCTGTTGTCGTTAAGTGGTGAAGTATCAGCGAAGGCAGGAAGTTGTAGTAGCATCATCAGGAGGTTTCGAGGAACCGGATGAACAATATCATGATGCTGTTGCTTGTATCGTCGGGCAGTGGAGCATCGAAGGCAAGTTGTTGAAGTACAACGTCATCAGGATACTAGAGGCTACCGGATATTTGGATATCCTGCTGACGAAGGTGATATTGAATATCATGATGATGTCGCTTGTATTTGGCACCCGATGAACAGTGCAACCGGAGGATGTTTGCGCCCGTTGATTATCATGATGATGATGATAGGCGACAGGCGGAGAAGGTAAATAGTAATCGACAGGAGGATATTTGCGATCATCCAAAATATGATGATGATGTTGAAATATGATGATGCAGTTGGTGTTGTTAGGAAATATGATGATGAGGCTGAGCCGATAGACATTTTTATCAGGTTGTTTGTATTGTTGGCAGCTCCTTCCTGTTAGGTTGCCTCCGTTGCGTCCCACTCTGCATCATCATGATTTCATGGTTAGATCATTAATCTGTTAATAAGTGGTAAAGAAGATTAAATACAACAAAATATAAAAATTTTGTGACAACTAATTCACCCCCCCTCTCAGTTGTCTACCCTAATTTCAACAATTGGCATCAGAACTGGTTCCTCTAAAAGAAGCTTGACCGCTTGAAGAGATCCAGGATGTCGACTTACAAGAAGGATAGTCTCAGATTTGATGGAACAAATTACTCTCTTTCGAAGAATCACATGGAGTGCCATTTGCAATGCATGGGTGATGCTTATTGGTTGATAACAAAGGATGAATATAAGCCTCCGGAGAAAGGTCCTTCAATTCTAGATGAACTCAAAGATGATGAAAACAACATTCAGGCTAAAGAAGCATCATTAAGTGCCCTGACTGATACAGAAATGAAAAATGTCCTGGAATTGAAAACTGCTCATGAAATCTGGAAGAAGTTGGAAACTCTATATGAAGGTGATGCATATGTCAAATGTGCTAAGTTGTAAAGCTTGAAGGGTAGATACGAAAGTTTGAGGATGAGTGAAGATGAAAACATCACTTCCTACATGTAGAAGGTGAATGAACTTGTGTGTAGTATTAGGTGTGCTGGTGGAAAACTGGAAGAATCAGAGATTGTTGGAAAAGTGTTCAGATCCTTACCTATTTCATACAAGCATAGATTTGTTGCTATTGAGGAGATCAGGACTGTGAAAATTGTTACAAGGGATCAGTTGGTTGGCAAGCTTTCAGCATTTGAAATGAGTGAGTTTGGTGATTCCCTTCCTAAATCAGAATCTACTTTTAAGGCCAGTGTTTCTGGGAAGCAAAGATTTGATCCAGGTGAAAGTTGTTCAAGAAGAATAACCAGTTATGAGAAGACAAGGAAGGAACTTGAAGAAGATGAAACGGAGCTTGAAGAACTTGAAGCCCTTTTTGCCAAAAGATTACCAAGAGGATCTAGTAAGTATGAAGGAAAATTGCCTTTCAAATGTTTTGCTTGCAATAAGATTGGTCATTTTGCTTCAAGATGTCTGAAGAGGGTTTCAAAGACAAACCCTAATAGACCTAGGTTTCAGAAGAAATGCTACTTTATCCAAGAAGTTGTTGATGGAGTTACAGATGATGATTCTGATAAGGGAAGTACCTCTGGAAATGAATGGGTGTTCATTGCTATCAAAGAAGAAGATCCAGTGCCTATTGAATCTACTAGCTATGTGAATGTGGAAAGTGCCTTGGCTGCTTACATTGAAGAAAAGGATGAATGGGTGATTGACAGTGGATGTTCTCATCATATGACAGGTGATAAGAGCAAGTTTGTAAGTATGGAAAGATATGAAGGTGGAATTGTGAAGTTTGGAAACAATTCAACTGGTAGAATCCATGGTAGAGGGTCCATCTCTCTTAATGGTAAGAATAACACTAATGATGTTTTGTATGTAGAAGGGTTGAAACATAATCTTCTCAGTGTTGGACAGTTGGTTGACAAAGGGTATGATCTCTTATTCAAGAATGGGAAATGCAGAATCTTGGAAAGCTCTAGAACTGAGATTGCATTTGGTACACAGACTAGAGGTAATATCTTTCATTTAAGTAGTACTAGTAAGAATTGTTTGATTGCTCAGATTGATCAGAGTTGGTTGTGGCATAGGAGAATGTGTCATGTAAAATTTGATAATATTGTCAAGATAAGTACTACTCAGGCTATGAGAGATCTTCCAAAGCTTGTAAAACCTGCTAATAGCATGTGTAAGGAATGCTAGTTGGGCAAACAAAGTAGAACTACATTCAAAAGTAAAGAACAATTTTCAAGTGGATTGTTGGAACTTGTGTACACTGATTTCTGTGGTCTTGCCAAAGTGAGGAGTTTGCAAGGAGATATATACTTTATGTTGTTGATTGATGATTACTCCCAGATGATGTGGGTCACTTTCTTGAGAGAGAAATCAGAGGCTCTTGAAAAATTCAAGGTGTTCAAGGCTAAGGTAGAGAATGAGATTGGTGTGAAGATAAAGTGTCTGAGATCTGACAAAGGTGGAGAGTTTACCTCCAGTGAGTTTAATGCATTTTGTGAAGAGCATGGAATAAGAAGATAGTTATCTGCTCCTAGGACTCCTCAGCAGAATGGAGTTGTGGAAAGGAAGAACCGGACTATTCAAGAGGTTGCTATAACCATGATGATGGAAGAAAATGTTCCACATGTCTATTAGAGAGAGGATGTGAGTACTGTTGTCTACACTCTTAACCAGGTGCAGATCAAAGGTAATACTAGAAAAACTCCTTATGAAGTGTGGCTTGGTAATGCTCCTACTATAAAATACTTCAGAGTTTTTGGTAGTAAATGCTATATCAAAAGAGATGAGGATCTAGGTGAGTTTGATGCAAGGTGTGATGAAGGAATATTTCTGGGTCATTCTAACCAAAGCAAGGCATACCGATGCTTTAACAAGAGATTGAAAAAGATTGTTGAAAGTGCTAATGTCAAGGTTGATGAAAGAAAGGAGAGACCTTCCAAGTTTTGTGGATGATGATCAAAATGAAAGTCCTCAAACTTAGATTCAGGTTGCTCCAGAGAATCCAATGACTCAAGAAGCTAGTGCAAATGTTAAGGAACAAGTTCAAGAATCAGAAGTTTAAGAAAATCTCAAAACTCCCAGGTATGTGAGGTTGAATCATTCTGAAGATCAGATCATAGGAAATAGAAATAAAGGTGTTCAAACTAGAAGAAAATTTGTTGAAGAACAAGAAAGTATTGTTTAATTTCAAAGGTTGAACCAAAATCAGTGAATGAAGCTTGTAATGATGAAAGTTGGGTAAAATTAATAGAAGAAGAATTAATGCAAATTGAAAAGAATCATACTTGGGATCTTGTTCCTAGACCTGAAAACAAAAATGTAATTGGAACTAAATGGGTCTTCCAGAATAAATTGAATGAAGATGGTGAAGTTGTGAGAAACAAAGCAAGATTGGTGTGCAAAGGATATTCTCAAGTAGAGGGAATTGATTTTGAAGAAACTTTTTCTCCAATGGCAAGAATCAAAGCAGTTAGATTATTTCTTGCCTTTGTTGCTTACAAAGATTTCAAAGTTTACCATATGGATGTCAAGTTAACATTCCTGAATGGAGAGTTGGAAGAAGAAGTCTACATTGAGCAATCAAAAGGATTCCCATTGTTTGATCAAGGAGATATGGTCTGCAAATTGAAGAAAGCATTGTATGGACTTAAACAAGCCCCAAGAACCTAGTATTCAAGATTAGATAAGTATCTGCTAAAGTTAGGCTTTAGCAAAGGCACTACTGACAGTAATCTTTATTTCAAAATGTTGGTAGGTGGCGACTGATCAGGAAAGTACTGTACACTAGCCATGTATCCTCGCCGGGGTTTGGGGCCAGGCCGGGCCCCGAGCGGGGGTTCGGGGGCGGCAACCCCCGAGAAACGAGGGTTCGGGGGCGGTAGCCCTCGAGAAAATTTTTTTTAGGGCCGACTTAAAAAATCCTATTTTTTTATGACCGACATAAGAAAACCCTAATTTTTGTAACCGACAAAAAGGCTTGATAAAAAGCGGCCAAGGGTTAGGGTTTGAGTATTGTATTGTAGCATTTGCAGTGATATTGAGTTGCAAGGATTGCTGATTGTAATCGGTTTGATTTACTAGATAATAATATTGGACTCTCTGTTTGGTGGATGTAGCCCGAGTTTGGGTGAACCACGTTAAATCTTGTCTCTCGCTATTATTAATTCTGTGTATTTCTATTTCTCTGTTTAATCTTTATTTGCATTTAATTGATATCTTCTGCCGGCTAACCCTAACAAGTGGTATCAGAGCGGGTTGTGTTCGATTATCATCTGCAGGAAAGTCTCACGGTTGAGTGGGAGCAATGGCAGACGAGGGTAAAATGAAGGTTGATAAATTCAATGGGCAGAACTATCAGTTATGGAAGATGCAGATGGAAGATTACCTCTATCAAAAGGATTTATGGAGGCCGTTGGAAGGAGTAGCCAAGAAACTGACAACAATGTCTGATGAGGATTGGAATCTTCTTGACAGAAAGGCACTGGGAACCATTCGGTTGTACCTGGCACCGTCAGTGGCATTCAATATAACGGAAGCGAAGACAACAGATGGTCTGATGAAAGCTTTGGCTAAATTGTATGAAAAACCCTCAGCCTCAAATAAGGTATTTCTCATGAAGCAATTGTTTAATTTGAAAATGGTTGAAGGTGGATCTGTGACAGGTCATTTAAATGAATTTAATACGATTGTCAGTCAATTGACTTTTGTAAATGTAAAATTTGATGAAGAAGTTACAGCTCTCTTGATATTATGTTCATTGCCTGAAAGCTGGGATAGTTTGGTAATGGCGGTTAGTAACTCTGTTTCTGGTTCAAATACCCTAAAATTTGATGATGTTGTTGGTGTTATTCTGAGTGAGGAAATTCGTAAGAAAAGCTCAGGTGGATCCAAATCAGGCAGTGTTTTGAATGCAGAAAGCAGGGGCAGATCAAAGGAGAGAGGAAAAGGTTCTGGAGGTCATGGGAAGTCACGCGGAAAATCAAAGGTCTGATAATGGCGGTGAGTATTGCAGCAAAGAATTTGAAGATTATTGTTCCTTTAATGGAATTCGTAGGCAGAAAACGGTTCCAGGGACTCCACAGGAAAATGGAGTGGCTGAACGCATGAATAGGACAATAATGGAGCATGCAAGGACCATGAGATTGCATGCTGGACTGCCTTTAAACATGTGGGCAGAGGCTATCAACATTGATGTATATTTAATTAACAGAGGTCCTTCGGTTCCTTTGGCCTGTGGTATTCCAGAGGAAGCATGGACTGGCAAGAAGGTGAGTTATTCTTTTCTGAAAACCTTCAGCTGTGAAGCATTTGCACATATAGATTCTGAAAATAGAATCAAGCTGGATGCGAAATCAAAAAAAAGTACCTTCGTTAGATATGGCATTGATGAATTTGGTTATAGGCTTTGGGATTTTGAAAATCAGAAAATTGTGAGAAGCAGGGATGTTATATTCAATGAGACGGTGTTGTACAAAGATCAGTTGCAGCAGCATGAGAAGAAAGAAAAGGATTATGTGGTGCTGGATGATACTCCAAATAGTGATGTTCCAGTGGCTCCTCATGCTCCGCAACAGCAACCAGAAATACCATAAACTCCAGTGAATGTGAGATGGTCAACAAAGATAAGTAGACCTCCTGAAAGGTTTTCTCCCTCTTTGTATTCTATTTTGTTAACAGATGCTGGTGAACCAGAAGGGTATGATGAAGCTATGCAGGTGGATACACAGGTTTTGTGGGAGCTTGCAATGAAAGAAGAAATGGACTCCTTGCTGAAAAATCAGACTTGGGAATTATGTAAGTTACCTGTAGGTAAAAAGGCTTTACCAAACAAATGGGTTTACAGGCTGAAAGAGGAAGATGGAGGTAAGAAACGATTTAAGGCCAGGTTAGTTGTAAAAGGATTTGCACAGAAACAGGGCATTGATTTTGATGAGATATTTTCTCCGGTTGTCAAGATGACTTCTATTCGTACTGTTTTAAGTATTGTGGCTACTGAAGATTTGCATTTGGAACAGCTAGATGTGAAAACTGCCTTTCTCCATGGTGATTTGGAGGAGGAGATATACATGGCACAACCACAGGGATTTGAGGTTAAAGGTAAGGAGAAACAAGTGTACAAATTGAAGACAAGCTTGTATGGCCTGAAACAAGCACCTCGGCAATGGTATTTGAAATTTGATAGTTTTATGGCTGAGCAAGGCTACAGTAGGTGTAATTCTGACCATTGTGTTTATTTTAAGAGGTTGGATAATGACAGCTACATCATTTTATGTTTATATGTTGATGACATGCTTGTAGCTGGGTCTAACATGGATCACATCAGAGAGTTAAAACATCAGTTATCACAGTCATTTGATATGAAGGATTTGGGGGCAGCAAAACAAATCCTTGGTATGAAAATTTGCAGAGATAGGAAGAACAGAAAATTGACTCTATCTCAGGCTGCTTATGTTGAAAAGGTGTTGCAGAGATTCCATATGGAGAATGCCAAAGCTGTCAGTACACCTTTGCCTAGTCATTTGAAATTGACTAAGGAGATGTGTCCAAAGACACAAGAGGAGGAAGAGAAAATGTCCAAGATACCCTATGCTTCAGCTGTAGGAAGTTTAATGTATGCCATGGTATGCACAAGACTGGATATTGCACATGCTGTCGGAGTCGTTAGTAGGTATATGAGTCATCCCGGATTTGAGCATTGGAATGCAGTCAAATGGATTCTCAGATATTTGAGAGGTACATCTAATAAACACTTATGTTTTAGGGGCTCTAATACTGATTTAGCAGGTTATGTAGACTCAGATTTGGCAGGGGATATTGATACCAGGTGGAGTACTACAGGTTATGTCTTTACTGTAGGTGGAACATCAGTGAGTTGGATTTCTAGGTTGCAAAAGGTGGTTGCTTTATCCACCACAGAGGCAGAATATGTCGTTACAACAAAGGCAAGCAAGGAGATGATATGGCTACAATCTTTCATGGAAGAATTGGGTAAACAACAGGCTAACAGTTCTTTGTATACAGACAGTCAGAGTGCCATACATCTTGCAAAGAATTCTGCCTTGCATTCAAAGACCAAACACATACAGTTGAGGTATCACTTTATTCGGTCGGTGTTGGATAATGGACAGTTAAGGCTGGAAAAGATACATACAGATGAAAATCCAGTGGATATGTTTACAAAGGCAGTGACAAGGGAGAAGCTGAGCTCCTCTTCAGCTTCAATTGGTCTTCTAGACTGAACACAATAAAAATTGAACAGTAGAGTCCAAGGTGCTTATTTCCAGTGGGAGCTGCATGCGTAGCGGTGTTGTCCAGGATCAGTCTCCAAGTGGGAGATTGTTTTGGTGTGGAGCCTGATCAGTCTCCAAGTGGGAGATTGTTGGTAGGTGGCGACTGATCAGAAAAGTACTGTACACTAGCCATGTATCTTCGCCGAGGTTTGGGGCCGCGCCAGGCCTCGAGCGGGGGTTCGAGGGCGGTAGCCCCCGAGAAAAAAAATTTTAGGGCCGACTTAAAAAATCCTATTTTTTTATGATCGACATAAGAAAACCCTAATTTTTGTAACTGACAAAAAGGCTTGATAAAAAGCGGCCAAGGGTTAGGGTTTGAGTATTGTATTGTAGCATTTGCAGCAATATTGAGTTGCAGGGATTGCTGATTGTAATCGGTTTGATTTACTGGATAATAATATTGGACTCTCTGTTTGGTGGATGTAGCCCGAGTTTGGGTGAACCACGTTAAATCTTGTCTCTCGCTGTTATTAATTCTGTGTATTTCCATTTCTCTGTTTAATCTTTATTTGCATTTAATTGATATCTTCTGCCGGCTAACCCTAACACAAAATTGATCATAAACACATCCTGATTGTTGAGGTATTTGTTGATTATATCATCTTTGGTGGAAATGAGAGCATGTGTAATAAATTTGCTGATCAGATGCAAAGTGAATTTGAGATGTCCATGCTTGGTGAAATGAACTTCTTCTTGGGTCTACAAATCATTCAGTCAAATAAGGGCATCTTCATATCGCAGTCCAAGTATGTAAAAGAGTTATTGAAAAAGTTTGGAATGGAGCATTCAAAACCAATGAGCACTCCTATGATAACTGGATGCAAGTTGAGTAAAGATGTTGATTCCTCTAAGGTAGATCAGAAAAGTTATAGATCAATGATTGGAGGACTGCTTTATCTAACTCATACTAGATCTGATATTATGAATGTAGTTGGCCTCATTGCTAGATTTTAAGCTGATCCTAAAGAATCTCATGTTGTAGCAGTCAAAAGAATTTTCAGATATCTAAAGGGAACATTTGATTATGGCTTATGGTGTCCTAAGGATGATGATTTCATTCTTCATGCATATATAGATGTTGATTGGGTAGGAGATGCGGATGACAGGAAAAGTACTAGTGGTGGTGCATTTTCTTGGGAAAGAGATTCGTTTACTATGTCTACTGTAGAGGCAGAATATATAGCAGCAGCAAGAAATTGTACTCAAATTTTGTGGATGAAGCAAATGTTGAAGGATATCAGAGTTGTGTTTGAAGAGCCAATTACAATCTTCTGTGATAATTCAAGTGCAATAAACATTTCAAAGAATCTAGTGTTGCATTCAAAGACAAAGCACATATCCATCAAGTTTCACTTTTTGAGAGAGAAGGTAAATGAGAATGAAGTCAGATTGGAGTTTGTTCTTTCAAAGGATCAGATTGTGGATATCTTCACTAAGCCTCTACCTAAGGATACTTTTGAGTATCTCAGAGGGAAGCTAGGGGTGATTACCCCTCCTGTTCAGAACTAAGGTGCACTAATGTACATCAGTCTAATGGAACTCAGTCATATCTTGTGATCCGGATTGATGTTAAGGAGATGCTACTTAGGGGGAGTAGTCAGTCTATTAATTCTGGAAGTTCAGTCTAGTTTTATCTAAGAAGTAAAAGAGGGAGAGATGATTGCAAATATGTGCCCTTTTCCATTGATGTCAAAGGGGGAGAGAAGTCATGTGAAAAACTTGGATGGAAGTGAGTAGTTGCTACTGAAAGGGGGAGCAATGAAGAAAGTGGTTGCAGGTGTGATAAGAGAAAGGGGGAGAAGTTCTTGTCTTGGTGGTTAAAATAGTTTTTCACATCATATGTTGCCATCAATGACAAAGGGGGAGATTTTTGCAAATATGTGTCTAATCGGTGTTGTCATTGATGTCAACATATCCTTGTTGTCATTAGTGTCAACTATATCTTATTCTATTACTTGTTTAGAAGACTTTTATGTTGAGGATATTGAGAAAATTAGCCTCTCCGAAAGAAACAAGTGAGTTACATATCTCTTTGTCAGAGACAGTGAAGACAGTGTAGTTCAGTGAAGTAGATTGCTCTGCATTCCCAAAAAGATGAAGATCAGAGTCTACGGATTAAAGAGTTTGTAGAGGATTGTTTGAAGTTGCTCTAGTTAAGATTTGAGAGGTCCACATGGAGAATTGGTGAAGTTATGGCCATCTGAGTAGAATCGAGTTTTGCAGTTGTTCAGAGGTGATAGAGTGACAAATATTTGGTCAGGATTGATCCACATTGGAATATTATGATCTATGGATCTAGAGGTGTGTTTGGGATGTCAATGTGTATCCTCAACTCAAGTGGTTCATGGTTTGGAGGTCTACAAGCAATCTTTCTAGTGTGACAGTCATGATAGTTAGTATTCTTGAGTTCCTAAATGAAGGTGCAAGTGTTTCTGGTGATTTGACATGGTGCAGTTGTTCCTGTTGATTTCATTGTGCTTGTGGTGGTCTCTGAATTAGGTGCCTATTGTGTTGGTGTTCCGCATTGAGGATTGAACTCGTGGATGAATATCTTTCCTTGGGTGTTTCTGTTCTTTCCAGTCTTGGCCGACCAGATGCATGGTACGTGTTGCAAATGATCTAAGAGAAGTTTTATGGAGCGTGGCATGATGTTCGAGGAAGATTTGAGTCCTAGTTATGTTTGGTTGATAGTGCATTGATTCGCATGTAGCATTTTAAGTCTTTTGATTATAATTTCTTGTAATACCTATTTTGGAGAATGTTCCAGATAGATGATTGTTTGGCCGACTTTGATGTTCATTCCAAAGTCGATGTCATGTATAAATAAGTATTGTGAAGTCGTGGAAAAGTGTGGAAGTGAGAAAAGATACAGATATAGTGAGAAAGTGAGTGGGGGTAGAGCAGAGGTGTTGTGTGCTTCAATGTAACTGAATCTTGCATGAAGAAGATGTTGTTTCTCAGTTCAAGGTCTTTCAATGTTAACATTGTGAATGTTCTTGTAGGCAGTGAGCTCTGGGCAGTCTGCCTAAAGGCAAGTGTCTTCCCATTTTCTATTCTTTTAATAGAGAATATATCTTGTGGGTTAACCCCCATCGTGGTTTTTCCCTTAACTAGGTTTCCACATAAAAATCCTAGTGTTATGTGTGTTGATTATGTTTCTGCTCATGTGCTGTTGATTCATGCTTTCATGGTTATATCATTAATCTGTTCATAAGTGGTAAAGAAGATTAAATACATCAAAAGACAAAAGTTTTGTGACAACTAATTCACCCCCCCTCTCAGTTGTCTACCCTAATTTCAACAAAAATGACTAGTAGATAAGGATTATGATGTCTTTAAGACCAATATGATATCAGCAAGTTGAAAAGAATTATTTTATATATGACATAAATTGAGATATAAGAATGTTGTCTCCAAGTCAAGAAAAGAGTGAATGAACATATGACTATATATTTATATGAAACTTTGGCCAAAGTAATTCAAAATTCACTACTTGCATTGTTAGTTTACAATGTACCAGATAGTTGAACAATCAGACTAGGCCATAGATAGCTAGAGCTAGACTAGAGTTGTAAACCTGATTGTATTAGCTAGGACACATCACTAGTTCTCAAATGGCATAAAGAATCAGTTGATTCCCATTATCTATTACCCTCATCAAGGGAAGTGTCAATTCTAGAAGGAAGGTGTGTGGGGGACTGTAGGTCTGTGGTTGGAGGAAAAGCACCAAGGTGATGCTCTCTCTCCTGTAGTTGACTGCCGAAGACTTTTGAACAAGACTACATTACTGATTTTGTAAAAGAGATATATGTAAAATTGTAAGTTGTAAGAAATACAACCATTTGTTATATGTAGAATTTTGTTAGTCATATGTGAAGTGACCATTTTCTAAATATATGTATTGTACTTAAAATGGAAAATGTAATATATTTGATTATAGACAAAAAAAATTAGTGTGATGTTTTCTTTTAAATGTGCTTAAGGATATCTAATATTCCAATTGGGATGTTACATTAATCAAGACCTGATTTAACACCTTTTTGAGCATAAAATAATAAAATCTTGATCCTGATGAATAAACCTGATGGAATTGTTAGAAATGAAAGTGCAAACCACACAACAAAAATTTAATCCAAACCTTATTTATGTCCTCTAAACAATGTGGAATAAATGGAGATTGCAACAAAAATAAAATCCACTGCACAAAAATAACATGCATTAAGAACTAAACACATAACATAGTATGTAACGTGGAGAAAACCCTTTTGAGTAAAAAACTCCACCAAGAAAAGAGGCTCCAAGTTGTATTATCTTCAAATATGAGATTACAATACATGCACTTCCTCTCCTTCTATAGTCTTGAATTCAACAACACATGTTACTCTCAACTCTGATAAAAAATGTAGTACAAATATCCTTATAAAAGGGGGTTCCTTCTAGGGAAAGAAAACTAACATAATATCAACCATCAAATCTGTGACCTAATGACGAATGGTCCATATTTACAATGATAAAATATAAATAAAATATGGTTTCGGGGGTGCTGCCCCCGAACCCCTCGAAGGGGGGAAACCCCCCTGTGACCCCCTGTCATGGACAAATTAGCATCGAGGATCGGATATAAACATGTAGCTGAAACAAGACCGTTGCTGGTGAAACCTTTCATCCCCTATGGGTGATTTACAAACAATATTAGGAGTAATTAATTACATAGAATTTACAAGGTTGATGGCACCTTAATCCTAACATTCTCTCACTTGACATCATACATTGTAAATACCCATAAGAAAACCATAAAATAATCAAGCACTAGAAGCAAGGCCTGTGGCCTTTCTGTACGAAACAAATTTCTCTATGCTCACAGGCTTGGTCAAAGCATCTATAACATTCTCCTGATTGTCTACCTTCTTCAGCTCAATCTATCTATTTGCAACCATTTCTCAAACAAAGTGATACTGTACATCAACATGCTTAGTCTGAGCATGATACATAGGATTCTTGGCCAAACAAATAGCACTCTAGCTATCACAACCAATTTGAATGATCTTGCAATCAAAACCAACACATGTACACAATCTCCTCAACCAAACTACCTCCTTAGATACATGGGTAGCAACCATATACTCTACTTCGATGGTGGACAAAGCAACCATGGGATGCCTTTTGTTCATCCAACTCATTGCTCCACCAAACAAAGTAAACACATAACCACTAGTGGATCTTCAACTATCCAAGTCACCTACCCAATCTGCATCAACAAAAATCCTATATGTCCAAAGTTTTATCGGCACTTTTAGTACCAAAATAAACCAAACAATAATTAGGGGTACCTACTAAATATCTAAATACCCTCTTCGCATAATTCCAATGTTGTCTACCAGTGTTAGACATAAATCTTCTCAAAACTCCCATTGCTTGGGCAATATTTGGTCTAGTACAAACCATTGCATTCATCAAATTCCCTACAGTACTAGCATATGGCACATTAGACATATCCTCTAAACCATCCTCATTCTTTGGACACATATCTGATGAAAGCTTAGTACTAATGGGTAAAAGAACTCTAATTGGGTTACAATCCTACATAATAAATCTCTGCAAAATGGTATTCACATACTTACTCTGAGACAACCAAAGCTTTTTGTTGCCTCTATCTCTTATGATCTCCATACCTAGAATATACCTAGCTGCTCCAAGATCCTTCATATCAAATGCACCTGAAAGTTGGGCTTTCAATTCACTGATCATACCCGTAGTATTGCTGAAAAATAACATGTCATCAACATACAATGCAATGATCAGAATAGAATCATAACTATAATGAATGTACACACAATGATTCTCCTCACTTCTAACAAAACCCAATTTCAATACAAATGAGTCAAACTTTTGGTACCACATTCTAGGAGATTGTTTCAAACCATAAAGAGACATCTTCAATATGCAAACCCAATGTTCTTTCCTTTTTACCTAAAAACCTGTAGGTTGTTGCATGTAAATTTCTTCCTCAAGATCTCCATGCAAAAATGCAGCCTTAACATCCATTTGCTTTATTTCCCAATCAAGACCTGTAGCAATGGATAAGAGAAATCTAATAGAAGTTAATTTAGCAACAGGAGAGAATATTTCACTAAAATTGACTCCCTCTCTCTTGGAGTAGCCCTTAGCTATCAGTCTAGCCTTGTACTTCTACAATGATTCTCTGCTCCAAACTTCTTCTTGAAGACCCACTTGCAACCTATGGTTGTTCTTCCTTTGGGCAAACGAACAAGATCCTAGGTTTTGTAAGAGTCTAAAGCCATCATCTCCTCCTACATGGCTAACCTCCAAGACTTACTATCATCTGCATGAATAGCTTCCCTGTAGGATCTAGGCTCATCATCAGTACTCAATAAATCAAATACACAACAAAAATTTGTTGGGATATACCTGTCAATTGGGTTCCATTGTCTTGTGGATCTTCTCAAAGGTGGAGTAAGAGACTCTTCAGGTTCTTCCACATGCTCATCTATACCAACTTCTTTTGTTACAACAGATTCTTCCTCATCCAAACTTTCATTTGAGTTTTCTTCTGCTTCTTCACCCTCCAATCTATCATTATGTTCTTCCACAGGTGCATCTTCATGCTCTAATTCAAAATGCACTCTCTTCACCTTTTCTTCTTTCTCCTTTGGATGTTCAGGTTTTGAAATATAACTAAGTTCACTGAAAATAACATCTCTAGAATAGATAATCTTTCAAGTTAGTGGATTCAACAGCTTATAACCTTTTACATTATCACCATATCTAATGAAAGTACACTTTTCAACTTTTGGATCTGACTTAGTTCATTTTTCTTTAGGCACATGAACATAAGCCTCACAACCAAATACCCTTAAATGTGAAACATAAGGTTTCTTTCTTGTCCACATTTCATAAGGAGTTGAAACAAGAGCCTTACATGGATATCTATTAACTAAGTAGTTCGCAGTACACACAACTTCTACCCAAAAGCATTTGTTCAACTATGATTCACTCAACATACTTCTGTCTCTTTTCATTATTATCTAAATCATGCTTTCTGCCACTCCATTCTATTGCGGTGTATATGGAGTTGTCTTATGTCTAACAATACCTGCATGCTTATAGAATTCATCAAATTCTTTAGAACAATATTCCCCTCCATTGTTAGATCTCAAAACCTTTATCTTATAATCTAATTACTTTTCAACTAAAGCTTTAAATTCCTTAAACCTAGTGAAAACTTCATATTTGTGATGCATAAAATAAATCCAGGTAAACCTTGAGACACCATCAATGAAGGAAATAAAATATCTAGACTTTCCAATTGATTCAACATCCACTGGACCAAAAACATCTAAATGAATAAGTTCCAATTTATCATTAGATTTATTACTGCCTAAAGGAAATGGAGATCTATTCTATTTTCCAAACACACAATGTTCACAAAATTTGAAACTCTCATCAGAATAGGATAAATTGTCTAACAATTTTTTATTTAAGATAGTCTTTAAACCAAACTGACTTATGTGGCCCAATCTATGATGCCACAACATACATGTATTTTTAGTATTAGCCTCAGATGCATAAGAGGCATTACAAACAGTAGTGGCTTCTACCTTAAACAGAGTTCCCAATCTTTTCTCCTTCGCTACCACCAAGTTTTCTCTCACCAATCTACAGCCATGCTTATCAAATGTCACATGCATTCCCAAATCATTCAACTTTGAAACATAAATCAAATTTCTAGCCAATCCAGGAACATGCAAAACACTAGGGAGGGTTTTAAAATTCTCCCATCACTGAAACACAACATTACCTTCCCTCGTCCAATAATAGGATATGTAGAATTGTCCCTGAGGTACACATATCCTCCATCATACTCTTCGTATGTGTAAAACCATTCTTTATGCGAGGTCATGTGGTATGAGTATCCTTATTCAACCAACCAATGATCATGAGAAATAATATAACATGTAGAAAGTAAAACCTCATCACCTACATTCGAAGACTTCTTAGTAGCAAAATCACATTATTTCTTTGGGTTTCTACATTCCTTTTTCACATGTCCTCTCTTTCCACCGTTCCAACACTTGACTCTATTCTTCTTTCTAGGTGTCTTAGAATGGCCCTTAGACTTGTCTTTGGACCCCTTCTAATCTCCTTTTGGTCCTCTTTCCATAGACCTTCCCCTAACACTGAGAGCATCCCCTGAACTATCCAAACTTTTCTTCCTCAATTCATGTGACAACAGAACTGAAACAAGAGCATCCAATTTTAGATCTGTGAGGTTAGCAGTGATAGCCAGAATAACATTCTCCCACATGACTTGAGCAAAGAACAGAGAAGAAATATACATTTATCTTCCTTATTCACCTCAACATCTACAAATGCTAGTTGACTCAATAACAAATTAAACAAATTCAAATGCTCTGCAACCAATTCACCCTCTTTCATTTTCATGGAAAATAACTTACGCTGTAAATAAATCTTATTTACCATACTCTTGGCTTGGTAGATCTCACCTAAATGCTTCCACAAGCTATGTGCGGACTTCTCACTCGCAACATTCAGTAGAAAAGAATCTACAAGACACAACCGGATTGTACCTCGTGCCTTTTTATCCAATCATTCCCACTCATCAGGAGCAACATCATTGGGTTTCTTTCTTCTAGCAAGTCCTCCATTTTTAGCTTCCACAATTCGTACCTCGTACCATTGAACTTTTTAATGTCCATCTGAGAGGTAGAAGCAACAGTGGATGAAGCCATGATATCTACACAAGATCTACAAATAAACAACAACCAAATCTCCCACTGTAGCTAAAAGACCTTCACACTACCACCCAATCATCAAAATTGGCCAGGCTCTGATACCAAATGTTAGAAATGAAGGATCAAACCACACAACAAAAATCTGATTCAAACCTTATTTATGTTTTCTAAAAAATGTAAAATCAATGGAGATTGCAACAGAAATAAAACCCATTACACAGAAATAACATGCATTAAGAACTAAACACATAACACAGTATGTATGATGCAGGGGCATCCCAGGTTGTAGAGAAATCTTGTATCAACCAAAAATAATTGCATTCTTTCTTTTCTTTCATTTTCAGTTCAATTCAATCATTTGCAGTTTCAACATTTTCTACTGCATCTTCATATCAGAGCTCGTAGAGCAGGACTTAGCATCTACACAGTATCATGTACATTAGATTCAGATTTTAAGTGATTTGGATTTATTTCTAGAAAGCTATCGCTATCAGAAGATCATCAGTTTTGTCATAACAGAGCACCCAGGAAGTTAGTTGAAGGAGAAGGTTGTTGTAGGTCGACCTTCTTGTTTCTACATGGTACATCTTCCATTGGAGTTTGTGACCTCTTGTGGCCGACGCAGAGGATTCTTTGAGATTAAAAATGATATATATAGATCTCTTAGATGCATCAAGAAGATAGTTCTTAGTTAATAGTTTTTAGCCTATGATTTAGAGTTTGATTTTCATTCGGGAAGGTACTTCAATGCCATACCTTGCATACCTATTGTAACCCTGAAACAAGGCATGTGATCCCTTTGATTGTAGCCCACATGTTGCCGGCATATGATCATTGTAATTCTTTAATATTCTAAATATATGAGTCTTCCATTGCATTCTATTATTATGTTATTTCCATTGTGTTCACTCTAGCTGCATGGTTCGGATAGTTCATTCTATGAACCCTCTAGCCATGACTGCACCAAGTGGTATCATAGTGAAATTTTGAATCCTTTGGGAAGTGAAGGCATTCCGTAAGATCTTGTGGTGAATAGATTACTGAACTGAGGTAGTCTACTTGTGTTTGTCAACAGAGTGCCGATTGTGAGGTAGTTTCTACCTTGTAGTTGGATCGCTAAATTGAGGTAGTTGCATCAGATCCTAGGAAGAGATGTCACCGAGGAGAATGCCTCCTATGGCCAATGTTGCTAGAATAATGGAAGAAATGATAGAGATGATGAAAACAATGAAAGTTCGATTGGATGCTATAGAAGAAGATAGAAGAAGAGAACTAAACCCTAGACTAAAAGATGAAAGTGATGATGAAGAATTTTGATCAGCTAAACAAAACAAAGAAGCCCTAGAAGAAGAAGAATCTGATTAGGCGAAGATGTTGAAAGTTATCTCGAAGATAGGAAAGAGACCTAGAGTGGAAGTACCAAACTATATTGGGAATTTGAATCCAGAGGAGCTGATTGATTGGATAATTGTCTTATAGGAATGATGTAGAGCAAAGGTGGTTTCAAGATTACAACATCTCACAACAAGATTTGGTGTTTTCTTGCTCATAACCTTTAGTGGATGCAAACTAGGTTTCAACCCCTAATGGGTCATTTATGCTTCAACAGGTAAATCAAAACTAGGAGGACTCTCAATGGAATGAGGATGAAAAACAATAAGTGTTATGAATGCACAAGAACTTAGGGCTAGCAAACTTCAATTGTTCTCTTGCTAAATTGACTCTAGGCCAAGTAAGACAGCAAATTAGCTTTTTTCTGACATAACTTGCAGAGAAGACCTCAAACCTACAATCTAAAAACTATTTTGAGTACCCTTTTGGGAGTTATTGAACATATCCAAAACTTAGGTATGGTTGTTTTGTCACACAAGGCTCTAAAATTGACTGTCTCGTTTGACAAAAGGTCTAATTAGGCTTGTTCAACTAGGTCACCACAAGGTCTTCAACCCCTTAGTTTTCAAACTTCATATCAATGGCTTAGGCATGCCTTATGACATCTACTAACACCATTCCAAGCAATTCCAACCACTGTTTAAGAGTTCTACTTCAAACCCTAACTCCTATGCACTTCTATGCCAAATACATGAGGTTAAATGGACTAGGGCATCACCAAATTTGCACATAACACCATCCCCTAGTCCTGCAACATTGTGAACATGAAATACACCCTACCTAAATCCATTCCACTAAGTTGGAGGCCTTTTCACTAGTGGAATGGAGAGAAATGCATTATTTTCAATCAAAGCACACCCTTGTGAGGGTTTCAAACCACTTTCAGTAAATCTACCCTAACTCGCTTCAAACTTAATGAAATCAATTGCAAAGAACAAGGATTCAAGGAACCATTAATTCCAATCAATTTTTTACTACTTCCAAGTCGTACAGTACAGTTTAGTAGCAAATTAGGCTTCCAAAACACAGAAACATGACACCTTGTTATTCAAAATTCAAATTTTACAACTTCTCACTCTTGTTCCAAAGTAGACATGTGCTTTTAAAACATTCCCATGCATAACCAATCATTTTCCCACCAAAAACCAAAGCCTAACCATTCAACTTCCTCAAAAATACAAAAAATGTAAAAGTTGCTTTTACAACTTTTTGCAACATTTTTCAAATTTCACCAAATTGACTCTAAAATGACCCAACCGACACACAATGACATAAAACATGGTCTTAAAGACCTTATTATAAACAAAATGACTTCACCACACCCAAATACTAACACTCTGCAATTTGTACATTAAGACCCAGGTGCCCTGCACCATACCCCCGGGCAAAATAGACTTAAGTCCCATTGAGGATAGTGTTGTAATAGTAGATTCATGCTTGATCATGTCATTCTCTGACCCCCAAGTGGCATACTCATTTGGTAAACCCTTCCAATGGACTAAATACTGAAAGTAGGCATTATCCCTTGTCTTTTTGAGTTCCTTGGCACCTAAGATATGCTACAACTTCAGAGGCCTACTTGATGGATGATCTTTGACTCCTTCCTCATCTGAGAATGTTGTTAAATCTACATCATCACCTACAACTGCATCTCCTCCTTCCTTGTAATTAACTTCCTTCTTCTTCACTTCAATTGTGAGCTTGGACTTGTCCACAATCCATTGTAGTTTACCCTTGACCTCTACACATTTGCTTGTCATCTCTTCCATTTGTTGTTGTGTCCCTGTAACTATTGCTTGATCAGGCATACTAACCTCTGGCATGAAAGAAATGGAATGACCAATATCCCCCTTTGAAGGCAACGAGTGGAACACCCCTTCTACCATCATAGCAACATACTTCTTAAGCCAATCTTGGGTCTCCAAAATCAAGTCATTCTTCATGTCGGTTGTCATAATATCTCTAGGTTTAGGAGTGGATGCAAGGTCCATTTGCTCCTCTTCTTCTACGTTTATGAACTCCTTTCTACCTACCATCATCACATTAGATCTCATGGTTTGTCCTTTATCCTCCTCTTTCAATGGTGTCAAGGTATAGGAGACCCCAACTTTTTCAATCTCATAAGTATTCCTCCTTCCATCATACTTAGCATACCTATCAAATTACCAAGGCCTCCCTAGCAGCAAATGGCACACATCCATGGGTATTATGTCACATAGAATTTTGTCTTTGTATCCTCCTCTATGAAACTCCACCCAACTTTGTTCATTCACCAAAACATGTTGACCCTCATTTAACCAAGAGACTTTGTAAGGAGTAGCATGTGGTATTCTTTCCAACTTAAGTTTTTCAACCATCTCAACTAAAACCATATTATCTTGACTACCTGAATCAATTACAACTTTACAAACCTTACCCAAGCACTTACAAGTTGTCCTGAAGAGAGTCCTCCTTTGTGGTGGCTCCTTTTCCACTGGTACCTTGATGAGGGTTCTCCTTACCATAAGTGATTCTCCAACTTTTGGACTGGCATGTTGTGATGATGAGTTTACACTCTCAAAGTCATCTCCTTGAACAATCTGATTTCTCCTCTCTCCAATTGAAGTAGTGGCCTGACTTTCATTGCATTGTCATGCTTGATGTCCAAACTTGTTGCATTGGTAACACCTTCCTGTGAACCCACTAGATCCTCTTCCTTGACCTTCAAATCTGCCTCTAAACCCTGATCTACCTCCTCTAAGTCCACCTCTCTGATCTATCCCTTGCTCTTGGACTTTTCTTGTATCTTCTTGGCCCTCATATGATTGCCTTGGATCATAAAATGACCCTCTTCCTTTGGAATTGTTGCCTTTGCCCCTGTTTTGTTTGTCTTGCCTTCTCTTTAGTTTTTCTTCATCCTTGATTACCAATTGGTAGCATTCCTCTACCGTCCTTGGGTTTGTCAAACTTAACTCATCTTGAAGGTTAAATCTTAACCCATTGAGATATCTAGCCACTTTCTCCACATCATCCTCCATGTGACATGCCCTTATACTCAGCTTATAGAACTCATCAGTATAGGCTTTGACATCCATATCTCTTTGTTTAAGATTTTGAAGTTTCTTGTATAGTTGAATTGCATAATCACCCGGTAAGAACTTACCCTTGAGTTTGGCCACCATTATGTCCCAAGAAACAATTTTTGACTTGCCTTTCCTCCTCCTTTTTGTTTTCTCATAATCCCACCAAAGTAGGGCATGACCCTTCAATTTTGTTTTTGCCAACTTTACCCTTTGTTCCTCTGGTATATCTTCACATTCAAAATAATTATCAAGTGACACAATCCAATCCAAAACCTCTTCATCATTCAAGTTCTCTCCATACATAGGCAAATCCATCTTTAACTTTTGACTATCTCCCTTGACTGCCTTCAGTAGCTGGGCCATCTTCTGTTCATCAAGATCCAACTCTTCTTCTTGGGATCCTCCTAGAGGGCTCTCATTCTCACCCTCTTCCTCTTGGTCACTCACATCACCTATGACCATACCTCTCCTCTAACTAGTTTCAATAGCCTCAAGCCTGGCTACCATCATCTCTTGCAACTCTTTCAATTTCCTAATTTCTTTTGTAGTCTTCTCTTTCATTTCACTCATTTCCCTAGCCATAGGGTTACCTTTTGGAGGCGTCTTATTCTCTCTTTACTTCACACTTTTCTTATTACAGACCAATCTATGCTTTGATACCAATTTGATGCAAATCAGGTGTGGTTTCAAGATTACAACATCTCACAAAAAGATTTGGTGTTTTCTTGCTCATAACCTTCAGTGGATGCAAACTAGGTTTCAACCCCTAATGGGTCATTTATGCTTCAAAAGGTAAATCAACACTATGAGGATTCTCAATGGAATGAGGATGACAAACAATAAGTTTTAGGAATGCACAAGAACTTAGGGCTAGCAAACTTCAATTGTTCTCTTGCCAAATTGACTCTAGGCCAAGTAGGACAATAAATTAGCTTTTTTCTGCCATAACTTGCAGAGCAGACCTCAAAACCACAATCTAAAAATTATTTTGAGTACCCTTTTGGGAGTTTTTGAACATATCCAAAACTTAGGTATGGTTTTTTTGTAACACAAGGATCTAAAATTGATTGTGTTGTTTGACAAAAGGTCTAATTAGGCTTGTTCAACTAGGTCACCACAAGGTCTTCAACCCCTCAATTTTCAAACTTCATATCAATGGCTCAGACATGTCTTATGATGTCTACCAACACCATTCCAAGTAATTCCAACCACTATTTAAGATTTCTACTTCAAACCCTAACTCCTGTGCACTTCTATGCCAAATACATGAGGTTAAATGGACTAGGGCATCACCAAATTTGCACATAACACCATCCCCTGCTCCTGCAACATTGTGAACATGAAATACACCCTACCTACATCTATTCCACCAAGTTGGAGGCCTTTTCACTAGTGGAATGGAGATAAATGCATTATTTTCAGTCAAAGCACACCCTTGTGAGGGTTTTAAACCACTTTCAGTAAATCTGCCCTAACTTGCTTCAAACTTAATGAAATCAAATGAAATAAATTGCAAAGAACAATGATTCAAGGAACCATTAATTCCAATAGATGTTTGACTACTTCTAGGTTGTACAGAGCCAACAGTACAATTTAGCAGCAAATTAGGCTTCCAAAACGTAGAAACATGGCACCTTGTTATTCAAAATTCAAATTTACAACTTCTCACTCTTTCCAATGTACACAAGTTCTTTTAAAACATTTCCAAGAATAACCAATCATTTTCCCACCAAAAACCAAATCCTAACCATTTAACTTCCTCAAAAATGCAAAAAAATGCAAAAGTTATTTTTGCAACTTTTTTAAAATTTCACCAAATTGACTCCAAAATGACCCAACTGACACACGAAGACATAAAACATGGTCTTACAGACCTTATTACAAACAAAATGACTTCACCACACCAAAATACTAACATGCAATTTTTACATTGAGACTCAGGTTCCCTGGACCAAGGAATACTTTGAATATGAAGAAATTGAAGATCCGAAGAGAATGAAATTTGCAAAAACTAAGTTGAAAGGACACGCTGCCATTTGGTGGAAAGAAGTTCAATTAGATATAAATAGGAAAGGAAAAGAAAAGATCATAAAATGGGATAGGATGGTGACAAAGTTGAAGAATCAATTCATACCTACTGACTATGAGTTGGAATTGTTGAAGAGATTGTAGAACTTGAGGCAAAAGGAGAAATCTGTGGAGTATACTGAAGAATTGCATAATATGATCATAAGGATTGGACATAGTGAAGCAAGCAAGGAGAAAGTGGCAAGATACATAAATGGATTGAGGATAAACATTCAAGAAGAACTAAGTTTGGTTAGGATGACAACGATAGAAGAATCATATTAGTTTTCTTTGAAAGTTGAAGACAAGTTGAATAAGAAGCATGAGCAGAGGTAGAAAGATAGAGGAGGCAAACTTCAAAGAGGTGGAACATATTCTGGAGGAGAAAGACCCTATGTGGAGCAAAAAAATAAATTAGCCCATACAAGAAGGAAGACGGAGTTAACAATTCATACCAGAGAGATGACAAAAGTTTCTACTGCAATAGCAGAGGGAACCATAATTCTTAGCACAATGAAGGATACATGAGAGATGAAAGAGGGTTTGATAAGAGGTCATTCAGAGGAACTTGTTTTAAGTGTGGAGGTGAAGGACACAGAGCATTTGAATGTCATCAAGGGAGTATAAGCAAGAGAACAAAGAACGGTGCAAGAACAACTTATGATGAGGAAGAACCTATTAGATCACCTAGTTCTGTTGGAAAACTAGAGAAAGGAGAGTCATTAGTCATGAGGAGAACACTATTTCAAGAAGAGACAACTGAGGAACCATTGCAAAGGAAACATTTTTTCCAAACCAGATGCAAATCAGGAGGTAAATGTTGTAAGGTAATCATTGATAGTGGCAGTATTGATAATTTGGTTTCAAAGGAGATGGTGACTAAGCTGAACCTAGAGAGATTGAAACACCCTAAGCCCTACAAGATAGCATGGATTCAACATGAACACAAGGTATTGGTGAGTGAACAATGTTTGGTGAAATTTCATATAGAATCTTATAATGATCAAGTATTGTGTGATATTATGCTGATGGATATATGATGCAGAGGATGGAGGATTCACCCAAACAAACACAATACAAGATATTGACTTTTCTCAAAAACTTCCACTATGCTTTGATGAGAGCAGCAAATAGGGTTTTTCTAACATAATTTTCAAAATACAACTCAAAACCGTGATCTAAAATTTTTTTTGGCACTCATTATCATCTTACACAGCATACTTCAAGTGCAGGTGGGGTTGTTTTGGAACATAGAGGCCAAATCTTGATTTGTCCTACTCTTCACTAGATTTGAAATGGAATAGCAAATGGGTTTTTTAGACATAACTTTCAAACCCGAACTCATCTCCAAGAAATAAAACTTGATTTAGATACACATTTGGCCCTTATTAAACATATCTCAAAATAAAGGTGGGTTAGTTTGTACGGAAACCCTAAAAAATGGTCTGTCCTTCTGCCAATTAAGCCTAAAATCTAGAAATGACAATCACTAATTTAACCATAACTTTCATAAAACACAACAAAATTAAGTGAAAAAAAAAGAATTAGAAAGTAGATTCCATTGATTTCCAACCATATCACATGCAGATTATACAAATTCCATACTAATCAGTACCAAGCGTTGGAACAGCAGAAAACTGGAAATTTTTATTCATTTTTCTCTCCAAAACTTCTTATCCTCTACCTTAAGGTGTGTGAGGCCTAAATAACATGTTTTCCATCATATTCCATCATTACATCACTCCCATGGTCATTGAGATTCCTCAAAATGCCAAAAATAGGCTAAAAATAGCTTGTCCACTACAATGCTAAAAAATAGATTGTTCTAATCTTATGCCATAATCAAGACTCCACCTCTAGATGACCACAAATACATCAAAAATGGTCTTTAATAGAATTTATTACATCAGTTACAGATCCAAACTCCATCTAGGCTCTTATTAAAAAACAAAAATCAAAATTTGCCTTGGTACCCCTACACCATACACCCGACCAAAAGAAATTCCAAGCCCTCTTGGATTGAGGGTAACAAGAGATATCCACTTTGAATGTTCCTTCTTGATGCCTTCTATGATCTTCCCTATGTCTTCCTTAAAGTAGCTCCATGCAGTCTTCATCTTCACTTTGGGCTTCCCCAACTATTTTCTAAGATGTTTAGGCCTGTCAAATGGCATAAGCTTCTTCCTATCTACATCTCTAGATACCTGCACTGGAATAATAACAATAACAACTTCATACACCAAAACAACTTGGTTAAAGTACCATTACCAATAATGTATTCTTTACTTTTCTTCTCACACTCCTTTGGTGATCCCTGCAATATAACAACATCCAACTGCAAGAACTTGGTCTGTAATTCTGTAATAGCAACCCTATCAACAACTTCATTATCAACTTTTTTAGAAACATTAACTGTAATATGCCCTTCTACTTGTTCAACTTGCTATTGAGACTCAAACAACTGAAAATGAAATGAAGGTTCATCCACAACCATGTCTACATTGTCTTCTTCAATGCTTGATGTCAAAATAGTATTAACTATTTCATTCTTACCTCTTCCTCTGTCTGAGATTGCTTTTGTTCTTCCTCTATTGTTGCTACCTTTGTTTGTCTTCTTCTTCTTTGGACAATTTTCTTGACGGGACATGTAACCTTCCTCTTCACTGATAAGTGCCAACTTTGCAACTACTGGAACTCCTGAACTATTCTTTCCATATCTTTTTCTATCTCTTCCACAACTTGCCTCAATTCTCTTATCTCTTTCTCAACCTCTATTTGCCTCATCTTTTTCTCTTTCCTCTTCCTCTCTTTTTCTTCTTGCTTCTTCTTTTGTGAACCCTCAGCCTACAGGTACCTTCTCAACAAATCCATCTTCTCTTGAAGCAAGTCCTTTTAACTTTGCTTCTTCTTGTCTTTGCCTCACCTAGGTCTCTTCTTTTTTTCTCTACCTAGTCTTTTAGCAACCAAGTTCTCTCAACCTGAAAAACGACAACACACAAACTCCAAAAAATTCCTTACCTAGATCTTTTTTGGCTCTGATAGCAATTGATGTAGAGGATGGAGGATTCACCCAAACAAACACAAAACAAGATATTGACTTTTCTCAAAAACTTCCACTATGCTTTGATGAGAGCAGCAAATAGGGTTTTTCTAACATAATTTTCAAAATACAACTCCAACCTGTGATATAAAAATTGTTTTGGATACCCATTATCCTCTTACACAAAATACTTCAAGTGCAAGTGGAGTTGTTTTGGAACATAGAGGCCAAATCTTGATTTGTCCTACTCTTGACTAGATTTGAAGTGGAACAACAAATGGGGTTTTTCAACCATAACTTTCAAACCAAAACTCATCCCCAAGAAAGAAAACTTTATTTATATACCTATTTGTCCCTTAACATATCTCAAAATAAAGGTAGGCTATTTTGTACGGAAACCCTAAAAAATGGACCATCCTACCAATTAAGCTTAAAATCTAGAAATGATAATCACTAATTTAACCATAACTTTCACAAAACAAGACAAAATTGAGTGCACCAAAAGCATTAGAAAGTAGATTCCATTATATTTCCAACCATATCACATGAATGTCATACAACTTCCATACTAATCCATACCAAGCATTGGAACAACAGAAAACATAGAAATAATGCAGAAAACTAGAAGTTTTTATTCATTTTTCTCTCCAAAACTTCTTCTCCTCTGCATCGAGGTGTGTGAGGCCTAAATAACATTTTTTCCCTCATATTTAATTGTTACATCACTCCCATGGTCGTTGAGATTCCTCAAAATGCCAAAACTAGGCTAAAAATAGTTTGTCCACTACAATGCTAAAAATAGATTGTTCTAATCTTATTGCATAATCAAGACTCCACCTCTATGTGACCACAAATACATAAAAAATGGTCTTTAATAGACTTTATTACATCAGTTACAAATCCAAACTCCACCTAGGCTCTTATTAAAAAATAAAAAATAAAAATTTGCCTTGGTGCCCCTGCACCAATATATGTCATATATTGTTGGGTAGACCATGGCAGTATGATAGAAAGGCTATACATGATGGGATAAATAATACTTATACTATTACATCAAATGGGAAGAAACATATCTTGATACGTTTGGAAGATGAGCCTAAAAGTGAAGTATGTGGGAATGTTAGAACCTGTTTGGTTGATGGAAAGAAATTTTTGGATGGATTGAGACATGCGAATATGTGTTTTGTTGTGATTCCAAAGAAGTACGGAGACTTAAGGAAAAAACTATTACCGAAAAAGAAGAACCACTGCCAGAGGAGATAACTGAACTGTTGACAGAGTACCAAGACATCATATCAGATAATGTACCTGAGAGATTACCACCAATTCAAAGTATCATTCATAATATGGACCTTATACCTAGAGCTAGTTTGCCTAACAAAGTAGCACACTGAATGACACCAGCATAGAATGTAGACCTAAATAGACAAATACAAGAACTATTGAGGAAAGGATTGATCAAATAAAGTTTAAGCCCATGTGTGGTACCTGCAATACTAACACCAAAGAAAGATGGAGACTAGAGGATGTGTATAGACTCTAGAGAAATCAATAAGATCAAAGTTAAGTATATATTTCCATTGCCAAGGATGGATAACATCATGGACTGTTTGAGTGGAGCAAAGTATTTCACAAAGATAGACTTGAAGAGTGGATACCATCAGATTAGGATAAGAGAAGGAGATGAGTGGAAGACTGCATTCAAGACAAATGAAGGATTGTATGAATGGTTAGTGATGCCTTTTAGATTGACTAATGCACCGAGTACTTTCATGAGGTTGATGAATGAGGTTTTGAAGAAATTCTTGGGTAAGTTTGTTATTGTGTACTTGGATGATGTTTTGATTTTCAGTAAGACAAAAGAAGAACATTTGTGGCATATTAGAAAAGTATTGCAGAGGTTGAGAGAAGAGAAATTGCTGATAAACATTAAGAAATGTAGTTTCATGAAAGAAGAATTGGTATATTTGGGATTTGTGATTTCTATGGAAGGATTAAAGATGGACCCTGAGAAAGTTAGAGTAGTTGTTGAGTGGCCAACACCTGTGAACATTGGAGAGGTAAGATCATTTCATGGATTAGCAAGTTTCTACCAGAAGTTCATCAGAAATTTTAGTTCAGTATGCACACCCATGACAGAGACAATGAGAGGTGACAGAAAGGACTTGAAGTGGACATTAGGAGAAAATAAGAGTTTTGAATTGTTGAAGCAAAAAGTGATAGAGCAACCAGTGTTAGCATTACCAGGTTTTAATTAAGTATTTCAAGTTGATTGTGATGCCAATGGGAATGCAATAGGAGCATTATTAAGTCAAGAAGGGAGACTAGTAGCATATTTCAGTAAGAAGTTGAATGAAGCAAGGAGAAGATATTCAGTTTATGATCAGGAGTTCTATGTCATAATTCAAGCTTTGAAGAAGTGGAGACATTACTTGTTGCCTAAGGAGTTTGTGTTGTATACTGATCATCAAGCTTTGCAGTATTTGAATAGTTAAGGAAAGTTGAATCAGAGATATATGAGATGGGTAGAATTCATGCAGAGTTACACATTTGTATTGAAACAGAGGAGTGGGAAGTCAAACAAAGTTGTAGACGCATTGAGCAGAAGAAGGAATTTGCTAACAGAGATGAGAGTAGAAGTATTAGGTTTTGAGGAACTGAAGCATATGTATATAGAAGATCTTGAATTTTCATAAGCATGGAAAGCATGTAAAGAACCTTTTGTGATAGATAAAAGTAAGTGGTTAGACTATTTCATTCAGGGGGATATGTTGTTCAAAGAAAATTAATTGTGTATACCTAGGAGTTTAATGAGGGATAATTTGATCAAGGAGAAGCATAGTGGTAGATTGGCAAGACATTTTGGAATTGATAAGATAGTAGCTTTGGTAAGTGTACATTATTTTTGGCCTTAGATACATAAGGATGTAAGGAAATTTGTTCAAAGTTGTAGAGTTTGTCAAGTTGCAAAAGGGAGTAGTCAGAATACTGGTTTGTATAAATCTTTGACAGTATCAGAGAGACCTTGGGAAGATATAATCATGGATTTCATATTAGTATTACCAAGAACATAGAGGGGACATGATTCTATATTTGTAGTAGTGGATTGATTATCAAAGATGTCACATTTCATTCCTTGTAAGAAAACAAATGATGTAGTGTATGTTGCTGACCTATTTTTCAAGGAGATTGTGAGATTTCATGGACTACCTAAGAGTATAGTTTTAGAAAGGGATATAAGATTCATTGGATACTTTTGGAGGACATTGTGGAAGAAGATGAAGATAGACGTAAAGTTTAGTTCAACATTTTACCCATAGACAGATGGACAAACAAAAGTGGTAAATAGGATTTTGGGTAACTTGTTGAGATGTTTAGTAGGAGATAAGGTAGGGAATTGGGATCTAATTCTATTGCAAGAAGAGTTTGCATACAATAATTCAATGAATAGGAGTACAGGGAAGACACCATTTGAAGTTGTGATAGGAATGAAACCTAGAGGAGTAGCAGAGATGAGAGACATCAGTATGGAGAATAAGAGAAGTGAGGAGGCAAAAGAATATGCAAGATACATGGAGACATTACATAATCAGGTGAAGCAGCATTTGGAGGAGATGAATAGTAAGTATAAGGAGCAAGTAGATGAGAAGAGGAGACAAAGAATTTTCAATTGGAGATGATGTAATGGTATATCTAAGGAAAGAGAGATTTCCAGTAGGGACATACAACAAGCTAAAGATGAAGAAGTTTGGACCATGTAAGATACTTAAGAAGTTTGATTTAGAAAATACATATGAAGTGGAGCTAATGGAGACATTGGGTTTATCACCTATATTCAACATTGCAAACTTATATCAGTATCATGAGGGAGAATCAAGTGACAACATTGAAGATGGTTTGAAGAAGCAGTTACCATAGCAACAACCAGAGCAGATAGAGAGCATCTTGGATAGTAGAGTTGGATGTAGTACCAGAGGGAAGCAGTACAAAGAATACCTAGTCAAGTGCAAAGGAAGACTGGAAGAAGATTCACCATGTATATCTCAGGCTGAGGTAGGTTGCCTTGGTTTTCCTCTAGCCCCAACAAAGTGAAGGACTCACTTTTTCAACAACCCTGGGTGTCTGATGCAGGAGCATCCTAGGTTATAGAGCAATCATGCATCAACCAAAAGTATTTGTATTCTTTCTTTTCTTTCATTTTCAGTTTAGTTCACTCATTTGCAATTTCAGCATTTTCTACCGTATTTTACCACATCTTCATATCAGAGCTCATAGAGGACTTAGCATCTACATAGTATCATGTACATCATATTCAGATTTCAAATTATTTGGATTTATTTCTAGAAAGTTATCGCTATCAGAAGATCATCAGTTTTCTCATAATAGAGCATCCAGACAATTAGTTGAAGGAGAAGGTTTGCGGAACACTTCTGTGACTTGCAAAGTGAAATGAAATATCATACACCTCACATATGGATCAGATAGACCTTCCTTGAGGTCTACACCAAGTTTCACCCATTTGCAAAGCAATACCATATGTTGTAGGCTGACCTACTTGTTTCTACACTCTACATCTTTCATTAGAGTTTGTAACCTCTTATGGTCATTGCAAAGGATTCTTTGAGCTTGAAATGATATATATATAGATCTCTTAGATACATCAGGAAGATAGTTCTTAGTTAATAGTTTTTAGCCTGTGATTTAGAGTATGATTTTCTTTCAAGAAGGACTTCAATGTCATGTCTTGCATACCTGTTGTAACCCTGAAAGCAAGCCTGTGAGCCCTTTGATTGTAGCCCACATGTTGCCAGCATATGTGCATTGTAATTCTTTGATATTTTGAATATATGAATCTTCCATTACATTCTATGATTGTGTTGTTTCCGTTGTGTTCACTCTAGCTGCATGGTTTGGACAATTCATTCTGTGAACCCTCTGACCATGACTGCACCAATGTAATATGGAGAAAACCCTTTCAAGTAAAAAAACTCCACTAAGAAAAGAGGCTCCCAAGTTGTATTATATTCAAATATAAGATTACAATGCATACACTTCCTCTCCTTCTCCAACCTTCAATCCAGTGGTGTGTGTTACTCTCAAATCTGATAAAAAAATGTAGTACAAATATCCTTATAAAAGGGGGTTGGCTTCTAGGGAAAGAAAATTGAAATAATATCAACCATCAGATATGTGACCTAATGACAAATGGTCTAGATTTATAATGATAAAATATAAATAAAATGTGGTTTCAGGGGCACTGCCCCTAAACCCTTGTCGGGGTGCACGGCCCCCAGATGCCCGCCGAGGGGATGATCCCCCCGGACCCCTCACAGGGGGGAACCCCCTCTAACCCCCTGTCGTAGATGAATTAGCATCGAGGACTAGATATAAACATGTAGTTGAAACAAGACCGCTACTGGTGAAACCTTTCATCCCTTAGGGGTGATTTACAAACAATATTAGAAGTAATTAGTTACATAGGATTTACAAGGTTGATGGCACATTAATCCTAACAGGAATCAACTTAGGACTGGACTAAGCCCACATGATTTGATACTCCCCAGAGTTTGTGGGATAAAGGTCCAAGGCACCCAAGCACCCTAGTCCTAGTAGGGATCTTTAACCCCTCTTTTGTTGTGTCAGCTTGGGACACTTCCTTACTTTGTATTTGTCAGCCTCATTGTGTTTTATTTGTCATGAGTGAGTGGGATTGCATATATAAAGAATTTTTGTAGTTCATTTTACACCTAAAAGACAACTAGAGGAATAATATCAAGTTTTCTCTCATATTGTGTTCTATGGTAAAGTGCTCTTCATGCTTGGAAGTGTTATCTACTTGTGGATGCTATTAAAGTTTGTTTGCAGGTCTTGAAGGGAGTTTCAAGCCTTCTTCATCACTCTCCTTATTGGTGTAGTATCTTGAGTTCATCATTGTTATGGAGGTGGAAACACCAACACAGGGTTTGACTAAGGCAAGCCCTTATATACAACACAACATTTTCCTCTTTTCTTGTGTGCAGGTCAGAGAAACAGGTTTCTAAAGGTGATTTCTAGGAAGAAGACATAGCAAATAGGTACAAGTCTAGTGATACCTGAGATTTTGTGAAACCCTAAAAAATGCCTAAGATGCCTAAGTGCCCTAGTCCTTGGTATTTCTACTCCAAGATCCAAGTTTTGAGTTATTCCATGATCTCTATTATGCTTTTAGTTTTTTAAAATCTATTTCTGTCTATTAGTTATAAGTCAATCTTTGTCTTTTAGTATTTGACCATTTATCCTAGCTTGCTTGCTTGACCTTGATTGAACTTGGTTGACTCATCTATATACAACAAAAGGGCAGAACCCCTGTAGTTTGGATCTCCTTCTTGGGTAGAAGTCAAGCTCAGTTTGTGTCTTAATGTTTATAGAAGAGAGTTTGACTTAGTTTAACTCTTTAGGCTAGATCACTCTTTTCTCTATAACATTAAGTAGCATAGATCTATCCTTTGATGTGAGGATCTGATTTGGTAGACATTAGACTTTTATACACTAATTTGTTGTAACTTGTGATATCTAAGTATGTGTAAGGATAACAATATCTAAAAATGTCTTTGAGAAAGTTGATAGATCACTAAGGTCAAGGTTGAATGTATAAAAATAAGAATACCTAGGATAAGATCAAATGTATAACAATATATGTAAATGAAAAGTATACCATTTGTCACTATATAATTATATTAAATCATTCAATAAAAATAAGACCAAAGCTAAATGGAAATTGGCATAGGTATGCAAATTTCATCATTACAACCATATTCTTTTACTAAAACTTACAAAATTAGTATCAAGGCACTTCTATCTTTGGAATAACCAAGAGCTATTGGGCTATAATAAGTAAATCTATTTTCCAAGAATTTGAATATAGAGAAGTTTAAATCATCAATGATAAATCATGGGCACACCAAGAAATGAATGAATGAATTCCAATAATTTTCCCAAGTGGAAGTTTGATCATGAGAAAAATTCTTTGGAAAAAGATATGATAACCATGGGCTGGAAAAGATGATGCCTATATACATGTACTCCAAGTAATCAAGAGACTGGAGTTGAAAATATATCTTCTTTGAGTTAGAACTGATACATTATTAACTGTAAGAATAAATCATGGGTACACCAAGAAATGCATTTGAGAAATATACATTTTGTTCCAATTTATATAATTTGGTATGATATAATAAGATCGTTTGATCATTTTTTGTTTTGAAAGAGATATATAAATATGAGAATGGTCTTGTAAGATTGGCAATTAGAATATTATGCTTTTCCTACTCTAAAAATCTCATGATAATAAAAAAAATTAGAACTTTTACACACCCACATATATTAAAGAGTAAATTTTAAGTTTAAGAGATATCTAATGTGCAAGACTAAAGTTTTCCTACATCTAACTTCCACCACGGCTCGGTGAAGGTTAAGGTGTAGAGTGGATTCCTTCTAAATGTTGTAATCAGCAAGTTTCCTTCCATCTTCCAGCTACTTCGTACCAAAATTTAGTCTCTACTGATCTGGAGGAATTCTCTCTCTATCCTGAATCTTAGACTTGACATTATCAACTATATCCGAGTTCTCAACTTCAAGTGTAATTGATTTACCAGTCAAAGTCTTTACAAAGATCTACATTCCACCATGAAGCCAGAGAACCAAGTGAAGAGTGGATTCTTTCTGGATGTTATAATCAGCCAGTGTTCGGCCATCCTCTAACTGCTTGCCAGCAAATATTAATCTCTGTTGATCAGGGGGAATCCCTTCTTTTTCTTGAATCTTGGGTTTAACATTGTTAATTGTGTCACAACCCTCTACTTCAAGAGTGATGGTCTTTCCAGATAATATTTTTACAAATATCTGCATGATAGAAAGAAGATCGCACAAGAAAATAATGAAATTTGCTTTTGGAAAATTCACCACTAAAATTTACTTTTGTAATGAAATGCTCGTTATATGTTTATAACACAGTGCATAAAAAATAGGAAAACTGCTTTGGCTACTGAAAGCATCATGTTTGTGAGGCTCATTTTATCATGTATTTTGTAACATGAGAAATGATACGCTCCTTTGGAATGACATGATTAGTAACGCTTTGTCATGTAAGGAACTTGATTTACACTGTAATGAACAATCACAAACTATTATTATAATGATTATAGAACTCCATAAACTAGCATATTTATATTTTTAAAAATATATCTAAAGTATGCCGAGAGATATCCTTCTCGAGGCTCCTAATATTAGGATTAATGATTAAAAAATAGGTGCCTCGAGAAGATATCTCTTGGAATACTTTAGCTATATTTTTTAAAATATAAATATGCTAGTAGCATCAACAATGGCAAGCTTCCTAATTCTAACTATATTATATAACTATAAGAATTATTTAATTATATAATATAATATTATAATATGATATTATAATTATATATTATATTATATGAAAAATATATAATATACCTATATTACAAAAAATATATATTTAAATATTATAATATACCTATATTATATTAATTATATAATATAATAAATAATTATAAGTATATATATCTAACCTATATTATAATATTAGGGTTATGGTTTTAATCTAATTAGGGTTATGGTTATGTTCATAGAAATATATGATAAGTGTAATATTAGCCCAACTTGTCATAATTAAACTTAGAGTTAGGGTCTAAATGAAGATTACATTTAGAATTAGGATTTTGTTTAGGAATTGGGTTAGGATCAGGCCTATAAATAGGGTTAGATATAATATTAGGCTTATAAAAAATATATCTAAGTGTAATCTTAGGAATAAGGTTAGAATAAGAGTTAGATATAGAATTAGGGTTAGATATAGAATAATGATTACAATAACTCTAATTCTATCCCTAACCCTAACCCTGACTTTATTATTTTAACCCTAACCCCAACCTTAATTCTAACCCTAACCCTAATTCGAACCCCAATCCTAATTCTAAGCTTAACCCTATCCTAATTCTAATCATAATTCTAACCCTAATTCTTTCCCTAACTATAATACTAACCCTAATCCTAATTCCAACCCTAATCTAAACACTAATTCAAATCATAATTATAATTGTAACCATAACCTTGACCTTAACCTTAATCCTAACACTAATGCTAACCATAACTCTCATTGTAACCCTAACAATAACCCTAATTCTATCCTAAATTTGAACTGTAACCCTAACCCTAATTCTATCGTAAATTTGAACTATAATCCTAACTCTAATTGTATCACTAACCTTAATTCTATGCTTAACCCTAACCCTAATTTAACTCTAACCCTAGTTCTAATTATAATATTTTTTTTTATATATTTTCCCTAATTATAACCAAATCCATAACTCTAATTTTATCCCTAAACCTAGCTCTAACCCTAATTCTATCCCTAAACCTAACTATAAACCCATCCCTTTGGTTATATATATGTTCTGATTATAATCCTAATTTGAATTATAACCCTAAACCTCATTCTATCGGTAACCTTAGTTTTATCGTTAACCCTAACCCTAATTTAACTCTAACCCTAGAAGTAGTTCTATTATTTTTTACTTATGTATTTGCCCTAGTTATAACTAAACCCATAACCCTAATTCTATCCCTAAACCTAACCCTAATCCTAATTTTACCCCTAACCCTAATTTTAACCCTAACCCCAATTCTGACTGTAAGACTAACCCCAACCCTAATCCTAGTTGTAACCCTAACCCTTATTCTAAACCTAACCCTAACTAAATTTCTAACCCCTACCCTAATTATATTCATAACCCTAATTTTGAACCTAGTCATAATTCTATCCCTAACCCTAGCCTTAATTCTAACTCTAACCCTAACAATTTCTTTTGTTATAAATATTTTCCCTATTTGTAAACCTAATTCTAATCGTAACCGTAACTGTAATTATAACTCTAACCCTAATTGTGTCACTAACCTTAATTCCATCCTTAACCCTATCCCCTAATTATAACCCTAGTTGTAACCCTAATTCTAACTTTAACCCTTACAATTTCCTAGTTTCCCTAATTATATCCCTAATTCTAATCATAACCCTAACTATAATTGTAGCCCTAACCCTAATTCTGTCACTAATCATAATTCTATCCCAAACCCTAACCCTAATATTTTGTGTTATATATATTTGCCCTAATTGTAACTCTAATTCTAATGGTAATTCTAACCCTAACTATAGCCCTAACCATAACTCTAATTCTAACCCCAACCCTTTGATTATATATATTTTCCCTAATTCTATCCTAAATTTGAACTGTAAACCTAACCCTAATTCTATCCTAAATTTAAACTATAACCCTAACCCTAATTGTATCGCTAACCTTAACTCTATGCTTAACCCTAACCCTTATTTAACTCTAACCCTAGTTCTAACTCTAATGTCATTTACGTATATATTTTCCCCAATTATAACCAAACCCATAACCCTAATTCTATCCTTAAACCTAACCCTAACCCTGATTTTATCTGTAACCCTAAGTGTAAACCCAAGCTTTTGGTTATATATATTCCCTGATTGTAAGCCTAATTCTAATTGTATCCCTAACCCTAATTCTATCATTAATCATAATTCTATCCCTAACCCTAACCCTAATTCTAATCCTAACCCTAATTATAACCCTAATGTTTTTGGTTATATATACTTGCCCTAATTGTAATTCTAATTATAACCATAACCCTAACCCTAATCATAACCCTAATCGTCAGTCTAACCCTAACCCTAATCATAACCCTAGTCCATATTCTAACCCTAAACCTAATTTTAGTCCTTATTCAAATTGTAACCCAAACCCTAACCATAACCTTAATGCTAATTCAAACCCTAACCCTAACCCTAATTCTAAACCTAACCCTCAACCTAATTCTTAATATAATTCTAATCCTAACCCTTAACGTAACCTTTATCTAACTGTAATGCTAATTCTAACCGTGCCCCTAAACCTAATTCTAAGCCTAACCCTACTTCTAATCCTAACACTAATTTTAATCCTAACCATAATTCTACCCTAATCGTAAATCTAATTCTAACCCTAATTCTGATTCTAACCCTGATTCAAATCCTACTTTTAATCTTAATTCTAAACATTATTCTAACCCTAATCATAACCTTAAATCTAACCCTAATTGTAACACTAACCCTAAAGGTAATTCTAACAATAATTGTAACCCTAATGCTTATTCTAACCCTAATTCAAACCCTAACCCTGACCCTAATTCTAACCCTATTATAATTCTAACCATACTTCAGACCTTAATTGTAAACCTAATTCTAACCCTAACCCTAAACCTAATTCTAAATATAATTCTAATCATAACCCTAATCCAACCCTAACCCTAATTATGACCCTAACCCTAAACTTAATTCTAATCCTAACCCTTAATTGTAACACTAATCTAACCCTAACCCTAATTCTAACCCTAACCCTAAACCTAAATCTAACCCTAACTCTTCTTCTAATCCTAACATTAATTTTAATCCTAGCCATAATTCTACCCTAATCCTTTTTTTAATTCTAACACTAATTCTTAGCCTACACAAATTGTAACCATAACCCTAATCCTAACTCTAAACCTAATTCTAATTGTAACCCTAATTCTAACCATAATTATAACCCTAGCCCTAATTCTAATCATAACCCTAACCTAATTCTAACCTAGCCCTAACCTTAGCAATAATTTTAATCCTAACCCTAACCCTAATTATAAAATTGATAAATTTAAATTATTTGTGAACACTTTCCCTTGACACACTTTCCAAAGTGGACCTAGATCCAGGGCCTGCGAGGAAGGAACCCATTACATTGTTATTGATATAGTTTTAGTTCAGTAAATTATTTGGGAACATTTTCTAGATGTACAAAGAATGAATCGACTACATTGTTATAAACCATTCACTAATTCTAAATTTAATTGTTATGTATTTTTTACAATAATATTAAAGATTCAAATGCTTTAGATTCAAGGAGAATGTTTTGGTCTCAAACTTCACAATGTTTTAGTGCATTATGTTCAGATTAATAGTCTCTTTTGTGTCATAATTTGAACTATGGCTTGCACCATTCTATTACTGCTTTATTTGTAAAGAGTTTGCATAATATTTTGAATCTCATTATTTTGAACTATGGCTTGCACCATTCTATTACTACTTTATTTGTAAAGAGTTTGCATAATATTTTGAATCCTTGCACTCTTTTCAATATATAGACCCTTGCACAACATTTGGAATGCTTGCATTGAAAGGATAAATGAATAGTTGTGTACCACTCCCTTGCAGATCATTCTTATAGCTTGTGCCATTTTTAGAAGCAATGCCTCCTTTCTTTAATGGGTGTGCTAGAGTTAGGTCTCAAGTATTACCATTAAATTAGTCTAGGCTTATTGTACTTATCATTTAATTTATGCATCTTTAAGACTTACAAATGGTTCAGAGTTAGGAAAATAATGATATTAGTAACTTACATGCATTAATTATGATTTGATATTTTTACATTGTGTAGATTTGATTTGCAGGAAGATTTGGTTTTCTACATAATTGATTTTCTATAACCTTAAAATGGTTTAATGGTGAGTAAGAAAGTTGTATTTTTACATCATATTCATATTATATATTTACAAATAGTTTAACTCAGTACCTAAAATACAAATAACATTTTTCCAAACAAAATATTATTACTTTAATATTATATATTTACCATTTTCACTCACCAACATACAATTTATATAATTAAAATATTATTTTTAAAATAAAAGTACATAATAATAATTTAGTTACTCTATATATTTAACTATTTTTAGATATATTATGCATCTCCTTTTGAAAAATGTACTTGGTATCATAATGGTTTAAGCTTTTTGTATTTAAATTTTAATGCTAAGAAAAACATTTTAAGTGAAGAAAAGATTTATTAATAAGAATAGTATTGAGATATGTAATACTTAATATGGCTAGTTTAACTCTTATATGTTTAAGAGAAATATTCCTCATCATTAAGCATGTTAGACTAAATCAATAAAAATTAAAATGAATATAACTAAATTTAATTTTCCTTTAATATAATGAATAAATTAAATTGCAAGAAAAGATTTAAATTGAAACAGTTGCATGACTTGGTAATTTTTAATCCAATCATTATTTCTAAATAGAAACACAAATAAAATTACTAAAATCATTATGGAGACTCCAACATAATTTAGTAATTAAAAGATAAATGTCACATTATGGTCAAAAAAATCATTTAAAATGATTATTTTCTTTGGCGAGTGTTTTGGGCCCGGTGCGAGGTTTCTTGGGGGTTTGGGGCTGCTGATCAGGGTTCAGAGGGGTGGTTTCTAGGGGCATAGTGTTGTCATGGTCGTTGGGAGGCTTTTCTTTTTGTTGGCTTTGTTTTTTTCCTATGTGGGATAGCCATAGGGTTTGGTATTTGGCATCTCGAAGCCATGGGGTTTTCTTTGAGCCCACTTGATGGATCTAAGGTGTCTTTCTAAGATGCTCTTAATAGAGAAGATCCCTCTTCATCTTTGTTGTCTCAGGATTTGGTTGGTGAGCGTGTAGCTCTATTTGGAGGCCCTCGAGTTTCCAAGGTGAATGGATGTCTCAAGAGGAATCAAGAAAGGCCAATTTTGGTAATTCAACCGGAGTTAGTGGAGGAGGATGTATCTTATCTGGCAAATCATGCCTTAATTTGTAATTTTATGGGGATCCACGTTTCTTTGCCATTTATTGAATCCTAGGTAAGGCAAATCTAGAATCCTGAAGTGGATGTAAAGGTTTTGTTGGTGGCAAATAATTTCTTTTTGGTGGTGTTCTCAAATTTGATGGATCACCATAAGGCCTTTGAGGGGGGGCATTACTTTTATAATCAGGTTGGCCTTTTTATTAAGCCTTGGCATATCGAACTCAATCCTATTGAGGAGCTCCCTTCCAGGATCCCGACCTGTGGGTTTAGCTTTCTTGGTTCCCGCTAGAATTTCATAGGAATGATATTCTTCATATGGTTGTGTTGCTTCTGGGCAAGCTAATGGGCCCTTCATGATAGTCACTAGATAAAAAGGTAATTTCTTTTGCTCACATTTGTGTTGAAATTGATTTAAACAATCCTTTGCCATATTCTCTGGAAATTTGGTTAGGATCTTCTTCCTGGACTCAACATTTGAATTATGAGGCTCTCCATTTTCAGTGTCGTATCTTCCATGAGTATGGGCATTTGCAAAAGAAGTGCCCCAAAATTAACCATGCAGGGACCCAGTTTAATAAGCCTTCTAGGCCTGCTCCTAGGATGGATAAGGGGAAAGCCCTTGCTATAGTAGGTGAGACAGATAAGGAGGGGTTTATTCCAGTAAAGCCTTAGACTAAAGGTAGAGGCTAGAAGAGGGCTCTCAAAGATAGGCAGTCAGATGGATTGTTCAACTATTTTGATGTCTTAAGTGCGGAAGATCAGCAAGGGATGGTCCCAGTGGAGCTGCAAGAAGGGATAGGCCCCTTGGGGATAGCTCATCAAGGCTTAAAGGAGGTTGATTTTTGTGATAAAATTTAGGGAGTGGTTGTCGGTTCATAGATGGATACAGACCAGTGGTGCCAGCTAAGGTAGTAGTCACAGAATTTGGTTTGTGTTAGGATCCTTCAAGCTTGCCTTTGGAAAAGCTAGCTCAATCTCCTTAGGTTGGTATCATTTCCCAAACTTCCATTGGGATCTAGCAAAAGGATCTCAAAAATGCTGCCCGGGAGGTTCCCCGTAAGATGGGTCGGAAGAAGGATCAAGAGAAAGTTAAATTGACAAGTGAGAATTTGGTGGAATCAAGGTCAATTAAAACCCTTGATTCACACATTGTTACTTCTCACAGATGATAGTGCTTTCATGGAATGTAAGGGGGTCGAATAGAATCCCTAGACAAAAGGATGTTCGTGAGTTGATTCTTGTTTATTCTCCTAATTTGGTCTTCATTCAGGAATCAAAGTTGTCTATGGAAGGTATGTCCAACATAGCTACTAGTTTATGGGTTAGAGGTCAATGGCAGTGTATTGAGGCCCAAGGCAGTTCTGGTTGGGTTGTTTTCTTATGGGACCCACGCAAGGTTACTCCTCTCTGGTGGATCTCTAGTATATTCTCTTTATCAGTGGTTGCAACTAGTTTTAAATCAGGAGAGACTATTCTTTCCTCTCTGGTGGATCTCTAGTAAATTCTCTTTATCAGTGGTTGCAACTAGTTTTGAATTGGGAGAGACTATTATTTTCACCAATGTGTATGCTATAGTTGATGTTCGAGGAAAGCTTTCTCTCTGGTCTCATATCTAGTATGTTAGGTCCTTAGCTCCTTTGTTTCCATAGATTATGGTTGGAGATTTTAATGCGATTGTTAGTTTAGATGAGAAAAGGGGGGGTTTGGACAGATTAAATCCTTCTTCCACGATGTTTAGAGATAATATTTTTGGCCTAAACCTTGTGGACGTAAAGCCCTGCAATGGTTTGTTTACTTGGAGCAACAAAAGATGTGGGGAAGATTGTATCTCAGAAAGCCTGGATAGGTTTTTGGTATCTAGTTTTTGGATTGGTAGTACTTGGGCTACAAGGTCTAAGATTTTTGATTGGCAGGGATTAGATCATTGGCCTATTAAACTTTCAATTTATTGGTTTGGATTAGATAAGAAGCCTTCCTTTAAGTTTCAGCTGATGTGGCTCCATGAACCTTCTCTTGAAGATTTTATGGTTAGTTGGTGGAGTGAAAAAAAGTTGGCTTTTGGTACTGCTATGTGTTGGGAACCAAAATTTGACTAGAACCCCGAACTCAAACATTCCTAAATCACTTAGGCTATGGATTATCATCAGGGTGATAGGAAGAGGTTTATCAACAAGTTAAGGGGGATTTTGGCCAACTAATAGGAGTGGGTAGACTCCTTTGCACTTTGATCTCATCTTAAACTCTAGAGGGGTATTCCAAGGGGTATACCTAAGTAAGTATTAGTATCAAAACTAGATGAACAACTAAAAACAACTGGACCCTAAAAGCTATCACTAAGTCAAGAATGATTGGCTATCACAAAACTTCTATTTAGCTGATTCAACTATGTGAATGTACAAGCACGGGAAAGATGGTTTTTTCCCCTAAACCACAAGTGAATGATTTGTTTGATTTTAAAGAGTGATTGATCCCTCTCCAATATGGATTGGTGCCTACTCCATTGGGCAACAAAGTCGTAGAATGCAAGGAGGAAAGAAAATACATCTAGCATAGGATCAATGGAACTAGACATACATTCACAGATATGACTCTAATAGATCTTCATGTAATGGACATACTTAGTAATTGAAAAGAGAACTGAAATGACTGACATGCAACAAAAGAATGGCAAATACAAAGCCTTGTATTAACTTGGATGTTGTCACACATCTCCAAACATCTATTACAATCATACCAGCAAATGTGGCGAGGGAAAACATACAATTGTGATTATATATTTACCAAAATCACTACAAACTCCCATGGAGACATACCTTTACATTCATATATGCATTACATAGCATTCCTACACTATGGTGAATACATCCCTTTACTAACAAACTAGACAGAACATGTTTTGGTACCAAAGAATACTCCTTAGGCGCTCCCAAACCAGACAATTGGCTCAACGACCAACCCTAAGAATGTTTAAAACTAATGCATATAAAGTCATTCAGCTCTTGTGCAGCACTTAGATGCTGAAAATTAGTCAACAAGAAACCCATGCTTCATTAAAGTTAGGCCCATTGTGGAGTCAGAAATTTGCACACTTGAACAAAAAACCCACTCACTGGCAATACTAAAAATGTTAGAGGAAGATTACTTGCACTCTTTGTGTACTAGGAACAATAAAAGGGAAGGCTCTAATCCACTTCTTAACACCTACAACATCTGACATATCTAATTTCTCATTCAAATGTACCAATGCATTGAAGAATTTTCACTGTGCCAACAACCTGCAAGGTACAACTCTACGGAATCATCAAACTCTAAGTACATGTTTGCTGCACAATCATCTTTTGTACTAGGCACATTTCCTTATCTTTATCAACCTATCTTCTTTATCACAAACTTCTTCATTTCCGTCTTCTATTCACTTTGTCGACAAAATGTCATCTTTTCGAACCATGGAATACGTCTTCCTTTTCTTTGGTATTTAGTCTTCATCTTCTGCCTCATTTACACCTTATCACAAATCTTTATTTTCTCAAACTTGGCCTACCTTCTCACTTTTTCCAATAGTCAGCTAATTTAAATTTTTGCGTACTAGCCATGTTTTGTCCTTTATCGGCAATTTCTATCTTTTTTGAACTATTTCTTCCTTGCTCCTTTTTGTCTTCAGTCGACGAAGTTTCACATTTTCAAACCATTTCTTTGTTGCTGCCCTCCCTTACTTGCTTTACCATTTCCTTCTCTATTGGAAAATGCTCATCTTCTTGAACTTCTCCCTTTCTTCACTATCAGCCCCTTATTTGGAAAATATTTAATTTGATGAACTAATCGACTCATCTATCTCCCTTCTGTCAGCAAAATGATCCTTCGTTGAACCAAGGAAAAAGTCCCCCTTTTCCTCTTTGCTAGCCAATTGCATTATCGGTGAACTTTGAAAAACTTAAACTATTTATCGAGTTTGACTTTCCCTTGGTTTGCCGACAAAGCCTTCACTTTATCTTTTCTACCTTAGCCATTTTCTTCTTTTCTATTTGTCTTATCAGCAAATCTAGCCTTTCACAAACTTTTCCATTCTCTGCGCTTTTGCCCTTTTCTCCCTTGTTGGCAATTTTCCTCGTTGATGAACCTTGGACCTGTTTCTCCTTTCCCTTTGCTTTTTCCATGGCCATTTCCCCTTCTGTCGGCAAATCTCCTTGTTGGCAAACTTTTAAAAAATCAAACTTTTAGAAAGTTTGAGCTTTCACTAGCTCTTCAACAACATCCTTTCCTTACCTTTTTTATTATTTGCCTTAGAAAATTTTCATATTTTTCTCCTTTTTGCCTTATCAACAAAAATGCTCTGCGGAAAACTTACCTTTTCATTGTAACTTTTCCCTATTGGGAAAAATGTCCCACGGTAAACTTTTCTTTCACACTTTGTTGAGGCCTTTTGCCCGTCACCTTTTGTTGACGAATATGCCATTAGGAGAACCATCCATTGGCAAAATTAGAGGTTCACGAACCTCCAAGTTCACCAACAAAAGACTTGGATCTTTCTTTCCTTCCTTTCACCACAACCCCTTTGTTTCCTATGCCTTAGTCGGTGAATGTCACGTCTCATTTTTATGAACAACCTAATTAATCTAGATTAGTGAACAATTACTGTGATTGACTTTTACCTTAAGTGATTTTATATATATGAAGGTAATTATTATGAGTTTATATTGATAAAAATTAGAAATTGATTTAAATGTTAAATATTGTAGACATGATTACAATGATTTGCCTCAACTATGTTTTGGAGACACTAACCTATTGACATCAAGTTGAGTGTGAATGAATGCAGGTACTCGTCGAAGACGAGAACATGGTTGAGGTAGAGATGTTCTAGCCACTTGGAAAGAACTGATGGATGGATTACCCTGATGCAATCACACACACCACGTAGTTTTCATATGCATTTTGAATGATTTTCTTATGCATCATTATGTGGAAAACAAGTGTGATTGATGATTTGAATAATTAGAAAATATTGTGCTTAAATTGCTACAATAGTATATTAAATGCATTATTTTATTTAATGTCCTTTTCAAATTGTAAATAAATAGGTATTGCAATTTGAATAAAGAAGATATATGTGTTTATTTGTATTTTAATTAAATAAATAATAAATATTGTCTTTATTTACCTAATTTTAGATGTTTGGAAGACAATATGCAAAGTAGAATTAATTAAATTATAATTAGATATATTTATATTATTGTATATTTATTTTATTTACTTCTTGATTTATTAAAATAGATATGTTTTAGTTAAATAATTAAATAATGTTAATAATAGTGTTATTATAATTAGATATTTTTAAACAATTAAATAAAATAGAATTTTAAAAAAAAGTTGCTTCCTGTTATGCAAGACAATTTTGCACTGCATAACAAAAAACTGCATAAAAGGAAATAATTAATTGTTTTAATAAGCATTTTAGCTCAAAATTTATTGGTGGAATTTCATGCAAAGTGGAATAACACTTCAGTTCTAAAAATCTAAATCTTGAGTTTCTAAACCTAAGTTATGGGTCGCCAAAAATAAGGAAAGATTTTTGTTAAAAGAGACTTCTCGGCAACAAAAAGAAAACACCACGATCTGCATAATAGGAACCCCATGACTCATAATAGGAAGGCATTTTTGGCAGCAACAGGAACTCAGTTATCAACAATGAATAAGAGGATATCAGGCCTGTTAGACTTAGGGCACACAACTGAGAGGGGGGGTTGAATCAGTTGTACAAAACTTTCTCTAATTACACACTTAAATCCTCTTAATGATTAGCAGTATATCAATCATAAAACATAATGCATTCAAATCAAAAGTAGAAACACATCAGCACATAAGACACCAAGATTTTGATGTGGAAAGCCTGATTAAGGGAAAAACCACGAGGTGATTAACCCAATATTGTATTCTCTGTTAGAAGAATAGAAAGAATAAAATGGCACATGCCAATTAGGGCTCACTGCCTGAGCACACTGCTTAAAGAGGCTCACTGCCTACAAAGAAATAAGTATCACATACATGAACTGGAGAATAGCATCTTCACCATGCTTGAATCAGTTCCATTTAAGCCCAATACTTTTGCTCTACCCTTTCGCTCTCCTCCTCACTACCACACACTCATCACAACAAGGACAACTTTGAAATGACTTTGAAATCCCTTATTTATACAAGACATCAACTTAGGAATGATCATCTAAGTCGGCAAACATCCACAAGAACATCTGCAAGATGTATAACTCATCCGGTCGGCCTATCTCAGGAAGAACACCATCATCCAAAAGTTGTTCTTCAAATGCGAACTCCAACTTCAATGCAGACCACCAACAAGAACTGGACATGATCCAAAGACCATCACAAGCTTTCCTAAATCACCAAAAACATCCATACTTCATTTGCTTACTCAAATCCATCTCCTCTTCATCCGGAACCTCAAGAACACAGTCTGTCATTACTGTCACAAAGGAATAGGTGCTTGCGGATCTTCAAACTACGAACCAACCTAGTTGACACTCCATAAAGACTTCCTCAACACTCCCTCAAATCTGTAGAACAAGATATTGCAATTCCAGATCTCACAGGACCTATCTGTAACACTCTATCACCATTGAACATCTGTCGGAACCGGTTTTACTTGAGCGGCCACAACTTCTTCAGATCTTTATGCGGACCTTTGAAATCTCTACTGGATCACCTCAAGACACATATCTACAAACCCTTTAATCTGCATCCTCTGATCCTCATCCTATCTTTGACTTTTACCTTATTATCATCATTGTTCTTCGTTGTTCCTGATTGAGACTAATTTTCTCAATATCCTCAGCACACAGCTCATCCAATCCTTATCATTAATGCAACTAGAGTATGTTGACATCAATGACAATACTGATTAGGCCCATACTTGCAACAATCTCCCCCTTTTTCACTGATGGTAACATATGATGTGAAAAACTATTTTAACCATCAAGACAAGAACATATCCTCACTATTACAACTCCCCCTATCAGCAATAACCATTCACATGTCTTCTCTCCCTTAACTGCTCCCCCTTTGATTAGCAACCACTTATTTTTCACATGTCTTCTCTCCCCCTTTCACATCAATGGCAAAGGGCACATACTTGCAATTCCAACACTTCAGAATCATACCTGCTGCTCCCCCTGAGTAGCAACTCCCCATCATCAATCTGGATCACTAGATATGACTGTGATATCCACCGGACTGATGCACCTCAGTGCGCCTTAGTTTATCACCGGAGGGGCAATAACCCCTAGCTTCTTCCTAAGATACTCAAAAGAATCCTTAGGTAGAGGTTTAGTAAAGATGTCTGCAATCTGATCCTTGGAAGGTACAAACTCCAATCTGACTTCATTCTTGTTCACTTGCTCTCTCAAAAAGTGAAACTTGATGGATATGTGTTTAGTCTTTGAATGCAACACCGGATTCTTGGATATATTTATTGCACTTGAATTATCACAGAAGATTGTGATAGGTTCCTCATACTCCACTTTGATATCTCTTAGCATATGCTTCATCCACAAAACTTGAGTGCAGCTAACTATTGCTGCAATATATTCTACTTCAGTTGTAGACAGAGATATTGCCTCTTGTTTCTTGCTTAGCCATGAAACCAATCTCTTCCCTAAAAAGAATGCTCCACCACTGGTACTCTTCCGATCATCCACGTCTCCTGCCCAATCCGCATCTGTATATTCATGAAGAGAGAAATCATGATCTCTGGGATACCACAAACCATACTCACCTATCCCCTTTAGATATCTAAAAATCCTCTTGATTGTCATGACATGAGATTCTCTAGGATCAGCCTAGAATCTAGCAACAAGACCAACAGCCTGCATAATATCTGGTCTAGTTTGAGTGAGATACAACAATCCTCCAATCATTGACCTGTACTTTGTCTAATCAGCTTTAGGAGAATCATCATCTTTGCTTAATTTACATCCGGTTGCCATGGGAGTATTCATTGGTTTTGAGTCTTCCATCCCAAATTTCTTCAACAATTCTTTCACATATTTGGTTTGAGAAATGAAGATTCCTTTCTTTGTTTGAGTGATTTGCAGACCTAAGAAGAAATTCATTTCACCAAGCATGGAGATCTCAAATTCACTTTTCATTTGATTTGCAAAAGTTTTACACATACTATCTCTTCCTCCAAAAATGATATCATGAACAAACACTTCAACAATCAGGATGTTTTCATGATCAATTTTGAAATATAAATTATTGTCAGCAGTACCTTTGTTGAAACCAATCTTAAAAAGATGCTTATCCAATCTTTCATATTAGGCTCTTGGGGCTTGCTTCAGTCCATATAGTGCTTTCTTCAACTTGCAGACCATATCATCATGATCAGACAATTGAAATCCATCTGGTTGCTCAATGTATACTTCTTCTTCCAAGTCACCATTTAGGAAGGCAGACTTGACATCCATCTGATATACCTTGAAATCCTTGAAAGCAGCAAAAGCAAGAAATATTCTAACTACTTCAATTCTTGCCACTGGAGCAAAAGTTTCTTCAAAATCAACTCCTTCTATTTGAGAGTAACCCTTGCAGACCAATCTGGCTTTATTTCTGATTACTTCACCAACTTCATTTAGTTGTTCCGGAAGACCCATTTGGTTCCAATCACATTTTTGTTTCTAGGTCTGGGAACAAGATCCCAAGTGTGATTTTTCTCAATTTGCATCAACTCTTCCTCCATTGCTTTAGTCTAGTTTTCATCATTGCAAGCTTCATTCACTGTCTTAGGTTCAATTTTTGAAATCAGACAATACTCATCTGAGTTTTGAGCAATTTTCCCTCTTGTTTGTACACCTTTGCTTTTATCACCTATGATTTGATCTTCAAAGTGATTCAGTCTTACATACCTAGGCACTTTGGGAGTTACTTGCATTTCTGCTTCTTGATCAGGCTCATTCAAACTTATCTCTTCTTCCTGATTTACCAGATCAATCTAGATCTGAATCATAGAAGAGGCTTGGGCTCCTTGAGTCAGAACACCATTCTGATCATCTTCATCATATTCATAGAATCTTGAGGGTTTTTCAATTCCTTCATCAACCTTCACATTTGTACTTTCTATCATCTTCCTCAATCTCTTGTTATAACACCGGTAGGCTTTACTTTGAGTAGAGTATCCTAAGAATATTCCTTCATCACTTCTAGCATCAAACTTTCCTAGATCTTCATCTCTTTTAATGTAACACTTGCTACCAAAAACTCTAAAATACCTTACAGTAGGAGTGATACCAAACCAAAGTTCATAAGGAGTCTTACCGGTATTGCTTCTGATTTGAACTCGATTGAGAGTATAGACTACAGTACTGACAGCTTCTCTCTAATAGATCTGAGGAACATTTGCTTCCATCATCATGGTCCTATATGCTTCCTAGATGGTCCGGTTCTTTCTCTCCACTACTCCATTCTGCTATGGAGTCCTAGGAGCAGACAACTGTTTCTTAATTCCATGTTTCTCATAGAACTTTATGAACTCACCAGATGTGAATTCTCCACCTCTATCAGACTTCAAACACTTCAATTTTAATCTGGTTTCATTCTCTACCATAGCCTTGAATATTTTGAATTTCTCAAGAGCTTCTGATTTCTCTTTTAGAAAGATTACCCACATCATCTGGGAATAGTCATCAATCAGTAGCATGAAGTATCTATCACCTTGAATACTCTTGATTCTTTCCGGACCACAAAGATCAGTATGAACTAAGTCCAATAATCCAGTAGAAGATAGTTCCTTACTTTTGAATGTGACTCTACTTAGCTTACCCAACTGACATTCCTTGCACAAGCTATTAGTAGGTTTCACCAATTTTGGAAGATCTCTTACTGCCTGAGTATTGCTTATCTTGATGATATTATCAAAATTCACATGACACATCCTTCTATGCCATAACCAACTCTGATCAATTGAGAGGGGGGGTGAATCAGTTGTGCAAAACTTTCTCTAATTACACACTTAAATCCTCTTAATGATTAGCAGTATATCAATCATAAAACATAATGCATTCAAATCAAAAGCAAAAACACATCAGCACATAAGACACCAAGATTTTGACGTGGAAAACCCGATTAAGGGAAAAAACATGGGGTAATTAACCCAAGATTGTATTCTCTATTAGAAGAATAGAAAAAACAAAATGGCACATGCCAATTAGGGCTCACTGCCCGAGCACACTACTCACAAGAGGCTCACTGCCTACAAAGAAATAAGTATCACATACATGAACTGGAGAATAGCATCTTCATCATGCTTGAATCAGTTCCATTTAGGCCCAATACTTCTACTCTACCCTTTCGCTCTCCTCCTCGCTACCACACACTCATCACAACAAGGACAACTTTGAAATGACTTTGAAATCCCTTATTTATACAAGACATCAACTTAGGAATGATCATCTAGGTCGGCAAACATCCACAAGAACATCTGCAAGATGTATAACTCATTCGGTTGGCCTGTCTCAGGAAGAACACCATCATCTAGAAGTTGTTCTTCAAATGCGAACTCCAACTTCAATGCGGACCACCAACAAGAACTAGACACGATCCAAAGACCATCACAAGCTTTCCTGAATCACCAAAAACATCCATACTTCATTTGCTTACTCAAATCCATCTCCTCTTCATCTGAAACCTCAAGAACATAGTCTATCATTACTGTCACAAAGGAATAGGTGCTTGTGGATCTTCAAACCATGAACCAACCTAGTTGACACTCCATAAAGACTTCAACACTCCCTCAAATCCGCAAAATAGGACAATGTAATTCCAGATCTCAGACCTATCTGTAACACTCTGTCACCACTGAACATCTGCCGGAACCGGTTTTACTTGAGCGGCCACAACTTCTTCAGATATTTATATGGATCTCTGAAATCTCTACTAGATCACCTCAAGACACATATTTACAAACCCTTTAATCTGCATCCTCTGATCCTCATCCTATCTTTGACTTTTACCTTACTGTCATCACTGTTCTTCGTTGTTCCTGATTGAGACTAATTTTCTCAATATCCTTAGCACACAGCTCATCCAATCCTTATCATTAATGCAATTGGAGTATGTTGACATCAATGACAATATTGATTAGGCCCATACTTGCAACAAGGCCGTGGTAGGAGAAAGAGAGAAGGCAACTACTTCAACTACAAACCCTTCATCAATCGACCTACTCTTACTAAGTTTTTATACATGTTTTTGTCTTCTTGAAAACTTGTTTCATGGTTGTAAGAGATACAAGTTATGGTTGTTTGGTGGCGTTTGTTTTGGTCAACTTTTATTCTGTTTGATTTCTCCTTGAAACCAACCTGCATACTATTGGTCGTCCCTATTAATTTGGTCGCTTGCCTTATTTCCTTTTGGGTGTTGCCTCTATTCTAGCCGTCCTTCTTATGTTGGCTGAATCAACCTTTCTTGGGTGATCTAGTTTAATCGACCCATTGATTCATACCTGTTGTCTTCTATTCCTTCTTGGCTGAACGTGGCTTTAAAATATATTTTCACCATTGTCTAAATTGCCTGAAACTAAGTCATTATCCTCAGATTTTTGATTGTTAAAATTGAATGAAAACAATTAAAACTATTGATAAACCTTCATATGGCTGCCATAAACAATCTCTGTAGACCTAATGATGACTGTATTTCTTATATTTTATGCTGATTGAAAATAGTCTATTAGATTACAAAATTGACCCATTATTATTGAAACTCAAAAACTCACAAAAAGTAGTTGAAACCCTACTTCCTATTAAGGACTATATTTCAGTGCATTTTCCTTAACATTTCCAGCGAATAACAGTAAGCAGTAAGATCATTGTGTTATATTTATTTTTAATTTTCTGCAACTAGTTTGTTTTAGTAATAGAAAGTTGATAATTGCTTTTATGAATTCCTATCAAAATTTGAACAACAAGATTGAAAATAGTTACATTGTGCATATAATTTTGAGGAAAATATGATTGCATAAATGGATAATAACATTAGTAAGATTTCATATGATAATGAGAAATTATGTATGAATAATGGATATGAAATTATATCAAATTAATAATTTGTGAATGCAAATTGTATGAAATGTTGATTTATTGCTTGCAGAAAGTGTGATTTCAAATGATGTTTTGGGAAGGGATTTTAATTAATTTATTGAGAAACTTGTTTCTTTTGAATTATTATTTATTTTCTTGCTTCTTGGGGAAAGAAGTAGATTTTCATTTAGGAATGTAAATGGGTTGCTTTCTGGGCTAGGATGTCGAATGTGGATTTTTTAGAGATGGCTTTTCCTCTTTTCAGGAATTGAACCAGGTTACTTATAAAGGATTAGATCTAATCGAGATGACATTGAAATAGATGTTTATTGTCTAGCAAACTGATTTATTGATATCTTTGCCACATCCTGTTGTGAGACAATCCACTTTTCATTATTTAGAATAGCACATTCAGACATTAGGGTTGCATCGGGTGTCCCCTCCTGCCAGTTGTTACTAGGTAGCTAGACATTTCATGCAGGGCTGGGTTTCCTTCGTTTCATGAAGGGATATGAGGAAGTGCAAATACTTCATGGTTGGGTGGAAAAGCACCTAGTCCATGTTCCTGTCTCTCAGCTCGCAGGTGGTGGACCACTTGGTTCGTGCGAATGATGAGCATATTGATTCATTATTCTTGTTGTACATGATTATTGTACTTGATTGGATGTATTATGGCATGCTTGCCAATGGATTTATGCATATTATTTTATAGTGCTTGTTACCTAGATTAAGCACGCAATTTTCTAAGATTTAATGACATTGTGATTTCATATTTATGAGATTATCTTTTATTTGAGATATTGTAATTAAGCGGATTAATTACATCTTTTATCTTTGAAATGTTGTATTTAAGTGGATTATTTACATCTTTTTATTTTGGATATTGTGATGTTGTATTTAAGTGGATTATTTACTTCATTTACTTTTGAGTTGGTTTAATGGCTTTTACATTTATTTGTGAGGCTTTACATTTGGTATCAGAGCTCTAACACTAGGGCCTTTGTTTTTCTTTTTAGGACTATTGTGCTAAAGTTGCAACCTTGATACAAATTATCCATCATGAATACTAGAACCACTAATCATAGTGACAGATCAGGAAGTGGTCAAGGAAGAGGATCATGTGGAGGTGCACGTGGAGGTGCTCATGGTGGTCAAACTGCAGGAGATCATGGAGATGCTAGTGATGATCAAGATGGAAGATTTAAGCATATTCTTGCTCTCTTTACCCAACAGGACACGAGGATGAATGCTCTTGAGTAGGAGATTAGAGGGAATCGTAGAGATTTGAATGCTAATGAAAATCCTAGAAATGCTAATGCAAATGAGAATCCAAGGATAGAAGTTCAAGTTCCTAAAGTTGGAGCTAATGCTAATAATGAAGAAAGGATTGCAGAAGAAATGGGGAAAGACCTCAAGAAAGTATCACCACCAAAATTTGATGGAAAGACAATTGGAGATGGAGTTGAATCCTGGATAATAGAAATGGAGAAATACTTTGAAATCTGAAACCTTTCAGATCACACTAAGGCAATGTAGGGATCTTACCAGTTGACTAGTGAAGCAGCAACATGGTAGGATAATGAGAAGGCAGATAAGAAGTTGTTACCTAGTGAAATAACTTGGGAGATTTTCTCGCAACTGTTTAGAAAGAGATGGTTACCATAGTTATTCTTCAACAAGAAGATGAAAGAGTTTCAGAATTTGGTTCAAGGAGGTATGTCTGTAACCAGTTATTGGGAAAGGTTTTCTCATCTACTTAAGTATGTTCCATGGTATTAGATAGATGAGAGATTTTGAATTAGGAAGTTTATTCTAGGATTGAGGCCACAGATTGGAGCTGAGGTAGACATTCATAACTCACTCACTATAGATGTTGCTTTTGAGAAAGCAATAAAGCAAGAGCAAAGGTTGAAGCAGGAAGCTAGTTACCGTAAGCAAAGAGATGCCAAGTTTTCAAATAAGAAACCACAAAATAATCAGTAGAACTATCAACAAAATAACAACCAAGGCAATAATAGATAGATCAGGAATCTGAAGAGAGGCAATAATTCTCAAGATAGAAATTGTGGAAACAAAAGAGGTGGTTATAACAACATAAACAACAATCAGAGGGAAAGAGCTGAAGGACCGAGAGCACCTAAGGGTGGATGCTACAACTGTGGAGGAGAGCATTATGCAAATGCATGTCCATAAAAAAGGGGAAACAAGGATCAGCAAGGAGCACCACAGCATCAAATTCATGCCGCAGTGGATAATCAGCAAGCAAATTTTCAAGCAGCACCTATTCAATTCCAAGGTAAGCTCTATGGACTCCTTGTTTCTATTTTAATTGATACTGGTGCCATAGAATGTTTTGTAGATCCTAGAGTAGTATCTAAGTTATCTATTAGACCTGGACATATGGAAGACTATTGGATGGTACAATATGGAAATAGAGCAAAAAAGAGGGTAGACTCATGTCTAGCATGCAGTGAGTTAGAGCTTCCTAGTTTTCAGACTCAAGTAAATCTGTATGTGGCACCTTTAGGCTCTTATGATGTAATTCTTGGAATCAACTGGTTAACTAAACATAAGTCTCTAGTAAACTGAAGACAAGGTTGTTAGATGTTTGGATGACCTAGGGAATCAAGTGGAAATTAATGGATCTAAGAGACCTTTAGAGCTTAGACAAATCTCAGCTATGCAATTAAAGAAAGCCAAGAGGAAAGGATGTGCCATTTATGTTGTCCAAGTAAAGGACCTTGACAAAGAAGAACCAGTGTTCAATGACTATCCAATCCTTAGAGATTTCAAAGATGTATTCATTGTAGAGTTGACAGAGTTACCACCTGTTGGTTAACAGATTTGTATTTATTCTGAGTAAAAGGTTGTCAATTATAAAACAGTGAACTATTGAACCTTGAACCATTAAACCTCGCGGCAAAGTACAAGCGGGAGGTTCAACGATATATTAGTAGACACGGAAACTGTGTGACCCGACTCATAGGAAGACAATGAGTGTTGAACCTTAAGACCGTTGAACCATTGAACCTTGAACCCTGCTATAGAGTACGCACGGAAGGTTCAAGTTCAACCTGAAAGTACAAAGACGCTTAAGACAAACAATAAGACAGCTTGCTTTATATGACACTTCAGACATATTGAACCATTGAACCTTAAACTTTGAGAATGGTTTGGGTTCAAAGGTTCAAACCTTTTATACAAAGACGACACACGGGTAAAATTTGAAGGACTAAGAGTCGATTTACAAAGCGAAGATATGACCAAAAATATAATACGGTAAACCGACTCTTGCTTAAGAAAAATTACTGATACATAAATAAACAAGGGCGACTCAAAAGGTAACATTGGCTCTGACTAGGGACTGCATTTTATGGCAAAATGCAGAGAAATTAGAAGTTCTAGTTTTGCAGAAGATGAAGAAAGAGAAGAAAGGAAACAGCCCGTGGCAAAACAAAAATGGGAAAGGAAAACACAAAACTGAACAAAAGGGAAGACTATGTACAAAACAGGGGACCCTGTTTACAGACGATACAGCTTGAGATCCTGTCCATTATAGGATAGGGGTAAAACAGTTCCATCAGGATATTCTAGTTTGAAAGAATTTGGACCCAGTACCTGGTGAATCTTGAAAGGCCCACTCCAGAGGGAGTCAAATTTGCTATGTGCACCTCTTGGTTCTCTCCTTCTGTCCCACAGTAATACTTCATCTTCTTTCATAAACTTCCTGGGTCTTGTCTTCTTGTCAAAAATTTCTTTGACCCTGGCCTGATGTACAGTAATTCGGTCAACCAACTCGTTTCTCTCTTCTTCAATCTTGGCTAAATACATAATCCTCTTCTCCAGGGAATCTTGGAAATATTGATCCTCGATTACACTTTGCAGTTTGGCTGTAGAAAGCTCCAGGGGTAAAGATAATTGGGCACCTATCCCATAAACTAATTCAAAAGGCGCCATCCCAATTGCTCTTTTAGGAGTTATTCTGTCGGCCCAGAGTGCTTTATACAACCTCTTATGCCAATCTCTGGGGTTGTCATTCACCAATTTCTTCATGATAGCAATGAGGTTTTTGTTACTGGACTCAGCTTGCCCATTCCCCTGGGGATAATAATCTGATGAATGGGAGAGAGAAATACTATGTTTATAATAGAAAGAAGTCATTTCGACTGAAGAGAAACTAGTGGCATTATCTGTTACAATCTTCTGAGGCACACCAAAACGTACCAAGATATTCCTTTTAAGAAAATCACAAACCACTCCAGAAGTTGTTCTTTTTACAGGGGCTGCCTCAACCCATTTTGTGAAATAATCTGTTGCTGTTAAAATGTGAGTATGCCCTACACTTGAGGGGGGTGAGATAGGCCCAATAAAATCCAGTCCCCACTGTTTAAAAGGGTCTTCAACAACAACAGGCCTCAAAGGTAGAGCTACAAGTTGTGGCCTACCTGAGAACATTTTACATTTCTCACAATTGGCCACCCACCTATATGCATCTTTAAACATTCCTGGCCAGTAGTAACAATTTCTGAGGATTTTGAAAGCTGTAACTGAAGAAGAAAAGTGTCCACCACAAGCTTCGTTATGAAAAACTTCCAAGAGTTTCTCTTGCTGTTCTTTGTCTACACACTTCAGGAAAGTTCCATCTAACCCTTTCTTGTAAAGGATATCTCCCCAGATAACATATTTTGCAGCTTTTAGCTTCAGGTTTCTTTTCTCTTTAGGAGTCAGGTGATCAGGACAATCCCCATATGTAAGATAATGTGCCACATCCAGAAACCATGGATCCTGCAAGCTTACCAATAAGACTATGGGGAGTCCTCCTTCTTGTTCTTTGTTCTCAGCAATCAACTTGCATAAGAATTGACCCCTGATCAGCTTAGTAGGCTTAACTTCTAGATCATATTCCTGAATTTTAGTAACCCACGTTGCTCTATTGTTTAATCCTACTTCTTGCTGAGTCAAAATACTTTTCACAGCTGAATTTGGAAAAAATACAACTGAGTGGGAATGAAGTATATAATATCTGAATTGTTTAATAGCTTTAACAACTACGAAAGGCTATTTTTCAACTAAAGAATATTTCAACTCATGCTTCTTAAGGGGGACGCTCATAAAAGCTATGGGAACCTCTTCGTTTAATTCATTTTTCTGCAACAAAATACCTGACATGGTATGTTCCGAAGAATAACAGTAAATGATAAAATCCTTTTGAAAATTAGGATTTACCAAAGTGGGAGTGTTTGCAATCGCCTCCTTGATATCCTCAAACGCCTTCTTAGCAACTTCATTCCATTTGAAAGGTTGTTTCTCACTCATCATCCCAACAATATGTTTTGTAATTTCAGCAAAATTGGGAATGAACCTTCTGAGAAAGTTGATTTGACCAAAGAAGGACTTGACTCCAATTCTATTTGAAGGGAGGCTAAGCTGTTGAATTGCCTTGACCTTTTCTGGATCGATCCTGATTCCATCCTTTGAGACTAGGTGTCCCAACAATTTTCCCTCAGTCACACAGAAAACTGACTTCTTGGGATTGAGTGAGATGCCATGGCTTCGACACCTTTGCAAGACAGACTCCAGATTTTTCAAGTGATCTTCTCTCTTCTTGGAAAATACAGTCAAATCATCAAGGTAAATAACAATAATTATGTTCTTCAGGTCTCTAAAAGATGAATCCATTGCTCGCTGAAAAGTTGCTCCCGCATTAATCAAGCCAAAGGGCATTCGACTATAGGCAAAAGTCCCTCGGGGTGTAGTGAAAGCAGTCTTGTGTTGATCTTCTGCAACTACACCTATCTGATTGTAACCTGAGAAGCCATCCAACATAGACATCATTTTAGACCCAGCAACTGTCTGCAAGATGTGGTCCATCACAGGCAAGGGATAGTTATCTTTCAGGCTGGCTTGGTTCAAATTTCTAAAGTCGACACAAATCCTTATTTCTCCATTCTTTTTTCGTACTGGAACAATATTTTCCACCCAAGTGGAGTGATGAATTGGATAGATAATTCTAGCTTTTAGCATCTTATCAATCTCCCTGAAAATGGCTTCAGCAACTTTTGGATTATAATTCCTCAGCTTCTGTCTAAATGGAGCTGCATTTGCTTTCAAAGGAATATGATGTTGAAACTGTCCATGTCTAAAATTTTTGAGATCATCATAGCACCAGGCGAAAACATCTTTATATTTGATCAACAATTTGATCAATTTGTTTTTCTCATCCGAAGAGCAGCACCTACCAATAGATACCCATTTAGGATCAGCTTCATCTCCAATATTTATCTTCTCGTAATCCTCTACTTTATCAGAAATACGGGAAGGTTTGCCTTTAACATATTCATCTCTTCGAGAAAACAGATGTTCCAAAGAGACCAGCCCTTTAGGGATTTTGTTCCCCTTTAATTGAATTATGTCCTCTCTTGGATTAATCCCAGGGTCAGGACTGAATTCTTTACACTCTGCTTCGAAACCTTCAAAATAGGTCCCCAGGAACATTTCTACATTTTCTAAAAACTTTCTGAATTGATTATCACTTTCAAAAACCTGCCAGTTCTCGGCATTGTCAGGGACATTAGGACGATATATCATTTCTATCCTGTAAGAATCTTTCTTGAAAACTGGATGTGGCAAAAGGAGCGAAGCTGATACTGCTAAAGAATTTGCTCGGGAGTTTTGATCTTTGGGAATTGTTTCTATAGAGAAGGCATCAAAATATTCGATCTCATCCCATACCCTATTTCTGTAGTGCCTTAGTCTTTCATTTTTCACAGAAAAGATCCCTCTTACTTGTTTCACAATTAGTTCAGCATCACCCTTCAACTTCAGTACCTTCACACCCTTTTCTTTGGCTTCAAATAATCCGAGTAGTAAAGCTTCATACTCTGCAGTATTGTTGGTGTTTTTAAACTCTAGCTTAAAAGAATAAGAAAACAATTCACCTTCAGGTGAGATTAACACGACCCCAGCCCCTGAACCAGCAATAGCACAGCTGCCATCAAATTCCATAACCCAGAGGTCATTAGAATGTATAGGTTTTTGCATTAATTCTTCTTTGGGTTCTACCTCATAGCTCTATTCAGAGGAGAAGAAATAATTGCCAAATTCACATTCCTCAAACAAAATCTGTGCCTTGGGATCATCAGAGGGATAGACAGTGAATTTGCACTTGGGTTCAGGTTCCAGTTTCACTCTTAGCTTCCCCACTAGGATTGTGGCCTCTGACCAATCCAGTTTGATTTGTCCACCCAAATCCTTGCAAAATGTCCTGCTCAAAAGCATTCCATAACTGGCAGGAATATCTGCTACCAGAATAGTCAATTTCACCCTCTTGTCAGGATAAGCTGCGAGTGCGACTCGTGCATCTTTAATCTGCCCAAGCAAGGAAACCTGTTTTCCATCCATAGAATAACATCTTCCAAATGTTTTTGTGAGTGATAATCCTAGGGCTTTAGCCACAGAGGAGGGCATAATGTTATCAAAGGCTCCTGAATCTATAATGCAGTTACTAAGTTTATGACCATTGATAAACAGAGACACATAAAAAGGATTAGGCTTCAAATCAGTATAAGGAGCATTATTGGATGAATTAGGAGTTGTTTTAGGCGCAGACAAGGGTGACTCAGATGAGGAAGCAAATAACCTAGCAATGGGGGATTCAGTATCAACATCCAATTGATTCTCAAATTCAGTTTGTGCAGGACTACCTTTAACATGTTTGACCAATTTGTCAAGTTCAGTAGGTTTCAACTTGAGATACTCAATGGGAGAAATTTGAATTTTTGTAGACTTACAGAAATTTACAATATCAAAAGGGGCATCTAGATCATTTCTATGTAATAATCTATTTTCCTGAGCCTTCAAATTAGCATCATAAGTTCTAGTTAAAGGCTCCTTACCTTTGCCAGGTATTTCTTGAGTATTAGAGGATTTCATATTCCTCTGACCCCTAGTGAGCACAGCGCATGAAGGATCTTCAAGGGTTACCAATATTTCACCTCCCCTTTCTGAATCAGATTCATATTCCAGGAAGTGTATCTCAGAGCCGCCAGGTTCCTGGAAGTTCCTTTCTTCTTCTGTGGCTTCCCCTAACATGTCTTGAGTAGCAGTCATCTGAGTATACCTGAGCATTTCTGGGCAAGAATTTCCATCATGGTCGGTAGTTAAGTGAAATATACACATGTTTCCTCTCCCAGGAGCAGGTTCAATAGCCAGTCTTGGCTGTGCTGCCATCAGGGGTAAAACTCTACCAGTATTTGCTTGTTGATTCAAATTCCTTCTGCTTATATCCTGATAGGGTTGTTGGAAGGGAGCACCAGTTTTGGGTAGTTGCCTCTTTAAGGAAATCACATCATTCACCAACCTTTGCACTACAGGGTCCGTAGATGATGAGGGCTGGGCATTTGGCACCTGAACCTCTCTCTTCCATTTACCAGCCATAATGAGATCATCCTCCAATATGACTGCTAAGGCTTGTGCAACTAGCAAATCAGCAATTACACCTCTCCTGAGATGGAAGCTAATATCAGGAGGAATATAATTAATAAAGAAATATTTTTGATTTTCACCAGACGGTCTTTTAGTAGCAGGGATTTTATTCACAATTATATTAAACTTGGCCACGAACTCCCTCATAGGTTCATGAATCTCTTTTTTAAGCTGAGTCAGCTGTGCAAGGAGGTAATGTTCATCCTCTACACTTTTGAACCTATTTTCAAAAGCAGTCTTCATTTCGTTCCAATTTGTAATTGAGGAATCAGTCAGGTGGTAGAACCATTGTGCAGTAGTGTCAGTCAAAGTCTGCACAAAGAGCCTTATGGCAACATCTTGGTGTTGAACACCTAGTACACTGCATGCTGCTGTAAAAACACACAAATGTTCTTCTGGTGATTGTTTGCCGTCCCCATTGAACCTGGGCAAGTTTTCTCTTGCATTTTTAGGTAATGGATTTAGGTTGGCCCCTAGGTTCAGAGGCCCTATGGAAGCTCCCCAAGGTTGAGCCATGGGTAGAAAATTTATGGTTAAAGGGATAGCAGTGCCTAAAAGGACTAAAGCTTGACAGACAGGGGAAGTAGAAGATTTAGGGGGACTAGGGGGTCTACTTCTTGCTCTTCTTGCATGAGTAGGGATATAAGGAAAATTAAGACTTTGCAGTGTTTGAAAAGTAGGGTCCTCAACTCCCTCTCTTCTCGAAGACCTGGTGTATGGTCTAGAATCTAGCTTAAAATATTGAAACTGGATAGGCAGTTATTGATTTCTTTTTTGTTCTTGATTTCTTTGTACCTCAAGGGCTTGGTTTCTTGCAACGTTTCGTGCCTGCCTTCTTCTCTGCCTGAGTAACAGCAATCTCAGGTTATCGGCCAATTCCTCTTCTTGTTCTAATACTCTGCTTGCTCTTCTGTAATCTTCACTATTCCGACGAGTACGCCAAGCAAGGGTATTCAGCTGGCCAATAATGTCTTCCTGCTCGTCTTGAAATCCAAGGTTGGGTTGCAGAACAGGAATTATGTTTTCATGTGGAAGCACCATTGTTGCTTCATATTCAGGCGATCAATCTTTAATTAATGATTTTATCAAGATTTCCCCAGTAGAGTCACCAAAAACTGTTGGTTAACAGATTTATCTTTATTCTGAAAATAATCTATTGTGACTCTATACCCTCTTTAAAAGAACAAATGAGTTAAACAACAAATGGGTGAACCCTTTAAATTAGTTCCCCTCTAAATTTAGGTACAGCTCCCTTTATGATTTTCAATGAATTTAACCTATTCAATTAATCAAATGCATTTTTAACCAGAAAATGCTTAAGGCAGACTAACATTCATACATAACCATGTTATGAACACAATAAATTTATACAGCAACAAGATAGAATATACAGATTTTACTTTGGTATCTTCGAATACATGAATACATTCATATGAACTTGCTAAACCAATAAAGAACTGAACACATATGATAAATTGTCCAAATAAATAGCAATTACCAAGTGAAAGGAGATTTCACACAGAAAATCTGATTCCACACATTCAGACGCACAGATCCAAACAAGCAGCAATTGTTCTTCTTCTCATTCGCAGATGAAAATTTACTCAAACAATCATCACATAATGTAAAAGTTAAGCACAGTCTTTCTGAAATTCACTTCCTCTTTTCTTTCTCTAACCTCTATATCCCTCTAAAAACTCTAAAGAAACATATATATATGATTATCTTAACCATGTCCTTGAGCAAATTAAACCCAGAGTTAGCATAACTCTGACCCGTATGAGATTTAGTTTTTAACAACTGATTATAAAAGATCAAAGTTGCTGGAAATAACATAAATTGAGGAACAGAAAAATAACGAGCCAACGATGTTATGACTGGGGCGATGAATCAGCATCTCCTGATTTGCTGTCGGTAGCCTGGGAAGTATGTTGGGCTTTCCACTCCTGAAAGGCAGCCACGAACTCCTGAATTTTAGGGAAGTTTGGTATACCTATATGTTTCATCCTTGATTTCTAGACCTCCTTTTCCCTTCGCATTCTCCCAAATTTTTCCTTGTGCTCAGGGAGTGCATTGATGCAGAGATAGAGCAGAGACTCGACTTTAGAAACCCTGGAGAAATCCTCAATCAGAATATTATCATTTTCTTTAATAAAATGGATTTTGTCTCTGAAGGATTGGACTACTGCTTCAACATCCTCCACAGGCTTTCCATCATCCTTTAAGTATTTTACATCGATACATTGCAAATCATGTTGTAGTGATTGAGTAAATTCTGTTATTTCTTTAATTAGCTTTGAGAGTTCAAAGCATCCTTGTCGGGATATGGAGTTCCTCCATTCGATATTCTTCTTGTTCACATACAACAAATCCTCGTCCACACCAGTCAAGTTCTTTTCTACCAAAAACTTTTCCAGTCCATATTTCCGGACTTCCTCTATTTGATTTATCACACTTGTCCACTTACCTTCATCCTTAGCCCAGACAGCAACCTGTGTTTTAAGATCTTCAATGGTAGTGGTAGTCAGATCATATATGCCTTTGAGTTCATAAATATATTCAGTTCCCTTTTGCTCGATGCTGTCTAACCAACTGTCAAAAGTTTTTGAGACCATTTTGCTTCTATGAACTTGATCTAACATTTTTTGATTGACAGGTGACTTCGGTTCGAAAGACAAGGGGACTTGTGAGATCGGCTGTGGGTTAGGATTGTTAATGGCCTCAATATACTCTGCCATTGCACGCAGAGCTTGTTTCAACTCTCTTTTGTCCTTCTCATCTTTCATTGCTCGATTGACCATTCTCTTAGTGGAAGCTTCAAGATGGTGCACATCTGCAGCTCTGGAGGCAGTACCGAGATCTATCCTCTCCACAGTGAAATCATGCACTGTAGGATCTTGAACCTCTTCCTTAGTCACTGGCTTGGCTATTTTTGCACTCCAGTTACCAGTGTTTGGGTCAACATTTATTCTGGACATTGTTTTGAGTCTCTTGGACTTGGGGGTCTTCCCCAGACATTTACTTACCATGTCCTCAAGAGGGAGAACAAAAGGAATCACCTTCTTTTTGTCAGATATAGAGCTCTCTAACCACTTCAGTGCAGGGGCCGAGACTGTCTTCCTGGGCTTCTCTCCATCAGAGGGTTCATTTGAAATCATTAACACCTCAGGGATCTCTGGAAAGGCCTCTGACTGTGAACCAGTGTCAGCTGTCTCTGTTCTATTTGGGCTTGCCTCTTTGTCCCCCATAGGCTCTTCTGCTTCTTCCTCTGAATTTAAGTCAACAATTATTGTCTCAGAAGTCTGCTTCTTTCTTTTCCCTTTTGTCCTCAATCTGGTAACATGGGATGGCAGAATATCCGTGAGGACCCTTCTGGATCTCTTGGAGATAGGGCTTTTCTCAGTCGATGGCTTAGATGCACCTGCACCACAGATAGCAAGGGGTTGATTAGAAGAGACCATGGGAAGCAATGATGCGGCCACTGAAGAGAATTGTTGGACAGTTTCACTCTGAAGCCCTTCCTGTCTTTTTTCTTTCAACCATTTTTCAGTCCTCCTTATCACAGGAAGGGTTTTAATTTCAATTCTGTCTTCCTCTTTCTTGCTCCAGTCCACCTCTGGGATGGGTAAGTGTTCTATTTTCTCAAATTGTGGATCAACCACTTGTTCATCATCAACAAAAATTCCAGAAACGTCCATGTTTAAATTAAGGGTAATTATTTGCCCCAAAGAAAATCTACACCATAACCTCCTCCTAACTTCGAATTCATCTGGGCAATCCTCCCAATAATCCTCCAGCTTAGGAAGATGCGAGTGCCCTGTTCCGGAATCTAGGTTATCTTTAACAAAACATTTACTGTCGAATTGAACCCTGGCAGTAAAAAATTGAAAATTGAACCTTTTGAGGTTCACCTCCAGATTTAAGGCATCAGATTTTGAATGGCATGAATAATGCCCAAGTTTAATAGGAAAAGCAATACCACAAGCCCTTTTTGATGGGAATTTGTTATCAATATGTGCCAATTGCCGACATACCTCCATCAATACAAAACGATCGAATACATATCTAGGCAACTTCAGGGGTTCACCATCAAACCCTCCAACTCTGATATAAGTGAATTTAGAAAATTGGATGAAAAAGCTACCGTAGATACTGATCAGTTGCATTGCTTCACTGGTCATTCTCTTACCTGGATTGCCTGCCAGTTCATAGGTCATTTTTCTAGCGAAGACATCATTAATTCTTTTATAATTTTCATAACAATTTCTTCTTTGCAACTGTGAATAATATTCGTAAATCTTACTGCTCTCATCTAAAGGCTCATGAGGCAAGTCAAACCAATCTCTTGTGGATGCTAAACAGTAGAACAGATATGAAGACATAAAGAAATCCCTGTTACCCAGACGATTATTTAAACTCTGATGTAGACAATCAGCTACTATCTCAGCCCAATCCAAATATTGTTCACCCTGAAGGATGACTTGTATGAAAAAGTACATCCAGTCTTCCCAGTAATAGGCATGTTGATTGCCTCTCAGTCTGTTCAACAACACCACAATATCCCTTACTTCCTGTATTAAATGATCTCTAGTAAGGGGTTTGGGCATCCTTGAACCGCCCTTTTGAAATTTTAGCAGCCAATTCCTTGCTATTACACTTCTGTAAGTTGGTCTCTTTTTTGAGAAATACCCATTGGAGGAAGTAATGTCAAGATTGGAATACGCCTCCTTAGGCGGTATCTTCATCACAGACATGAGGGTTTGTCTGTCAACATGGAATAACACATCCCCGTCTGCTTTTCTGATGCACCTGTGTTGGGGATCGTATCTGTTTATACACTCTTGAACCAACTCTGGGCAGAATATAGCTTGAGGAAAGGCTGTGGCTTCAACTAAACCACTGTCCACAATTTTCTTCATTGTGGGGGTTTGGACAGGATTTCTAGTTCTTCCTATGAATTCCTCTAAATCATATTGAACTAATGCAGTATCCCCAAATTCTGAGTGAGAGTAAGTGAGACCAGGGCCATGTTCGTCTCCCAAACATGTAGATTTCAAAGACATATTTGGACGATTATAATAAAACACTTCGAATTTTGAAAATAACAGAAATTCCAAAGGCTCTTCTTTCCAGTATAAGAATTCGGAATAGCACAGGGGAAACAGGACTCACCTTCAGGATATTTGAATTCACTGCAAAAACTTGAAAAATGAGAGCCTTACACTTCCAGCGCTATCCTTCTCTGCATTGCACAGTATATTTTCTTGCTAAAATTAGCTTGTTCTCGGTTAATAATGGTGCTTACCAGAGTGAATAATCATCGCTTGGAACAATACGTGCCAAAAATATTTGAAAAGACGTGAACTCTGATTTCTTCATTAATAGCAAGTAATGTTCATGCGCCATCATGAAGTACAATGATTATCCATAGTCTCCGCTAAATTAGAGCTCTCGGTTTCATGATGGGTTTCTGACAAATTTTCCTCCAACTTTCCCGCTAAGTTTGACTTAGAAAGCTGCGGGAGCAAACGGGACCGAAATTGCCAAATCTTTGAACTTATTGAACCATTGAACCTCTAAGACATGGTTCAACGTGATGGTTCAATGTGATGGTTCAAGCATGTCAACTGGACTTTGTAGGTAGGCAAAAGATTGATTTACCGAAACAGGGACTTGACCTATGAACCGTTGAACTTGTGAAGACGCGGTTCAATACGAAGGTTCAACGACGCAAGGGTTATGTGGACCAACAAAAAGTTACGCGGCTTCGGTAAAAGGTTGTCAATTATAAAACAGTGAACTATTGAACCTTGAACCATTAAACCCCGCGGCAGAGTACAAGCGGGAGGTTCAACGATATATTAGTAGACATGGAAACTGTGTGACCCGACTCATAGGAAGACAATGAGTGTTGAACCTTAAGACCGTTGAACCATTGAACCTTGAACCCTGCTATAGAGTACGCGCGGAAGGTTCAAGTTCAGCCTGAAAGTACAAAGACGCTTAAGACAAACAGTAAGACAGCTTGCTTTATATGACACTTCAGACATATTGAACCATTGAACCTTAAACTTGAGAATGGTTCGGGTTCAAAGGTTCAAACCTTTTATACAAAGACGACACACGGGTAAAATTTGAAGGACTAAGAGTCGATTTACAAAGCGAAGATATGACCAAAAATATAATACGGTAAACCGACTCTTGCTTAAGAAAAATTACTGATACATAAATAAACAAGGGCGACTCAAAAGGTAACACCACCGAAGAGAGAATTTGACTTCTCAATTGACTTGCTACCAAGGACTAAGCTCAATCTAAGGCACCCTATAGGATGACTACTATAAAATTGTTTGAGATTAAGGCACAATTGCAGGATTTGCTAAATCAAGGGTTCATTAGACCTAGTGTGTCACCATGGGGTGCACCAGTTATCTTTGTAAAAAAGAAGGATGGTTCTTTGAGATTATGCATTGATTATAGGATGCTTAACAAAGCTACTATAAAGAACAAGTATCCACTTCCAAGAATAGATGAGCTCTTTGATCATATGAAAGGAGAAACAATGTTCTCAAAGATAGACCTTAGATCTGGATATCATCAATTGTGGATTAAGGATGAGGACATCTCTAAAACTACATTTAGGACTCGATATGGTCAGTACAAGTTCACAGTAGTACTATTTAGGTTGACTAATGCTCTAGCAACTTTCATGAATTTGATGAATAGCATTTTCAGAGATTGCTTAAATGATTTCGTGTTGATCTTCCTTGATGACATATTGATATACTCTAAATCAGTGGAAGAGCATGAAAGACATTTGAGGATTGTTTTGCAGCATTTGAGGGAGAGAAATCTTTATGGTAAAATTATCTAAGTGTACATTTTTTCAAGATAAAGTGAACTATCTTGGTCATGTGATCTCAACTAAAGGGATTGCAATTGATCTTGAGAAGATTAAAGCAATAATGGAATGGCCTGCACCGCAGAGTGTGACAGAAGTCAGAAGTTTTATGGGGCTTGTAGGTTATTATAGAAAGTTTGTGGAAGGTTTCTCAACCATAGCAATACTGATTACCACACTTCAAAAGAAGGGGAAGAAGTTTGAATGGACAAAAAGGTGTGAGCAAGCTTTCCAAGTGTTAAAGGAAAAGATCACAACTTCTCCTATCTTGACCATACTAGATCCTAATGGGCACTTTATAGTTATAATAGAAGCTTCAAGAAAAGGATTAGGAGGAGTGTTGATGCAAAATGAGCAAGTGGTTAAATATGAGACAAGAAAGTTAAAGCAACATGAGTTCAACTATGTGTCGCATGATCTTGAGTTAGCTGCCTGTTGGTTAACAAGTTTGTCCTTATTCAAAATCACTCTATTCTGACTCTACACCTTTTCTTCCTTAAAGAACAAACGAATTAATCAACAAATGGGTGAACTTTCAAAGATAGTTCCCCTCTAAATTGAGGTACAGCTCCCTTTAAGATCTTCAATGAATTCAATCTATGTTAATTATCCTAATACACTTTTAACCAGAAAGTGCCTAAAGGCCAAACTAACATCCATACATCATCATGTTATGAATGCGATATCCCTTTTTAAAACACCTTTTTATGATAGAATACATAGATTCTACTTTTAAAGATAAAATCAATCAGATACATAAACACATAACTGTTGCTGAACCAATAATTTATAGAACACATATAATGAATTGTCTAAAAGAGCAATTAGCATATGAAAGAAGACTTCGCACAGAAAATCCAATTTCAAAACTCAAACGCACAGATTCAAGCATGCAGCAATTGTTTCTCTTTTTCATTCACAGATGAAAAATGTTTCAAACAAAAATCATATATGCTTATGAAAACCATAGTAGTTCAACCCCAAAATTTTCTATCTTCTTTTTCTATTCCTTCTCTCTCTATCTCTGTTCAGTAATGAAAAAACATATATATATGTTGCCCTAATTCTCTAATCAAGCAAAAACAAACCTAGAGTTAAAGTAACTCTGACCCATCGGGATTTAGTTTTAACAAACTGATTTAAAGATCAAGTTTTGAAATAGTATAACTAAAAAAACTGAATAAAGACAACTGGGTGAATAAGATCATGGCTGCGGTAACGGATTGGAATCTGCAGATTTACTATCGGCGGTCGGGGAGGCACGTTGAGTCTTCCACTCCTGAAACACAGTAACAAATTCCTAAATCTTTGGAAGGTTGGGGATGCCTATGTGTTTCACCCTTGTCTTCCAGACATCCTTCTCCCTCTGCATTTTCCCAATCTATTCCTTATGTTTTGGGAGTGCGTCAATACAGAGGTAAAGTAGTGACTCCACTTTAGAAATTCGGGAGAAATCTTCAGTTAAGATATTGTCACTTTCTTTGTCAAAGCTAATTTTATCCTTAAAGGATTGAACCACTATATCAACAGTTTCCTCTGGTTTCCCATCATCTTTTATGTATTTTACATCAATACATTGTAAATCATGCTGCAGTGATTGAGTGAACTCGGTGATTTCCTTAATCATTTTTGTAAGTTCAAACCGCCCTTGCCGTGACACAGAGTTTCTCCATTCAATGTTTTTCTTATTCACGTACAGTAAATCTTCATCCACACCTGTTAAATTCTTTTCTGACAGAAATTTCATTACCTCATATTTCTGAACCTCATCAATTTGGTTCAGTACATTCATCCACTTACCTTCATCTTTCACCCAAGAAGCAATCTGTGCCTTAAGGTCCTCAATGGTGGCTGCAGTTTGATCATATATACTCTTAAGTTCATGAATATATTCACTACCCTTTTGTATAATGCAGTCCAACCAATCATCGAATACCTTAGCTACCATCATGTTTCTATTAACCTGGTCCAACATCTTCTGGTTGGCTGGCGACTTAGGATCAAAAGATAGAGAAAGCTGTGAGACCGGCTGTGGGCTGGGATTATGAATAGCGTCAATATACTCTGCCATGGAATGCAGAGTCTTCTTCAATTCTTTCTTGTCTTTCTCGTCCTTCCAGGTCCGGCTGATGATTCTTTTGGTGGATGCCTCAAGATGATGAACATCCGCTGCTCTTGAAGCAGCTCCAAGATCCACCCTTTCAATAGTGAAATCCTGCACAGTGGGGTCATGTACTTCTTCATCAATCACTGGCCTGGCTATTTCCGCACTCCAATTCCCAGTACTTGGGTCAATGCTTACCCTGGATGTCATCTTCAGCTTCTTGGACTTAGGCATTTTTCCCAAACATTTGCTCACCATATCTTCTAAAGGCACAGAAAATGCAATTATTTTTCTTGTCACTGATAGAACTCTCTAGCCATTTAGGTGCAAAGGCTGAGGCTTCTTTCCCAGAATTTAGTTTATCAGAGGATACATCAAAAATCATCATTATTTCAGGAGTCTCTAAGACAACCTCTGACTGTTGCTTAGCATTAACTTCCTCTGTTCTTGGTGAACTAGGTTCCTTATCACCCATGGCTTCTCCCGAATCCTCCTCTGAATTCAAATCCACAACTATTCTTTTAGAAATCTACTTCTTTCTTTTGCTTTTGGTTCTCAACCTGGTGGTACGAGGAGGCAGAATAGTTGTGAGGGCTCTTCTAGATTCTTTAATAGCAGGACTCCTTCCAGTTATTGACATGGAAGTACCTGCACCACAAATAGCAATAGGTTGATTAGAAGAGCTTATCGGGACTGGTGATTCAATCATTGACATGCATTGTTGGGTGTCTTTATTCTGGAACCCTTCCTGTTTCTGTTCCCTCAACCATTTCTCGGTCCTCCTTATCACTGAGAGAGTTTTCACCTCAATCCTATCTTCCTTCTTTTTACTCCAATCAATTTCTGGAATAGGCGATTGTTTTATCTGTTCAAATTGGGGATCAATCATCTGTTCTTGATTATCAATAACTCCAGAAATGTCCATTCTCAGATTAAGGGTGATTATCTGTCCCAAAGAGAACGTACACCACAGTCTCCTCCTGACCTCGAATTCATCTGGGCAGTCCTCCCAGTAATCTTCCAATTTAGGAATATGTGAATGCCCTGATCTAGAATCTAAGTTATCCTTGACAAAGCCTTTGCTGTCAAATTGGGACCTGGCAGTGAAGAACTGAAAATTGAACTTTTTAAGGTTCACTCCTAAATTCAAAGCATCAGATTTTGATTGGCATGAGTAATGTCCAAGTTCAATGGGGAAAGAGATACCAAATCTCTTTTTTGTTGAGAAATTTTTATCCACCTGTGCTAACTGTCTGCATACCTCTATCAGTACAAAACAGTCAAATACATACCTGGGTAACTTAACAGGTTCACCGTCAAATCCTCCAACTCTAATGTAAGTGAACTTAGAAAATTGAATAAAGAAACTACCATATATGCTGACAAACTGCATTACTTCATTTGACATTCTCTTATTCAAATTACCTGCCAGTTCATAAGTCATTCTTCCAGTGAAAACATCACTAACTGTCTTGTAATTCCCATAACAGTTATGCATCTGCAATTGTGAATAATACTCATAAATTTTACTATCTTCAGCTAAAGGTGCATGAGGTAGTCCCAACCATTGTCTTATCGACGCCAAGCAATAGAAAAGGTACGAAGACATGTAAAAAAATTTATTACTCAGAGGATTACTTAGACCCTGATGCAAACAGTCAGCTACAATTTCTGCCCAGTCTAAATATTGTTCTCCTTGGAGGATAATCTGTACGAAAAAGTACATCCAGTCTTCCCAAAAGTATGCATGTGCGCTGCCTTCCAGCCTGTGTAGTAATACCACAATATCTCTCACTTCTTGAATCATGTGATCTCTGGTAAGCGGTCTAGGCAGCCTTGAACCACCTTTCTGAAACTTCAGCAACCAGTTTCTTGCTATCACACTTTTGTAAATTGATTTCTTTTCTGACAAAAAATCGTAAGAAGAAGAAATATTAAGGCTGGAATATGCCTCTTTAGGCAGTATTCTCATCACAGACATTAGGGTTTATCTGTTGATATGAAACAATACTTCACCATCCACATTTCTGATGCATCTGTTTTGGGGTTCATACCTGTTTATGCACTCCAGAACTAATTCAGGGCACTGTACGGCTGCGGGAAAGGCCGCAGCTTCAATCAAACCACTTTCTAATATCTTTTTCATCATGGGAGTTGGCACAGGATTTCTAGACCTTTCTCTAAATTCTTCCAAATCATATAGCACTAGTGAAGTATCTCCAAATTCAGGGTGAGAACAGGTAAGACCAGGGCCGTGTTCATCTCCCAGAAAAGAAGATTTCAAAGCCATACTTGGAGGATATAACAAAAAAAATATGCTTTGAACCTTGAAAATGATGTTGGAAACTCAAAGGATTTTTTTTTCCAGCTTAAGAAATGGAAACAGCATATAGGAGGAATAGAACTCACCTTCAGGATATCTAAAATTACTGCAGGATTTGGGCAACAAGACCTTATACCTTATGCGTCATTTTCTTCTGCATTGCACAGTATGTTCATTTGCCAAATTTAACTCATTTTCTCTTAATAATGTCATTAACATATTGGATAATTATTATCCGAAACAATACGTGCCAAATTTCTTTGAAAAGACCTAAAATCTGACATCCTCATTAATGGCAAGCGTTATTCACGCGTAGCCATGATGCATAATAATTATCTGTAACTTCACCAAAATTCAAATTCTCTCTTTCATAATGAATTTTGGACATATTTTCCTCCAACTTTCCCGCTAAATTTGATTTAGAAGGCCTCGAGGAAAGGCAAGACCATAATCACTGAACTGGTGAACTTTGAACCATTGAACCATTGAATCTTGGGAATGTGGTTCAAAGTTCAAGTTCAAAGATACGAGAACTATATAAACCAACCAACATCACATGGCTTGTGAAGGACATTTGACTACGAAACAGTACAGCATTGAACTTGGAACCAATGAACCATTGAACCTTGGCAATGTGGTTCAATGGATGGTTTGATGACACATTGAACTGGACAAAGAATTGAGTAAAAGTGACAAAATACAAGGCGCCCGGTGTTGAACCTTGAACCGTGGAACCTTTGAACCATTAACAAAAGGTTCAAGTTCAACCCGAAAACTCAAAGGCGTTTTGAAATACACGGAACAAAACAGCTTGCTTTTTTTAGAGACTTTAAAGACATCGAACCATTGAACTTTGAAATTTGAGAATAGTTCAGGTTCAAAGGTTCAAACCTTAAGTAATTTCATACAAAAAGGGGGTACGTGGGCAACCTTTGAAGAATAAAGAGCTGATTTAAGAAATGAAGGTATGATCAATGAAATGAAACAGTAAATCAACCTTTATATGGGGAAATTACGAAAAAGTAAATAAGGGCGACTCAAAAGGTAACATTGGCTCTGACTGGGGACTGCATTTTATGGCAAAATGTAGAGAACTCAGAAGCTCTGGTTATGTGGAAAATGAAACACAGAGATGAAAGAAAAGAAGCAAGACAAACCAAAACCAAGAAAGGAAAACACAAAACCAGACAATAAAGGGAAGGCTATGTACAAAACAGGGGACTCCTGTTTCACAGACGATACAATTTGAGATCCTGTCCATTATAGGACAGGGGTAAAATAGCTCCATCCAGATATTCCAATTTAAAAGAATTTGGACCCAATACCTGGTGAATTCTGAAAGGTCCTTTCCAAAGCGAGTCAAATTTGCTATGTGCACCTTTTGGTTCTCTCCTTCTATCCCACAGCAATACTTCATCTCCCTCCATAAACTTTCTAGGCCTTGTTTTCCGATCAAAAATCTCTTTAACTCTAGCCTGATGAGCAGTAATTCGGTCAACCAATTCATTCCTCTCTTCTTCAATTTTAGTCAAGTACATAATCCTTTTCTCTAGGGAATCTTGGAAGTATTGATCCTCGATTACACTTTGTAGTTTAGCTGTAGACAGCTCCAGAGGTAAAGATAATTGGGCACCTATTCCATAAACTAATTCAAAAGGTGCCATCCCAATTGCCCTTTTTGGAGTTATTCTGTCAGCCCAGAGTGCTTCATACAGTCTCTTATGCCAATCTCTGGGGTTATCATTCACCAATTTCTTCATGATAGCAATCAAATTCTTGTTACTGGACTCAGCTTGTCCATTTCCTTGGGGATAGTAATCTGATGAATGGGAGAGAGATATACTATATTCATAACAAAAAGAAGTCATTTCAACTGAAGAGAAACTGGTAGCGTTATCTGCTACAATTTTCTGGGGAACACCAAAACGTACCAAAATATTTTCTTTAAGAAAATTACACACCACCTCTGAAGTTGTTCTCTTTACAGGGGCTGCTTCAACCCATTTCGTGAAATAATCTGTTGCTGTCAAAATGTGGGTATGCCCTGCACTTGAGGGGGGCAAGATAGGCCCAATAAAATCCAATTCCCATTGTTTGAAAGGTTCTTCAATAACAACGGGCCTCAAAGGCAAAGCTGCAAGTTGTGGTCTTCTTGAGAACATTTTGCATTTTTCACAGTTAGCCACCCATTTATATGCATCTTTAAACATCCCTGGCCAATAGTAACAATCCCTGAGGATTTTGAAAGTTGTGACTGAAGAAGAAAAATGTCCACCACAGGCTTCATTATGGAAAACTTCCAAGAGCTTGTCCTGTTGCTCCTTGTCTACACATTTTAGGAAAGTCCCATCTAGTCCCTTCTTGTAAAGGACATCCCCCCAAATAACATATTTTGCAGCTTTTAGCTTCGGGTTTCTTTTCTCTTTAGGAGATAAGTGACTGGGACAATCTCCGTAAGTAAGATAGTATGCTACATCTAGAAACCATGGGTCCTGCAAACTTACCAGCAGGACAGTGGGAAGTCCTTCTTCTTCTTCTTCCTTTCCATTCTCAGCAATCAATTTACATAGGCCTTGACCTCTAATTAGTTTAGTTAGCCTAACTTCCAGATCATATTCTTGGATTTTAGCAATCCACGTTGCTCTATTGTTTAACCCAACATCTTGCTGAGTCAAGATACTTTTCACAGCTGAACTTGGAACAAATACAACTGAATGAGAGTGAAGTATATAATATTTGAATTGTTTAACAGCCTTTACTATAGCGAAAGCTCGTTTTTCAACCAAAGAATATTTCAATTCATGCTTTTTAAGGGGAACGCTCATAAAGGCTATGGGGACCTCTTCATCCAATTCATTTTTCTGTAACAAAATACCTGACATGGTGTGTTCCGAGGCATAACAGTAAATAATAAAATCTTTTTGAAAATTAGGATTTACCAAAGTGGGTGTGCATGCAATCACCTCTTTGATATCCTCAAATGCCTTCTTAGCAACTTCATTCCACTTGAATGTTTGTTTCTCGCTCATCATTCCAACAATATGCTTTGTAATCTCAGCAAAGTCAGGAATGAACCTTCTGAGAAAATTGATTTGGCCAAAGAAGGACTTGACTCCAGTCCTATTAGAAGGGAGACTAAGTTGTTGTATTGCCCTGACCCTCTCTGGATCAATTCTGATTCCATCTTTCGAGACTAAGTGCCCCAACAACTTTCCCTCTATAACACAGAAGACTCACTTCTTGGGATTGAGTGATATGCCATGGCTCTGACATCTTTGTAAGACAGTCTCCAGATCCTTCAGCTAATCTTCTCTATTTCTGGAAAAAATAGTCAAATCATCAAGATAAATAACAATAATTTTATCCTTCAGATCTCTAAAGGATGAATCCATCGCCCGCTGAAAGGTTGCTCCGACATTAATCAGGCCAAAGGGCATTCGGTTATAGGCAAAAGTTCCCCGAGGCATAGTGAAAGCAGTCTTATGTTGATCAGCTACAGCCACACCTATCTGATTGTAACCTGAGAACCCATCCAGCATGGACATCATTTCAGACCCAGCAACTGTCTACAATATGTGGTCCATCACAGGTAAGGGATAGTTAATCTTCAGGCTAGCCTGATTCAAATTCCTGAAATCAACGTAGATTCTTATTTCTCCATTCTTCTTGCGCACTGGAACAATATTTGCCACCCAAGTGGAGTGATGAATTGGATAGATAATTCTAGCTTTCAACATCTTATCAATCTCCTTAAAGATGGCCTTAGCAACTTTTGGATTATAATTCCTCAGCTTCTACCTAAATGGGGCTGCATTTACTTTCAAAGGAATATGGTGTTGAAACTGTCTATGTCTAAAAATTTTAAGATCATCATAGCACCAGGTGAAAACATCCTTATACTTAATTAACAATTTGATCAACTTGTTTTTCTCCTCTAAAGAACAACACCTACCAATGGATATCCATTTAGGATCAGACTCATCCCCGATGTTTATTTTCTTGTAATCCTCCAGTTTATCACGATTGTGGGAAGGTTTGCCTTTAATATATTCATCTCTTCGAGAAAACAAATGTTCTAAGGAAACCAGTCCTTTAGGGATTTTGTTTCCCTTCAACTGAATCACATCATCTTTTGGATTAATCCCTGGGTCAGGACTGAATTCTTTACACTCTGTTTCGGAGCCATCAAAATAAGCTCCCAGGAACATTTCAGCATTCTCTAAAAATTTTATGATCTGATTATCACTCTCAAAAACTTGCCATCTTTTGGCATTGTCTGGGACATTAGGACGATATACCAGTTCTATTCTATAAGAATCCTTTTTAAAATCTAGATGTGGTAGAAGAAGAGAAGCTGATACTGCTAAAGAATCTGCTCGGGAGTTCTGGTCTCTGGGAATTGCTTTGATAGAGAAAGCATCAAAATATTCGATCTCATCCCATACTCTATTTCTGTAATGCTTTAATCTTTCATTCTTAACAGAAAAGATGCCCCTTACCTATTTCACAATTAATTCAGCATCTCCTCTCACTTTAAGTACCTTCACACCCCTTCCTTTGGCTTCACCTAGCCCAAGCAATAAAGCTTCATATTCTGTAGTATTATTGGTGTTTTTGAACTCTAATTTAAAAGAATAAGAAAAAATTTCACCTTCTGGTGAAATCAACACAACCCCAGCCCCTGAACCAGCAATAGCACAACTACCGTCAAATTCCATAATCCATAGGTCATCAGAATGTACAGACCTTTGGATTAATTCTTCTTTGAGGTCTTCTCCAAAACTCTATTCAGAAGAGAGAAAATAGTTACCAAATTCATATTCCTCAAACAAAATCTGGGACTTGGGATCATCAGAGGGATATACAGTAAACTTGCACTTGGGTTCAGGTTCCAGCTTTACTTTCTGCTTTCCCACTAGGCTTGTGGCTTCTGACCAATCCAATTTAATCTGCCCACCTAAATCATTGCAAAATGTCCTGCTCAACAACATCCCATAACTAGCAGGAATATCTGCTACCAAAATCATTAATTTCACTTTTTTGTCAGGGTAAGCTGCAAGAGCAACTCGTGCATCTTTAATCTGTCTAATCAAGGAAACCTGTTTGCCATCCATAGAATAACACCTACCAAATGTCTTTGTAAGTGATAATCCTAGGGCTTTGGCCACAGAAGAAGGCATAATGTTGTCAGAGGCTCCTGAATCTATAATGCAGTTACTAAACTTGTGACCATTGATGAACAAAGATACATAGAAAGGGTTGGGTTTCAAATCAGTTGTGTAAGAAATATCATTTGACGAATTGAGAGTCATTTTAGGGCTAGTCATGGATGACTCAGATGAGGAAGCAAATAGTTGAGCAATGGGAGACTCAGCATTAACATCTAGTTGACTCTCAAATTCAGATTGTGTAGGACCACCCTTAACATGTTTGACTAGTTTGTCAAGCTCATTAGGTTTTAACTTGAGATACTCAAAAGGAGAGATTTGAATTTTTGCAGATTTACAAAATTCAATAATATCAAAAGAAGCATCAGGATCATTTTTATGCAATAATTTAATTTCCTGAGCCTTCAAATTAGCATCATGAGTTCTAATAAAAGGCTCCTTACCTTTACCAGGTACTTCTTGCATATTAGAGGATCTCATATTCCTCTGACTCCTGGTGAGCACGGCACACGAAGGATCTTCGAGGGTAACCAATATTTCACCTCCCCTTTCTAAATTAGATTCATATTCAAGGAAGTTTATCTCAGAGTCGCTAGGTTCCTCAAAGTTCCTTTCTTCTTCAGTGGACTCCCCGAACATATCCTGAGTAGCAGTCATCTGAGCATACCTGAGCATCTCTGGGCAAGAATTTCCATCATGGTTGGTAGTCAAATGAAAAATACACATGTTCCCCCTCCCAGGAGGAGCTTCAATAGTCAGCCTTGGCTGTGCTGATGTCAGGGGCAAAGCTCTACCAGTATTTGCTTGTTGATTCAAATTCCTCCTACCAATATCTTGATACGGTTGTTGGAAGGAAGCACCAGTTTTAGGTAATTGTCTCTTTAAGGCAATCATATCATTAACCAATCTTTGCACTACAGGATCAGTAGATGATGAGGGGTGAGCATTTCACACCTGGACCTCCTTTCTTCCACTTACTAGCCATAATAAGATCATCCTCCAATCTGACTACCAAAGCTTGTGCAGCTGGTAATCAGCAATTACACCTCTCCTAAGATGGAAGCTAATATCAGGAGGCATAGAATTGATGAAGAAACATTTCTGATTCTCGCTAGTTGGTCTTTTAGCAGCAGGGATTTTGTTCACAATTCTGTTGAATTTAGCCACGAATTCCCTCATAGGTTCATGTATCTCTTTCTTAAGCTAAGTCAGTTGTGCAAGGAGAGAATGTTCATCTTCTGCGCTTTTGAACCTATTTTCAAACGTAGTTTTCATGTCATTCCAGTTTGTGATTGAGGAGTTAGTTAGGTGATAGAACCATTGTGCTGCAGTATCGGTCAAGGTTTGAACAAAAAGCCTTATGGCTACATCTTGGTGTTGTACACCTAACACACTACATGCTGCTGTAAAGGCACATAAATGTTCTTCTGGTGATTGTCTTCCATCTCCATTAAATTTGGGCAAATTCTCCCATGCATTTTTAGGCAAAGGATTTAGGTTAGCCCCTAGGTTCAGAGGCCCTATGGCTACTCCCCAAGGTTGGGCCATTGGCAAGAAGTTTATAGCAGAGGGGATAATAGTACTGGAAAGAGTTAGAGCTTGACAGACAGGAGATGTAGATGGTTTAGGGGGGCTAGGAGGTCTACTTCTAGCTCTTCTTGCACGAGCAGGGATATAAGGAAAATTAAAGTTTTGTAGTGCTTGAAAGGGAGGATCCTCAATTCCCTCTCTTATCAAAGACCTTGTGTATGGTCTAGAATCCAGCTTGTAATATTGTAACTAGATAGGCAGGTATTAATTTCTATGTTGTTCTTGATTTCTTTGCACTTCAAGGGCTTGATTTCTTGCTGCATTTTGTGCTTGCCTCCTTCTCTGCCTGAGCAATAGCAATCTCAGGTTATCAGCCAATTCCTCCTCTTTTTCTAATACTCTGTTTGCTCTTCTATAATCTTCATTATTCCAACGAGTACGCCAAGCAAGGGTATTCAACTGGCCAATAATGTCTTCCTACTCGTCTTGAAAACCAAGATTAGGCTGCAGAACAGGAATTATGTTTTCATGTGGAAGCACCATTGTTGCTTCATATTAAGGCGACCAATCTTTTAATTAATGACTTCGGTCCCCAGTAGAGTCGCCAAAAACTGTTGGTTAATAGGTTTGTCCTTATTCAAAATCACTCTATTCTGACCTATACCTTTTCTTCCTTAAAGAACAAAAGAATTAATCAACAAATGGGTGAACTTTCAAAGATAGTTCCCCTCTAAATTGAGGTACAGCTCCCTTTAAGATCTTCAATGAATTCAATATATGTTAATTATCCCAATACACTTTTAACCAGAAAGTGCCTAAAGGCCAAACTAACATCCATACATCATCATGTTATGAATGCAATATCCCTTTTTAAAACACCTTTTTATGATAGAATACATAGATTCTACTTTTAAAGATAAAATCAATCAGATACATAAACACATAACTGTTGCTGAACCAATAATTTATAGAACACATATAATGAATTGTCTAAAAGAGCAATTACCATATGAAAGAAAACTTCACACAGAAAATCCAATTTCAAAACTCAAACGCACAGATTCAAGCATGCAACAATTGTTTCTCTTTTTCATTCACAGATGAAAAATGTTTTAGACAAAAATCATATATGCTTATGAAAACCATAGTAGTTCAACTCCAAAATTTTCTATCTTCTTTTTCTATTTCTTCTCTCTCTATCTCTGTTCAGTAATGAAAAAACATATATATATGTTGCCCTAATTCTCTGATCAAGCAAAAATGAACCCAAAGTTAAAGTAACTCTGACCCATCAGGATTTAGTTTTAACAAACTAATTTAAAGATAGATTTTTGAAATAGCATAACTAAAAAAATTAAATAAAGACAACTGGGCGAATAAGATCACGGCTGCAGTAATGGATTGGAATCTACAAATTTACTATCGGCGGTCGAGGAGGCACGTTGAGTCTTCCACTCCTGAAACACAGTAACAAACTCCTGAATCTTTGGAAGGTTGGGGATGGCTATGTGTTTCACCCTTGTCTTCCAGACGTCCTTCTCCCTCCGCATTTTCCCAATCTATTCCTTATGTTTTGGGAGTGCGTTGATACAGAGGTAAAGCAGTGACTCCACTTTAGAAATTTGGGAGAAATCTTCAGTTAAGATATTGTCACTTTCTTTGACAAAGCTAATTTTATCCTTAAAGGATTGAACCATTGTATCAACATATTCCTCTAGTTTCCCATCATCTTTTATGTATTTTACATCAATACATTGTAAATCATGTTGCAGTGATTGAGTGAACTCGGTGATTTCCTTAATCATTTTTGTAAGTTCAAACAGCCCTTGCCGTGACACAAAGTTTCTCCATTCAATGTTTTTCTTATTCATGTACAGTAAATCTTCATTCACACCTGTTAAACTCTTTTCTGACAAAAATTTCATTACCCCATATTTCTGAACCTCATCAATTTGGTTCAGTACATTCATCCACTTACCTTCATCTTTCACCCAAGAAGCAATCTGTGCCTTAAGGTCCTTAATGGTGGCTACAGTTTGATCATATATACTCTTAAGTTCATGAATATATTCACTACCCTTTTGTATAATGTAGTCCAACCAATCATTGAATACCTTATCTACCATCTTGTTTCTGTTAACCTGGTCCAACATCTTCTGGTTGGCTGGCGACTTAGGATCAAAAGACAGAGAAAGCTGTGAGACTAGCTGTGGGCTAGGATTATGAATAGCGTCAATATACTCTGCCATGGAATGCAGAGTCTGCTTCAATTCTTTCTTGTCTTTCTCATTCTTCTAGGTCTGGCTGACGATTCTTTTGGTGGATGCCTCAAGATGATGAACATCCGCTGCTCTTGAAGCAGCTCCAAGATCCACCCTTTCAACAGTGAAATCCTGCACAGTGGGGTCCTGTACTTCTTCATCAGTCACTGGCCTGGCTATTTCCACACTCCAATTCCCAGTACTTGGGTCAATGCTTACCTTGGATGTCATCTTTAGCTTCTTGGACTTAGGCATTTTTCCCAAACATTTGCTCACCATATCTTCTAAAGGCACAGAAAATGGAATTATTTTTCTTTTGTCACTGATAGAACTCTCTAGCCATTTAGGTGCAAAGGCTGAGGCTTCTTTCCCAGAATTTCGTTTATCAGAGGATACATTAGAAATCATCATTATTTCAGGAGTCTCTAAGACAACCTCTGATTGTTGCTTAGCACTAACTTCCTCTGTTCTTGGTGAACTAGGTTCCTTATCACCCATGGCTTCTCCCGAATCCTCCTCTGAATTCAAATCCACAACTATTCTTTCAGAAACCTGCTTCTTTCTTTTGCTTTTGGTTCTCAACCTGGTGGTACGAGGAGGCAGAATAGTCGTGAGGGCTCTTCTAGATTCTTTAATAGCAGGACTCCTTCCAGTTATTGACTTGGAAGTACCTGCACTACAGATAGCAATAGGCTGATTAGAAGAGCTTATTGGGACTGTGATTCAATCATTGACATGCATTGTTGGGTGTCTTTATTCTGGAACCCTTCATGTTTCTATTCCCTCAACTATTTCTTGGTCCTCCTTATCACTGGGAGAGTTTTCACCTCAATCCTATCTTCCTCCTTTTTACTCCAATCAATTTTTGGAATAGGCGATTGTTTTATCTGTTCAAATTGGGGATCAATCATCTGTTCTTGATTATCAATAACTCCAGAAATGTCCATTCTCAGATTAAGGGTGATTATCTGTCCCATAGAGAACCTACACCACAGTCTCCTCCTAACCTCGAATTCATCTGGGCAGTCCTCCCAGTAATCTTCCAATTTAGGGATATGTGAATGCCTTGATCCAGAATCTAAGTTATCCTTGACAAAGCCTTTGCTGTCAAATTGGGACCTGGCAGTGAAGAACTGAAAATTGAACTTTTTAAGGTTCACTCCTAAATTCAAAGCATCAGATTTTGATTGGCACGAGTAATGTCCAAGTTCAATGGGGAAAGAGATACCAAATCTCTTTTTTGTTGAGAACTTTTTATCCAACTGTGCTAACTGTCTACATACCTCTATCAGTACAAAACGGTCAAATACATACCTGGGTAACTTAACAGGTTCACCATCAAATCCTCCAACTCTAATGTAAGTGAACTTGGAAAATTGAATAAAGAAACTACCATATATGCTGACAAACTGCATTGCTTCATTTGACATTCTCTTATTCAGATTACCTGCCAGTTCATAAGTCATTCTTCCAGTGAAAACATCACTAACCGTCTTGTAATTCCCATAACAGTTATGCATCTGCAATTGTGAATAATACTCATAAATTTTACTATCTTCAGCTAAAGGTGCATGAGGTAGACCCAACCATTGTCTTGTAGACGCCAGGCAATAGAAAAGGTACGAAGACATGTAAAAAAATTTATTACTCAAAGGATTACTTAGACCCCGATGCAAATAGTCAGCTACAATTTCTGCCCAATCTAAATATTGTTCTCCTTGGAGGATAATCTGTACGAAAAAGTACATCCGGTCTTCCCAAAAGTATGCATGTGCGCTGCCTTCCAGCCTGTGTAGTAATACCACAATATCTCTCACTTCTTGAATCATGTGATCTTTGGTAAGCGGTCTAGGCAGCCTTGAACCACCTTTCTGAAACTTCAGCAGCTAGTTTCTTGCTATCACACTTTTGTAAATCAATTTATTTTCTGAGAAAAACTCATAAGAAGAAGAAATATTAAGGTTGGAATATGCCTCTTTAGGTGGTATTCTCATCACAGACATTAGGGTTTGTCTGTCGATATGAAACAATACTTCACCATCCGCATTTCTGATGCATCTGTTTTGGGGTTCATACCTGTTTATGCACTCCAGAACTAATTTGGGGCACTGTACGGCTACGGGAAAGGCCACAGCTTCAATCAAACCACTTTCTAATATCTTTTTCATCATGGGAGTTGGCACAGGATTTCTAGACCTTTCTCTAAATTCTTCCAAATCATATAGCACTATTGAAGTATCTCCGAATTCAGGGTGAGAATAGGTAAGACCAAGGCCATGTTCATCTCCCAGACAAGCAGATTTCAAAGCCATACTTGGAGGATATAACAAAAAAAATATGCTTTGAATCTTGAAAATGATGTTGGAAACTCAAAGGATTTTTCTTTCCAGCTTAAGTTATGGAAACAGCATATAGGAGGAATAGAACTCACCTTCAGGATCTCTGAAATTACTACAGGATTTGGGCAACAAGACCTTATACCTTCTGCGCCATTTTCTTCTGCATTGCACAGTATGTTCATTTACCAAATTCGACTCATTTTCTCTTAATAATGTCATTAACAGATTGGATAATTATTATCCGAAACAATATGTGCCAAATTTGTTTGAAAAGACCTGAAATCTGACATCCTCATTAATGGCAAGTGTTATTCACGCGCGGCCATGATGTATAATAATTATCTGTAACTTCACCGAAATTAGAATTCTCTGTTTCATAATGAATTTCAGACATATTTTCCTCTAACTTTCCTGCTAAATTTGATTTAGAAGGCCTCAGGGAAAGGCAAGACCATAATCATCAAACTGGTGAACTTTGAACCATTGAACCACTGAATCTTGGAATGTGGTTCAAAGTTCAAGTTCAAAGATACGAGAACTATATAAACCAACCAACATCACATGGCTTGTGAAGGACATTTGACTATGAAACAGTACAGCATTGAACTTGGAACCAATGAACCATTGAACCTTGGGAATGTGGTTCAATGGATGGTTCGACAACACATTGAACTAGACAAAGAACTGAGTAAAAGTGACAAAATACAAGGCGCCAGGTGTTGAACCTTGAACTGTGGAACCTTTGAACCATTAACAAAAGGTTCAAGTTCAACCTGAAAACTCAAAGGCGTTTTGAAATACACGGAACAAAATAGCTTGCATTTTTTAGAGACTTTAAAGACATCGAACCATTGAACTTTGAACTTTGAGAATAGTTTAGGTTCAAAGGTTCAAACCTTAAGTAATTTCATACACAAAGGGGGTACGTGGGCAACCTTTGAAGAATAAAGAGCCGATTTAAGAAATGAAGGTATGATCAATGAAATGAAACAGTAAATCAACCTTTATATGGGGAAATTATTAAAAAATAAATAAGGGCGACTCAAAAGGTAACACTGCCATAGTTCATGCACTTTAGATGTGGAGGCATTATCTTCTAGGTAAGCCCTTTGAGTTGAAGACAGATCATCTAGGGCTCAAATATATATTTACTCAACCTAACCTTAATGCACGGTAGAGAAGATGGTTAGAATTCCTTAATGAGTATGACTTCAGAATTGAGCATATAAAAGGAAAAGAGAATAAAGTAGCACATGCTCTTAGTAAGAGAAGACATTTGGCTGCCATTGTTACCATGAGATCCAATTTGAAGCAGAAAGTGATTCAAAATCTTCAAGGGGATGGGCATTATGAAAGAGTAAAGAAAGATTTGGAAGTAGACCCTTTAGATCACGGGTTTGATGGTTATGTTGTTGAATCAGATGGACTTTTGAGATTTCAAGGAAGGATGTATATTCCTAACTCAGGAGAGTTGAGGAAGTTAGTGCTTGAAGAGATCCACAATACACCTTATTCAGGTCACCCTGGAGTGACAAAGATGGTCGAAGGTTTGAAACCTTTATACTTTTTGCCTAGACTTAAGAGGGATGTGACAGAATTTGTGGCTCGATGTTTGGAATGCCAAAGAGTCAGAGCTAAGCATGTGCATCTAGTAGGATTGTTGTATCTGCACAGTATTCCTAAGCACAAGTGGCAAGTGATGAGCATGGATTTTATTCAAGGGTTATCTATGTCTAAGAATAGGCATGATGTCATCTTAGTGGTTGTGGATAAGTTGACAAAGGTAGCACATTTTATTCCAGGGAATCTTTCAGATGGTTCTATGGTCTTAGCTAAGAAGTTGGTTCAGAAGATTTTCTGATTGCATGGAGTGCCTGAGATGATCATTTCAGATTGAGACACTCTCATGACATATAGATTTTGGAAAACTCTTAATGCATCTTTGGGTACAAAGTTGAATTTCAGTTTGACTGATCATCCTCAAATGGAAGCTCAAATAGAAAGAGTCAATCAGGTGGTAGGAGACCTTCTCAGAATGTATTGTATGGATCAGCAGTATAAATGGGAGGAGTATCTTCCATTGGTAGAGTTTGCATACAACAATTCATACCATGCATCTTTGGGAATGACACTTTTTGAAGCTCTTTATGGGCATAGGTGTCGAACACCTATCAGTTGGGATAAAGTGGAGGACAGAATTGTGATTGGTCCTAAAATGTTAAGAGAAATGGATGATTAGATGAAGTTGATCAAGTAGAAGTTGAAGCAAGCTTCAGATCGTCAAAAGAGTTATGCGGATAAGAATAGAACTCCTAGATAGTTCTTAGTTGGTGACAAAGTCTTTTTGAGGGTCAAACCTCATAAGAGTTCAGTATCATTTGGCAAAGCATCCAAACTTGCTCCTCATTTTGTAGGACCATTAGAAGTTCTGGAAGTAATCAATATTGTAACTTATAGACTTGCGATGCCGCCTGCACTTGCCAAAATCCATAATATTTTTCATTTGTCTTTACTTAAGCTTTATCATCCTGACACGTCACACATTCTTGATTGGCGTGCTTTACAGGTTCAGGATCCAAGAGTGGTGCTGGTGGAGCCCACTCAAATTCTAGGGAAGCGCAACATTAAGTTGCGTAGCAGAGATGTGGTGCAATATAAGGTCCAATGGAATTAGTATTCAGAGGACAATGCCACATGGGAGGATGCAAAGGAGATTGATAGATCTTTTCTTCATTTGAGGATATAGCATAGATTTCTTATTTATGCATGGATTATGATACTTTGAGTTTAGTTATTGCTTTTATACTTTGAGTTTAGTTATTGCTTTAATACTTTGAGTTGTTGTTATGATCTTTTGATACCTTGAGTGGATATTATTATTTTATGAAACCTTGATACTTTATTGGTGGTTGATGGATACCTTATTGTTTTGAATCTTCCATTGGTGAAACCTTTCGTCGGTGAGCTTGGAGGTTCGTGAACCTCCAATTTCACTAACAAAGGTGAAACACTTTCCTTTTCTTCCTAGGTCAATTTTATCTCCTGGCTAGTCACCTTATCAGTGAATCGGTGAAATTGCAAACTCACAAACTAGTTCTCTAGTTCGTGATTTTGCCGATTTACCAATATGGCCTCAAAATGTGCCAATTTTTCAAAGGAAGAAAACTAAAACAAGGGGAAGGATTTTACTTAGCAGATTTTGGTATAAAAATCCATATAACTTATCTCAAATCGGATCTAAATGGTGGGTTTTGAAATTCAAAGGCAAAGGTGGGGAAATTTGATGGATTTTCTTGGTTTTTTGGGGCTAAATGAAGCATTTTGGGAGCTAGTTTTTCTGGGCACCAATAGTGGCTCTGGTTGGGAACGTGTGGAAAATGTGGCACAATGAGAACCTTAGAATATCTTTGGGCTGACCAAAACACAAAACAAACGAAGGGACACACATAAAACATATTTACAAAACAACATATAGTAAAAAGTGACTGTAGCCAAAATTTTGAGACACTGCATGCCAACCCTGTATAAAAATTGGTGAAGCTACTTGCCTCTATCAAATACAAGCCTATTGAAGGAGTTGATATCCCCCAATCCTTTGTTGCACTAACCACCCAACATCAGCAATAAAAACATTTTGCATGCATGCACATACAAACTACAGCCACTCATATTATCATGCTGAAACTAGAAATAATTATCACCGGGGCATGGAAGCCATAGATAATATGACTCATCATCATGTTGAATGATATAAATTAGGAACAAGATGGGATGTAGTAGAGGCACTCTAGAAGTATTCAAAGTTAAGTCATGTGAAAACATGAATGGATCCAGAATGAGGGTCACCATGAAAAGTTGTATATCATTTTGATGCATAGAGAAATATATGAGATCCACCAAGGAAGGATCACTACGAGGAGAAAAATGATACTAACAAATAAAACATGGTCTAGGGCCAATATTAAAGTAATATGTGAAAGTACATTAAGAATTCATGGAAGGATGTGTAATAATTAATACATGAATACAACCATTATTTAGCTCTAGCAATGATGGTATTAATAAATGCATGCATCAAATTGCTAAAATCATGTGTAGAAGAATAACTTGATGATATAAATGATCTAACATGTAACTTTCATCTTCATTACCACTAAATGAATCTATCACATGTGTGTTAAAGAATGTGTTCCTCTTGTTTAGTTATAGCTAAATTAGGAACAAGATAGGATGTAGTAGGGGCACTCTAGAAGTACTCAAAGTTAAGTCATGTGAAAACATGAATGGATCCAGAATGACAGTCACCATGAAAATTTGTATATCATTTTGATGCATAGAGAAATATATGAGATCCACCAAGGAAGGATCACTACGAGGAGAAAAATGATACTAACAAATATAACATGGTCTAGGGCCAATATTAAAGTAATATGTGAAAGCACATTAAGAATTCATGGAAGGATGTGTAATAATTAATACATGAATACAACCATTATTTAGCTCTAGCAATGATGGTATTAATAAATGCATGCATCAAATTGCTAAAATCATGTGTAGAAGCATAACTTGATGATGTAAATGATCTAACATGTAACTTTCATCTTCATTACCACTAAATGAATCTATCACATGTGTGTTAAAGAATGTGTTCCTCTTGTTTAGTTATAGCTAAATTAGGAACAAGATAGGATGTAGTAGGGGCACTCTAGAAGTACTCAAAGTTAAGTCATGTGAAAACATGAATGGATCTAGAATGAGGGTCACCATAAAAAGTTGTATATATCCTTTTAATGCATAGAGAAATCTATCAGATCCACCAAGGAAGGTGTCATGCCCACATTTTCCATGTGGTCATGACACAATAACAACATGTCATGTCCATATTTGTCATGTGGTCATGACACAAAATATCAAAAAAAAATTCCCACCTGACTCTAAAACCCCCTCGTGCACAACATGCGTGCTCAATGACACATGCACGTAATGTGGTTGTACTCACAACACACGTTAGGCACGTCACATAAAGGCAAGGAAGCCAATCACAGTGCAAGATGATGTGAAACTCCTTTCGCAATCCCCACACTAATGATAGCAACTAAGGGGGGTGTGCATCACCAGAAGCATCACTAAGAGAGGTGGTTTCCATCCCGGAACCAACCCTAGGGTTTCCTAAGCAAAGGGGTAAGGTTTCAATCAAATTTAAAAACCTAACCCTAGATAAACTATCAACTAAAATTAGTATTAAAATAAAGAAACTAATCATGATAAGACTAGATAACCCCTAAAAGAACCATTTTGATCTAATTATAAAAATTAACAAGATTACAAGCCATTGAATATAACATTAATCCAAATGAATAAAATGGGAAAGAAAAATGCTAAAATTAATTAATTGAGTAATACTACTCCCAATTCTAAAAATTTCGACAACATAAAGTTACTAAGGGATAAAATTCCCTACAAAATTTGGCAACATAACGCTACCGTAATAACTATGAGAAGGGTAAAAATATACTAGGAATAAAATTAATTAAATACCCAACTATAGGACTATTGAAAAATAATCAAATTAAATAAATCAATTGACCTAATGCAACAACTATAGAATTAGTTATTTCCCTAAATCAAATAAAGGATAATACTTCAACTATAGACTAGAATAATTTAAATTACAAGTAATAAATAAATTCCATCTATAGCCTCAAACAATAAATCGCATCCACTCACTAAGTGGGATTAAAAAGGATAATCATTAAAGTTTAAAAACAAATCCCTAATACCTAGGGCAACACAAAGCCCTAAAAAAATACTTATAAAAGCAAGCTAAATATCCTATTTTCTCACAAGCTCTCACTTTTTGGTTTAATTGGTCTATAGGTTCAAGTTGCAAGGATGGGAAAATCCCTTCCCCAAGTGGGAAGGCATTTTCCCCAAGAAAGTTTTCTAACAATTTTTTTTTTAATTAAAGTTTCTCCATGCTTCTAATATTTCATTTGCTATAGGTTTAACTAAATTTTCTAACTTTTCCTTTGTTGCACAGGTTACAAAATGTTTTCAAAAGGGTTTTCTTTTCTAACATTTCTTTATTCTTTTTCCATTTTCTAACTCCATGTTTTCTATTTTCCAAGTTGCAACTAAAATAACAGTTTAAGATTATGATGCATTTTTATAAGCTCTCCAATAATTCATTTGTTTTGTTTCCAAACAATGAACTCTCCGGTTTACACAGAGAATTTTTGTCATGCACAGGTACAAATTATATATATATATATATATATATATATATATATATATATATATATATATATATATATATATATATATATATATATATATATATATATATATATATATCACATAGAAGAAATAATGCCAAGTCTCAAATATATAATGGATAGAGACTGAACTTTAGTAAAAGAAGTGTTTATAATAAAAAGGGGTTGAATGAATATTAAGCACAAACTGTAATAAGAAAATAGAGAAGGGTTTTTAAGTTATAGGGGGGGGCCATAGCCCTGTGGTGCCGCGGGCACTGCAGCCCACAGGTCTACAATGGTCACAAGCCACAGGGAGGGCATGGGGCTTCCGCCGCCCCTCCCATAGAGCTAAGCTATGTGGGGTGGTGATGGGGGTCCCGCGACCCCCGCCCCTACCCTCTTCACCACTGCATGGGTTGAGCCCCAACAAAAAACTTCACTACATTTTTTTTTGTTTGTTTTCTTCAATCAAAAATAAAAACTAACCCTAAATCAAAACGCCATATGATTTATCTAAAAAACTTTCAATGCATTTTAAATCCAATACATTAAAATTATAAGTAATGATGATAATATATATATATATATATCATAACAACTCTCTGTGTTTTTTTTTAAATAACAGAAAACATATAATTTTTTTAAACAACCAATCTTAATAAAAACCTTCCTCTTTTCTTAACATAATAAACATTGATATATTTTTTTAATCAAATATATATATATATATATATATTTGGTTTTAAAAGACATTAGTACCATTTATTTTTCCTATCTAAACAAGGAACCATGATTCAATTTCTTTATTTAATTTATTTTTTGTGCATACAAACATTATTCATTATCTCTTTCCTATAAACAAGGTGGGTACAAATAAATATATCTTTTTGTTTAGTAATGCCAATAGCCATTTTATTTGTGAAACAACAATATAATTTTGATTTCCCTTCTTTCTTTTCTTTCATTAATAAGTAAGTCCACCACATAGTAACAATGAGAGAGAGAGAGAGAGAGTATTCAACTTCTCAATAGCAAACAAAATAGTAGAATACATATAGCCCATAAGGAATTCAATGTCACATTGAAATAAATCTTTTACAAAGGGGTTCATTTACAACAATGGAATCTCCCAAGAGAGAGATTTGAACCCAAACTTAACTCTACCCTTTTACAAATTCATAGAGCTAAGGCTTTTACATAGCCTTTACAAAGATACAACCTTTTTTTTTACAAACCCAAAACCTTCCAAGGAGACTCTTCTCCTTCACCTCTTTCCTTAGCCATAGATCCTGCAATAATACAAAAAAGGACAACAAGGTTCCAATGCCAAGGGATTTTCTCACCTCCCATCCTAGGCTTTCTAGAAATCCACCCCCAAGCTAGGAGGCTCACTAGGCTACCAAGGTTTCACACAAACACAATAAACAAGGCACTCATCACAAACACACCAACACCCACCCAAGGGATACCACAACACAAAACCCATAACCATGGATTTGAAACAAGGGGGGGAGAGTGGACTACTCTCCTCAAGGGGAAAGACTTCAAACACAACTTACTCCTTTCAACACTACTTTCTCATACCTCCATTTAACCATTTTCTCCTCAATATCAACTCATGTTATGAACTTAACCATTTTATCATTTCCATATTCAGAAGAGGGAACTCTTGCATCTCTCACATAACCACAACTTCAAAATAAGGCCTCAAGCCAAAACAACTCCTCTCAAGGAGTGATCTTTCCCTAAGGAGGTTCTCACCTCTCTCCAAACCCCAGTACAAGGCAAGCTTCTTCCACACAAGTGGTAAGCATTTTCCATAAACAACCCATCCCAAAACATTAAAACAAAAACAAGATCACACAACCAACAAGAGCATACAAAAACATGCATTACATAAAAAAATAGAAAACTATCCAAAGGCTTGAAGACTCTTGAGAGCTTACCTCTCAACCTCTCCAAGTATGAAGGAGTTAAAGAAGATCTACACAAGAGTTCTCCAACACTTCAAGTTCCTCTCCAAGACCTAAAATTCTTCCCAAATCCAAGATAAAAGGACAAAAAGAAAAGAACAAGCCCTCCCATCTCCAAAAAGAGGGGTATAAGTAGGGTTTCCAAAAACCATTCTCATGAATGAGGAGGTGACACTTGTCACCTTCTCATTCACACCCACCAAACACAATTCCCCACACTTCTCCTCATAAATGGTGAGGCATGGTTAAGAAGGAAGTAGTTGGGGTTATCTTCCCAAGTGCTCTTGTATTCAGTGCTCCCACATGGGAAACCCTTGGGATCACCCCAAAGTCCATGCATGAACCTTGGGTTGTGGGATATAGATGTGACAAGTCACTCAATCCTTACCCCAAGATTCAAATTTCGCCACTTAACTCCTAGGGTTAAAAGAGGGGTCAAAAGTGAGTTAGAACTCATGATTTAAGGCCTAAAAGGTACCTACCCGATAGGTACTAGACCTAGGCCCTTAAAACACATGAAATTAACCATAAAAGACTCAAAATAATTAGTTAAAATCAAACAACACCATAGTCCCTAGGAGGGACTTGGTTGAGCATCACTGGTTTTAAACATGGGTAGAGTTGTGGACCTCTTGTTTCCATTGGCAATGGAATTAGTCTGCACACTACAACATACATTAGTACCCACATGCAATATATATGTATATATATCTCTAGATAGTCGAAGTAACAAGAAATAGGAAAGGACACACATCATACACTCATAATTATCACATGATAACATTCGCTTGATTCTCAACTCAATTGTATTTCTAATCACACAATCAAGATCATAAATCAACTAGTATTTCATCAATTCGATCATCTAACTAAACCATTTCAATTGCATCAATTATAATAACCCATTCAACATCATGGAATTCATAATATAATCACACACAAGATAAAATTGTCAAATTTCCAATTAGAAGGGATCAAATAGTCCTCAAAATGACCTCATGTCAAATATAATCCGAACAACAAGTCTCTTAAACAAAACAAGAAGTGCAACACAAGTCAGCCTCACACTACAACACTAAAGGATCTAGTTCAAGCACAAACACCTGTAATATTTCAAACAATCCTAACTAGGGTGTGCATCGCCTATGCACCCACAAATAACCACAACCACCTTATACAAAGATACACAATAACCCTACATTGTCTCCAAGATAGGGTCAAAATTCCATAAATTGAACCCTTAGCTTGGGTGAAACAAAACAACATGGCCTAATAGTGCAACTAATCTAGTTGCACAAGGGTGGGCCTCACAGAAGGATCACTACGAGGAGGAAAATGATAATAACAAATAAAACATGGTCTAGGGCCAATATTAAAGTAATATGTGAAAGCACATTAAGAATTCATGGAAGAATGTGTAATAATTAATACATGAGTCAAACCATTCTTTAGCTCTAGCAACCATGGTATTAATAAACACATGCATCAAATTACTGAAATCATGTGTAAGAGCATAGATTGATGATATAAATGATCTAACATGTAACTTTCATCTTCATTACCACTAAATGACTATATCACATGTGTTTTAAAAAATGTGTACCATATTATAATCATTGAATTAAAAAAGAGGCATGAAACACATTGTGACAAGATAAATAATTATCACTATGCTTATCACTAAATATATCATTAATAGATGATGAGAGAAAAGATATATAAGAAGAAATAGAAACCTCCTATGAAGGTGGAACATGTTTATCAATGTAACTAGGATCCTTAAGGAAAATGAAACAATGGTATGTGAATGGAAATGGGGGACAAAAGGGGGTCAAAAGTGATCATTTTTTTGTGAAATCAAGAAAAAATGAACTGTGAGCAACGCAATATACCTACACTCAAAATTTGATTGTATTAATTCAAATCTAGTTTCTAAATGACTAAAGATTTCAAAAAATGGTTAAGATTAAGATGTTCAAATATTGAAGGAACACAAAAGTGGTCTTGTTTTTATCATTAAAATATAAGATAGAACATAGCATGCACCCCCTTAATGCTTTTGTTTCATTAAATATTTTTTAGAACCAATTAGTGGAAATATAGCTAAGAGCATGTACTACAATCTATTGTACTTTTATTTGTTTGTTTGTTTTTGTGATTTTTTAAAGTGGATGCATTATAAAAATGTTATTTTTTGAATGTACATAGATAATGAAGCATAGAACAATTGTGTGTGTATTTCAAATTTAAATGAACAAATCAAAAATATGAAAAAAAAAACACGTGTATTTGAGGCACATGAATCCTTGATTAAAAGGAAATAAAAGTAAATATCTTAATTTATTCAAACTATTAAAAAATTATATGGTTAGAACTTGTTTAGAAATAGCTTGACATTTGGTGCATTGAATTTCATTATAAACCACATAAAGATGATGAGAATGAAGTTTGAATATGCTATTTTATTTGCAAAACATGGATTTGGAAGCCAAAATGGAGGTCCAACCCTTAGGCTTGGAAATCCAAGCCTCATGGGTGAGATTTTCCTAATTTGAAATACAACATGAATAACATGCCCACATTATAATGTGAGCATGTTATTAATAATGAGAAACAATTATTTAAAGACAAAAAAGTCTAAAACTTTAACGTAAAACATACATGTTATAATGCATACAAGTCATAATAAGGACATAGTATGGACTAGTAAATACCAATCCATAAAACACATTATGACTCATACCTACTTTAAGAAGCTTGAACATGTTGTAGCTTAAAATACATTTAGTGACCTTTTGTCCCCCAGTTTCAAGCACATACCCACAAGAGAGGTACAAGTAAGAGAACCCATAAGTGTATGAGAAATGTTGGTATGAGATGTGAAAAGGATAATAATTCTCACTAGGTATATTACATGTATCATGATAGGTTAAAGAAAAAGTATCGTCAATATTAGAAGGAGAGGTTATCAAACCTGGTAATGCCTCATCATGCTCATGCACATTTGCATCACTAATCATAGAAAGAGTAGAAGCAACATGAAGCTCATAGACAAGGACTGTGTCTGGATAAGCAATAACAAGCTACATTGCAAACATGATGAAACAAGTCACATCCATAGAGAAGAAGCCTCCACCTTTAGGATAAACATACATAAGAGTATCAAGGATAGGGGATTTATAAGTAACATATCAAGATCTATAACATATGCATGGATAGAGGCTAAGGACAATGGACTATGAGAATCTATGACAAAAGATGCATCAATAAAGCATAATTGGAGTGTGATAGTAAGGACCAAAGAAGGATGACGCAATATAAGACCAACCCTAATATGGATATTTCATCAATAAGTAAATAAGGGTTAATCAAAGTGCATTGGTAAGGATCAAAGAAGGATGCGGCAATATAAGACCAAACTCTAATATGCACATATATTAACAATAAGTAAATAAGGGTGGATCCAAAAGTTAATCAAATATGAGATGAAGGATAAACAATAAAAAACATTATACCTAGGTAAAACTAAAATCCTAGAGGTGAATCCAAGGGTGGGTTGGTTGGGCAAGGATAAGAGCTATCAATAAGCTCTACAAACCATTTAAAAAAATATAACTATGGTAATGTGAAAGAGAAATCAAACCATAAATAGATTTGAAAAGATGTAACAATAAAAAAATACATATTTGAGAAAGACCTAATAAAGGAGAAACCTTAGGGGGCAAACTAGATTGTGTAAGAGCAAATCTCAACAAAATGTTAAGGGTAAAAACACCTCACATGGATTAATTTAGTCTAATTAAACTCATGCAAACAATAAAATATATAATTAACCTAAATTAATTAGAGTTAGGAAATAATAAATTGAAACATCATTTTTAGAAATTAAGTGCAAAGGGATAAGGTACTTAACTTTGAGAACAATGATGAAGAACAATGCTAATGTTGCACAAAATCAAATTTTCAATGTCCAAAAATGATCTTATCTTTGGTATACTCACTATCTCAACATCATAACAGACTCAAAATTTGCTACAAATTAATTCTAATTGGCTTGGGGTTGATCTTGAGTAGCATAGATCTATCCTTTTATGTGAGGATATGATTTGGTAGACATTACACTTTTATACACTAATTTGTTGTAACTTGTGATATCTAGGTATGTGTAAGGATAACAATATTTAAAAATGTCTTTAAGAAAGTTGATAGATCACAAAGGTCAAGGTTGAATGTATAAAAATAAAAATAGGATAAGATGGAATATATAAAAATATATGTAAATGAAAATGGATAAAAAATCAGAGATTGAACCAAACTTAGCACAAAAACATGCTACTTATCACTAGATAATTATATTAAGTCATTCAATAAAAATAAGACCAAAGCTAAATAGAAATCGACATAGGTATGCAAATTCCATCGTTACAACCATATTCTTTTACTGGAACTTACAAAATTAGTATCAAGGGACTTCTGTCTTAAGAATAACCAAGAGCTACTGGGCTATAATAAGTAAATCTGTTTTGCAAGAATTTGAATTTAGAGAAGTCTAAATCATAGTTGCAATGTGTTAGAAATTCAATTCGGAGTCAGGCAATAACTCCACCTTCCCCGTCAGAGATTTTTTGCGCATTAATTTGCTTCTTTAAATGTTCAAATCGTTATTTGTCTGTGCATCATAGGATGAACTAAAAACGTTTTCACGAGCAAAAGTATGGATCATGCCCCAAAAAAAAAATTAACGCACGATTTCTTGTTGTGTTTATCTATGAATGAATTCCAATCATTTTCCCAAGTGGAAGTCTGATCATGAGAAAATTCTTTGGAAAAAGATATGATAACCATGGGCTGGAAAAGATGATGCCTACATACATGTCTTCCAATTAATCGAGAGACTGGAGTTGAAAAAATATCTGCTTTGAGTTAGAACTGATACGTTACTAACTGTTGTTGTAATTACCTCGTCAACAATAAATCATGGGCACACCAAGAAATGCATTTGAGAAATATACCTTTTGTTCCAATTTATATAATTTGGTACGATATAATCAGATCATTTTATCAGTTGTTTTTGTTTCGAAGGAGATATATAAATTTGAAAATGGTCTTGTAAGATTGGCAATTAGAATATTATGCTTTTCTTACTCTGAAAAGCTCATGATAACGAAAAAAATCAACTTTTACACAACTACATATATTAAAGAGTAAATTTGAAGCTTAAAAGATTTCCTACATCTAATTTCCACCACGGAGGCGAAGGTTAAGGTGTAGAGTGGATTCCTTCTGAATGTTGTAATCAGCAAGTTTCCTTCCATCTTCCAGCTGCTTCATACCAAAAATCAGTCTCTGCTGATCTGGAGGAATTCTCTCTCTATCCTGAATCTTAGACTTGACATTGTCAACTGTATCTGAGTTCTCAACCTCAAACGTAATTGATTTACCAGTCAAAGTCTTTACAAAGATCTGCATTCCACCACGAAGGCGGAGAACCAAGTGAAGAGTGGATTCTTTCTGGATGTTATAATCAGCCAGCGTCCGGCCACCCTCTAACTGTTTGCCAGCAAATATCAATCTTTGTTGATCAGGGGGAATCCCTTCTTTTTCTTGAATCTTGGCTTTAACATTGTTAATTGTATCACAACCCTCTACTTCAAGAGTTATGGTCTTTCCAGACAATGTTTTTACAAATATCTGCATGATGAAAGAAGATCGAACAGGAAAACAATGAAATTTACTTTTGGAAAATTCGCTACTGAAATTTGATTCTGTAATGAAATGGCTGTTACATGTTTATAACACAGTGTATAAAAAATAGGAAAACTGCTTTGGCTACGGAAAGCATCATGTTTGCGAGGCTCGTTTTATCGTGTATTTTGTAAGGTGAGATATGATACGCTCCTTTGGAACGACATGATTAGTAACGCTTCGTCATGTAAGGAACTTGATTTACACTATGACAAACTATTACAAACTATTATTGGAATGATTAAATACTAGTGTATTTATATTTAAAAAATATATCTACAGTTCTTCCAATTTTTGCTTTATGGTTTTTTATTTTGATTTTTTAATTTTTTTTAATTTTTTTAATTTTTTATAAATTAGCATTTATAAATTACTTGCATCTAGAATATTTGCATTCTGGTTTAAAATAGTACAAGCATCTTATAAATTACTTACATCTAGAATATTTGCATTTTGGTTTAAAATAGAAAAAGTTATCTTTGAGAGTGGTAGCACATTTAGTGGTGTATTTATTGTGGAGTTTCATTATGATCCTCTATCTTAATAATCTAATATATATATATATATATATATATATATTATTTTTTAGATTGGAATCTTATAAAATTACATGGAATCTTGAAATCTTTCAGCTCTTCAACTCCACCCCTACTGTGAATGTAGAACGCCTCTCGACGTAATAATTCTTTAAAAAATATATTTATAGTATGTTGGAGAGATAGTTTTTGTTTTTGCATTTTGGTTTAAAATAGAAAAAGTATCTTTGAGAGTGGTAGCACATTTAGTGATGTATTTATTGTGGAGTTTCATTATGATCCTCTATCTTAATAATCTAATATATATATATATATATATATATATATATATATATATATATATATATATATATATATATATATATATATATTTTATTTTTTAGATTGGAATCTTATAAAATTACATGGAATCTTGGAATCTTTCAGCTCTTCAACTCCACCCCTACTGTGAATGTAGAACGCCTCTCGACGTAATAATTCTTTAAAAAATATATTTATAGTATGTTGGAGAGATAGTTTTTGTTTTTGCATTTTCCATAGTTTTGTAAAAAAAAATTTCTTTCAACCATTTGAAATTTCTTTTTTATTTTTATTTTTTATTTTTTCCAATTTTTTTGTTTTTTGTTTTTTATTTTTTTATTTTTATATATTTACAAGGAAAATGAGTGTTCTCATCTCCACCTCACTGTGATTATAGAATAGAAAGTGGAAAAAAGTTAAATACTTTTTTTGAACAAATATTCATTCCTAAATGGATGTCTATTTTTACTATAACTCTAAATGTAAATGGATATCTGTTCTTAATGACTGGGCTTAAACAGCACACTCTAAACTTTGATTGTTTAGGTAGCGCTTGTGGGGCCTAAATCAAATCACTATTACAAGTTGCAAATTGCATATGACATTAAATCCATTTGACAATTATTCATAGATGGCAAGTTATATCTTTTAAACCCTTCCATCCATCCTAACAGAGACAAAATCCTTTAAACCCTTCCATTCATCCTAACAGAGACAAAATCCAAAGCTGCCATCTCATTTTACATGTTTATATTGCTGCTTTCTAGTTGGTTGTTTAACTAGGAATAAGTTTGTTGTGTTGTAGAGAAGATGGTGGGGAAAGGGTCATCCTAAATCCACTGAACAATGGTGGGCTTCACCCACACTTTTGTAGTGTTCTCACTGCGGCCTGGTAAGTAGGCAAAAATAACTTCCTACTACAGAAACAAATCCTTGGTATTGGGAAAAATGATTCATGATAATCTTTTTTTTTTTGGGTGTTGCTTTTGTTTTGGGTGAAGGTGACACCTCCACATGCATTGCCATCCGGCATGAGAGTGTTCACTCTCTTTGTGAATTTACCCTTTTTAACTCTGCAAAAAATTTTAAAAAAATTATATGGAATATAAAAATTTAATCAAATTTGTAGTGTGTGATTTGGGTATTGTGTATTTGTCTAGGAGGTTACAGGAGTTCTATTTCAGTTGCTGCCATTAAAGATTTACACTTTATCTGGTTGCATTTAAAAAAGAAATAATAATAAATTAGTTTTAATGATGATTATAACTACTTGATAGATGTTTTAAAAGTGACTATATAGACAATAGATATCTTAAAGGCATAAAAATTCAAGATTAAATAGGTTTTCATAAAATATATGGATATCTTTCAAGGCATAAAATTCTTTCATGATGTCTTCTCTATAACAACAAAAGTGTCTTTACAAAATGTGGCAATTGCTCTCTAAGTTCTCCCCCTTGTTAATTTTTAAAAAGAATGTGTACAAATGACAAGCAATGTCTTTTTATAACAACTTTAGGTAGTTACAAGTTATAGCTAACCTATGACTATATTTCTAACCAAAATTTCAATCACCCTAAACCCTAAAATGAATTAAGTCAAGTACTTTCAAAACATAAGATAGGCCCAAATACAAAAAAATGAACAAAGTCACTTTAAAATTAAAATAAGTTACTAAAGTTGAATTTAGAACATTAAAGCACACAAATCCTTTGGATCCTCAATTCCCAATTTGTTGGAGCTTCCTTTAATAGGGTTGCTTTGAAATCAACTCATGCTTGATCTTTGCCTCTTGATCTTCAAAACATATATGTGATTCTTACTTGTGTTAATCAAAAGATGGAGTTGAGAAGAAAATGTATTTTTTGTCAAATTAAATGTGTCTACAAATCGCAACAAAACATCAATATGGAGACAAAAACAATGCTTATTGGGTCTAATTCTGTTGACAAATTGTTGTGCAACATATTAAGTTAAATTCATCTATGGAGTCTTTCAATTACCAATCCCTAATTTGTCATCAAGTTCAAACATATTTTTCTATTTTATTTACTTGAAACTTATTTTATTTATTTACTTTATTTTTATTTGAAGAGTTATTTTTATTTACTGAGAGTTATTTTATAGTTTTAATTTTTTATAAATATATGTTAGTTGTGTTTTAGTTTTTATGTATAAATCACCACATGTGTCATTGCCACTATAGAATACCTCTCACCATAATAACTCTTAAGTAAATAAAATAAAATATCTCTATGTAGTAAATAAAATACCTTGAATATTTCTCCATAGATGTATTAAAAAAAACTAAAACCATAAAAATAAATTTTTAAAGAGTAACAAATAAATCATATTACAATGTTTATATTATAGGTATTACTTGCCATCATTCAAATAAAATATCTCTATGTAGTAAATAAAATACCTTGAATATTTCTCCATAGATGTATTAAAAAAACTAAAACCATAAAAATAAATTTTTAAAGAGTAACAAATAAATCATATTACAATGTTTATATTATAGGTAGTACTTGCCATCATTCAAATGCTATCACATTATTTAAATGTCCTTGTTGCACTTTATCTTATGTTAGCTCTTTGACTAGTTCAAACCATTGTCTAGGTCTTTTGTCATAGTTTTAACATATGGAAACTAGCTATAGCTAAGCTAATGACCAATTTGAGGCCAACCGGTAATGAGAGGTCCATTAGCTATTGGCCTCAAATTGGGTGTTGGCTAGACTTTAAAACTCTTCATTTGAATAAGGGTTTCAATAACTTCTTACATGGATGGTGGGCTTTGCTCCAAGTATTAGAAAAGTATTCATGCATGTAGAGGAAGGAGCCCAAGGAGCCCTATGGCAACTCCCCAAAGCTTTAATGATCTCAAATTTTATATTTGTATATGTCCTTTATAAGGTTGAGAACACATAGAACCACAGAGTCGTATATAATCATGCAAAACAGGCATCTTAGCATGATGCATCCAATTTATAGGTTACTAAGCTCCCATTTCTAGGACATAATAAACATGGATGCTCTAGCTCACCAAATCCTCATAAACATTGGAGGAATACTTGAACAATTAGTTTTTTTGGCAAGTATTCCATTGAATTGTCTATTGTAGTTTACAAAGGCTATCCACAAATCTCCTTAAAAGGTTAAATGTAAGGGAAGTAAACATATTTTTGTTTATGCATGAGAAACTAGGGTTGACTGCCACTGACTATAATGGTTAATGAAGAAAGGTAAGTGGAAATATTCAAATTAAAGCTATCAACAATTTAAATGTAACCACAAGGGTAATAGGTGGGGTGGTTATGGTTAAGTTGGTTGAGGAAAAGAATCTGATAGAACAGAGTAAGAGAGGGGTCCACTAGCCATGTAGGAAGTCAAACCTTAAAGTGTGTGAGATAAGCCCAACCCATGTAGACTGGCAATGCTTATATAGAAAACATGTTTTTTTATTATTTTTTGTTCAATGGTGACTTATGAAGGGAAAAATTTGACAAGTAACTAGTATTTTCATTTTTTTTAATTTTTTCTAAAAATCTTATAAAATGAAAATTATTTTAATTATTGTGATTAAAATAAAATATCTTGACTACAATTTATCTAGAGCAAATAATTAAGCTAGTATCGATATCTTAAATATGCCTATCTAAAAAAGTCCAAGGAGCTATTTTACTTAAAAGTTATTTTATTTTACTTTAGAATTATTTTATTTATTTATTTTTTTAAAGAAAAAGTAGCAGAGCCACTAAACTATTTTATTAAAATATAAGAAATAATACAAAATCCTGGTTCAGGAGGAGCATACCGGCAAGAAAGAACCAGGAAGAAAATCTTCGGTTATAGCTCCAAAACCTATCTACATTACAAGATTTTTCCATATGGAATTACAATAGAAAATAGGGTCATAGGCATGCAAAATTACCCCATAACAGCCCCCATAAGTCGAACAAAGATTCGATTACATCACCGGTGGACAAAGACAAAAGTAGCAGAGCATATGAAGCTTACAGATACAAACCACAAAGAGAAAAAGATAAAGGCACTAGAATAGAAAGCTTAGAATAGACGGCCTCCTTCAAAACTGCTTTCAAAAAACCCTGATCAGATTCAAAATTCTCCATATTAACACCGACTCCCTCTCATGGAAAAAAATATTCTCAAACTAAAGATCCTCCAACATCACAACATTCACATCACCAATATCTATAGCAGGTGGAGGGGGAGAAGGAGGTAATTGAAAATGAAGTAGATGAAATAAAGCCCTAAACACCTCTTTGGCTGCATATACCACTTCATCACCAACCTCTCTGCCATGACAGTGAAGACCATTTAGGATAGACATCCTACAATTACGCTGCAACCCGTGAAGAAAAGAAGTGAAAAGACAATGCACTGCGAGCCTATGAACAATATCTTGCAAAGTGAAAAGACTGTCAATGGGAGCAACCCCCAGATGAATATCATAATCCACCACGGCTATGTTAAAAATATCTGCAGAAAATAGAAAATCTTGCACAAACATAAGCCCAAGTCTTCTTACCAAATTAACATCTTGAATGAGGTCCATGGAATTAGAAAGAAAGTGTGATACCACCTAGGATGGATACAACGCCATAGGAAGATGAAACAAGTCGTGACCACACACAGAAACAATTGCTCTCTCAATGTCCTCATCATAAAGTTTGAAGATTTCACCCAAGGAGGAAGCACGAGAGACCCAATAGAAGGTTGCTCCCATTTCTGAATTGGCAAGAGAATCTGAGAATTTCTGAGATTTGAACCCATGTCTCCACCAAAAGATCCCTCAAAGCAGGAAGAAAATAATCACAAACAATGGAGCACCATAAGATAAGCAATGAGAAATAGCATCCAAGTAGGGGGAATATAATAAGTGCCTTTGTGAAAGATCTAGAAACACCACAAATGGCGGCCAAAAGTACTTCATACCAACTCAATTCGAAATGGATGAAATAAATGAAATAATACTCCAAAAATGCCATCCGCACGAATATAACAAATTCTAAGCCAAAGAGTTATGATGACAAAAAAGGCATAAAAGGATGCTATAAACTTTAATCCTGCCGAAACAAAACATAAGTTTACAAGAAAGGGACCTTGTCTCTAAAAATAGCGACGTACTTCTCACCACCCAAAGCCCAACCAAAGTTATTCCCTCTTTAATTTGAATTCAAAAAGAAATGCCAAACTTCATCCCAAATCTAAACACCCTTAAACTGATATGAACTTCCTATCTTCTTCAAAAATCTTTACAAAACCATTCAAACACTGCAGAGAATTAGCATCCCATTCAAAATATTCCCTCTCCTGATCACAAGCCAAATTAGCAAGAAAATCAGCTAACTTGTTCCCTTCCCTCTATGAATGAAGAATTTGGAAATTTGCAAAGGATTTGATTAAAATCAAGGCATCATTCAAGATATAACCAATTTCCAACTAGGAACCAAATTCTTTTTGATAGCATTCACAATATTCATGGAATCTCCTTCAATAATAACATCTTTAACCCCACACTTTAAAGCTAGCTTCAGACCTGTAACCAGTGCCAAGGCTTCATCCTCATTATTAGAGAAAAAACCAAGTTTAAGAGACACAGCCTTAAGTATTTCACCATTCCAATATCTTAACACACACCCAGCACCTGAAGACCTCGGATTACCTCTGCAGGCACCATCAAAATTTAACTTAATAAAATTTTCTGGAGGAGGCTTCCAATGAATGAGACTTCTATCCACTTTCTGAATACCCACAAAATAATTTGAGTTGGGAAGTGACAAAAATTTCCAAGTTTTGAGCATGAGAGCATCCCATGAAGAAAAGGCTAAAGAGCTAGCATCTTTTATTAATAAATGAGAGTAGAATAACTCCGCCACTGCCTTTTCCACTTTACACATGACTTGATCCAAGGTGCATTCCTCTTTCCTAAAAATTTGGTTATTTCTTTCAAGCCATAAATTCCAAACCACTAAACTAGGAGAAACAATCCAAAGGGTAGAAAAAGTTGAGTTCTGAAAAAGAATTGGCCAACTCTGAAACAAATTTAAAACTGTATCAAGAAGAGCTCCCAACCAACCCAACTTAGCCCACAACCAATACCAAACTTGGAAAGAAAAAGAATAGCTAACCAATAAATGATTACTATCTTATTCTACATATGAACAAAGAGGACATAAAAAGGCTAGCCACCAAGCTTAACAAGTCTTTTACTTGTCAGAATACTACCCTTAAGTGCCAACGAAGCAAATGCTCCTACCTTTGGAAGGCAAAGATTACTCCAATAGATTTTGGAAGGCCAACTTGAAGAGCCTACCACACTTCTTCCCATGAGGCTTTGATATGCTTGTTTCACTGTGTATTTCCCAGATTTAGAGGGAGTCCAAATAATTTCATTTGGGGCTGCTGAGATAAAAACTCTTCTTCTCTTAAGAATTTTATACAACAAATCCTTTTGGGAAGGAGGAATTGGAACATTAGAAAAATCTTTCCAACTTACACCCAAAGGATTCTGAACTTCATTTAACTCTAAGTAATCCCTAACTCTAACTCCCCAAATTTGACTGAGAATCTCTTTAGCCTCATTCAACCCTTCTATATTAGAAAGAGGAGGATGATTGTTCCATGAATCATCCCAAAATAAAGCTAAACAACCATCATGGATAACCCAAGAAAGAAAAGGCAAAATTACCTCCTTGCAATCAATCATGAAATTCTAGATCTTAGAACCTGGCTCGGGATTTTGGAGGGTGAAAATCCTCACTGGATTAGCTAAATCTAAATATTTTGCTTGCATAATTTTGCACCATTTAGCCTCTGGGTTATCATACATTTGCCATACCAATTTTGCTCCTAGTGCACGATTCTGATTTTCAATATTATGAATACCCATCCCTCCTAGCTATTTTGGAGTACATATCTTGTCCCAAGAGATCAGAGGGATCTTACTATTCTTCTTTTTAGACCCATTCCATAATAATTTTCTAAAAATGCTACAAAGATCAGTGAAGATACCTTTTGGAACTTTCAGAACTAAGAACATATAAATTGGAACAACTGGTAGTACTAATTTAATCATGAGAATCTTACCTACTAGAGTTAACCATTTGCCTTTCCAAGAAGCAATTTTTCCTTTGACATTCTCAATAAGTCTTTTCCAAAAACAACTTCTCACATTTCCATGAAAAAGAGGAATGCCTAAATATTTCAAGGGAAGTACATCTATTTTGAAGCCTAAATAATTTGAAATTTTCCCTTGAAGCAATGGACTAACATTAAATAAAAAAATCTTAGATTTATCCTTATTTACTTTCTAACCTAAAGATAAGCAATAGAGATCCAAGACAATGAATTTTTCTTCAAAAAAGGAAGGTTGTCCAAATAGTGGAGTGTCATCAACAAAAAGACCATGTGTGATAGCAAAAGGAACTCTCGAAATAGAAATACCTTTCCATATCATTAATCTATTTTGAGAGTGAATCAGCCTACTCAACCCTTCTGTAACAATGTTGAAAAGAGAAGGAGAGAGAGGATCACCCTAACGTATACCTCGAGAAGATTTAAAAAATTCTGAAGGGGATCCATTAATTAGTACTGCAAAACTAGCACCTAAAATACATGAACGGATCCACTTACACCATTTATGAGAAAAGCCAAATTTATGCAAAATTTTGAATAAGAATTCCCAAGATACCTTGTCATAAGATTTAAGCATATCCAATTTAATCAACATAGCCGATATCTTATGAGAATGAATGGAATGTAGTACTTTGTGTGCAACTAAAGCTCCAGTTGTTGTCTCTTTCCTAGGCACAAATCCTCCCTGTTCTTCAGAAATGATTTTTGGAAGAAAAGCTACTAATCTCAAAGAGATGGCCTTAGTTATGATCTTATATAAAACATTGCATAGAGAAATTGGTCTAAAATCCGCAAAGGAACTAGGAGCTGCCACCTTTGGAATTAGAGCTACAAAAGCAGAATTGATCTTCTTTAAAATTGTACTATTCCTGCGGGCTTCTTCAACTGCTAACCAAACTTCCTGACCAATAAAATCCTAGCATTTCTAAAAAAATAAAGGAGTGAAGCCATCCAGACCTGGGGCTTTATCTGAATCAAGAGAGAAAACTATAGCCCTAATTTCTTCCATAGTGAATTCTTTAAATAAATCTTTATTGTCCTCTTCAGTAATCAAGCTGGGAATATGATGCAACACTTCATCCATATTATCCTTCCAAACTAAAGAATCATCCTTGGATAAAAGTTTCTTCAAAAAATTTGCCCCTTCTTTCTGAATCAAAGAATCTTCCTCCAATATATGTCCTGAAGAATCTTTAATAGATCTGATTAGATTTTTGTTCCTTCTAACCATGGCTAAAGAATGAAAGAACTTAGTATTTCTATCCCCTTCCCTTAACCAGATCTCCCTTGATTTTTGTCTCCAATAAATCTCTTCACTTGCTAACAACTCCTCGAGATCTACTTAAAGAGATTTGATAGTCTGAAATGAATCATGATCCATTCCAAATTTAATAATGTGCTCATTAATTTTAACCAACTGATCTTAGATCCCAATTTTCTGTTCAAAAATATTTCCAAACACTTCCTTATTCCAAATTCGAATCTTGCTTCTCACAAATTTGAGTTTCTCATTTAATTGATACAGTCTTGAACCAATTACAAATGGAGCATTTTTCCACCAACTTTCAAGATTAGAGATGAAATTAGTATCCTTAAACCACATGGATTTAAACTTAAATGAGTATTTTCTCTTCCTTTGAACCTCAAGACTCTTAATATCAATACTAATTGGAAAATGATCTGATCCTGTAAAAGGGAGAATTTGTGTACAAGACACTTCACTTTCAAATCACCAATCAGGGGAAAACAAAAACCTATACAACCTCTCAGCTATCCTCAAAAAGTCTTTCCTCTTGTTTGTCCATGTGAACCTTCCATTAATGATAGGACTATCCAGCAAAGAATTTTCTGATATAAAATCATTAAAATCTACTATAACTTTAGTAGGAGGAGAAATCCCCCCCATCTTTTCACTAATACAAGAGATAGCATTAAAATCCCCTCCTAGAATTACTTTCTCTTCCTTCAAATTTAGAATGAGAGCCAAAATTGTATCCCACAAATACTTCTTATCAAGTGTAGAATTAGGACCATAAATGTTAAACATCCAAAATATTTTCTCACCGCAAGATATTGTAAGTAAAAATGAAATTCTGAGTAGAACAAATATATTTTGTCTCACATATCTTACTATTCCATAAAATTGCTAGTCCCCCTAACACCCCCAAAGTTGGTGAATGAAAAAGTTCCAATTCTTCCATTTTGAAAAAAAATTAGTTGCATGATCCACATAAAATTTTGTTTCTTGTAGACAAACCAAATCCACCTTTGATGAATCAATCTAATGCTTAATTAAGCACCTTTTGTTAGGGGTATTGATGCCCCTAACATTCCAAAAGAGGATCTTCATTGTCCCTGAGGAGAGCTACGCACTCTCCCTAATCTCAAACAGGTATCAAGGGTAGCCTGTATCCCTGCCTTAATTTATGCCTGTGTTTTTGCTCCTTTACGAGGCCTACCTCTCTTTAGAGAAGAAGGTAGACACCCCTTATCCTCCTTGTTTTCTTGATGAGGAGTCTATAAAATGGATAATGTTCTTGAAAAATCATAAACCTCAGATTCAACTTCAACATCATTTGAGTCCTTCAGAATAGATTCCATCATTAATTGTTTCATATTTTCAGTTTGTTCTTGAGAAACCCCACCAGCATCAACCAGAGATGACTCTTCAGCCAGAACCTCATCTGCAATTTGCTCAAATAGATCTGAACTCGCTTTAAGAATAGCATCTAAAACCAACTTGTCTGCCTCAATTGCCAATATGCAAAGTGAAGAATCCATATTGTTTTTAGACATTTCTTCTGTTACCACACACTGAAGATCTGCAACATTCTGACCATCTGGAACAGCACTAAGTACTTCCATGGTCCCAACACAATTTTTTAAACTATTACTCACTAAGACCGAATCAATAGGATTAGAAACAATTAGACTAAAGAATTCAAAGTCTTCATTAACTACACTTGAACTCTCCTTATCAACATGGGAAGAGAGTGAGTCAGCAATAGCATTTAAATCCTGATTTAACAGAACATCCAAAGATAATTCTTTGTTAACAGAAATTTCCCCTTCCTCTAAATCACTCTGATTTATAGGGATCGGAGCACTCTGCTCCTCGTTCATTTTAGGCGAAGTGTTTAAATCAATCCCCAAGTCTGATTCTATGGTATTAGCTTCCTTTTCAATCACAATAAGGTCCTCATCCAATTTGTCCCTTAAAATTTCTATATGACTATTTTCTGAATCCTCACATGCCGAAGGGATACTCAACATATCAAAATCATAAATGGTTTTACAGTCCTCAAAAAGAAAATTCTGATACCAAGAGCTTTTAGAAGATTTCAAAAGGACCCTTGATGGAAGGGGAAAAGAAGTATGCATGACCACACACATTCTCACTAGCAACAGAGGATCCTTAAATGTTAACAAATCATGACTAAGAAAAAACCCTATTTTTCCCATTATCAGTCTAATAATCTGTAAATATCTATACTCCAAAGGGAGATTGTGTAAACTAATCCAAAACGAGAAAAAAATAGCATTATATGTCCCTGGATCAAAGTTTGGAATCCACTCTGGAAGGAACATACCTCTCCAATTAAAGAACCAAGATTTTGTCTTAAGAATAATATCTCTTGCTTCCCCAAAAATAAAGATGGTAATAAAAAAATCAGAACCCTTATCTAATTGAATGATTTTTGAAACCCCTTCCCAATTTTATTTTGTCCAAAGATCTAAATCATCTTTTTCTGGAGTAAAGTTCTAGATCTTACCAATTAGGACATTTTGACACAGATCTTTCACATGCAGTAGAAACAAATCATCTAGAATCTGTATCTCTATCACTTCTTTTGAATCCTTTGTGGGCGCATTAGATTTTTCCTTTTTTCTCCAGATCTGCCTCCTGGATTGATAATCACTCTTCTCATTATGGTTAGGTTTACCAAACTGAAAGGATCTAGCACGCAACCCTTCTCTCCCCTGAGTAGCTTCTCTTTGAAAAGGAAATTTTGGATAAAGTCCATCCTTCGCATTACTATTTTCCCTCCCATATCTTTCAAACAATCTTCCACCATTTTGATTTGTCCCATTCTTTCCTTTGTGCTTCCAAAAAGTCATGAAACAAACTTTGTTGAGACCGCAGCGGTCTTCTAACCCTATCTGTGAATTTTTGTTGTCGCCAGTCAGTCGCAATTATTCCATAATCTAGAATTATTTTATTTTATTACATTGTTTATTTCATTTTTATTTGAAGAGCTATTTTAGTTTTGTATTGTAAATTTTAATTTTGAAAAAGTCACCATTCATTATTTTTGTAATTCTTTTGTTTTGTTTCTACTTTGAAAAGTGTAGTAAATATTATATACTTATATGTTGTTTTTTAAATTTATGTTTATGATTAAAATATAGTTATTTGATTCATAAATATCTGTCAAATTTATGTCAAGGAGTTTGTATGTACATGATCATGACATGAGACTCCTTGCCACCACCATAGAATGCTCCTCGACATAATAATACTCAACTTTGGGATTATGAGTTGGTGCTAATATGATAATGCAATTAATGTAAAAATTAAATGAATTAATGTAAGGGTACTTAGTTTTAGATTTAATGAAGATATCATTGTTATAGGTGTCAAATATCAATTTACTATGGTACTAGAAAATAAAAACTTGTTGAATAATCATTATTGATCTAAAAATTGACTGCATGGGTGTGAATTTGAACTAACTAGATTTTGATGACTGGAAATAATTTTCCTGAAGATCTTTTGATGTATAAACCATTGTAAGGAACTACTAATGTTTACAAACACCTTTGGAGAATCTATTGAATTGTCAGGGTTGTGTCCTCAATTAGACCCCTAGTAGACCAATTCAATGTTGATGAACCAAGATTGAGGACAACAAGAAAGCAAACAATATGCTCCTATTATGATGATGTAATATTGATGTGAATATTTGTTATCCATCTGTAATTAAATTCTATATGTACTTAATAGATTTATCTCTGGGTAAGTGCAGGAAGATGGGGGGCCAAAAAGGGGTCTTAAGTGGCCACTTTTTTTCTGAAATCAGGAAATACTGGCCTTGGATGAGAAATTGAGCATAGTTACACTCAAAATTTGGAGATGCAACCAAAACAATGTTCGTAGTGCTCTGAGTCTACTTTCTAAACTACTATTTTGTTTTGAAAATGGCATAGATTAAGGGGTTCAAAAGAGGGAGCCACAGAAATTGGTGTTGTTTCTGTCAAAAAAACATAACATAGCATGTTTTGTGGCTCCCTCAAAAGGTCAACTTTTTTTTGGTATTTTTAAAATCGCTTCAATGAGAAATTAGCTAATAGCATGTAGTTTATGCCCGATTTTTCTGATAATTTTTTGATGAATATTTGATTTTTTACTAATTTTTAAAGTGGACACATCCTAAAAAATAGAATTTTGGCCATGCTACCCCTATAAATTTTGAAAACTAATTGAAAATCATTTTTTTATTTTTTTAATATTTGTAGAATGGAGTCTAGTTTCTAAATATGTAATTTTTTTGAAATTTGAATGAATAGTTATTTTACAATGAAAAAAAGACCAAACAGCGGTTTTTGCCTAAAAACGGACACACAAACAAAAGAAATTAAAGATGAAAGGCTTAACATTGTTAAAATGTGAAAAAAATTACATCGTCAAATAGCTAAGAGAAAGCCTAACATTACCCATGTGTTTGATTTGTTTGACCTTGAAACACGTGCAAATCTGAGGGTTAACACGAATGAAATTATGTGAAATTTTGAAGAATATAGAAAAACACGTCTGTGACTGTTCATAAGGCACTCCAAGCCTTTGGGTTGGAAATCCAAAGCAAATCCCAAGCCCAAGGCTTGGGATTCCCAAAGCAAGAAATAACGTGAGCGTGTTATAATGCGCTCACGTTATAACGCGCTCGCGTTATAACGCGCTCACGTTATAACGCGCTCGCGTTATGTTTTGCCTTGCATTTTTCTTTCCCGCAAGTCTGTCTTTTGTCATGTTTGACATAACGCGAGCGCGTTATAACGCGCTCGCATTATGTCCCACTCAAATTTTTTTACGTTCAAGGCTATTAATCATGAGGGTTAAGGGATAACAAATAGAGTTGGAGGGTTTAGGGATAAGGGATTAGCGTTTAAGGTATATTATCGAGCCCGTTGAGGGTCTAGGAATAGGGATAGCATTTAAGGTTTAGGGATGAGGGATGATAGATTACGGTTGAGGGTTTAGGGTTTAGGGATAGGGTTGAGGGTCGAGGGATCAAAGTTAAGGGTTGAGGGATTAGGGTTTGACATTGAGGGTTGAGGGTTGAGGTTCAAGGGTCAAGGGTTTAGGGATAGGGTTTAGGGTCGAGGGATTAGGGTTAAAGTAGAGTGTGGAGGGTGTAAGGATTAGGGATAGGGTTGGAGGGTTTAGGGATAAGGGATTAGGGTTTAAGGTATAGTATCGAGTCTGTTGAGGGTTTAGGAATAGGGATAGCATTTAGGGTTTAGGGATGAGGGATTATAGTTGAGGGATGATGGATTAGGGTTGAGGTTTGAGGGATTAGGGTTTAGGGATAAGGTTTAGGGTTGAGGGTTGAGGGATTAGGGTTTAAGGTATAGTGTTGAGGGTTGAGGGTTGAGGGTTTAGGATTAGGGTTTAGGGTTGACGGATTAGCATTTAATGTCGAGGTTAGGGTTAGAGTGTCGAGGGTAGAGGGATTAGGGATAGGGTTTAGGGTTGAAGGTTTAAGGATTGAGGGTTGAGGCTTTAGGGATGAGGGTTTAAGGCTTAAGATATAGTGTCAAGTGTTGAGGGTGTAGGGATAGGGTTTAAGTTTTAAGGGTTAAGGGTTGAGGGATAGGGATTAGGGTTTAAGGGATAGTGTTGAGGGTCGAGGGATTAGAGTTAAGGGTTGAGGGATTAGGGTTTGACATTGAGGGTTAAGGGTTGAGGTTCGAGGGTCAAGGGTTTAGGGATAGGGTTGAGGGTCAAGGAATTAGGGTTAAAGTAGAGTGTGGAGGGTATAAGGATTAGGGATAGGGTTGGAGGGTTTAGGGATAAGGGATTAGGGTTTAAGGTATAATATCGATTCTATTGAGGGTGTAGGAATAGGGATAGTATTTAGGGTTTAGGGATGAGGGATTAGAGTTGAGGGATGAGGGATTAGGGTTGAGGGTTGAGGGATTAGGGTTTAGGGATAAGGTTTAGGGTTGAGGGCTGAGGGATTAGGGTTTAAGGTATAGTGTTGAGGGTTTAGGGATAGGGTTTAGGGTTGAGGGATTAGGATTTGACGTTGAGGGTTGAGGGTTTAGCGTTTAGGGTTTAGGGTTAGGGTTGAGAGATGAGGGATCAGAGTTAAGGATTGAGGGAATAGGGTTTGACATCGAGGGTTGAGGGTTGAGGTTTGAGGGTCAAGGGTTTAGGGATAGGGTTGAGGTTGAAGGGATTAGGGTTAAAGTAGAGTGTGGAGGGTGTAAGGATTAGGGATAGGGTTGGAAGGTTTAAGGATAAGGGATTAGAGTTTAAGGTATAGTATCGAGCTTGTTGAGGGTTTAGGAATAGTGATAGCATTTAGGGTTTAGGGATGAGGGATTAGAGTTGAGGGATGAGGGATTAGGGTTGAGGGTTGAGGGATTAGGGTTTAGGGATAAGGTTTAGGGTTGAGGGTTGAAGGATTAGGGTTTAAGGTATAGTGTTGAGGGTTGATGGTTTAGGGATAGGGTTTAGGTTTGAGGGATTAGGGTTTAGGGTTGATGAATTAGGGTTTAATGTTGAGAGTTGAGGGTTAAGGGTTGAGGGTTGAGGTTGAGGGATAGGGTTAATGGTTAAGGGATTAGGGTTAAATAAGAGTGTCGAGGGTAGAGGGATTAGGGTTTAAGGTATAGTATCGAGCCTATTGAGGGTCTAGGAATAGGGATAGCATTTAGGGTTTAGGAATGAGGGATTAGAGTTGAGGGATGACGGATGACAGATTAGGGTTGAGGGTTGAGGCATTAGGGTTTAGGGACAAAGTTTAGGGTTAGGGTTGAGGGATTAGGGTTTAAGGTATAGTGTTGAGGGTTTAGGGATAGGGTTTAGGGTTGAGGGATTAGAGTGAAGGGTTGAGGGATTAGAATTTGGCGTTGAGGGTTGAGGGTTTAGGGATAGGGTTGAAGGTCGAGGGATCAGAGTTAAGGGTTGAGGGATTAGGGTTTGATGTTGAGGGTTGAGGGTTGAGGTTCAAGGGTCAAGGGTTTAGGGATAGGGTTGAGGGTCAAGGAATTAGGGTTAAAGTAGAGTGTGGAGGGTATAAGGATTAGGGATAGGGTTGGAGGGTTTAGGGATAAGGGATTAGAGTTTAAGGTATAGTATCGAGTCTGTTGAGGGTTTAGGAATAGGGATAGCATTTAGGGTTTAGGGATGAGGCATTAGAGTTGAGGGATGAGGAATTAGGGTTGAGGCTTGAGGGATTAGGGTTTAGGGATAAGGTTTAGGGTTGAGGGTTGAGGGATTAGGGTTTAAGGTATAGTGTTGAGGGTTGATGGTTTAGGGATAGGGTTTAGGTTTGAGGGATTAGGGTTTAGGGTTGATGAATTAGGGTTTAATGTTGAGAGTTGAGGGTTGAGGGTTGAGGGTTGAGGTTGAGGGATAGGGTTAATGGTCAAGGGATTAGGGTTAAATAAGAGTGTCGAGGGTAAAGGGATTAGGGTTTAAGGTATAGTATTGAGCCTATTGAGGGTCTAGGAATAGGGATAGCGTTTAGGGTTTAGGAATGAGGGATTAGAGTTGAGGGATGACGGATGACAGATTAGGGTTGAGGGTTGAGGGATTAGGGTTTAGGGACAAGGTTTAGGGTTAGGGTTGAGGGATTAGGGTTTAAGGTATAGTGTTGAGGGTTTAGGGATAGGGTTTAGGGTTGAGGGATTAGAGTGAAGGGTTGAGGGATTAGAATTTGACGTTGAGGGTTTAGGGTTTAGGGTTAGGGTTGAAGGTCGAGGGATCAGAGTTAAGGGTTGAGGGATTAGGGTTTGATGTTGAGGGTTGAGGGTTGAGGTTCGAGGGTCAAGGGTTTAGGGATAGGGTTGAGGGTCGAGGAATTAGGGTTAAAGTAGAGTGTGGAGGGTATAAGGATTAGGGATAGGGTTGGAGGGTTTAGGGATAAGGGATTAGAGTTTAAGGTATAGTATCTAGTCTATTGAGGGTTTAGGAATAGGGATAGCATTTAGGGTTTAGGGATGAGGGATTAGAGTTGAGGGATGATGGATTAGGGTTGAGGGTTGAGGGATTAGGGTTTAGGGATAAGGTTTAGGGTTGAGGGTTGAGGGATTAGGGTTTAAGGTATAGTGTTAAGGGTTGATGGTTTAGGGATAGGGTTTAGGTTTGAGGGATTAGGGTTTAGGGGTGATGAATTAGGGTTTAATGTTGAGAGTTGAGGGTTGAGGGTTGAGGGTTGAGGGTTGAGGTTGAGGGATAGGGTTAATGGTCAAGGGATTAGGGTTAAATAAGAGTGTCGAGGGTAGAGGGATTAGGGTTTAAGGTATAGTATCGAGCCTGTTGAGGGTCTAGGAATAGGGATAGCGTTTAGGGTCTAGGAATGAGGGATTAGAGTTGAGGGATGACGGATGACAGATCAGGGTTGAGGGTTGAGGGATTAGGGTTTAGGGACAAGGTTTAGGGTTAGGGTTGAGGGATTAGGGTTTAAGGTATAGTGTTGAGGGTTTAGGGATAGGGTTTAGGGTTGAGGGATTAGAGTCAAGGGTTGAGGGATTAGAATTTGACGTTGAGGGTTTAGGGTTTAGGATTAGGGTTGAAGGTCGAGGGATCAGAGTTAAGGGTTGAGGGATTAGGGTTTGATGTTAAGGGTTGAGGGTTGAGGTTCGAGGGTCAAGGGTTTAGGGATAGGGTTGAGGGTCAAGGAATTAGGGTTAAAGTAGAGTGTGGAGGGTATAAGGATTAGGGATAGGGTTGGAGGGTTTAGGGATAAGGGATTAGAGTTTAAGGTATAGTATCAAGTCTGTTGAGGGTTTAGGAATAGGGATAGCATTTAGGGTTTAGGGATGAGGGATTAGAGTTGAGGGATGAGGGATTAGGGTTGAGGGTTGAGGGATTAGGGTTTAGGGATAAGGTTTAGGGTTGATGGTTGAGGGATTAGGGTTTAAGGTATAGTGTTGAGGGTTGATGGTTTAGGGATAGGGTTTAGGTTTGAGGGATTAGGGTTTAGGGTTGATGAATTAGGGTTTAATGTTGAGAGTTGAGGGTTGAGGGTTGAGGGTTGAGGTTGAGGGATAGGGTTAATGGTCAAGGGATTAGGGTTAAATAAGAGTGTCGAGGGTAGAGGGATTAGGGTTTAAGGTATAGTATCGAGCCTATTGAGGGTCTAGGAATAGGGATAGCGTTTAGGGTTTAGGAATGAGGGATTAGAGTTGAGGGATGACGGATGATAGATTAGGGTTGAGGGTTGAGGGATTAGGGTTTAGGGACAAGGTTTAGGGTTAGGGTTGAGGGATTAGGGTTTAAGGTATAGTGTTGAGGGTTTAGGGATAGGGTTTAGGGTTGAGGGATTAGAATTTGACGTTGAGGGTTTAGGGTTTAGGGTTAGGGTTGAAGGTCGAGGGATCAGAGTTAAGGGTTGAGGGATTAGGGTTTGATGTTGAGGGTTGAGGGTTGAGGTTCGAGGGTCAAGGGTTTAGGGATAGGGTTGAGGGTCGAGGAATTAGGGTTAAAGTAGAGTGTGGAGGGTATAAGGATTAGGGATAGGGTTGGAGGGTTTAGGGATAAGGGATTAGAGTTTAAGGTATAGTATCAAGTCTGTTGAGGGTTTAGGAATAGGGATAGCATTTAGGGTTTAGGGATGAGGGATTAGAGTTGAGGGATGATGGATTAGGGTTGAGGGTTGAGGGATTAGGGTTTAGGGATAAGGTTTAGGGTTGAGGGTTGAGGGATTAGGGTTTAAGGTATAGTGTTGAGGGTTGAGGGTTAAGGGTTTAGGATTAGGGTTTAGGGTTGATGGATTAGCATTTAATGTCGAGGTTAGGGTTAGAGTGTCGAGGGTAGAGGGATTAGGGATAGGGTTTAGGGTTGAAGGTTTAAGGATTGAGGGTTGAGGCTTTAGGGATGAGGGTTTAAGGCTTAAGATATAGTGTCAAGTGTTGAGGGTGTAGGGATAGGGTTTAAGTTTTAAGGGTTAAGGGTTGAGGGATAGGGATTAGGGTTTAAGGTATAGTATCGAGTCTATTGAGGGTGTAGGATTAGGGATAGCATTTAGGGATTAGGGATAGGGTTGGAGGGTTTAGGGATAAGGGATTAGGGTTTAAGGTATAGTATCGATTCTGTTGAGGCTGTAGGAATAGGGATAGCATTTAGGGTTTAGGGATGAGGGATTAGAGTTGAGGGATGATGGATTAGGGTTGAGGGTTGAGGGATTAGGTTTTAGGGATAAGGTTTAGGGTTGAGGGCTAAGGGATTAGGGTTTAAGGTATAGTGTTGAGGGTTTAGGGATAGGGTTTAGGGTTGAGGGATTAGAGTGAAGGGTTGAGGGATTAGGATTTGATGTTGAGGGTTGAGGGTTTAGGGTTAGGGTTGAGAGATGAGGGATCAGAGTTAAGGGTTGAGGGATTAGGGTTTGATGTCGAGGGTTAAGGGTTGAGGTTCAAGGGTCAAGGGTTTATGGATAGGGTTGAGGTTGAAGGGATTAGGGTTTAAGGTATAGTGTTGAGGGTTGATGGATCAGAGTTAAGGGTTAAGGGATTAGGGTTGAGGGTTGTAAGGATTAGGGATAGGGTTGGAGGGTTTAGGGATAAGGGATTAGAGTTTAAGGTATAGTATCGAGTCTGTTGAGGGTGTAGGATTAGGGATAGCATTTAGGGTTTAGGGATGAGGGATTAGAGTTGAGGGATGACGGATTAGGGTTGAGGGATTAGGATTTGACATTGAGGGTTGAGGGTTTAGGGATAGGGTTGAGGGTTGAGGGATTAGGATTTGACATTGAGGGTTGAGGGTCAAGGGATCAGAGTTGAGGGTTTAGGGATTAGGGTTTAACGTTGAGGGTTGAGGGCATTTTCTATCACGAACTTGATTATGAGGGCTTGCCCCTTCATTGTTATGCCTATCATATGGCGGAGCATTTGGCAAGCCCTTGCAGGAAAAAGATGTGATCAATGCAAAGGATGTGATGAATCTATAGCAGGACAAAACACGAGCGCATTATAACACGCTCGCGTTTTGTATTTCTATTGAAACAGTAAAAAAATGGTTACCCCCATGATCCAGGGCCACACGCTCTATTTTCTTATTGATTATGCGCGTGCTCCGACAAAAAAGAAGTGCTTTCATGCTATTGGGAAGTTCACATGCACATTTGACACATTGTACCACCTTTGCATGATCTTTCCACCACCTTTTCTACTTTGCCAACTTGAGAAGGAGGAAATAACATAGTTTTCACACCAAGTTTGATATATATCTATTCAAGTTTTAATTTTTGTAGTGTTGCAATGTTAATTGTGATTCAATTTTAGGAATTTAACATTGAAAAGGAAGCAAGTGGTGAAAAACTCAAATTGTTGAGGAGTTTGATGCAAGAAGATAAAAACACTACATAATTGGGTATACTCTCCATTCAAAGCTTTATTTTTTAGGTATGTCAAGTCTTTACATGCATGTTCTTTACATTTTCCTTATTTCAGATTGAATTACTTTATCATACTTTATCATACATGTTTAAAATAGACACATTCCCAATCAAGAAAGCAACCTACAATCTCACATGATGCCATGTATATTTTCTACACTTGGGCTCTTTAATAATTATGTGTAATAAACAAACCTTAGTTCATACCATGATGTCAAACTATACAAGAATAAATCCTTACAACATAAAAAAAATACAATCCCACTATTATCATGTATTCATTTCTTAGGAACTAATATTGGTCTCTTTATCATGCTACAGACAAATTCTCTGTCATGCCGAGGAAACGATCAAGAATTAAACCAACACAGGAAGAGATAGAAGCTAAAAATGCAAAGAAAGCAATGGCTATGAGGGAACTTCGTGAGAAGAGGAAATTGGACACGATAAATGAAGACATACCAATTGAAGAGGAACCACAACCATCACAAAGAGATATGGTATTGGCAGCACAAAGAGAACGAACGCAAAAACCTCGTGGTATGAGAGATTTGAATACCATAGTTGGAGACTACCGCAAGTCAACATGTAGGGACACCATCTACCACATCTCAAGTTGAGAGTACATCATCACTCACATGTGATGAAGGAGGTACATCATCGTTCCCACCTCAACCTCAAGGTATGTCATCTATTTCATCTTCGATCGAAGGTATGCCATCTAACCCATCTCATTTAAATATTGATGAAATTCCTAATGTTGAGATGAATTTACCTAACTTGACACCACCTAGAATTTTGCATAGAAAGCCAAAGTATTTGATTGATATTGATGAGAATATTTTGCAGCCAATGGAAGGTAAGATTCCAAAACGCACTTGTAGAAGATATGCTAATAAGATTTGCAGATTGTTCTTTGAAAAGTTAAATGAGACTGCAAGATGTCAACTATTCATTGAAATGATGTGAAGTATAAAGTATAGGTCTATCATGAAGATTCTTGGGTTGAGAACATCAGAGGCTTCAAGTGAAAAATCTATTGTCAAGAATCTAATGAGTGTGTATGAGAGTGTGGGTAACACCTCACGCACAAAAGATAGTAATGCAACACGGCATGTGATTACATCGACTATAGTAAGTAGTCAAATGAGGAAAGCTCGTCTCATTAGAAAGACAAGTCAAGAATTGAGAATTAATAGGAAAACTTTATCAAGAGCCGTTGGAAGACGCCAAAGAATTGAGGACACTAATGCCAATGAATTATGGGCGTTCTCAGGGAGACTACCACGAAAAGATAAACCAATTGTTGAAGCATTGAGATCACTAATTGAAGACTTTTGGAAGAATTACACAAAGATATCTCCGAATCAAAGGGATGTGGTAAGAAGGAGAATCGGTAGTCAGAACCGCGAGCCACATCCAAAGCATTTTTTGGATGAGACTCAAACACAGTTTTATGGTAAATTTCTAGAGAAGTATCCTCAAATTAAAATTTGTCAAAGATATTTTGAAATGCTAAAACCTTTCTATGTTAAGATAAATCACACACACACTACTTGTTGTTATAGATTACATATTGAATTTTCTAACTATTTTGATGCTTATAGGTCTATATGTTTAGATATGCATACTAACAATGATTTGCAGGGTTGTGCCATATGTGCCCCACCAACATCTTCAAGAGACTTCATATCAAGAATTTTATGTGAAAGAGAGGAAGGTCAAATATTCTACAAGAAATTATGCTTGGATGGCACATGTCATCGTTGTGGTGGCTTGCAACATTTGCCAATATGTGAACATATGGAAATAACACATGCGGTTGGAAACAAACTAGTAGAGTTTGGCAAGTATAAAACAGTGGCATACAATACAAAAGATGGTAAAGAAGCAAAGAGGTGTGAATTAGTTATTGAAAAGATTCCAGTGTATCAGTTTATGCCTATATTTCGTGACAGCATAGTGTATGAGTATGCAAGACATGCCCATAGAGCTTGATGGTTGGACTTGCAATTCAAGTTATGCAAGGACACATTTCTAGTTGGTAGCATTGTTTCAGTCGTCGACTTTGCAGAGAACTACAATCTACAGCCACAGCGTGAGGTGCAATCACAATATTACAACTCCACACAGGTTTCTATATTTGTGCACATCGCATTCATTCATGTGAATGATAGTACAGAGGATGACAGAAAGATCATAAGGGAGTATAATTTCTATATTAGTGATGATCGCACACATTCTACGGAGTTTGTGCAAGATTGCTTTCAGGTGTTCTACAATGATTTGGCTAGAAGGGGCATATCGTTCAGTCAACATATCATATGGTCAGATAATTATGCGTCACAATTCAAGAACTCACAGAATTTCTATTGGCTGAGTAGGAGGCATAATTTTACAGGTATTCAACATATGTGGAACTTTTGTGAGGTCAGGCATGGAAAGGGGGAGCATGATGGTGCAGGAGCATGTATCAAAAGAGCCATAGCACGAGAAGAGTTAAAGTATAAAAACAATGCAAAGTTGACAGATGCAAAATCGATTGTCGAGTGGTGTAATGCTTCCATGGGTCCAAGTAATGAAGGTAAGTCTTTAGTTCGTAGATTTTTTTGGTTGATAGATGATACTAACAATGCACCATATGAGGATTGTTGTACACTGACAGGATCAAATGAGATGCACTCTTTTAGAAGCTCAATTGCAGGTTCATGGAGTATCCATACACGAAAGATGTCATGCTTTTGTTCTTCCTGTACAATTCAAGTCTGGGATGAGTGCGAGTCAAAGGAGTGGGTTGACGAATGGCAGTTAAGTTATCTTAGCCCACTTGACACGTATCGACCCCCGACGGCACTGGAACTAACATAGATGGAATCATCAGTTGACTTTGACCACATATCAGATTTAGTTCAACCAGGTAATATAGGGCACGTATATGCATCTAATTTCATCTAGTTCAACCAGGTAATGTCATCTTACTTTGTAGTGTTTTTGTAATGTTGACTAATTTCATCTAATTTGCTACACATATCAATGTAGGGCACGTATATGCAGTTATTGTAGATGAAGATAATGAAGAGGGAACAGATTATTACTTATGTCATTGTGTTGAGGCCAAAAAGAAATTGGAGGCCCCTGTTACAGATGGAGAAAACATCGAATACCCTACAGGATCAGTGGTTATTACTGGAACATGGCTTAGAAGGTAACCACATAAGAGTGTTAATATTTGGCTATTTCAAGACTTTGACATGCATCGGAAGATTCTTCATTACTCGAACCTTGTCGTGGCATCCAATGTTCATTTGATAAAGTATCGGGGTAGACCTTTGAACAAAATATTGTGGAAGGTGCGTGAGTCTGACCATGAAGCAATACTTGACACAATAAAGAGTAGAGCAGACCCGGATGTTTCATTGGATTAATTTGTAAGTATTCACATTGATTTTGTAAAGTTATGTTACATTGAGTTGTAAGTATGCACATTAATTTGTAAGGTTTGTCTTTTTTTATTTCCTCCTGCATTTTTACACATATGTACACATTTTTACATCATCATGTTATGCATTTTTGGTGTCCTGCTCCTGATGCGACCAAACTCATAACTCACCCTACTAGACACCATTTGATGATCTCTCCAACACTCTGAATCCAGGGCACCCAATCATGATGATGACCTATATACCATTCTCCCAAGGCACTCATAATGAATGAAAAGAAGACCAAGGGCACCCAAGCTTAATAGACTTATTTCTTTCAATTTTGATGATCCAAACTCTTGCAATATGACATCCACTTTCATGCCTTTAGATCTTCCTTCACATATAGGGCGCCAAATCAAGTTAAAAAATCTACATGAGGGCGCCAAACTGGATGAAAGGAGACATGAAATGTGCCTTAGGACTCCATGCTAAGGTTTGAGCCATTAAAGTCTCTTGATATTAGGCGCTCATGATGATGAAACTTAGAGCTTTTTCCTTTCCTATGCGCTCATCTAAGATGTTTGAATGATAAGGAGCGCCTTGACCTCTATAATGTACATTGGGCACCAAATCAAGGTGATTTTAAGTCACTTTGAGTCATTTGGGGTCAGTTTGAGTCTTTGAGTCATGTTGCAAAAAAGTGTCAATGTTGTCAAGTTGCACAAAGCAACTTTTGCATTTTTGGTGTCCTGCTCGTGATGTGACCAAGCTGACTATTCCAATGCATCTGGATGGGTACATTTACGCTAGGCATGGTCCTATTTTTCACCCAAACATGTCGAAACAATCTGAGCTACATTGTACCAACGATATCCCTGAAGAGTCCAAAGTGCAAAAAGGCAGCAATCTTTGACGAGATGTTACTCAAAAACTGTGTCACTTAGAAACATTCCATCTAAGGCAATGCGATCACGTAAAGTGTCTCTACAATAACCTCTCTCAATTTTTTATATCTCTGAGGCATTTGCCCATGGTGAAAGGTTTTCTGCTGCCCCAAAAATTGTCAAAAGGAGGCAATGTAAAGTTGCAAAGGGGTGTAACTTTTGTCCTACTCCTGATGCAACCAAACTGACTATTCCAACGCATCCAAATGGGTACATTTACGCTAGGCATGGTCCTATTTTTCACCCAAACATGTCGAAACAGTCTGAGCTACATTGTACCCACGATATCCCTGAAGAGTCCAAAGTGCAAAAAGGTTGCAATCTTTGACAAGGTGTTACTCAAAAATCGTGTCACTTAGAAACATTCTGTCTGAGGCAACACTATCACGTAGAGTGCCTCTACAATAACCTCTCTCAGTTTTTTATAGCTCTGAGGCATTTGCCCGTGGTGAAAGGTTTTCTGTTGCCCCAAAAATCGTCAGGAGGCAGTGTAAAGTTGCAAAGGGGTGTAACTTTCGTCCTGCTCCTAATGCGACCAAACTGACTATTCCAACGCATCCGAATGGGTACATTTACACTAGGCATGGTCCTATTTTTCACCCAAACATGTTGAAACAGTCAGAGCTACATTGTACCGACGATATCCCTGAAGAGTCCAAAGTGTAAAAAGGCAGCAATCTTTGACGAGATGTTACTCAAAAAATATGTCACTTAGAAACATTCTGTCTGAGGCAACGCGATCATGTAGAGTGCCTCTACAATAACCTCTCTCAATTTTTTGTAGCTCTGAGGCATTTGCCCGTGGTGAAAGGTTTTCTGCTGCCCCAAAAATCGTCAGAAGGAGGCAATGTAAAGTTGCAAAGGGGTGTAACTTTCGTCTTGCTCCTGATGCGACCAAACTGACTATTCCAACGCATTTGAATGGGTACATTTATGCTAGGCATGGTCCTATTTTTCACCCAAACATGTCGAAACAGTCGGAGCTACATTGTACCGACGATATCCCTGAAGAGTCCAAAGTGCAAAAAGGTAGCAATCTTTGACGAGATGTTACTTGAAAACCGTGTCACTTAGAAACATTCCGTCTAAGGAAACACGATCACATAGAGTGTCTCTACAATAACCTCTCTCAGTTTTTTATAGCTCTGAGGCATTTGCCCGTGGTGAAAGGTTTTCTGCTGCCCCAAAAATCATTAGAAGGAGGTAGTGTAAAGTTGCAAAGGGGTGTAACTTTTGTCCTGCTCCTGATGTGACCAAACTGACTATTCCAATGCATCTGAATGGGTACATTTACGCTAGGCATGGTCCTATTTTTTACCCAAACATGTCGAAACAGTCAGAGCTACATTGTACCGATGATATCCCTGAAGAGTCCAAAGTGCAAAAAGACAGCAATCTTTGACGAGATGTTACTCAAATATCGTGTCACTTAGAAACATTTCGTCTAAGGCAATGCGATCACGTAGAGTGCCTCTACAATAACCTCTCTCAATTTTTTATAGCTCTGAGGCATTTGCCCGTGGTGAAAGGTTTTCTGCTGCCCCAAAAATCATCAGAAGGAGGCAGTGTAAAGTTGCAAAGGGGTGTAACTTTCGTCCTGCTCCTGATGCGACCAAATTGACTATTCCAACGCACCCGAATGGGTACATTTATGCTAGGCATGGTCCTGTTTTTCACCCAAACATGTTGAAACAGTCGGAGCTACATTGTACCAACGATATCCCTGAAGAGTCCAAAGTGCAAAAAGGCAGCAATCTTTGACAAGATGTTACTCAAAAACTGTGTCACTTAGAAACATTCCGTCTAAGGCAACGTGATCACATAGAGTGCCTCTACAATAACCTCTCTCAATTTTTTATAGCTCTAAGGCATTTGCCCGTGGTGAAAGGTTTTCTACTGCCCCAAAAATCGTCAGAAGGAGGCAGTGTAAAGTTGCAAAGGGGTGTAACTTTCATCCTGCTCCTGATGCGACCAAACTGACTGTTCCAATGCATCTGAATGAGTACATTTACGCTAGGCATGGTCCTATTTTTCACCCAAACATGTCAAAACAGTCCGAGCTACATTGTACCCACGATATCCCTGAAGAGTCCAAAGTGCAAAAAGGCAGCAATCTTTGACGAGATGTTACTCGAAAACCATGTCACTTAGAAACATTTCGTCTGAGGCAACGCGATCACGTAGAGTGCCTCTACAATAACCTCTCTTAATTTTTTATAGCTCTAAGGCATTTGCCCGTGGTGAAAGGTTTTCTGCTGCCCCAAAAATCGTTAAAAGGAGGCAGTGTATTAAGTCAAGATGAAAGCCTATTCACTCTAGGCGCCTGTTTTTGACCAAATCACACATGCACCTTGAACAAGTGATGCTACAAGTGGTGAACAAAATGGGCACCTTGAATAATTGAGCCCTCCAAGACATCTTGCAATTGCCTAAAAGTCCAAAATTTACATAAGTGAGTTAAGGCGCCATTTTCCATCCCCAGAGCCTCCTTTGAGCGCCTTAACATGGAGTCAATGTTTTAGTCTATGAAAGATTGTGCCTAAAGAATATAACAACCCCTTGAGTCACTAGGATGAACTAAGTTAACAAAAGGAACTTCATTGAGGGAGGCGAAGTTGTGCATCTAGACAACTCCAGTTTAGCGCCTGAGAAAAAGCATGTTTAGAGACACCCCTCGAATGAACCCTCTAGAACCAATAACCATAGCTCAAGATCCATAACCATGAGAAGATAAAGCATTAAAAAAATTCATCTAAAGGATGGGAAATACCTCTTAGATGATAGTCTGCTAAGTAGACCAAGAGTGGTGAATGAGAATGCTCGTCGAAGATACACCAAGCCACAATGACTCTTTCCAATAAGAATCTTCTCTAGGTCCATAATTAACTCACGCCCATATCCAAGTGAAAGTCTCCTTGGTCTTCCTTCTAAAACCTCTAAAGGGTAACCATCTCAACAAGTGTCTCTAATCCCAAGAGAACTCTAGCCTCACCCAAGTCTCGAAGTATGTATGAGAACCTACAACCAATCAATCCATGTTAAGCTCCAAATGCAACACCACATTATCATGAAGCTCCCAAGCACATGACCAATGTACTCGATACCAAGAGAACCAACAAGACCACTGTCAAAACTCCAACTACAAAATTAGGTATCCAAACATGACATCATGATCTAACATCTCCTCCTAGAAGATCACATGCACCAATACAGACATCCTAGTCTCAAGAGAACTTGTATCATGCTAATACTCTAATCTAGAATCAAGAGTCCACCAAGACACACTACCAAACACCTCTAAACCAAGGATCAACATCTACAACCACATGAAGATAACCATTACACCCAACCACTATATAAGATCATCCATCACTAGGTGATGAATACACATCACTATCAAAGCAACATCCATCCTCTCATCCCAATGCAACATACCAATGCGCAAATGAGCATAGACAAGGAAAAATAACAAAGTCATCCCGTGGATATAGGCAATATGCATTGAAGTCATCCCACTACAATCAATGAGGTGTGCATCCCAAAAAAATGCATAACTTGTAGATCCCAACCATTGAAAACATGCAAAATCATCATCACATTAGTAAACATCATCACATTAATAAACTAGTAAACATCATTTGCATCCATACTTAAACCAATCTTATTGTTGTGTTTGATGTGTCCTCTTTCAAACAACCATTTAACAAAATTTGAGTCCAAACAATAAATATTTACAACAATAAACATCTCAAAGTCCAAAATCCAAACATTCTATCATCCTTAATCATTTCCATCATGGACCCTTGGTTTGAAAAAATCATTATGCAAGATAAAAACCCTATGCCTATTACCTTGTCCGAGGCTCATGCAAAACCCAAAATGATTAGCCTAGTACCATGTGTCATGTCTCCGTTCCTGGCTTGATCATCAAGTGTATAATGGATTAGCCTATTCCTCATTCCCGGAGGCTAATTCCAAATGACGAGGGAATGAATTGGTTTCGAACTAACTCTATCTGTTTGTTTTGCAGGAACAAGGTCAGAACCCTAAAATTTGACTAAGTATGGAAGCTTGGGAGCCTAGGCACCCATTTCACTCGAGTTTTCCTTACTAAGCGCCTAGCACAAGGATCATCCAAATTAAGCACCTAAGAACCTCAAGGCGCCTATACATGTTTCTAGGGATCCTCCAATTGAGCGCCTAGCATAGATGGATGAAGATTGAAAGTTTTCAAGTTAAAGATGTCCTTTGGGTGAACTCACAGCACTAGGCGCATGTGTTGGTTGGAACTCCTTGGATCTGGCACCTAGGATTGAAAGCCTTTGATGAGGAGAGAAGTCTCAAGGCCTGGTCTGGCGCCCTCACTTGCCTACCCCACCCTCAGAATGCACCTAACCTTCATAAGGCGTTAACACTCTATTTTGAGCGCCTAGCAGGGGGTAATGGATAGATTGAAGGCTTGGGAGCTAAGGAAAGTCACTTAGATGAATAATCAAGATTAAAATGAGAAACTCCTAGCCAAGGCACAAAATTCCTCAATTCTGGCATCCAGAAATCAAATCTAAGTAAGGCGCTCTTTCCATTTGCCAAAGGCTCTATTAGCACCCTTGGTTGATGATCTCTCCAGACACCTAAAATGGCACCCAGTGGATCTTTCAACTTGTATCAGGAAGAAGGGAAGCATTCTCAGTGTTGTTCAGATAATCTAAGTTGTAAAGTTAACAAGGAATAGAGCCAGAGGACAAGGCACACTTATTGGTCTCCATCACCTCAGAAATGTGCCTAATGCAGTTGGTGTCAACTTCCCTCTTTCTAGCCTCCAAATGGCACCTAGAGTCAAAAAAGGATTTCATTGAATAATGTTAATGTTTTGAGCATCAAACTCTACTTGGCGCATACCTATGCTCTTGCAACCTCAAATTGACGCCTAGGGTTCAGTCATCCTCCTAAGGCATGGTTCTGCTCCTCCATAACCCTGTTTTGGCGCCTAAACTTGGAAGTACCTTGAAGACTTGGATTAAGATGGAATTCACCTCCAGAATGTTAGGTGCTTGATAGAAGATAAAGGTGCTAGGGTAAAAGAGCTTCAAAAGTTTGATGTCAAGTGTGAATTGAGATAATAGGCACTGATACCAGTTGACATTACTCCAAACATGTGCCTAAGAGAGATGCAAGTCCCCAAGACCAATTTTGGAACAAGGCGCTCCATCAGAGGGTAAGATGATAATCCTTGGAAGTTAAGTGTTTCAAAGATTCTTTGAGAAATTGACAAGTTGTAACCTAGGCACCAAAACCCCTGAGAATCCTCCTATCTGGTGCCTAGTTAGAAGAACACTAATATTGCGCCTAAGTGAATTTGAGTGTCAATATAGAGTCATCAAACCCCACCAGACATTCATCCATGTCTCTACCACCTCAAGGAAGTGCCCAGCTTAGGATGGCGCCTAGTCTAGTCTCTACTACCTTCAGTTGGCGCCTAACCCTAAGAGTCTTGCAACTATGATGTTCATCCATGCAACAAGCAAGGTGATCCTCCCTTGTGATATTGTGAGGTGTTGACATTCAGTTGACATCATTGAGTTTGATTGAGTTGATCAAGTGTAGACGCCATTGTAAACATCAAGGCTTCAAGGCCTTTCTTTTGTATCTCCATTGAATAAGTTGTAACTTCATGCTATTGAAAGCATTATCCATGTAATAAGACATTGCAAGTTGATTGAGTCAAATAACTAGACAAGTACCCAACTCTAAGGTTGATTCATTCAAGTAGTTATCTTTGATGTATATCTTTGTGTTGTTGAAGTAGTTGATGAATTGATAGCAAGTAAAATTGTTTAAGTAAGGAAAAATTTTCGTAGAACTAGTTGGGTATCTTACACCATGCCTATCCATCAAACATCACAATGCAATCAAAATCCTAACAACATGCCCATGATCCAAGATCAAGTGCAATCATGCAAAGATATTATCAATCACAAGCCTAATAAGAATGAACTAGAGTCTTCTAGTACCATACTTTTCCATCAAACACCATCATGTAATCCATGGCCTATCAAGCCTATCAAAGAAAATGCAAACATCCTATGTAATACAATCAGACTTTAAATATTTGAAGTAGCCATCTACAAATATCCATTCAAAAGTGGATTTATAATGCAAGTATGGACGCCATCAATAAAAAAGATTTGTATTAACCAAATATCCATATAGGCATACATCAATATCTGTCGATATAAGTATAACATATATACAAAATAGCCATATAGGCTTACAAGACTGCCATATAGGCATACAATGTCAACTATGTACAATACAAAATATATGTCCACAAATGCCATATAGGCATACAACAAAGGAACACAATAAAAATTCATTCCCCTTTGGCTGGTGAAGAGAATAAATCACGAGCAGCCTTTGATCTTCTAGGGGATGGAGACATGCATGTGGGTGGTCTACTATGAACCCGAGGGCTACTCCTCCTATTTAGTTCTTCCTGCACCTTTACCTGTTACAAAAAAAAGTATAGACATTAATATATAGAAATTACATGTTATAAAAAAATGAAACATTTAACAAAATAATCACTTACCGCTAACATATAATCTGTCTCCTCGCTTGCCTCAGTAGCAGGAATAGGCCCTGGTGATGTCATGTCCTATAGAAACCATCCAGATAGAAATTAAACTTCAAATCAATAATCTTTTGATTTTTCAAAAATAGACAACTATAACAATGAATGTAAATTGAAATTTACTAATCTGCCTCATACCCCTGTCAATGCCATGGAGCTATGAATCGCAGAGGCCACACCCTGCTCCATTGCCCTATGAACATGGGGAGGTGTCTCCGCAGCCTGCATTATCTGGAAATAAAACAACATTATTCAATTACGAAAACTATAATAGTGATGCAAATCATGGCTCCTAACATACACACACGTTCATCTAAACATGGAAGTACACACAATAAAACACACAAATCACATACAAAAATTTAGTAAGTATAATTCATTCATTAAACTATTTATTTTATTACTTCCGTAAAACTTTAAAGTCCACCACCACTGGCAGGTGTTGCCATCAAATCTACAGTATTAACCTATTCAACATCCAAAATCAGAAATTAGAATACCATTCATATAACGATGCTATTCACATGTAATATTTATAATTGTTTACTAGTTACATACCTCGACAATCGATGATCTAGTGAAAAATGTAGGTGGAGAACCACTGAAAACTGCATCGACGCTATGACCCTGAAATTTCATTAAAATCATCAATTTAAATTAGTTAATCTTGTATTTCAAAAATGAAATTTAATAAATTAAATTCAATAAACTTGCTAATATTTACCTGAGTATCAAGGCCAAAAGTCTCACTCAGGAGGGTATCTGTCATCACCATCTGCTCGACTACAGATGTAGACTGTGCACCTGCGTCCTGACTGTCCATGGGGTCATAACCACAGGTTGACCCGCAAGCCTGGCAAGTATACGGTGGGACCCTACTCCTCGCACTATCTCCCAACCCACTCTGTGTTGCAGGATCGACATGCTCTATGATGCTCTGGGTCAAGGCACTAATCGACCTCTGTGTATCGACCTCAACACTCTCCTTCACAATGGAAGGGATAGAAACATGCTCGTGGGCTGGTCTGCTGATTACTCGTCTCACTACCCGCTGTGGGTTAAGACGTGCCCCTGGTCTATCCTGTGCTGAGCCCCCACCTCTACCCTAGAAGTCTCGCATATCAAAATAGTTTGGCACTTTATTGAGGACAAACTCGCAATAGAGTTTCCTCAAAAAGTATTGCGGGACCTCATTATTATTGCATGGAGGATGGTCAAAAACCATCCACCACCTCTGCCCGAAATTGTCCCTTATCGCTTGGTTGTTGTACCAATGGATAGGGAACCTCTTGCATGTAATGGGTGGAGGTTGATTTGTTTGTGGGTTTGTGAAAATTGAACACAAGTCTAATTTTGTAATTTGTAATTTTTTGACATCTTGGTATGACAATTTATCTGCATAGTAATCTCTAAACTCTCTCTTTTTATCGGTCCAACTAGTTATTTGCTTGCTAATTGAATTTACATTTGATAACATAGACTCAAGAGATTCGGCAAGCGTGGACCTATGCAAGGTTGAAGTGGAACGATCTTTCAACCTTGCAATTATATCTTCAATTTATTTTTTGTTGTTTTCAATTTTCCCCATTATATTATCTTGTGTTCCAGGGGCATGTCGAGGAATGAATGGAGGAGGTTGTTGTTTTGTAGGTATTTCCTCCTCAGGATTTTTTGGATTTTGAGGAGGAGGAGGAGGAGGAGGAGGTGCATTAACATTTCCTGACAATTAACGAAATATACATCAAAAATCAACAAAAACCTACCTATTTAGAAAGAAATTCAAACAAAAAAACAAAGATAACTCACCCCTTTCGCGTGCTCGACGTTGCGGTGGCATTTTGGCGATGAATTGATAAGCTTTTTGTGTTGATTGGCATTTTGTAGAATGCGAGCGCATTTTTGAGGGTTTGGAAGCCGCGGGCAGAGGAGAAAATGAGAGTGAAATGAAATTCACTTGCTTTTTTTTTCATTTATACTCGGTCATAACGCGAGCGCGTTATAACACGCTCGCATTATGGCTTGGTAATGACGAGCCTGAGGCTTGTCATTACCAAGCCATAATGCGCTCGCGTTATGACTTAAATTTTTTTGAAATTATTTTGGCCACTTTTTGGCCCCCCATCTTCTTGCACTTACCCCTCTCTCCTATATGTTCTAAATGAATTAGGGTTAGTCTTTAGTACACCACCCTAGCATGTAATTTTAAATAAGTTATGCTTTAGTTAGCTCATAACAACTAGTACAAGGGAGGGAAATATGGACCCAAATTAAGAAATTCAAAATTTTAAAGGTTCAAGGTTCAAATCCATGTTCGTGGAAATGACCTAGGCCAATTATGCACATGGGCATAGATTTGAACAAAGATGATGAATAGTTAGATTTGGATCTTGGGGATGGGTGATAATGAGGACATGTTAGGATGAAGTTATTTGCCAACTTCCACACAAAATATGTCATCTAAAAATTTGACTGTGAAAATCTTTAGTTCACTTCTATGAATGTAGAAGTGATCTACATGAGTGTGGATTTGAACTTGTGCACATAACTAAACTTGGATTTATGGATCTAAACTAATTGTATTATAATGACTAAAAATAGTTCATCTTGATCTTTTGATGTATAAATCATAGTAAGAACTAACAGTATTTAAAAACAAATATATTGAAACATGAGGGTCATGTTCTCCTAGGTAGGCCAACTTAATGATGATGAACCAAGATAAAGAACAATAAGAAAATGTAAAATATGCTTCTAGGATGATGATGCAATGTTGATGTAATGACCCCTTATCCTTTTTCAATTTAATTCTAGATGTTCTTAATAGATTCCTCTCTCTCCTAGATGACCTAGATGAATTAGGGTTAGTCCTTAAATACACCACCCTAGCATGCAATTTGAAAAAAATGTACTAAATAGTCATCTCATAATGGCTAATAAGGGAGGGAAATATGGATCCAAATTAAGAAATTTAAATTTAAAGGTTTAGGGTTCAAATCCATGATCCTGGAAATGATCTAAGTTAATTTTGCACCCTTGGATATGTAAGTACATGTTTTCCCACTATGTCGCATCAGGTCAACATTCTAGTCCTATGATGTTAGTAAATTCTAAATGCACTTTATAGTATTCTAGAGAAATGGAGTGGTTGTCAATCCACCCTAGCCTATCACACCCCCAAATCATCTTCCTAATGATCCCTAGTGTTTTCACAAAACCTCCATACCTTAGTTCACCTTTGCAAACTTTTCCCTTGCTTCTAATTACTTGGTTTCACCCATTTTCATAAAACTGCCACTTTTAGCAAGTGATAGTTATAGATTTGTTGTGGTAAATTTCACAAGGTCACTCTAGTAGTTTTGTTTCTAACAAAACAATCTAGTGAACATCACAACTATTTTGAGACCACACATCTACTAAAATTGATAGTTTTTAATGACGTGAAGAAAAAAAAATGAATCATTTCACCTTCCCAATCTAGTTTGTAATGTTTTCTCCTTCTTAGAGATTATTTACATAACTCCCATTTTCTCAACCCTTCACACCTCATAAGCTTAATTTTTCTTCATTTTGATGGGTACTCTCTTGAAATTTGAATCTTATTGAATCTCTCTTGAGTTTTCAGTCTTTAGGCCTTGAAATATATTATTTTCACCATTGAATCCTTTTAAAAGTTGCATCGCTTCCCCTACAAGCTCTAACAAGCCTCAATAAACCATGATTCACCCCTCTATATAATACATTCATGTACTTAAACTAGAGGTCATTGAGTGATTGTAGGTGAATTATGAAACTTTGGAGTGCTTCTTGATGACAATGCTATGAACAACAACGTAACTATAGGAAACCATGAGCTCTAACATCAGAGTAGGATCACATTAGCTGCATGATCAAAAGGAGATTAATGGTTGACATACAAACACAAAATATTTGTACAAAATAGATATTCCCATCAACTATTGAAATAAATTTATTCTTCCTAAGCATAAACATTGAACTCCTCTAGCTCCAAGCACAATGTATACATGATCAAAGCTCCACATCTCATTCATAGGACATGATATCAATATTCCTCCAAAGCTCAAATAGTTGGATGAACACATAAGGTGCCATGAACACATAGGGAACCATTGTTGGAGGTTCATAGGTTTCAATTCTTTTAAGGGGATACACATTTTAGAATTTAGAGCCTCACAAAAAACTCACACATGCTAACATATTAGGTCTAACATGCTTAGGGAACTCTATCTAATAGTAGCAACTGTAAGTTTTCTACAAAAATCAAGAACTAATTCATCTTTTTCCTTTTAATTACTAGAGAGAGTGTCATTAGATTCCAAACAAGTAGAATAATTTTTTCATTAAACAATATCTTTCTCAACCCTCTTAATGGCTAGCCTAGTTTTATTTAATTATTGATATAGGTGTTGAAGGCTTATATGATTAATGTGGGTAGCATCATGAACATACATGGGATAATTTGATTCATCATGATGAGAAGGATCAAGGGAAGACCAAGAAATGCAATAGTACTCATGAGGTTTTCCCCACCAAACATCAATTTAATATAGGTTTGAAATATACATACTTGTATCCACATAAATCAAGAATATATACAAAAGATTCAAGCATAGTAAAAAATACAAGGATAACAAACCTACAACTTGGTATTTTGCAACTACTATGGAGTGTGCAAGGAGAACATATAGCCAACACATGATAGAAACAATAGATAGTTAGGATCATATAAGCTGAGTCAAACCACCTCTTCAAAGAGGATAGCCTTAAAGCAATAATGATCTTCAAAGGTAGAAATGTATCTAGGTTGCACAACTACACATCATCATATACTTCCATGCACTAATGAGAATGTTGGATTTATGCCATGTAGGCTCATGAAAGTTCCAACACATGATTGCTCGAAATAAAATTTGAACACGAGTCTATAGGCCAAGTAAGAACACTAGCATGTACACCCCTCACAACCAACAATGACGAGCATACATATGATATATCATCTTGATGTGTAAGATTCATTGATCCCAAATGAGATCCAAAGGCCACTATAACCCCACTCTAAAACAATAAGAACTCTCTCAACAAGGTTACATGTTTCCTTGGACCATACAAGTCACCATAAGATCAAATGGTTCCACAACCTTAACATCCTCCATATACAAGAGCTCATGGGACCCATCAATTAAAATATGTACCATAGAAATGTTTGGTTGATGTCAATCCCAATGCACATGAGTAGGAAGGAGATAGGGGCCCACCAGTGGTGATGTGGATCATGGTAAGTGCATTGAAATGGGGGACCAAAAGGGGGTCAAAAGTGACCACTTTTTTAAAAAAATTAGAAAAAAATTAATCTTGAACAAGTAATTCAAGATACCCACTGTCAAAATTTCAAGATGTGACAAGAACAAGGTTAGTAGTGCTCAGAATATAGTTTCTAAACTACTAATTTAAAAAAAATTGTGGAGATTAAGAGGGTCAAATAGGAGGGGCACACAAATTGGTCATGTTTTATTCAAAAAATATAACAGTGTCGGGTGTGCTCCCCCTAAAATGTTAACTTTTTAAAAGTATTCACAAATCCCTTTAGTCAAAAGTTATCTAACATCATATGGTTTATGCTATTTTTTTTGCTAATTTTTAAATGAATATATGATTTTTTACTAATATTCAAAGTGGACACATCTTGAAAATAGAAAATTGAGTGTGCTTCCCCTTTAATTTTTAGAAAACTAATTGAAAATCAATTTTTTAAATGTGTATCGAATGGAGTCTAGAATATAAAAAATGTAATTTGTTTCAAATTTTGATGAGCAGATAAAAATAACACCAAAAAAACTATGCATAGTTTTTTGATGAAAAATGAAGACACTAGTAAAACTAATTAGAGATCAAGATCTTAATACTTTCAAATTTTAAAAAATTACATGGTTAGAAAGATAAAATAGATCTTTATCTCATATTGGTGTTATTTTTGGAATTTTATTAGAAAATACATGAACTTGATGGAGAGCATGCTCAACATTTGTGTTTTTTATATGAGTTTTGTAAAACATGTCTTTGGCAGCCAAATTGAATATCTAACCTTTAGGATTGGTAAATTCAAACATGTACCAAGCATAATAAAGGCATTTGTTTGGTCAAAAAAGGAGCATGAGCGCGTTATACGTGTATGAGCCATAACACATGCATGCATTATGTTTTCTAAAACATAAGTGTATTTTGAAGAATTATAGATTTTGGCTACTTTTTGGTCCCTCATATTTATGCACTTACCCACAATGCAGACCTAACATATTTCTCTAAACTCAAACAAGCTTGCACAAATAGTTCTAGATCTTATCTTGTGCTCACATCTAACAGCTGGTGCAACCTATCATTGATAATGAACTCAACCACATCTTAGGGTTGTGCCAACCACATGATCATCCACTTCAACCAAAGATTTGGTAGATCCAAGGCTCCTATGATATCATGATTGCACAAATAACTGAGGTGGGGCCCACTAAAATGCTATGAACCAATGGTATAATTGTAGGAAACCATGAGCTCTGACACCATAATAGGATTGTGCAACCTATACAATTAGAAGGAGATCAATGGTTGATGGTATTGTGTATCGTTAAATTAAGTTCATTCCCACCAAGCATAAACATTAAATTTATTCTTCAATTTCTAAGCACGTAGTATACATGATCGAAAATCAACATCCCATTCATAGCACATGACATTGATATTCAGGATCCAAATCTTAAAGAATTAAATTAAAATAAAGGGCATCATTAGAGCACACACAAAGCTCAACCAAAAGAATAGGGCCATGTCATGTCCCTATACTAATGATTTATAATTGAATTGATTATGCGTTAGTCATTGTAAATCGAATATGTTTATTTAAATAATAAATTAGCCTTATAAAAATTAATATAATATATAATATATTTATTTAAAATATATTACTAATATATATTATTTAATAAATAATATTATTATATAAATAATTTAATATAATTAAATATCTTATAAATATAAATAACAACTATAAATATTGATGATATGAATATAATATTAATTAAATATTATTATGATCATTATAATATATATATATATATATATATATATATATCAAGGGGAGCGATTACATATATAAATAAGTATAGTATAACAGTGATTTACATATAGAAAAGGGACAATTCATATAAAGACAAGAATTAAGGGAAAAAGGGAAAAAGGCAGCGATTACAATAGTTTATATTTGTATGAAAGGGATCAAGCAAACATAATTAATAATCCTTAGAGACAGCGCTTGAGTAGAACTTTAAAAAAGGATTCTAATATAATTTGAAAAGATGTGATCTCTCATAAGGTGATGACTTTAGAGAGTTCTCCATTATAAAGAGATGTATCTCTTCATGAAGATAGGAGGATATAAAATATAGTTTATGAATGTGGAGGGGGATGGGTAGAAAATGGGAAAAACAATAAAAATATAAATATATCTGCTGAAGAAGGTAAGCAGCATAATAGAGGATCTTACATAGTATATATACAAGAAATGAATACACTAAAAGATATATCAAATAGTCTAAGAAGGCAAGTAAAATAATCCAAGTTCTACCAAGTAAGACAATTTTTGGGAATGCAATCACTCATAAGGTGATGACTTTAGAGAGTTCTCCATTATAAAGAGATGTATCTCTTCATGAAGATAGGAGGATATAAAATATAGTTTATGAATGTGGAGGGGGATGGGTAGAAAATAGGAAAAACAATAAAAATATAAATATATTTGCTGAGGAAGGTAAGCAGCATAATAGAGGATCTTACACAGTAGATATACAAGAAATGAATACACTAAAAGATATATCAAATAGTCTAAGAAGACAAGTAATATAATCCAAGTTCGACCAAGCAAGACAATTTTTGGGAATGCGATCACTCATAAGGTGATGACTTTAGAGAGTTCTCCATTATAAAGAGATGTGTCTCTTCATGAAGATAGGAGGATATAAATATAGTTTATGAATGTGGAGGGGGATAGGTAGAAAATAGGAAAAACAATAAAAATATAAATATATCTGTTGAGGAAGGTAAGCAGCATAATAGAGGATCTTACATAGTAGATATACAAGAAATGAATACACTAAAAGATATATCAAATAGTCTAAGAAGACAAGTAATATAATCCAAGTTCTACCAAGCAAGACAATTTCTGGGAATGCAGATTACATATAGATGAAATTCTAAATTAGAAACATTAGCTTATGTATATATCAAATAATTCAGTTCCTATTATAGGAACAACAACAATAAGAAGACTTTGCATATTTATATGTTTATAGCAGCCTTGTGAGAGACAAGGACATACATAAGTTATTAATATAATAGTGATCATAGGATCACTTGCATCTCCAGATCATCTAAGGAGAAGAATCACGTATTGGTATGATCTCTCTAACCCATACAATTATCTTTAAGTAGTTATACTTACCTAACTCATAATATACGAGGGATGAGCGTGACTTGCCATGTCTTTAATCTTTCATCTTTTCCCATATGAGGATGTTTGGGTTGTTAGGGAAGTGTGATATTTGTTATTAATGTCTCACATAGTAGGTGACTCCCAAATGGTGGTATCGACGGGCGTTCATGGTCCACCTTTGGGCCAAGTGGTGGTATTGTCGGGCGAGCATGAAACCCTTGGGCCTATGGCAATGGAGATTAGTTTGTTATTAAGTCTCACACGGTGGGTGACTCCCAAATGGTGGTATCAATGGGCATTTATGAAACCTTTGGGCCAAGTGGTGGTATTGACAAGCGTTCATGAAACCCTTGGGCCCGTGGCAGTGGGGATTAGTTATCCAGCGCATTAACGTAATGTTTTCCCCTCCTCCACTAGGATGGATGATTGGGCTAGATTAACACCAAGGCTCAATGTCACCATTCCCAAAGTATATCATGAGGCCTAAACATGGTTAAAGTATAAGTATGTTAAAGTATGTGGAAATACATTTGAATATATGTACGCACGGGTAACATTACATTCTTGTTCATTGTTATTGATTATGATTATGATGTATTGATTTCATTACTAAATTGATCTTTAATATTGCTAATGTCCCTTTCTAGTAGTTATTCTTGTGTGCAATTCAAGAGATCAATGATATCCTAAAAGGGGACATCACAGGTCACTTATAATACTTAGTGATCGACTATATGGTGTGGGGAAAGACGCAAGGGCACAACAAGGGGGTTTTAAGGGGCTTTTCTTCATATAACTAGAAGTCATCTCGTTTCCTTTTAACTTTGTTCTTACTTCCCTTATATTTGACCTTTTAAGGAGATTTGTGGATAGCCCTTCCTCGTCAAATCGCCAAGACTTTGTAAACTACAGTAGATAATTTCATGGAACACTTGCCAAAAAAGACTGATTGTTCAAGTATCCCTCCAATGTTTATGAGGATTTGGTGAGCTAGAGCGTTGATGTTTATTATGTCCTAGAAATGGGAGCTCAGTAACTTATAAATTGGATACATTGTGTGGGGAAAGATGCAAGGGCACAACAAGGGGGTTTTAAGGGGCTTTTCTTCGTATAACTAGAAGTCATCTCGTTTCCTTTTAACTTTGTTCTTATTTCCCTTATATTTGACCTTTTAAGGAGATTTGTGGATAGCCCTTCCTCGTCAAATCTCCAAGCCTTTGTAAACTACAATAGATAATTTCATGGAACACTTGCCAAAAAAGACTGATTGTTCAAGTATCCCTCCAATGTTTATGAGGATTTGGTGAGCTAGAGCGTTGATGTTTATTATGTCCTAGAAATGGGAGCTTAGTAACTTATAAATTGGATACATTGTGCTAACATGCTTGTTTTCCATGATTATATACGACTCTATGCCTCTATGTGTTCTCAACCTTATAAAGGACATGTACAAATATAAAATTTGAGATCACTAAAAATAACTAAAAGGGTATACTAGTGAGTAATCCACTCATGAACACCAGAATCATTGACGACCACATAAGCTTTGGTGAGTTGCCACAGGGCTCCTTCCTCTACATGCACGAATACTTTTCTAATGCTTGGAGCAAAGCCCACCATCCATGTAAGAAGTTGTTGAAACCCTTATTCAAATGAAGAGTTTTAAAGTCTAGCCAGTACCCAATTTGAGGCCAATAGCTAATGGACCTCTCATTACCCGTCGGCCTCAAATTAGTCATTAGCTTAGTTATAGCTAGTTTCCATATGTTAAAACTATGACAAAAGACCTAGACAATGGTTTGGACTAGTCAAAGAAATAACATAAGATAAAGTGCAAGGACATTTAAATGATGTGATAGTATTTGAATGATGGCAAGTAATACCTATAATATAAACATTGTAATATGATTTATTTGTTACTCTTTAAAATTTTATTTTTATGGTTTTAGTTTTTTTTAATACATCTATGGAGAAATATTCAAGGTATTTTATTTACTACATAGAAATATTTTATTTGAATGATGGCAAGTAATACCTATAATATAAACATTGTAATATGATTTATTTGTTACTCTTTAAAAAATTATTTTTATGGTTTTAGTTTTTTTAATACATCTATGGAGAAATATTCAAGGTATTTTATTTACTACATAGAGATATTTTATTTTATTTACTAAGACTTATTATCTTGAGAGGTATTCTATAGTGGCAATGGCACATGTGGTGACTTATACATAAAAACTAAAACACAAATAACATATATTTATAAAAAACTAAAACTATAAAATAACTCTTAAGTAAATAAAAATAACTCTTCAAATAAAAATAAAGTAAATAAATAAAATAATTTTCAAGTAAATAAAATAGAAAAATATGTTTGAACTTGTATACATGATATTTCCACAGTCCATGATATTAGTGTAGAGATTCTAGTAATACTGTGTATTGCTTTATTTTGCATCAAAATAAAGCAATACACAGTATTACCAGAAGCTCTACACTAATGTTTGAACTTGATGACAAATTTGAGATTGATAATTGAAAGACTCCATAGATGAATTTAACTTAATATGTTGCACAACAATTTGTCAATAGAATTAGACCCAATAAGCATTGTTTTTGTCTTCATATTGATGTTTTGTTGCGATTTGTCAGACACATTTAATTTGACAAAAAAATACATTTTCTTCTCAACTCCATCTTTTGATTAACACAAGTAAGAATTGTATATATGTTTTGAAGATCAAGAGGCAAAGATAGAGCATGAGTTGATTTCAAAGAAACCCTATTAAAGGAAGCTCCAACAAATTGGGAATTGAAGATCCAAAGGATTTGTGTGATTTAATGTTCTAAATTCAACTTTAGTAACTTATTTTAATTTTAAAGTGACTTTGTTCATTTTTTTGTATTTGGGCCTATCTTATGTTTTGAAAGCACTTGACTTAATTCATTTTAGGGTTTAGGGTGATTGAAATTTTGGTTAGAAATATATTCATAGGTTAGCTATAACTTGTAACTACCTAAAGTTGTTATAAAAAGACATTACTTGTCATATGTACACATTCTTTTTAGAAATTAACAAGGGGGAGAACTTAGAGAGCAATTGCCACATTTTATAAAGACACTTTTGTTGTTATAGAGAAGACATCATGAAAGAATTTTATGCCTTGAAAGATATCCATATATTTTATGAAAACCTATTTAATCTTGAATTTTTATGCCTTTAAGACATCTATTGTTTATAGACAGTCACTTTTAAAACATCTATCAAGTAGTTATAATCATCATTAAAACTAATTTATTATTATTTCTTTTTTAAATGCAACTAGATAAAATGTAAATCTTTAATGGTAGCAACTGAAACAGAACTCCTGTAACCTCCTGGACAAATACACAATGCCCAAATCACACACTACAAATTTGATTAAATGTTTATATTCCATATAATTGTTTTTTAAATTTTGCAGAGTTAAAAAGGATAAATTAATAGCCCTGTGCTCCTTCCACTCTCTGCTAGCCAAAGCGAAACCAAAAGAGCTAGCAGGATTCACAAAGAGAGTGAACACTCTCCCGCCCAACGCCAATGCATGCAGAGGTGTCACCTTCACTCAAAACACCCAAAAAATAAAAAGATTATCATGAATCATTTTTCCCAATACCAAGGATTTGTTTTTGTAGCAGGAAGTTATTTTTTCCTACTTACCAGGCCGCCAGTGAGAACACTACAAAAGCATGGGTGAAGCCCACCATTGTTCAGTGGATTTCGAATGACCCTTTCCCCACCATCTTCTTTGCAACACAACAAACTTATTCCTAGTCAAACAACCAACTAGAAAGCATCAATATAAACATGTAAAATGCGACGACAACTTTGGATTTTGTCTCTATTAGGATGGATGGAAGGGTTTAAAAAATATAACTTGCCTTCTGTGAATAATTATTAAATGGATTTAATGTCATCTGTAATCTGCAAATTGTAATAATGATTTGATTTAGGAAGAATACAAAGGGCAAGAAAAGATTCAAAATGAAATTTAAAACTTTACTACAACTGTTAAGATTAACTAACTATCACAGAAATGAAACCACGCAGTGTGAATCAGAAAATGAAGAAGGAGATGGAGGCTTCAATGGGAATGAGCTTGGTGAAAGAATGGACTAAGCGGGCCCACAAGTGCCACCTAAGTGATCAAAGATTAGAGTGTGTTGTTTAAGCCCAACCGTTCTTAATGGATATCTATTCAGGTTCATGCTTCAAACCAAAACAAATACTCATGCCTCAAGGATACAAGGTTGGAACTCTCTCTTTATTTGGATAACCAATTGTTTACAATCAAATACCCATGCTAAATTAGGCACTTGTTCAACATACACCACTCAATCTAATCCTAGGTGCCCCTAATCAAACTCAAAACTAGGCTTACAATCAAAATCATGTCTTCAATCCCAATCAAGCGATGAATCTCATGCTAATTAGTGAAGTCACATGTGCCTATTTCCCAATTACCCATACTTATATGAATAATCAAGCATCTTAGTGCACTAGCATCAATCTAATGGTTAAAAAACAAAGCATTCCATCTTACTTGAGCAACTAGGCACCAATGAACAATCCCCGAGCACAAGTCAATCAAGCACCATACAATCAATCTTCTTCATCCAATCTAAAAATTTATAGCATTCAAAGGATGGTTTAGAGGTCAGGAGTAATGATGTCTTGAACCTTCAAAGATGAAATCCTACGAACCAAGAAACCATCAAGTTTCAACCAAGAAACTATAATTTTCATTGCAACAATAAATAATAGAATACTTGTCCAAATAACAGTGGTGTTGACTCAACTTTTGAAAGCTAAAATTAGCTTGGAAATAAATGTGAAATATTAATCAATTTGGCCAATTTAACCCAGTCAGACTGGTGTAGGATTCATTCCACTACCAATTATACTGAAAGGGATTGTCCAGAGTTTTGTATGGAAATGAATATAGTCCAAAATAAATGGAAGTATGTGAATTAGTGGTTATATAGAACCCAAACTCAAGAAAATATAATAATAACAATATTGGAACCAAACTTGTGTTAGAAACTTATGAGTTCCCTTGAGAGGAAGAAAACAAGTTTGTGGGAAACATAGAGGAAATTTAGGCATATCAATAGTACCAAAAGGGTGGAAACTAGGCTTTGAGAAGTAAGGGAATTAACCATTGACAACTTCGACCCCACCAAATGTCCTCCCTATGCCACCGATCCTATCATTAGTACAACACAACCCACCTCAAGGCTCCAACTTGGCCCAAGAATAAAAAATCAACCACAAACATTTTAACTCAAAAGTAATGATGGATCAAAGTAAAAATGGGTATAAGATTGTCGAGGACGTAAGGAAGATCAAGGTCAATATCTCATTGTTTAAAGTGGCTCAATTTCATGAACAAAAGCAAATGTTGGCAAAAATATTGACCAACCATCAACACAAACATGAATCAAGAAAAATATAGAACATGAATGTTCCTATATACAAACGAAAGATAGAATCTCTTCCATTCTTGCTGATGTTCAAGTTTTTTGGTAAGAATTTGCATAACTATGTTATCAATTTAGGCACATCTAAAAATGTCATGCCACATTCAGTTTACCAAAAAATTGGCCTCACACCTGTGAAATCAAATTGAAAGGTTGTCAAAATAGATAAAATAGAGGTGAATATTGTTGGGTCCGAGATAAACCACATCCATATTTAGCTTGCATTAGACACGCATTCAACAGTTTATAGAAATTAGATTGGTTCATATCCTAGATGCATATAACATGCACATGTGTCATGATTGGTCTAAGATGTTTAATGGTTACATGTTCACTTATTTCTCACACATGGGGCTACCTTGGAGAGGGATCCCAAACTAAATCAAGATTGAATGATAACTAGGGATGAAGCATCTTATAATGGAATATAATGAAGTGAATGAAATCATGTTTGCTAAACCTGAGTTAGGAGTATACACATTAGACATCAAAGAACAAAATGAGGCAAGAGCTCCACACCATGTAAGGAATTGAAAACAAATAAAAGTTACATTTGGATGCTTAAAGTTTTTGGATCTAAACTGAAACAAGGTGTTGGAGTAGGGCTATAACTTATAGATCCATGTGGAAAAGTCATTTGGCTACATTTAGATTCTAGTTCACATGCACAAACACTGTAAAATTTGAAGTCTCAATCTTAGGGCTGTAGTTGGCACTTAAGAAAGGAATGAAAGTGTTGAGAATCTTTGGTGACTCTAAATTAATTATATTTCAATTCTCTTTCCACAATAAGAAATTATCTTACTAACATAGTTGCCCATGGAATCTAATTAAGGATTTAGAAGATTTTGATATTCAATCAATTCCATCATAAGAGAATCATGTGACTGATGATATATTTATTTTAACAAGCTCATTGGAATCTATCATGGATGATGGACTAAGTAGTTTCATGGTTGAATTGGTCTTGGCTACATCAATTCTTAATAACATCAAGAACTTTTAGGTGTTCAATGATGATAGTCATATCATTAATTTCATAGAGCTTTGGGACATAGATGATTGAAGAAAAATATAAGGAAATGAGAGAGCTAGATGTAGAGGGAGTGTGATATTTGAAAACTAATGCAATATCTAAAGGAATGGTTATGGTAGAATACCTATAAGACCATGACACCCAACAAAAGATAAGTGAATCAATGATGTCGATAGGAAAGATTATAAGTCCATGTAATTGTTCAAGGATTATTTTGATGTGATTGCTTGGTCATATGAGGAATTAAAGGTTTTCACACCTTCCATGATCACATCTACCATTCCCCTCAAGCCTAATATAAAGACTTTTTGTCAAAAATAGAGGCTTATCAATGCACTCCTTGAGCCCTTAATTTTCAAAGAACTTTAAAAGCTATTAGTCACTCGAATAAATTTCTCAGTTCAATATTCAACATGGGTGGCTAATTTGGTTCTAATTTTCAAGAAGAATGAGGAAAATAGACTTTGTGTGGATTTTCAAAACCTAAATAGAAGTTCAGAAAAGGATAAGTATCTAGTTCCATCCTTGGATTAAATTTCACAAATTGTCAACAGTTCTCAAACGATGTCTCTTTTGAATGGACACTTGGGATAAAATTAGGTTTTGGTAGATCCACAAGATAGGTTTAAAACAATATTCACCATGAAATGGTAAAATGTTTGCTTATCAAAGAATACCTTTTTGGCTTATTAATGATGGTGGCACATTTTAGAAATTCATGGACATAGCCTTCAAAGGGCTGATTGGAAAATGTATGGATGATCTTACAATCTTCTCAAAGAAATGTAGAGATAATATAGAGGACTTAAGAAAAGTACTACAATATTACAGATAGCATGGGATATCCCTCAACTTGAGGAAGTGTCTATTCAATGTGTAGACACCCCAAATTCACCACTAACATTCATCCTACCAATTCTTGTAAGTTAATTTTATTTGCAATTACTTAATTAATTTCATCTACATTCCCATATATGAAGCATCAGTAGATGGTTAAGAATTGGTTTGACAAGAAATCTTCCAATCCAAATTTTGAAGTTGGGTCTCTAGTGCTGAAGTGGGATGAAAAATCTGCCAAACCAGGTCGACACAGCAAATTTGAATCATTATGGATAGGTCCTTTTATGATTCCTTCTTGTAAGCAACAAAATTCATTCGAGCTAGAGACTATGGATGGAGAACCTAAGGAGATTCTGGTAAATGGGATCTTTCTGAAACATTTTACCTAAGTCTGAGACTCACTCTGTATCATAGTTAGTTAGGTGCTTTTAAATTCATTTCCCACTTTTGTCTTTCTTTCCCACTTTTCCATTTTAAATAAGTGTTCCAAGAACACGTGTCAGCAACACAAAGCTTCCTTTTCATTAGCAGTTGCATTTATTGAGGTTGCTTCGTAGTTCCTTAATTTCAAGAAAGTACTCATCTTTTCAGAAGATCACCACTCTTAGCACGAGTCTAACTCTCCGTCTAATATGGATATCAAAAGATACACTAACTGTCTAATGGCATTAATGCCATTAATAAGACATGATATGTCATTTATTGTTTCATTATGCCTCACTGAGCTAAGTTTTATTCCCTCCGAGAGTTGCATTTGCTATTGTCATCCTGCATTCCAAATTGTCTGTGCCAAAAGCCTCTTTCTCCGCTTGCATTTCCAATTAAGTGTAGTTTCTTTTACAGTTTTCTCATTTTCTGTGTTAAGAGCTCCCAAGTTTCTCACAATAGATACAGAAATGTTAGACACAATCACCACAGGAAGGGTTAGGGATCTATGAACAATCTAATAAGTTAATGACCAGCAAATCCTATGCTTCTACAGCCGCATAGCCAATTAGAAGTTATCCAAGGACAAGGGTCCTAGAAATAGGGGTGAGCATAGACCCAACTCAAGTAAAAGATTATGCTGATGGCATCTTTGACACACACATGCAAAAGAATACCAAGAGTCTCCGAGAGGGACCTCATTAGAGATGCCTCACCCGCATAGCAAAGGGACAATGGGAAACATTCGGGATGAGAATATGGATGTCCTAGTTGGCATAGTTTCTAGTTCCTAATGTCAACCTATGCCCTGAGTTGATTGACTTGTGTGCAGAATTGTTTCACCCATTGTCCAATTCTATTCAACGTGGCCCATTTATGATTCAAATTACTCCTAAGGCAATTAGGGATATGTTGGCTTTGCAGTATGATAGAACAACCACTTTTCCTAATATCGCTAAGTTACAGGGCACATGGGCAAATGTCAATAATAAGGTGAAGTTTCTAAACACTGAAATGCATCTGGGTGAAGATAATACCCAGTCACCTGCATTGCCCACTAGTCATGCTCAATTCAATTCCAATGTCCAAGATGCCCTTGCTATGTTGGCCTTTAACTTTGGTCAGAATGAAGATTCTACAGTACATAATTGGCAGCTTGCAATAATCTTCAGATTGAAAACTGTGGATAAGTCCCAGGAGTATCGGCTGGATTTTTCAGAACAAATTGCAGCAGCCATGATAGACCAACTCACAAATTTTTAGCTTAAACATGTTTTTAGGTATTCCACATATCTATTCCATTTGATGTTGTATCAAAATTTTGGTCTCTTTAAGAAATACATGTCTCTAAATATGTATGACCTAGAGTCTGCTAGTAATAGAACCATACCGGTGTCAGCATGGACCCATGTGTTGTCTAATACCTCAAATCCTTGTGAATTTTTAGAATGTTTTGTTGCTCCTACTTTTAGTCATTTAAGCCCTGAGCCTGTAGAAAACAAGATGAAATAGAGTGTCATAGGTTTCCTAACCAATCATCCAATTCCTTGTGATTATTTCTTTGGGGCTCACACAACTATAATTAGAGTCCATGGTTTTAGTGGGGAACCTATTTTATTGCCAAAGGTCTTGACCCCCAGGGTCACATTTTTAGAAGTAGCTCGTCAAGTGACTGTTATAGACAATTATTTTGGTCACAAGAAGAGGAAAAAGAAAATGTATGATGTCCCCTAGACAAGGGAGAAAATAACAATTGAAGTTAGAGGCACTGATAATCTCTTGTTGAGGAAATTAGTTGCCTATGGTTTCTTAATTGTGGAAGATAAATGGAGATATGATCCAAACAATTTCCTAGCTTCCTGGATTACCAACAACAAAGTTTCTGCTAAAGTTGTTCATGAGGGATGCCCATTCTGGGAAGATAGAAGGTCCCCAAGGGAGGATGACCCTATATATTACATGGAATTGAGTGATCTGCCATATGAGGGGCCCAGGTCCTGGGAAACATTCTATGTGAAAGAGAGGGAATTTGACCCTAAAATAAAAATGACCCCAGGTCTGAGGAAAACTTTGAAAAGTATGGAATGGAGTGCAGAGAAAATTGAGGCTTACTAGAAATATAGACAAGAGATCTCTCAGTTGACTCACACATTTGGAAATATAGAGACAGATGAAACCTAGGAGTCAATTTGGGATGAATGGCATCCATCTCCAATCTCAAGCCCAGATACTAGCACCATTCCAAGGAGGTCTCAAGAAGCTAAGGAAGAAACAGAGGAGGTCCAAGAAATTTAGGAAATAAGGCAAGCTTCATCTGCAGTACCAAAAGCTACATGGCCTCCATCTTTAAGTGCCCTTGAGAAATAAAAGGAAACCGTATCAACACCATCTCTTGGGACCCATATAGCTTCGGCATCTAGGGGTCTCGGAGTGGCACCTTTGAAATAAACAATAATTGATGTTGAAGAAGAAGACCCAGAAGAGGCATCAAGTAGGCCTCAGAAGATAAGAAAAATGATTTTACCAGAGGAGGAAATAGAGGAAGGAGAATCTATGCCACAACAACAACAAGTTCCAACTATTTCATCAGTGGCTCAAGTAAGTACTTCTTGTCTTTTCTCTCCTATCTCTATTTCTTCTTATTTAGGAGTGGCAACCCAACAACCTCAATTTTCCATGTCTCCTATCACTTCTATTGCACCTTCACAAACCTTTGCCCCAATTGCCAGTGCACCAGCCATGTCTTCACAGGCCATAACTTTGCCATTATTTTCCCCATCCTGTTTAGTGGAAAATTGGATTCGTTAATCTTTTGTTGTTTAGGTGTTTAAATCTGCCTCTCCACTATACATTGAAGGATCTAGGGTTGAACAGTAAGCACTATCATACCCTAGAGTCACTTTCAGATGTAGGGAAACTTGGATTAGGGAATTAATTATCAATTTTTCCTTCTCCTATGCTCAATTGACCATTAAAACCCTAATTATGCAAATACAACAACAAATTAAAGAATTACGGAAAAAGCTCTTGCAGACAGGAGTAAAATACCAAATTATAGAATACCTATTTTCGAGGTTCCCAAGAAGAACAATCAGGGACACTAGAGCAAGCACCCAAGTCCAAGGTACCTGCTCTTTCAGGGAATCTAGACCTCCTTCAGACACTGATCAGCCATGTAACTTCTATTTTCCAGAATCTATCCGTGGAGGACACTAGAGCGAGCACCCTAATCCTGGAAGTGCTCCTTTGTTCATCTTTCCTTCAAATCCTAAATCCCTGATGTCTTCCCAGCCTTCCTGCAACTCCACTTTTCCTGAATACGACACCTGTAACCTGCAATCACAAGACTTGGTTTGGGGGTTGTGGTGTTTAGAGGTTTGCCTCAATCATACCCCAGAGGACACTTAAGTCTCTAAACACTGTTGTCAGATAAAGAGGACGTGCCCTTGTGAGGCAGAGGCCAAAAACCAAAGGAATCAATGATAAAAACACAATGATATGTCACCTTGTAGTGAACCTTTCATGGAGGAAGATGCTCTTCATGCCATGAAAGAATTGATGCTCAAATCTACAAATATCAACACACAAAACACACAAGTCTACTCTTGCAACACAATAGAAAGCCTTGAATCACCTTGAGAACACAATAGCTCGCTAGTAATCATCTCCTTGAAATCTAGTCTTCAAATGAATGCCTACACATGATTATATATGCATCTACAAGCACTCCTGCCAAGATATTTGAAATTCAAACTTACCGTGTTAGCAAAGGGACCTAATAACGGTCACTAACCGACACCCAGAAATTGGGGCTGCCCTAAAATAGGGCAAGACTAGGGCGCGGGTGCCCAATTCCTCCCCCCTATTTTAGGTAGGGTACAGCTCAAGGGGTCCTCTTAGGTCCTATTTGGCATGGGACTTAGGTCTCATTCCATTGGGATGCTAAAATATGAACTAAAATGTCCTAAATGCACTCTAAAGACCCAGGAGCTAAACCTTATGAAGGAAAAGCCCCCAAGGGGACATTTTTCAATATTACATTTAGCCCCCACTTTAATGTATGTATGAACACGAGGCCCATACATGCATTAAAGTAAGGTCACAAACACAGCAAACACACCAAGCACGGAGAAGACACGCCAATCACATAGAAAACAGTAACAGGCACACAAAACACAGAGAAGACAGTTACAGTCACACAAAACATGGAGCAGATAGTTAATGCATAGAAGACACATTAATGCATGGAAGATAGAAATGATATCTTTTTTTTTCTTTTTCTCATATATATGAAATGCAAATGCAAGTACTGGAAAGTAAACAAACCTCTCATAATACATGATGCACCACTTAAGGGCGCAGGTCTTTGTATATGGGGCAACACACACGCAAGACACGCAAAACCTCCCAAGATGCACGAAGCACTCCCCAAGAGCGTTGGTCACTGCATATGGGGCAATAAACATGCCATACAAAACAAGCACACCAAAACACACACAATTGAAGACACGGAGAAAACATGGCAGACAAGCGATGGTGAGTTCCCTATTTATAGGCTCATCACCATCTCAGGCACATTACAGGCACACACTAATGATTGCACTTCACCACAACAATTGTCGAAGACACACTTAAGGGTTGAGTTAGTCACAGAACTGCTCCTCACCTCCGTAGAGGTCTTTTGAAAATGATAGGATGATGCAATCTGCTCTGATAAATACACCATCCCCACCTGCGCAAAGGGCTTAAGAAAAAAAGGATATGCTTGACATCCCGCCTCCGCAGAGGGCTTACATGATTGATTGATTGCAAACAAACTCAAGATGCACGATGCACTACTCAAGAGCGCAGGTCACTGCATCTGAGGTCAAACACATTGCTAACATCTATAATAGACAATTCACCTTATATATGCCCCCACCTTAAGGTGGTTGATATCATGCATCGATATCAAGCATGTTAAGGTAGGAAGAAAACACACAAGGGAACACCAACTTTCACAAATCCCATGCCCCCCGGAAGTGACATGTACTTTACGACCACCAAATGTTCCCACAAACACATCCCTGCAAGAAACATGTTAGTGTCCATAACATCATGATAAACAACAACATCAATGCATATGATTAACCACACAAAGAGCCAAGGTTATACAACGAATTTAGAGTTCAAGGATAACCATGGGGCTATATCACGAGGCTCTCTAAATCAAGTACCGCCAAGGCTAGATTCAAAGGCAAATAAAGGTGCATAGAGCAGCAGTATTGTTAAGGTTTGTAAATGCGACAGAAACATCATTAAATTCACTACGCAGAAAGCACGAGTGCTTCCACTAGCCAAGCATCGGATAAAGTATACAACCCCATCGTCATATTAGGAACTATAGTCCATTTTTTGATTGCTCGAGCGAAAGGGACACTAGGTCCGCATCAATATAAATGTTTGTCGTCATCCACCCGCTAGATGGAAACACTAGAGGAAGAGAAACAATAAATAAGAGAGGAGAAAACAAGTGTCTTAGGGACAGTCACGTAGGAGGGTGCCCCCAAGTCACCAACCACGACACTATGTCCGTAAGACACAACACACAACAATGAAATCAAAGAGCAATTTAGAAGAATGATGATACAAATAGAAGAAGGTCACAACAGAGGTGGTCTCCTAGTATCCCGAACCTTATGGGAGAATCTGAGGTCATTCCAGGAGGCCTAAACAACACATAACACATTACGGGGGAAGCACATTACAATAGAAATAAAAGTTTATAGATACTTACTTGTAGGGCCCCTTTCGGGCTAGAAGTTATCAACAATTTAATCATTCTCTTTCCATTTGCAAACATAAGGTACTATTGCCAAGTCTTTGTAATTACTCTTTTGTTCATTATTAAATGCTTCTTAGTTTGACTCAATGTTAGGTGGAATGTTTTCTTGTTGAAGTTCATTAGTACACATATCTGCTATCCTCTTAGGTGGTGGGAGAAGCAAATTATTTTGAGTAATCTCAACATCCATCCTTGAGGGATTCAATGTGAGAGACTTCTCCTCATCCACTAGTGCTACATCCTTAGTGATGTCCAAATGACTTGAATATTCAATCAAAGGAGGGACATTAAAGGTCTTCTCTTCCTTAGCGATATCCAAGGTATATGAACAATCAACTAAAGGAGCAAGATTGGTAGGATGATCCATAGAGGTTTCATGCATTGTAATAGAGTTTTTATTGTTGTTAGATGAAATCTCATTGTCTACCCATGGAATGCTCTTTGTTGAATGGAGTTCTTCGTTCACTAATGCTTCCTCTTGGCCAAGGAGAGCATTGGAATGGAAAACTGGTGATGTCTCTTCATTTGCTAACGCTTCATCTTGGCCAGAGTGAGCATTAGAATGAAGACTTCATGATGTGATGTTAATAGGTGTGTCAATGAAATCATCCTCTTGCATCAAAGTGTCCTTGTGAGGGGTAATAACCTTTGGAAAGGGATCATAAGGTAAACCAAAGTTATCATCACATGTTTTATCAATAGGTGTCATAGGAGAATTGCCCATAAAATCATCCAGGGCTTCATCTAACATTTTAAGATCATCACTAGTATATGTATTATTGATCATGAATTTAGTGAGATCATCCAATATTGAAGGGTATATTCCCATGAGAGTTGTGAAGCTATCAAAGTCACCTATATGGCAAAGAATTTCATATGTGGAGCACATAGAGAGATCAACATCATGAATGTGTGCTATTTGTTCCAGAACTTGAGGATATTTATCAGTGAATTTAAAGAAATGATCCATGTCTATGATGTATGCAAACAATTATTCCAAAGAAGTATCCATGATAAATATCTCCAAATGAATGTAAAATCAGATTTTGAAAGATTTTCAAAATTGGTGCAAAAGACAAGAGCAAAAATAGCTCAGAATGCTTGATTTTTTGATACTTTTCAAAGCCAATGAATGACACAAAGGATGTTGTAAGGATTTTGATCGAGGAGAGAAAGTTATATTTATTATATCAGTCTAAAACAGCAATCTAATAACTCTCAACATGCTCTTGATGCAAATCCAAGATAATGCCAAGTCAAAATATAGTGAAAATATGTCAAAATGAGCACTTTTTTCACCAAAATTTAATGAAAAAGAGCATAACAAAGGGTGTTGTGAGGAAAATGATGATGGAAAAAAAATAATATTAGAAATAACAGCCAATTGATGCAAAAATACCCAACACAACACGCTTTTAGCGCCACTTAAGGTCAAACCCTAGTGAAAATATAGCAAAAATAAGTTATTTTTCATGATTTTTCAATTCCAAGGCCTAGTAAAGAAGGTGGTACAAGGAATTTTAGAAGGTAAAGTGAATAATATCAATAATATCAGTCACCTCAATCCATAAAATTGATCACAACACGCTTGGAATGCAAACTAGGTCAAACCCGAGGGCAAAAATGGTCAAAATGTGTAGTTTTTCGCCAATTTTTCACTACAAGAACCCGTAAAAAGGGTGTTGTGAAGATTTTTATGAGGGGAAGAAAATGATTGCCCTGATAACATAAAATTAATGCAAAAATATCTTTCACAACACTCTTGTGGTGCAAGTTTGGAGAGTCGATAAAGCCAATTTTAGTGAAAGTTATCATTTTTGAAGCCCTAGGTTTTAGAACTTGGAACAAAATTCTATGTGCATGATTTAATGTCTGATTTATGATGGAAATTAAATACTCTTAGATCTAAAAATTATTTTCAACCTTAATCATGCAAAATTCCTATGTAAATTTAATGAAATTGCACCAAAATTGCTAGTTTTTGTTGAAATTTTTAATGCAAAAATGCAAATAATTTAAATTTAAATGCAAATTCACACTAAAATGAAAGACTACAGCCAAATTCAAATTTGAATGAGCCTCTAAAATTAGTAGAAAAATCTGATAAAAGATTTTGCCTACAAACCCTAGATTTTGGAATTAGTAGGTTATCTAAAAATTGTCAAAATTTCCACAAAACCCTAGCAATTAAATGATGAAAATGCAAAGTAAGATTTTGAATTTTTATATTTTTCTATATTTTATATCAGATCTAATACAAAAATCATGAATTAGGAAAATTTAGGAAGAACTGACACAATTTAGTAAGCCCAACAATGCAATTTTTTTGTATTTTTCCAATTTTTCAATTTTTTTTAAATTTTCTCAATGCAATAAATTAAATGACCAAATGAATGAATGGAATCACACCAAATCTGTAGAAAAACACTTATAAAGTTGCAATTTAAGTTCAAAGACACAGGGTCACCAAAATGTTTAGTGGAAAATTGGATTCGTTAATCTTTTGTTGTTTAGGTGTTTAAATCCGCCTCTCCACTATACATTGAAGGATCTAGGGTCAAATGGCAAACACTATCATACCCTAGAGTCACTTTCAGATGTAGGGAAACTTGGATTAGGGAATTAATTATCAATTTTTCCTTCTCCTATGCTCAATTGACCATTAAAACCCTAATTATGCAAATACGACAACAAATTAAAGAATTATGGAAAAAGCTCTTGCAGATGGGAGTAAAATACCAAATTACAGAATACCTATTTTCAAGGTTCCAAAGATGAACAGTCAAGGACACTGGAGCGGGCGCCCAAGTCCAAAGTACCTACTTTTTTAGGGAATCTGGACCTCCTTCAGACACTAATCAGCCCTGTAACTTCTATTTTCTAGAATCTGTCCGCGGAGGACACTGGAGCGAGCACCCTAGTCCTGGAAGTGCTCCTTTGTCCATCTTTCCTTCAGATCCTAAATCCCTGATGTATTCCCAGCCTTCCTGCAACTCCACTTTTCCCAGATGTGACACCTATAACCTGCAATCACAAGACTTGGTTTGGGGGTCGTGGTGTTTAGAGGTTTGCCTCAATCAAACCTCAGAGGACACTTAAATCTCTGAACACCATTGTCAAATAAAGAGGACGTGCCCTTGTGAGGCAAAGGCCAAAAACCAAAGGAACCAATGATAAAAACACAATGATATGTCACCTTGTAGTGAAGCTTTCATGGAGGAAGATGCTCTTCATGCCATGAAGGAATTGATGCTCAAATCTACAAATATCAACACACAAAACACACAAGTCTGCTCTTGCAACACAATAGAAAGCCTTGAATCACCTTGAGAACGCAATAGCTTGCTAGTAATCATCTCCTTGAAATCTAGTCTTCAAATGAATGCCTACACATGCCTATATATGCATCTACAAGCATTCTACCAAGATATTTGAAATTTAAACTTACCGTGTCGGCAAAGGGACCTAATAACGGTCACTAACTGACACCTAGAAATTGGGGCTGCCTAAAATAGGGCAGGACTAGGCCGTGGGCGCCCAAGTCCTCCCTCCTATTTTAGGCAGGGTACAGCTCAAGGGGTCCTCCTAGGTCCTATTTGCCATGGGACTTAGGTCTCATTCCATCGGGATGCTAAAATATGAACTAAAATGTCCTAAATGCGCTCTAAAGACCTGGGAGCTAAACCTTATGAGGGAAAAGCCCCTAAGGGGACATTTTCCAATGTTACACATCCATGTCCAAGCGGGCATTGCCTCAATTTACCCCTAGCCAATAGATAAGTGCCATTCCTTATAGCTTACCACAAGGTCACCCATTTGTTGGGGGGTATATTGCATCTCCTCCTACTTTCCAAGCCCAGGCAGACACAGCAAGAAAGGCCAAAGAAGCCCAGATTGAAAAGAAAAGGAAGAAAGAAAATAAAAGCCTTGTTGTGGCTCATATGAAGTCACTATTTAATCCCATTCAATAGTCTTTGACTATCACACATCTATCTCCCAATGTGGTCAAAACAAATGAGCAGATGCAGCCACAAGACTATGTAATGAATGCAGTAGCTATGGACATGTCCCTTTTCAGGCCATAGGACTAGGTAGAGTTAATGAATGAAACTGCTGCAATAGTTGCTACTAACTACCTAAAAGTGTCTAAAAGGCTACAAAAAGTTGAAGCTGAGTTGGCACAGGAAAAGGTTAATAGTAGTAACCTGACTTGGGAGATACAATCCAAGGTCAATGAAATTGATAACTTGAATAAAGAGTTGTAGTCAACTATTTCTCTACAGATTCATCAAACAATACAGGCTCAAGTTTCAGCCTTAAAGACTGAGTTGGCATAGGAAAAAGCTGATGTTTCCACATTAAGGCAGGAGAAAGCCACAGTAGAGAAAAGATATTAGGATAAGTTGTCAAAGGCCACACAATTGCAACAAACATTATTGAAAGAGCAAAATCTAAATAGTGCAGCTCAAGCACAGTACATGGCTGAGCAACAAAAGACAAAACAGCTAACAATTGAGTTGGCAAATAGACCACAGAATGCAGGATTTTTGAATTTGGTTAAAGAATTATATGTGTTTGTGTGGAAGAGAATCTCTGAGGAGATTATACATCTCAAGCCATCTCTTACCTTCTTATTGAATGCATAGCAATTGTGTAAGAAGGTCGAGTCTTCTGTATAGATAACATTGTCAATTGTTTCATTAAGGGTTTCTGATTCTCAGCTACTGTTGCAAAAGTTATATGACACAACTGATGAGGCACTATCTGCAGCTGGTATAGCAGACAGAATCGTTGCTGCTAAGAGGGTGAATGAAGTTTTGAGCTGCAACTCTGCTGCAATGAATTGTAAAGAGCTCCTGGTTATAGTCAAGGAAGGAGTCAGGAATATGAAGAAGCACATTGAAGATCTAGTGCAATTAGGTCTACCGTCACCTTTCCCTGACGACAACACAGTATTAATGATTGATGAGATAAAGGCTCTGTTATTGACAAAACAAAATGATCAGACTATTTTTCAGGTCTAAGTGATTCATCAAGTGTTGGAGAGGTCGAAGCTGTGTTGGTGCCAATGGCTCAAGTGGAGTTTCAGTTAAGAGTTGTGGTCCAAATTCTGTAATCATTTTCTCATAAAGATATTATAAACTTAGATTTTGCTTTTCAAGACTTGCAGAGTAGACAAAGGCTATCAGATTCAAAGTGGTCGGTGTACCAGACTGCATTGCAGAATTTATGATTGAAGTTTTCATTGACTGTGGTAGTGTCTTTTTTGAGTTCTTTCTAAGCAGGTTCAGAAGTCCTGGTGGTCACCAAGAACTGTAGAGGTAAAACTCTACATTTTGTTTCAGCCATATTGTCTGAATATTTCCTCAGTATATTTCAACGACTATATATTTGTGGCTAGGTGTTTCTCGCACGCGGATCGTGCCATGTGTCATTTCCTTATGGAGCAATAGTTTTAAGCAGACGTTGTTGCATGTTTATTTCCTTTCAGTTGATGCACCAGAGTGTGCCATGTAGTAGTTGCAAACTTCCTTTTATTAAGTTTCATGCTTGCAGCGGAGTTTGCCACGTGTTGATATTGGAGCCAGTTTCTTTAAATGTCGCTTTGAGTGGGTGTTGCCATGTGTCATTTTGAGCTTTGAGTAGATGTTGTCGCATGGATTTTCTTTTGTTAAGGCTTGTTAGTACTAGCATGTATATGGTGGGCCACAGTTTTAAAGACATAGTTTCTTGCTTGCTGTGGAGAGTGCCACATGGTGAAAGTAGAGGAGGGAACTTCTTTTATTATGATGCTCTCGGGTAAAGACACATTATGATTTTCAGTTGTACCAGAGTGCGACAAGTGTCAATCTCCGCGAGTTTCCTCAGAGTCTTTTTCACAAGCTATTATTTTGTTGGATGCTACCGTGTGTCTAGTTTTGTTTCTTGCGGGAGGGATGATGTGTCCCAGTTTTATTTCTCTATGCGATAGTGAAGTGGCATATACAGTGGGTCCCATATAATTAAGTTTTAGCCTTTAATTCAAGAAGAGAGTGCCAAATGTCATAGCGACAAGTTGCTTGGGCATAAAGATAAAGTTTTAAGTGTCAATAGAGAGAGACACGTATTAGTTCCAAGATCCAGTGGATGGAGACAAGTGGCGCTTTTCTGTGTGTTTCATTTTGAAGGTAAAGGAGTTATCAGTTAAGCGGACAGTGTCGCATGTTACATTTTTGAAGTTTTCGAGCCCGCAGGTGTCACCGTGTGTCTTAATGGAAATATAGTTAGAGTGCCACATATTTTGTTCCTCAGCCAATGAGCATGCAGGGAGAAACAGTTGTAGATTTAGAAGATCTTATCAGTCGAGGACTTCCAGTTAGCTTCAGTTTTCTTTTGCCATTGAAGATTTGGGTTGTTGCGAACAATCTTGAGCCAAGATTGTGGCTAAATATATGTCAGAAATGTAATAGAAAAGGAGCAATAAAAAGATAGATTTAAGAGATATCAAGAGTTGATTAGAAAATTTGGAGACTTTGTTGTGACCAGACTGTATCATTTTGCCTTAGCCTAGTTGTTTCTGATAAGAATGTTGATATACCTGTGCATGATACCGTGCCTTTTGTATTTGTTGAATTATTAATGAAAGAAGCTCTGTTCTGTGCCATTGCTGATATTATCTGTGTCTTTGCGAATTCTTATGAGTTTAGCTTTTGATCTTTTAGTTCATTTACAATCTATTTATATTGATCATGCAACATTTGCTCTTTAATATAGCTGAATCTCAAGAACCTGTTCATTGTGCTAGTTAAGGAAACATAATTTATTCAGGTGCATCACCATACCGTTAGATTTTGCTTATTGTATCTGTAATCTTGTTTCTTCCTCCTCCCTTTACTTAGAACCTCATTTAAATTGGAAGAGCCAACTTCTTTAAAATCTAGAGGTTGTTTCAAGTAGCAAGTCCCCTATTCTTGAAACTTCCCATGTTGGTGATTAGAACCTGCACAATTTTAAGCATCAACAGTTACCATGCTAAAATTATCTTGAGCTAGTAATTTGTGAGTTGCACTTGTGAGAGCATTTTACATAGAATCCATCATCTTGGGTATAGCTAGGAGCTTTTGGGTGCAAGCTTCTCACCCTATCTTGGATTTGTGAGTCATAGTGAGGTATAATCTTTGTTTTATGCATTAGATTTGTGTTTTCTATCTCATTTTGATTTCGCTAATCACATTGGCATGCCCAGTGGGACCCACAAGGTCTCTATCTAACAATTTGTGTGAGTTTCATGGCTTTTAGACGTGTTTTGCAGGCATTGGCGCTATCTCCTTGTGCAGTGGCACTATTTATCTTTATAGTGGCGCTATTTGTGACTGTAGTGGCACCTTCCTGACACGGCATTGCTTGTTGAATACTAACTCACATATTGTGTGTTTTTGGTCTTTTTAGCATCTTTGGTGTCTTTTGCTCTCGGTTTTGCAGCATTTTATGCAGGGACAAGGGGAGACTATGTCAATTTTTTCTTAAAATCAAACTTACACATCCTTATTTCAATCTTGGTTTGGTTAGTTTAATAGGTTGTTTTGTGACTCTACATCATGTTTTGGACATCAAAGAAAACTAACAAAACACCCTTGATATAATATAATCAACATTTTGCTTAAGAAATTTGTGTGTTTGCAGCCTTGACCACCTTTATCCCGTATCAATGCCATCGACGCCTAAGACAGCACCTTCATCCGAACCCAGTCAAACAACTCAGACCTTTGCACAGTGGCACCTTTTCTGGTCCTTTTAGTGCTATCTTAAACTATAGCGCTATAATTGTCTATATCAGTGCAATCCTAAACTGTAGCGCTATCTGTAGTTATCATAGCGCCATCTTTGTATTAAGCACCATATATAACTATTGTAGCACAATATTTGTAATCGGTGTAATTTGTAAACATTTTAGCACTATTTTCTAGGATAGTTAGGTTTTATCCTACACTCTGTCAGTAGCGCCATTTCAGCAGTCTGTGGCGTGATTTCAAGTTTCAGTGACACTATTTTTCTCTGTTTTATCGCTATTTTATGTGCTAACATTGGGTTTTGTGCAGGGTGTTGTCTTCATTCTGCAAGTTGTGCTTGTTCATCCAAGACCATCATCTCAAGACCACTAATAGTTTATGCAGGATTTTTATTAGATTAGATAAACATTTCAATTGGTGCTCATAAAAAGAACCCTTGCATGTTAGTGTAAAAAAACATTTCAATTGGTGCACTAAAATCAATCATTGGCTTGTCAAACAAACAACAAACAAACATTTCATTTGGTGTACCTAAAAAGAATCCTTTATGTGCCTTAGCATAGACAACATTTGATTTTGGTGCAATAAAATTAACAATTCTTTGCAAACAACTTTAGGCACATTTCGATTTGGGTTTAAAAAGAACATTAGTGAGTGTTTGTCATGCTTGGTGCACTTGCACATTTTGTCACCCAAGAGTTTGAATCAAAGTATCCTCTCCCCTCGCCTTCAAAAGGATCTTGGGTGAAGAGAAATGGTTCTATCCTCTTTTTTCTAGAAAGTGGTCTTGCCCTTGAGAAACATCCATACAGAGAACTCATTGGCGACCCCAAGCAGTACTTTCATCCGGTCCGCTATATGTAAAATAGGATAAGGTGAAAGCCAACTCCAAATCAATATTAACGCTTACCATATGATGCTAGCTCGAAAGGAAGTAGTACCTTTGTTGAAAATATGTGCCTAATGTGTTGTCATTGATGTCAACATATCCTTCTATCAGAAAGAGTGAAGACAGTACAGAAGAGTGATCAACATTTCCAGTAAGGTAAAGATTAGAGTTCGCAGATTAAAGGGTTTGTATAGGGTTGCCTAGTGTTGCTCTAGTTAAGATTTGAAAGGTCCACATGAAGATTTGGCAAAGTTATGGCCCTATGATTAGAACAAGTTTCTGCAGTTGTTCTATTGTGACAGAGTGGCAAGACGTTGGTCCGGATTGGTCCGGTATGAGAATATTGTGATCTGTGGATCTAGAGGCATGGCAAGGATGTTGGTGTATTCCCTCAACTTGAGTGGTTCATGGTTTGGAGATCCAGAAGCAATCTTTCTAGTTTGATAGTCATGGCAGTGTATGTTCTTGAGGTTCAGTATGAAGATGCGAGTGATTCTGGTGATGCGAAGTGGTGTGGTTATTCCTATTGACTTAATTGTGCTTGTGGTGGTATCTGGATTGTGTGGCTATTGTGTTGGTGGTCCACATTGACAAATGATCTCATAATTGAATGTTTCCTCTTGGTTGTTGTTCTTCCCAGTCTTGGCTGACCGGATGTTCCTAGCGTGTTGTAAATGATCTAAAAATCATTTTATGAAGCATAGTGTGTTAATGGAGGAAGATTCAAGTCTTAGCTATGATTAGCTGATAGTGTTAATGGGTGAAAGCTCTTCTACAAGATCAAATAGATTAATGAAGACAAGGAAGGATCTTGAAGATATTCAACTTGAAACTACTGATCTTGAAGCTCTTCTCTCTAAAAGATTACCAAGAGGATCCGTTAAGTATGAACGAAAATTGCCACTCAAATGTTTTGCTTGTAATAAGATTGGTCATTTTGCCTCAAAATGTCTGGAGAGGTTTTCAAAACCAAACCCTAACAGATATCAAAATCAGAACAAATGTTACTATGTCCAAGAAACTAGTGAAGGAGTCACAGATGATGAATCTGATCATGGAGGTTCCCCTGAAAATAATTGGGTGTTCATTGCCATTAAAGAAGAAGATCCTGTGTCTACTGAATCTACTAGCTATGAAAATATGGAAAGTGCCTTGGCTACTCAGGTTGTTGAGAAAGATGAATGGGTGATTGATAGTGGATGTTCTCATCATATGACTGGAGACAAGAGTAAGTTTATGAATTTTGAAAATTATGAAGGTGGGCTTGTGAAATTTGGAGATAACTTAGTTGGTAGAATCTGTGGCAGAGGATCCATCTCTTTTGATGGTAAGAATAACACAAATGATGTTCTGTATGTGGAAGGACTGAAACATAATCTTCTCAGTGTTTGAAAGTTGGTTGATAAAGGTTATGATCTTCAATTCAAAGATGGGAAGTACAGAATCTTGGAAAGTTTTGGAACTGAAATTGCATCCGGTACTCAAACCAGAGGTAACATTTTTCATTTAAGTAGCTCTAGCAAAATTTGTTTGATTTCTCAAATAGATCAAAGTTGGTTATGGCATAGGAGGATGTGTCATGTGAATTTTGATAATATTGTCCAAATAAGTACCACTTAGGCTGTGAGAGATCTTCCAAAACTTATGAAACCTAATATCATGTGTAGAGAATGTCAATTGGGGAAACAGAGTAAGATTTCATTCAAAAGTAAGGAACAAGTCTCAAATGGATGATTGGAACTGGTACATACTGATCTCTGTGGTTCTGCTAGAATTAGGAGTGTGCAAGGAGATAGATATTTCATGTTGTTGATAGATGACTACTCCAGGATGATATGGGTAACCTTCCTAAAAGAAAAATTAGAAGCTCTTAAAAAAATCAAGGTGTTCAAAGTGATGGTGGAAAATGAAATTGGTGAAAAATTGAAATGTCTGAGATCTAACAGAGGTGGAGAATTTACTTCCCATGAGTTTGATGCTTTCTGTGAAAAGCATGGCATAAAAAGACAATTATCTACTCCTAGGACTCCCCAACAAAATGGAGTTGTGGAAAGAAAGAACTGGACCATTCAAGAAGCTGCCAGGACCATGATGATGGAAACAAATGTTCCTCAAGCTTATTGGAGAGAAGCTGTAAGTACTGTTGTCTACACTCTTAGCCAGGTGCAGATTAGAGGTAATTCTAGTAAGACCCCTTATGAACTATGGTTTGGTCATCCTCCTATTGTGAGATATTTCAGAGTTTTTGGTAGTAAATGCTATATTAAAAGAGATGAGGATTTAGGCAAATTTGATACAAGAAATGATGAGAGAATATTTTTGGGATACTCTACTCAAAGTAAAGCTTACCAGTTCTTTAACAAGAGGTTGAAAAAGATTGTTAAAAGTGCTAATGTTAGAGTTTATGAGAGCAAGGAAGGACATTCCAGGTTCTATGAATATGATTCAGATGATCAAAATGAGAGTCAAAATCAAGCAAGGTTAGTTCAAACTCTGATGTAGACTGATCCAGAAATTCCAGAGACTCAAGGAATTAATACAAATATTGAGGAACAAGCTCAAGAAACAGAAGTTCAAGCAATTCCCAAAACCCCCAGGTATGTAAGAATGAATCATCCTGAAGATCAAATCATAGGGGATAAAAATAAAGGTGTTCGAACTAGGAGAAGAGTTGCTAAAGATCAAGAAGAGATTTGTTTGATTTTAAGAATTGAACCTAAATCAGTTGATGAAGCCTGCACTGATGAAAATTGGGTAAAAGCAATGGAAGAAGAATTAATGCAAATTGAAAAGAACCACACTTGGGATCTTGTTCCTAGGCCAGACGACAAAAATGTAATTGGAACCAAATGGGTCTTCTGGAATAAACTAAATGAAGATGGTGAAGTTGTAAGAAACAAAGCAAGGTTGGTATGCAAAGGCTATTCTCAAGTAGAAGGAATTGATTTTGAAGAAACTTTTGCTATGGTGGCAAGAATAGAGGCAGTTAGATTGTTTCTTGCATTTGCTGCCTTCAAAGATTTTAAAGTGTATCAGATGGATGTCAAATCAGTGTTCCTGAATGGAGATTTGGAGGAAAAAGTCTACATTGAGCAACTGGAAGGATTTTAGTTGTTTGGTCAGGGTGACATGGTTTGTAGACTAAGAAAAGCATCATATGGACTCAAGCAAGCTCCAAGAACCTAGTATGCAAGATTGGATAAATATTTGCTCAAGATAGGTTTTAGCAAAGGTATTGCTGATAGTAATCTTTACTTCAAGATTAATCATGAGGATATCCTGATTGTTGAAGTCTTTATTGATGATATCATTTTTGGTGGAAATGAATGTATATGCAAAACATTTTCTAACCAAATAAAAAGTGAATTTGAAATGTCTATGTTTGGAGAAATGAATTTCTTCCTAGGTCTGCAAATTGTTCAGTCAGAGAAAGGTATCCTTATATCTTAGTCCAAGTATGTGAAAGAATTACTAAAGAAATTTGGAATGGAAGATTCAAAACCAGTAGGCACACCTATGGCAACCAGATGCAAGTTAAGTAAAGATGATGATTCACCCAAGGCAAATCAGAAAAGGTATAGATCAATGATTGGAGGACTTCCTATTTGACCCAGACCAGACCTGACATCATGAACGTCGTTAGACTTGTTGCTAGATTTCAATCTGATCCAAAAGAATCCCACATTGTGGCAGTCAAAAGAATCTTTAGATATCTCAAGGGGACAATAGATTATGGATTGTGGTATCCAAAAGACAATGACTTTACTCTTCATGCATACACAAATGTTGATTGGGTAGGAGATGTGAATGATAGAAAAAGTACTAGTGGTGGTGCATTTTTCTTGGGAAAGAGATTGGTCTCTTGGATGAGCAAAAAGTAGAATATATAGTAGCAGCAAACAATTGTACTCAGGTTCTATGGATGAAGCAAATGTTGAAAGACATCAGAGTTGTGTTTGAGGAACCAGTCACAATCTTTTGTGATAATTCTAGTGCAATAAGTATCTCAAAGAATCAAGTGTTGCATTCAAAGACAAAGCATATATCTATCAAATTTCACTTCTTGAGAGAGAGAAGGTAAATGAGAATGAAGTCAAGTTAGAGTTTTTGTCATCCAAAGATCAGATTGCAGATATCTTCACTAAGCCTCTTCCCAAGGATACCTTTGAATATCTTAGAGAGAAGTTAGGGGTCATTACCCCTCCAAATCAGAACTAAGATGCACTAAGGTGCATCAGTCCGGTGGAATTCTCAATCATATCTTGAGATCTGGATTGATGTTGAGAGAATACTACTCTAGGAGTAGTCAGTATGTAAATGTTGGAGATCAATCTGAAATAAAAAAGGGGAAGAGATGATTGCAAATATGCATCCTTTGCCATTGATGTCAAAGGGGAGAGAAGTCGTGTGAAAAACTTGGAAGTAAGTAGTTGCTGGTGAAAGGGGGAGTAGTGAAAACAAGTGGTTATAGGTGTGGCAAGAGAGAGGGGGGGAGAAGTTCTTGTCTTGATGGCTAAATTAGTTTTTCACATCATATGTTGCCATCAATGACAAAGGGGGAGATTGTTACAAATATGTGCCTAATGTGTTGTCATTGATGTCAACATATCCTTCTGTCAGAAATAGTGAAGACAGTGCAGAGGAGTGATCAATATTTCTAGTAAGGTAAAGACCAGAGTTCGCAGATTAAAGGGTTTGTATAGGGCTTCCTAGTGTTTCTCCAGTTAAGATTTGAAAGGTCTGCATGAAGATTTGGTGAAGTTATGGCCCTCTGAGTATAACAGGTTTCTGCACCTGTTCTATTGTGACAGAGTGGCAAGAATTTGGTCCGGATTGGTCCAGTATGAGAGTATTGTGATGTGCAGATCTAGAGGCATGTCAAGGATGTTGGTGTGTTCCCTCAACTTGAGTGGTTCATGGTTTGGAGATCCAGAAGCAATCTTTCTAGTTTGACAGTCATGGCAGTGTATGTTCTTGAGGTTCAGTATGAAGATGCAAGTGATTCTAGTGATGCAAAGTGGTGTGGTTATTCATGTTGACTTAATTGTTCTTGTGGTGGTCTCTGGATCATGTGCCTGTTGTGTTGGTGGTCTGCATTGACAAAGGATCTCGTGATTGAAGGTTTCCTCTTGGTTGTTGTTGTTCTTCCTAGTCTTGGCCGACCGGATGTTCCTAGCATGTTGTAAATGATCTAAAAATCATTTTATGAAGCATGGTGTGTTAATGGAGGAAGATTCAAGTCTCAGCTATGATTGGCCGATAGTCTAAAGATCTGCATTAATTTTGGCTAACCTTGTTGATCATTTCAAGATGGATAAAGTATATTAGTACTTATTGAAGAGTTGTTAAACATCATCCTTGTGCAAAACAGATTAAATCTGAATAAAGGATCAGAAGTAGAGCAAAGAAGAAAAGGAGCGAGAGTAGTATAGAGTGTGAAGATAGTAAAGAAGAATTTGGGGAAAAGAAGAAGTTTTTGAGCATTCATTGAAACTGAACCAGGCATGAAGTAGATGTTATTTCTCAGTTAATCCATTATGTTCTAAATTAATTTTGTAGGCAGTAAGCCTCCTCTTTTGAGCAGTGAGCTCTAGGAAGTGAACCCGAAGGAATGTGCCTTCTATTTTTCTAAAGTACTTTTAACAGGGTACAACTCTTTGTGGGTTAACCCCCACCGTGGTTTTTCCCTTAACCAGGTTTCCACGTCAAAATCCTGGTGTCAAATGTGTTGATTATGTTTCTACTCTTATGTTGTTGATATATGCTTTAATGGTTACATCACTAATCTGGTAGTAAGATAATAAAGAAGGTTAAAAGTAGAAAAAGATTAAATTGTGTGACAACTGATTCACCCCCCCTCTCAGTTGTCTAGTCTAATCCCAACAACCTTTATGTATATGAAACTCCTAGTAGAGCTAGTTAAAACCTTAAGTGGTTTATCAGATGCTTGTAAGGTGTTTGTTGCTTCTCAATCTGACTGGATGTTTCCCAGTCATCCCTACAAGGTAGCCATCATTGATCAACAAGATTTATGGGCCAGGGGCCAACAGTACAGGAGATAGACTCTATAATATCTCCACTTCTTCTTTAGGCTCTGCAGAACCAAGGGGGTTATTCCCTATTCAACATCCATGAAATATGCTTATGGACTGACTGGGATGTTGATACAAAGTAGATAAATCCTCCTTCATGTAGACCAAAATTGTGGAATAAGTACAAAGGGGCTAGCTTTGGGCCTATGCTCAGTTGTGAATCACAGGATTTTGGTCCTAAACTACTTCTAAAGTCCTAATGGTTTTGTTTTGAAGTTTAAGTTTGATTTTATATTTGGATGCAAATCCAGGACCTATGGTGTAACCTCAATACAAGACTAGACTGGTGCCTATCCAGGGCTTGGAGTCAATAGACATACACATGTGAATGATCATGGTGCAGGAGCACCTTCACATTAGGGTTTACTTGATCTTCAAGATGTTTGATTTGTTTAATGAGGTCCTTGAGACCATATTCAATGATGTAATGAGACTTGGAAGCCATGTTTGTAATGGACTATGTCCAAATAACTAGAGTTTTCTATGGTTATGTTACTAGTCCTAGGTAGGACAGTCTTGTAGTTATAGGTTAGTCATGTTTGTCTTTGGTAGTCATTTAAAGCCTTCATGTTGCAAGCCTTTTAAGGCATGTCTTGGGTTTGTAAGTGTGTTATAACCTTGTCCAAGATTAATCCAAATGTTACAAATAGCAAGATTAAACCAAAACAACCGATGGAAGAAGTCAGTTTCTAAAACAGTTATTAAAAAGGCAGTTTTGGGAATTTGAAAGGTTATTTTTTATGTCTTGGTCATTGGAAGGAAGTGGAAACTGGAGAGACATGTTGAAATTCCTTTATTAAGGCCTTGTATCATCAAAATACCTCGGAGGTGATAGGAGATTTGAGTTGAAATAGTAAAAAGTAGTGTTTTCTACGTTTTTTCCTCTAGAATTGTTGTCTTCTTGCATTGTACGGCTCTGTACGGACTAGAGTACATTTCTAACTAGTTTTTCATGAAAGGTCTATCTATCACCTTCCATTTGCATTTGGTTGCATGTATTTTGGTTTTGTTTTAAGGAAGATATTGCATTTTTTGTGTTGACAGTCCAAACCCTCTATTAGGGTAAACAGCAAACTAAGATAATGGTGTTTCTTCTTCTGTTATCCTTTGCATGTTGCTTTTCATTGGTGGAAATGATTATGATAGTGTTGGATTTCGTGCTCTTAAGGTCTCAGACCCAATAACTAAGGTGGATATGGGGAAGAACCAAAGTTTGTGACTGTATTACTGCACACAGTCCAGATAAGCAGAGATAAGAAGAACTGTATTTCCCTCGTTTTGTCCATTGACAGTAGCTGATCTTCGATGGGAAGGATCATGACAATGTTTGCTTTCATGTTCATAAGGTTTTAAACCTATGGTTAAGATTTAAGAGTGGGAGAGTAAAGTTTTTATGAATGTTTTTCTGTGACAGTCCAGAAAATAGTGTTTTTAAGGAAAGTAAAGAGGTATAAGTGTTGGTTATGGTAAAAACATTAATGGGAATGCACTTTTGGTGAACTAATAAGCTCATGCAAACATTTTATGATGTGTTCCATGCACATGCAAGGTGTGGGAAGTCATGGAGTTGCCCAAACCAATAAGCCCTTGTGTAGGCTAAGCCTATTGGGCCTATTTAGCACAGCGACAGTCCTATTTTGGATAGGTCCTTCCAAAGTAACCTACATTGATTTCTAGATATGTTTGAAAATGCCTTAATGGGTACTCAAAATAGGTTTCAGATGTTGGAAATCAGGTCGGGTTTGAAAGTTATGGTCAAAAAATAGTAAATTTCTGATTTTTTAAGTTTTTGTGCTATGAAACAAGGGATTTATGAAGGAAGAGTTGCCTCAAAGAGTGATAACCTTGTAAAGAAAGTTGATTGAAACCATTTGATATGAAATATGCTATAAGGAGTTGTGTTGTTCTTTCTTCTCTGCATCAGATCAGCACAAACATATACCAAAGACTAGATTTCAAGGGGATTTGTTTAGCCCCTGCCTTACAGATACTTCCCAAAAACTAGGTGTTTAGTCATTCATTCTTAATAGTATCCCTACTGCAACATGCCTTCTCAATGATTAACCTGAAACATTTAATTTGTTCCTTGAACAAAGGTAGGAGAATAAACATTCAACACAGAAAAACTATATTCCTAAATCTTGAACAACCCTTAGCTATCTTGATTCAAAAGAAAACATGCCCACAGCTTGGAGACAAATGATTAAACATGTGCACAAAGCATTTCTCATATAAAACAGCATGAAACCAGTGAATTTATGCATGAAACATACAACATGAGACTCATAAACTCACAAGACATCAAGAATAGGGCCACCAATGAAGTTGTATTGTGTCACAGCACCAGAATTTGTCCAGCTTTCAACAACAAATGAGAAACATAGTCTGTTATATACAGCAGGGGAATGCACTCAACATTAATTACATAGCAAAATTCAAAAAATCTGCCAGATACTGTCCATCATGACAAAATGGCGCTCAAAAATTGAACGCAGTAGGTAGACGGGGAGACAGGAAGGTCTCGAGCCTTGCACCGTCACCTGGGGATTCACATCTTCAATCAGGTGGTTGATCCATCCATGGCCTCGCCCATACCCTGTAACATCTGCCATTAATGGCGTACCAACCCACAGCCTTGGGAATGCAGTGGACTATGCGCCATAGAAATTTTCCTGCCAAGAAATATGACCCTGATATTTCAAATCATGTGGGAACAAATAATCCCACATTCACCCCGCGGTGACCTCCTGAACACTTTATATGCATGACCACACTGGAAGATGATAATTGGTGATTTTACTCCCAACGACGCCAATATAAAGCTCATCATGATCCCCCCGCATGATGCTTCGATGTTCAATATCACCCTAACGTCAGTAAACCAGCATGATAATCCTCCCTTGAAAAATCACCCTGATATTTCACATCACCCTGATGTGAAATATCACCCTTATCAGAAACATCACCCCAATAAGAAAATATCACCCTCATCGGCACAACCTGATGCATCAGAGGAAGATCCTCCTGCTTAGCCGATACCAAACGTCTTACCGATGACCACATGATGCACCCTACCGATCCTGATGACATCACCATCATATTGCAATATCGAGGTGATCCTCAACGGTAAGGATGATATTCAGAATATCACCCGATATTGAAATATCACCCCCCACATAAAATCGATGTCCGCATTTCAGGGTGATGAAGCGAAAATGAGGTGATAAAACAGCATCGAGGTGATCTTCACTAAGATCACCTGATACATGAAACATGATGACCCCCCGCATGAATATCAGGTTATATTTGAAATATGATGAGGAGGCCCAAAGACTTAAAACTTTTTGGACTTTTTTGGGAGGGTGCCTGCAAAATTAATTGCTTGAAATCTGACTATTTATGCAGGCGGTAACAGTGGCTCTGTCTGGGGACACATGCCTCTTGCAGGCATGATGAGAACCAAAGATCTCTGGGATGCAGACCAGTCCCTTATCCATTAAGCATAGAGTCATAAAGCTGCACTGACCTGCATCGCAAACACATATTTTTTAAAACAAACATAGTGGCCCAGGGTCACCAAAAAGGAAAACCTAGAATTTGCCTTTGTCAAACACTTGATTTTCTTTTGATTTCTTCAAATGAAGCCTGAAAGCATTTAACTGCCTGCAGCAACTCTCTTTGCAATTAGTTGTGCTACTGCTCATTCCATTTTCTTCAACAAATCTACAAATAGCTTCATCAGCATACATTATCATCAGTTGTAGGATGTCATCATCATATGAGTCACTGATGTTGCTTGGAAAAATAATAGACTCACATGAAACAAATGAATCCACATTAGAATTTTGCCCTTCCTCAAAAAATAAGAGCTCCTCCGTATCAAACATGCAATATTCAGGCACAAGCAACATCTCATAATCATATTCATCTTTATAAACACTCAGGTCTTCATCACCATTATGCTCAGCAATTTTATCACTAAGGTCCACCTGGAATGTCTCAAGAGAAGGCATAAAAAGATCAAAGTGCAGCCCTTCATCAAAAGCTTTGTAGTTAGCCATGCAACCAACATCATCCCCAACTGTATGAGCACACACATCTGCAACCTGTCTATTCACATCTGAATAGTGACCCTGATTCTCCTCTTCACCAATGCACTGATACTCAAAAGCAAATTTTTCTACCTCTACACTGTGAAGGTGGTCACAATCTTCAAGGAAGCACTCATACTTAGTATCCAAATATATTTCATCATCTGAAAGGTTCACACATGCATCTGAATGCTGACAATCACTAGCATATTCACTGTCATCCCTTGAATCAACATTTTCTATATTCAGAGTGAAGCTCTGCATATCCACCTCATATAAATTACCAGGAATAACTAGGATATGCCTATTGCTGCAGGATGCAACTTCATGTATATCTTTCATTTCATCATTTGGAAAGCATTTTGCATCTGCAGGCTTTTCTTCTAGAGGCTAACAACAATCTTTGTCCTCACCATTATAGGATGTGCCTACACTTTCTACAACTGTTTCTTCATGTTTATGCATCACATCATGGCTGCACCCATGGTTGTGAGATATATTCCCCTCTACAGAATCATCTCTCAATGAATACACTGGGAAAGGTGAAATATATTCACTTTGATAACTGTTCTGACAACTTGCAGCCATGAAACCTACTGGCATTCCATATTTTTTATTATTTTCAATATCCATAGCAAATTTGAAAGCCTGGTGAAGTGTGACTAGTTCTTTATCTCTTAATCTATAACTCATTTTCTTATCAAAAGAAGCCAAATAAATTGTCAAGCACAATGTATTATTGGGTCTCATATATTCAGGGATCTACTTGAGCAACTTAATAAACCTAAAATTAAAGGCTGGAACTAGTTCCTCATCTTCCTTTTGGATGTTCATGAAATGTATGATCAATGAGGCTAAATCAAATCTTTCACCAAACTGCTCTAGGAATGCAACTTTTAAATCTACCTATGAAGAGACTGAACATGCAGGCAAGTCTGAAAACTAGACCCTAGCATCATCCTCTAATGACTGAACAAAGAGTCTCATTACTACATCTTCATCCTCTACCTCATAATCTTCTATCAAATTGCAAAAATTTTGCAGATGTTTGTTTGCAGTTTCAGAATTTGATCCACTGTATTTTGGCAAACATTTTCTAATCTTATTGGGAATAACATTTGGGTAACCATATATTCCTTTGAAATTTAGGGCTTTATACCTTTCAATAAAAAATGGTCTTCTTTGAGAGCATAACCAGGTTTGCTACTCTAAACTCATCATTTTTTGAATCAAAAGATGAATACCTGGAAATATGTTACAGCTTTGATAGGTTCAATCAACAAAGTCGCCACCTCTCACAGAGAGGACAAAATATCAACAAGGCACTTATATTTTCTGGATTCATCACCCCAACAGAGCACCACATGGTTCTTTGGTATCTCTGCAACAACTTTTCTAGAAACTAGATTTTCCAGCCCTTGAATCACTTGACTCGTCCCAAGTGGAGTCACTAGATCTGTTGCTTCTCAATCCCACTGGATGTTTCCCAGTCATCCCTACAAGGTAGCCATCATTGATCAACAGGATTTCTGGGCCAGGGGCCAACAATACAGGAGATAGACTCTATAATATCTCCTCTTCTTCTTTAGGCTCTGCAGAACGAAGGGTGGTATTCCCTATTCAACATCCATGAAATATGCTTATGGACTGACTGGGATGTTGATACAAAGCAGATAAATCCTCCTTCATGTAGACCAAAACTGTGGAATAAGTACAAAGGGGCTAGCTTTGGGCCTATGCTCAGTTGTGAATCACAAGATTTTGGTCCTAAACTACTTCTAAAGTCCTAATGGTTTGGTTTTCAAGTTTAAGTTTGATTTTATATTTGGATGCAAAGCCAGGACCTAGGGTGTAACCTCAATACAAGACTAGACTAGTGCCTATCCAGGGCTTGGAGTCAATAGACATACACATGTGAATGATCAACATAAACATATACCAAAGACTAGATTTCAAGGGGATTTGTTTAGCACCTGCCTTATAGATACTTCCCAAAAACTAGGTGTTTAGTCATTCATTCTTAATGGTATCCCTGCTGCAACATGCCTTCTCAATGATTAACCTGAAACATTTAATTTATTCCTTGAACAAAGGTAGGAGATTAAACATTCAACACAGAAAAACTATATTCCTAAATCTTGAACAACCCTTAGCTATCTTGATTCAAAAGAAAACATACCCACAGCTTGGAGATAAATGATTAAACACATGCACAGAGCATTTCTCATATAAAACAACATGAAACTAATGAATTTATGCATGAAACATACAACATGAGACTCATAAACTCACAAGACATCAAGAACAGGGCCACCAATGAAGTTGTATTGTGTCACAGCACCAGAATTTGTCCAGCTTTCAACAACAACAAATGAGCAACACAGACTGCTATATACAACAGGGGAGTGCACTCAGCATTAATTACACAGCAAAATTCAAAAAATCTGCCAGATATCGTTCATCATGAGAAAATGGCACTCAAAAATTGAATGCAACAGGTAGAGGGGGAGACAAGAAGGTCTCGAGCCCTGCGCCGTCGCCTGGGGATTCACATCTTCAATCAGGTGGTTGATCCATCCATGGCCTCGCCCATACCTTATAACATCCACCATTAATGGCGTACCAACCCGCGGCCTTGGGAGTGCAGTGGACTAGGTGCCATAGAAATTTTCCTACCAAGAAATATGACCCTGATATTTCAAATCATGTGGGAACAATTTATCCCACATTCACCCCGCAGCGACCTCCTGAACACTATATGCATGACCACACCGGAAGATGATAGTCGGCGATTTTACTCCCGACAACGCCAATATAAACCTCATCATGATCCCCCCCGCATGATGCTCCGATGTTCAATATCACCCTGACGTCAGCAAACCACCTGCATGATAATCCTCCCTTGAAAAATCACCCTGATGTGAAATATCACGCTTATCAGAAACATCACCCCTATAAGAAAATATCACCCTCATCGGCACAACCTGATGCATCAGAGGAAGATCCTCCTTCTTTGCCGATACCAAACGTCTTACTGATGACCACATGATGCACCCTACCGATCCTAATGACGTCACTATCATATTGCAATATCGGGGTGATCCTCGGCGACAAGGGTGATATTCAGAATATCACCCGATATTGAAATATCACCCCCCGCATAAAATCGATGTCTGCATTTCGGGGTGATGAAGCGAACATGAGGTGATAAAACAGCATCGGGGTGATCTTCACTAAGATCACCCGATACATGAAACATGATGACCCCTCGCATGAATATCAGCTTATATTTGAAATATGATGAGGAGGCCCAAAGACTTAAAACTTTTTGGACTTTTTTGGGAGGGTGCCCACAGAATTAATTGCTTGAAATTTGATTGTTTATGCAGGCGGTAACAGTGTCGATCCCTCGAATGTACCTGTTGATGTGTAAAATTGTGCCTTGTTTCAACACCAACATGGGAAGTTTCAAGAATGTAGGACTTGCTACTTGAAACAACCTCCAGATTTTAAAGAAGCTGGATCTTCCTATATAAATGGGTTTTGAGTAAAGGAAAGGGAGGTAAACAAGATTACAGATGTAATAAGTAAAACTAAATCTATGGCGATGCGCTTGAGTGAAAATATATTCTTCTAATGAGCACAGTGAATCTAATCCTCAAGATGCAGTTATATTAAAGAGCAGACATTGCATGATCAATATAAACAAATGGAATTGAATTAGATCAAAAGGCTATATCTAGACAACTTTGCAAAGACACAGATAATATCAACTAAGGCACAGAACAGAGTTCTTTTTATTAATATTCCAGCAACATAAAAGGCACAGAAACATGCATAGGTACATTAACCTTCATATCAGAAACAACAAAATTAAGGCAAATGATACAATCTGGCCACAGCAAAGTCTCTGAATTCTCTAGCAAAGTCTTGATTGAAAACTTATCCAAAAAATTGGATCCTAATCAATTACAATTGCAACTTATTTATAACCACAGACTTTGGCTAGAATCACCTGCAACGACCTAAATCTTAACGGCAAAACTAAACTGGAGCTAACTGGAAGTCTTCAACCATTGAGATTTCCTAAATCTACAATATCCTATGCACTCATTAGCTGTGGCAACAATATACATGGCACTCTAACTGTATCACCGTTAAGACACATGGTGACACCCGAGCTCCTTGCTCAACAATAAATTGTGACACATGGCAGTGTCCACTGCAATCACTTGAAACTCTTTTCCTCCAAAGAAATACGTAGGAAAATGCTACTTGTCACACTCCACCTTGCCTTGAAAGTAACACATGTCCCTCTCTGCTTCAGGCTCAAAATTGTGTCTTTATACCCGAGCAACTTAACGCTATGACATTTGTCACCATCTGCAATACTTTGAAACTGAGATATAATAGTATGGGACCCATGGCATTCATCACTTACTACCCACACAGAAAATAAACTAGGATAGATGGCGTCTTCCGTTTGAAACAAAACTAGACACATGGCAGTCTCTAGCAAAATAAGAAATTAATGAAAAGCTTTTGAAATATCTTTCAAAAACTTACACTTGTCACACTCAAGTGTAACTATGACTGAAAATACCTTCGTCCTGTGAGCATTTGAAATAAAAGGAAGCCTTCCTCTGATATCGCCATGTGGTGCACTCTGCAACAAGTTTAAACTATGTCTTATACTATGGCCCACCATATATGCCAGTACTAATATACTTCAAAGAGAGACACGCGGCAACAGCCGCTAGCAAGCGACAACAAAAGAAACTTTTTGAGACAGCCTCTGATGCAAACACGTGGTGAAGCCTGCGACACTTATGAAACTTTATAAAAGAAATAGGATAAATGATACGTGGCATACTCCGCTGCATCTACTTAAAAGAGAAGAAACACACGGCAACAGCTGCTTAAAGCTCAAAATTGTTCTCTCTTGTTGTAGTGTTGACACTTGGCGCAATCTGTGTATAGGAGCATAGGAACATGATCTGCTATAGGAACATTCATAGTTACAAAATATAAGCTGCTATAACATATTATCGTAACATTGCTTGAAACAAAATGTAGAGTTAAAATTCTATAGCTCTTGGAGACTACCAGGACTTCTGAGCCTGCTTAGAAAGAATCCAAAACTGTCAAAAAGATAAGGCCACTGAAATGAAAATTCAACTACAGATTCTGCAATGTCGTTTGATATGAAGACCATTCTGAGTCAGATAACCCTTGCCTGATCTACAAATCTTGAAAAGCAAAATCAAAATTGATTATATCCTTGTGTGAAAATGACTGCAATATTTGTACCACAGCTTTCAATTGAAACTCTAGCTGAGCCATTGGTACCAAAACAGTTTAAACCTCTCCTACATTAGATGAATCACTTAGACCTTGGAAGATTGTCTGATCATTCTATTTTGTCACTGGCAGAGTCTTTATTTCATCTATCATCAGTACTGTATTACTATCTGGGAAGGGTGAAGGAAGACCTAGCTGCACCAAACCTTCAATATGTTTCTTCATATTTTTCACTCCTTTTACAACATCAAGGAGCTCTTTACAGTTTATAGCTGCAATGTTACAACTCAAAACCTCATTTACCTTCTTAGCAGCAATCATTCTATTATCAATTCTTGTTGCTAATAGTGTCTCATCTGTTGTATCATATAACTTCTACAATAGAAGTTCAAAATCAGAAACCCTTAATGAAACAATAGACAATGTGGTATGAACAGAAGATTCCACCTTTTCACACAACTGTTGGGCATTCAATAAGAAAGTGAGAGAAGGTTTTAGCTGAATAATCCCCTTAGATATTCTTTTCCACACTAAAACATACAACTCTTTCACCAAATTTAGGACTCCTGCATTCTATGGTCTATTGGCCAACTTAATTGTCAACTGTTTTGTTTTCTGTTGCTCAGCCATGTACTACGCTTGAGCTGCACTATTGGCATTTTGTTCTTTCATTAGTATCTATTGCAATTGTGTTGCTTCTATAACTTATCCTGAAATTTCTTCTCTGTAATGGCCTTCTCTTGTCTTAAAACAGTGACAGCAACTTTTTCCTAGGCTAGCTCAGTCTTTAGAGAAGCAACTTGAGCCTGTATAGTCTGATGTATCTGTAATGAAACAGTGGCCTGCAACTGTTTGTTCAAGTTATCTATTTCATTTATTTTAGACTCTATTTCTAGGTGAGATTACTGCTATTTACCTTTTCCTGAGCCAAATCAGCTTCCACCCTCTGTAGTTTCTTGGACACTTTCAGGTAGTCTGTAGCAACTGCAGTTGCAGTCTCATTCATCAACTCTGCCTTGTCCTATGGCCTAAAGAGAGACATATCCATGGCCATAACATTCATTGCATAGTCATGTGGTTGCATTTGTTCATTTGGCTTTACTACATTTGGGGACAAATGAGTCACAGTCAAAGACTACTGAATTGGGTCAAAAAGTGACTTCATATGAGCCACAGCAGGACTTTTGTTCTCTTTCTTTCTCTTCTTTTCCATTCTAGCCTCTCTGGCCTTTCTTGTTGTATCTGCTTGAGCTTGGAAGTTAGGAGGAGATGCAATATAACCTCCAGCAAAGGATGGCCCTAAGGCAAACCATAAGGAATAGCAGATAATTGTTGACTAGGGGAAATCTGAGGTGGGGCCCGCTTGGGAACAGATGGAGAAAACAATGGCAAGGTGATGGCCTGTGAGAACATGGTCAGTGCACTAATAGATGGAGAAAAAGTTTGTAAAGGCACAGCAAAAGTGGCAGGAGACATGGAAACTTGGGTATTTGGGGTTGCCACTCCTAAATGAGAAGAAATAGATATAGGAGAGAAGAGAGAAGTACTTACTTGAGCTTCAGATGAAATGACTGGAGCTTCTTGTTGTTGGGGCATAGGTGTTTCTTCTTCTTCTTCCTCAGGTAACATTAATCTTCTTATCGTTCGAGACCTATTAGATGCTTCTTCACGGTCCTCTTCCTCCTCCACATCAATCAAAATTGGTTTTTGCATAGGTGCTGCTCTGAAACCCCCAGATGTTGAAGCTGTATGGGTCCCAAGAGTTGGTGATGACACAATTCCTTTCTGCTTCTCAAGCGTGCTAAGGGATTGGGGCCATGGAGATCTACGATCAACATATGATGCTTGTCCTATTTCTTTCATTCCTGGAGCCTCCCCTATTTCTTCTTCTTCTTCAACCCCTTTATGCACTCTGCTTGTATATAGACTTGAGACTAGGGATGGGTGCCATTCATCCCAAGTTGACTCCCATGTCTCATCAGTTTCAACATTTCCAAATGAGTGTGTAAGTTTAGAGATTTCTTACCTAGATTTCCAATAGGCCTCTAGCTTTTCTGCACTCCATTCTTTTCCTTTCAATGTTTTTCTTAGGCCTGTGGTCATCTTAATCTTTGGATCATACTCTTTCTCTTTCACATAGAAGGTCTCCCAAGACCTAGGCCCCTCATAAGGCAAGTCAGTCAATTCCACATAAAAATCTAGGTTATCCTCTTTGGGAGACCTCCTATCCTCCTAGAATGGGCGTCCCTCATGCACTACCTTGGCAAAAACTTTATTGTTTAGGATCCAGGAAGCCATGAAACTATCTAGGTCATACTTCCATTTGTCTTCTATGATGAGGAAACCATATTCTTAATAAGAGGTTCTCTGTTCCTCTAACTTTAATTGTCATTTTCCCTCTGGTCTAGGGGACATCATACATCTTTCTCTTCCTTTTCTTGTGGCCATAATCATTATCTATGATAGACACTTGGTGAGCTACCTCTAAAAATGTAACCCTAGGGGTCAAGACTTTGGGCAATAACACAGGCTCCCCACTGAAACCATGGACTCTGATTATAGTAGTGTGGGCCCCAAAGAAGTAGTCACAAGGTATCGGGCAATTGGTCAGAAAACCTCTAATGCTCTGTGTCATCCTGTGCTCTACAAGCTCGGGACTTAATTGGCTAAATGTAGGGGAAACAAAACATTCGGCAAATTCGTAGGGGTCTGAAGTATCAGACAACAAATGAGTCCATGTGGACACAGGGATAGTTCTACTACCATCTAACTTAGGGTCATACATATTTAGGGTCACATGATTTTGAAAAAGACCAAAATTTTGATATAACGTGAGGTGGAAAAGATATGTGGAATACCTGAATACACGCTTTATAGGGAAACTAGTCAACTGGTCAATCATGGCTGCTGCAATTTGCTTTGAAAAATCCAGCCGATATTCTTGAGACTTGTCTATGGTCTTCAATCTGAAAATGACTGCCAATTGCTAGTCATGAACTGTGTTATCTTCATTCTACCCAAATATGAACGCCAGCATAGAGAGGGCATCTTGGACGTTGGGAGTAAATTGAGTGCAACCATTGGGTAGTACAGGTAACTGGGTATTCTCTTCACCCAGACGCATCTCTGTATTTAGAAACTTCAATGTGCTGTGCAGATTTGCCCATGTACCCTGCATCTTAGCAATGGTTGGGAATGTGGCCATTCTATCATATTGTAAAGCCAGCATGTCCCTTATTGCCTTGGGTGTAATATGAACCATGAAAGGGCCTTACTGGATGGAATTTGGTAGTGGGTGAAATAGCTCTACACATAATTCAATCAACTTGGGGCATGGGTGCACATAAGGCACTAAAAATTGCGCCAATTGAGAAGTCCATATCCTCATTCTGAAAGTTTCCCATTGCCCCTTTGATGCTCAGACGAGGCACCTTTGATGTGCTCCCTCCCAGAGGTCCTTGGTATTCTTTTGCAGGTGTGTGTCATATATATCATCTGCATAATCCTTCACCTGAGCTGGGTCAACACTCACTCCAGTTTCAGGGACTCTTGTTCTTGGATAATTTCTTCTTGGATGCGTAAGCGCAGAAGCATAAGACTTACTATTCATTATCTTATCAGTTGGCTCGAAGATCTTGAGTCCCTCTTGTGGTGACTATGCCTTTGACATCTCTAAATCTTTGTGGGAATTTTTGGAAACTTTTGACACAAAAGATAAGAGAAAACTGTAACAGGGTTGTACTTAGCTTAGAAACACTTGCGGGGAACGGAGCTTGGACGCAACAGCAACTCAGAAGAAGAAAGACAAAAGCAAATGAAACTCTCAAAGGGACTAATACTTAGCTTAGTGAGGGATTTTGAAACAATAAATGACACATCTCATCATATTAATGGCATTAATACCGAGAGACAATGTATCTTTTTGAAATCCGTATTGGATAGTGTCAGATATGATAGTGGCTATCTTTCTGAAAAAGTGTGTACCTCCTTGGAATTTTGGGGATAGCTGAACAACCTTAATAAATGCAATTTCTAAAAGAGAAGGGACCTTTGCGCTACCGACACATGTTCGCGGAACACTTATTTAAAAGGGAAAAAGCAGGAAAAGGAAATAAAAGCAACTAACTTAACTATGATACATGATGAGCCTCTTCTCAGGTATAATGTTTCAGGAAGATTCCATTAACCAGGATTTCTTTAGGTTCTTCAGCCATGGTTTCTAACTCAAAATCATTTTGCTACTTACAAGAACGGATCTTAAAAGGTCTTGTCCACAATGCTTCGAATTTACTGCGTCAGCCTGGCTTGGCAGCTCTCTCATTCCATTTCAGTACTAGGGTCCCAACTTGAAAATTTAGATTTGAAGATTTCTTATCAAACCAACTTTTAATCATATGTTGATGTTTCATAACTGATTCATGAGCCCTTTCTCTCTTTTCTTGTACTTCTAGTAACTCGGCTAGTCTGACTTGCATTAAGTCGTTTTCTTCAATTTCAAGTTGTTTCAACAATTACAAGGTAGGAATTTCTATATTTAGAGGCATCACTCCATTCTTACCATAGACCAGTTCATAAGGAGACATTATAGTTATCTATTTTGGCGTGTGTAGGAGTCCAGGACAACACTGAGAGGGGGGTGAATCAGTGTTGTATAAATTTTACAATTTTAATCATTTTGACTTACATGATAAAGAGAGAAAAAGGCAAAGTTATTTATTAGCTCACAGATGTATAATTATAATATTGAAGGCATGAATCAAGACATTAAACACAAATCATGAAGACACATAATAAATATAACATAAGATATGATGAGTGGAAAACCATCAAGGGGAATAAAAACCACTCTAAAACTGCCTCACTGGCTTATTCAAAACCTCACTAACTAGACAAGCCTCACTGGCTACGAAGAAGCCTCACTGGCTATAATATGTGTCTCACTGACAAATGAAAGGTCTCACTAACCTACAAGCGTCACTGGCATATTGTGCCTCACTGGCAAATGCAATCACCATTAGACGAGATAAACAAAATTAGAGGGTTACTCTGTTTCCATTCAATTCATTATTCCATCTCTGCATAATACAAACTTCTTCAATCAAAATAGATTTCTCTATGTGTATGTCTTCAAACTACATCCGATGCATAAACAATTCACCTAATCTAGTGTATCTTTGTACAAACAATTCACCTGATTTAAATTATCTCTGCATAAACAATTGCATATTGTCTCCATTCTATAAATGATTTGCATAATTCTTCATCTTGCACATTCATTTCTTTTCTTTTTCTCATCTCTGTATATCTCAACACATTTTATTCATCACATACACAATATCATATTCTCATCTGTCTTTTCTCTTCAACGAGATTTCTATAAAAATGTCTTCAACCCTGCATGATGAACCACACAAAAAAAATCCAAACAATGTTCCTGCAAAAACATTATATACAAGATGACTTTTCATATTTTGTTTTCTCTCCATAATTATTTTAATCTGCAAATAAAATGGTCTCTTCAATGCCTTGGAATCTTTCATATTCCTTCAAAAATTTCTCTTGCATCTAACCCATTCAATTTGCAACAAGAATTTATTCACAATACAAAAAAATTTCATATTCTTCTTCCCATACAAAATTTCTCTACAAACTCCAATCTGCAAAAAGACAAAATGACTTATCCAAAAAACATTTAACTCCTTAATAAAATCTTCAATAATAATCTTCTTTCAATTTTTTTCTTTATAAAAACATCTCAAAAAAATTCTCCATCATCTGCAAAACAAAAAAACTTCTTAAATCATTTTGCCCATTTAAAAAAACTTTCTATCTTAGAACCCCACACTTCATCTTAAAAAGATAGAAAAAGAAGCCTCTTAAATTTCACCCAATGTGAAACATCATCCTTATCATAAAATAATAAAAGTTTCTCCTATAACTCTTCTGCCACGACATATAGAAAACTAGAAAGGAATCTTTTTAATAATCTCACAAAAATCTTCTAAAAAAGCATCCCAAAAAATTTGCCTTTAAATCGAGCTAAACATGGTCTCATAAAAAACTTTCCAAAATAGTCAAACACAGTGACATTCATTGGCACGTCAAAGTGCAAGCTCATGGATGGAAGACAAAATTTAAATATTGTCCATTGATCATTAAACTTGCGCCCACCAATTTTTAAAACTGCCCTTTGATATTTTATTGGTGCTCATGTGTTCATAAGGACAACCATTCCTATCGGTAAAGGAAGATAAGGGCCGGTCATTTTTATGGCAAACAAACCCTTGAGCAAGTCACTATAAGTGACTATTACCTAGCGGAGCAGGTCAAAATAAAAATAAAACAAAAGTGTAAAAGTCATATGATAGTCTCAATAGGGTTGTATAAGAATTTTTATAAGATGACTAATTACCATTTAAGTCACATTTAAACCTTGAAGAATATGACCCTTTTTGTGAAACCATTGAACATCTCTAAAATGATAATTTTATGCCATTCCTCTGTCTTTTATATATACTTAATGAATATATCCATTTAAGGATCTCTTTGCAACTCCCAAACACCTTGACAACACACTGAAGTATAAATCAACTGAAAGCAATGAAGTAATTTGAGAACTCCTAAAGCACTAACTTGATCAATCTCTCAACTCTCTTCAATTCCTGCAGCACATTGCTAAACTAAAAACATGTGAACACCAACAAGTCATGAATGTTAACAAAGGGCACTACAATAACCATGAATTGGACTGTGATCTTGATTTTATGAAGTGTCCTTGCATGTAGGTTCTTGAAGACTGCAATGAACCTTTCACCATGAAAACTGTGAATAACATCCTGCCAATATGACCCATAGAAGAAAACATCCTAACGAATATTTCCTATCTCATGAGAGCCACTTAATTTTGTCAGACATCATCATCACTTCTATCACCTGTTTGATATCTCTACATATTATGTCTGAACATTTGATCTGCAACTCACTTGAACTCCTGACTTCTACTTCTGAACATGTAAAGATGTCTCCTCAACCATATGAAGACCAATTGTGGGTTCTCTTGGTAACATATTATCAAGAATTACATCTTGATCATCTTAAGCATAAATCTAAACAAGAACATACTATCTACACCAAAACTCCATGAACTTTAAACATGTGACATGATCAACCACAACTTTATCAAGTATCAAACACTCTACATCCCTGAAACATTCTCTGTAAGACCACTGATCAAACAAGTCTTGAAGAACCATAAAACTTATACTTGATGAAGACACACCAAGTCCTGAATAAAATCTTGCACCATCAAGAAACCATCTCTAAACAAGGAACAACTCACAAAAGACACATTGTCAATATGAAGAGATCCTGAACACACAGAAGCAACACACATCCTATCATGAAGCAACAACTCCAAACCATCAATGGTAGACAACTCAACACCCTCAATACATTTTTTACATCAATGACAACCTGACTCCATCAGCGTGATCCTGTCAGCCCATAGTGTTGTATTAAGTGACTTGTGCCACTCTCTCTGATGGTCATCTCCCATCCTTTTTATGAGTCTGATTAGATTCTTGTTGATGGATTCTGCTAAGCCATTTCCTTGTGGGTAATAGTTAGAAGATGTCTTCAGATATATTCCATTTTTCAAGGTGAACTCAGATAGTTTAGTTCCCAGAAATGCTTTAGCATTATCTGATATGATGGTGCGAGGAGGACCAAACAGAGCTATTATCCCCTCTAAGAACTCTAGGATTACTTTTTCAGTAGCATCTTTGAGTGGTATTGCTTCACTCCACCTTGTAAAGTAATCTGTTGCATTAATAATCCACTTATATCCCATACTTGACACTGGATTAATCATTCTAATGAAGTCTAAACCCCACTGAGCAAAGGGTTCACCTACTATTATTAGGCTTAAGGGCAATGCTGCATTCCTTCTCTTCCCAGTGTAGAACTGGCATGCTTGACATTCCTTGACCATTTGATAGCAATCTGTAAATAGGGTAGGCCAGAAATAGCTAGCTTGTGTCACTTTGATTGCAGTAGTCCTTGCTAAAAAATGTCCCCCTGAGGCTCCATGATGTAACTCATATAATATTTTTTGGGACTCATCTTTCTCTACACATCTCAATAGTATCCCATCAATATTCCTTCTGAATAATATATGATCAAGTAAAACAAAATGGACTCCTTGTTGTCTATAGTATCTTTCTTATCAGGGGAGAGTTCACTTGGGAATACACCAGTTCTCATGAACTGTATGTTGATAACTGAGAGTGGGGGTGAATCAGTTATCTTAATTATTTCAGCTTTCTAAACTTTCTTAATAATTAGTGCATCATCAATTCAAACAAGCAAACATAACCATGAAATGGAAATACACATGACACAATATTTTTGACATGGAAACCCTGTTAAGGGAGAAAACCATGGGGTGATTAACCCAAGATTGTATTCTCTGTTAGAAGAATAGAATTACAAAGTGGCACTTACCAATTAGGGCTCACTACCCGAGCACACTGCTCACAAGAGGCCCACTGCCTACAAGAGATTCACTGTCTACAATTTATAAAGAGTGTAATACAATACTTGAACTGATAAGGAGCATCTACATATGCTGGAGTTCAGTTCCGGTTAAACTCAGTACACTGATCTGCTGCACTTCATCCTTTCTCTTTCTTAGTGTTGTTGTCCCTTCACATACCGGACCTGCCTTACTGCTTTCACTCTGCTCTACTACTTTTCTTCGCACTTCACCAAAACCATGACACCTCTCACAACTTAATCCATCTTGTATATATATCCGCACAAGTGATTTCATCACCTTTCTAGTCGGCATCCGGAATAGTCAATATTTTTCCACGAACTCTGATCTGTCGGCTAAATCCTTGCTTACCAAGTAATGCGGATCAAGGATATACTTGTAGAAGTCATCAATCATGTCAGCCAATCATAAATTATGCCTTAAGAATCCTTACCATCATCAGTAACGCATCCAGAATAATGTCTGATGTTCTGCCAATCAATTCTTCCTCTGTCCACACTGCCAATCAGGAACCTGACACTCAAGTATTCATATCTTTTTCTTCATCTATCACCAGAGGCTAAATCCTTGGAATCTATCAGTCAAGGTAGTCCTCTTGACTTCCCCAAATCCGCACTTCACCAAGATACTTCCTCTGAGAGATTCGGAGCTAACTGTCGGACCTCGCCACATGCTCTGTTCTTGTTTACCGGATCACAATACTCTGCAATCTGCCTTCTGTTAGAGACTCATCATGTCCTGCGGATGTGTGGGTTAACCTTTGTTGCCATCAATGACAACAATCATGAAGCTCCAATGTGTCTCTTGCCAACAATCTCCCCCTTTGGCATTGATGGCAACACTTAGTGAAAAATGACTAAGTGTTATACTATACTCCCCCTTAGCTAATGCTCTATCTCTATGTACATTTTCCAGAGCTCCCCCTTAGCTGGATACAACATTTTTCACTGCTCATCACTCCCCCTTTGACATCAATGGCAAAGGGTGGGGTCCGCACACAAAAAAAATTCTCAAAAACACTTCTATACTTAGCCGCATAAGTATTTATACATGCTATACTTTACATAAACTGAACGATATCTGCAAAAGATGTCTTCAACTAGACAAATTTTGTTGCCCAACTCTGCTTCATTCTGTCCAAAATTGCGATGTGACCACTCAACAGGAATGCATAAGCTTCTACCTTTTTCAGATCTATCGGATCATTTGTTCTGGCTGTAGTTTGAGCATCACTTAAGGCCTCATGCATGGTCTCCAACTTAGGGATAATTATTCCTCTAAGTTCATTCAACCTGTTGATTCTATTTTTCTTCTCTTCTTCAAGCTTTTTAATTTCATTCAAAATTGCAATCGTTTGACATTCTTGATTTATTATGGATGTGGTAAGTGGATCAAAATTTTGAGAAAGTTTTGTTAGTTTGTCCTCCTGTTCTTTCACTTTCTTCTCAATCTCCACTGTTGCTTTAGACCAGGATATACAAAATTTGTATACATCTCCTCCATCCTTTAGAGCATTTTCCAAGCTCTTTATCCTAATACCCATTACTCTCATGTCATTTTCTATTAGCCCTTGCAACTCAGAGAATCTCTTATCCAAAAACTCTTTCCTGACCTTCTTCTCAGCTGATTTCTCTAGAGAATTGAAATGTGTACTATTACTATTAATCAAAGATTTGAGATTACCAGATGAGGAGGCTAAGGGATCCTTTTAAAAAGATGGCATGATCTTTTCTAACACTCCGGATGCGGCTGCTATAAGCTCATAGTCTTCCATGTGAGACTTCAGGAGTTTTTCTTTGGCCTTTGCATTAGCAAATGAAGCTATCTTCATTGTTTGTACCAGAGAAAGAGAGTCAAAATTAAATGGCCCTTGCAGAAGTTCCGGTTCATCAATTTCTATTGTCTCTTTGTCTAAGAACTTTTTGAGAGTTTCTGTAGTGTCTATTGCCGGAGATAGATTCTTCTTCTCTTCTACAGTCTCAGAACTGTCTCTTGGAGCTTTTTCTCCTTCTACAACCTTGGTACTGTCATCTTCTTTTTCCTTCACCTCTGCTTCTTTCTCATGTATTCTTTCTTCTCCTTTGAATCTAGAGTCAGCAGGGGAAACTAGAGGAGTGATGTTTGTTTGTTCATGGGCCACATCTTCCGGAGCAGAGGATTCTAAGCCCTTATCTTCACCAGTGTCCATTAGTTCTTCTGTCATTTCCTCAGTGGATTCCTTTTCAACACCTGTGGCCAAAGGATCAATGCCCAAGTCCTCTATAATAGGAAGATTGAATCTTTTGAAGGCATTCTTGAGGATCTCTTCTATTTCCTTGGCTATCTTGTCAGTCTCACCAAGCATGAGCTGATTCATTCTGGCTTTGCTCCGAAATTCATCCTTGCAATCCTTTAAGATCATGTTCATTTGCTTTGAATCGATTGAAGGATATAGTTGAATGGCTATCTGTTCCTGGATCTCAAGATATTTTACCATGGCAGTATTCTTTCTTATTTCTAACTCTTTTTCTAAGATTTTGGGAATAAGAGATATAATTTCAATAAAAGCCTTGTTATATATGTTCAAATACTTAACTGCTGATTCCTGCAAGATCTTTTGGTCTGCTTCATTGTAATCATCATAGAATTCAGCCATTGGCTGAAGGTTTCCATCCACAGTGACAAATTTGATGACATCATCTAAAGACAGAGTGGGCTTTTCTACAAATTCTTCTGCCTTTTCTTCTTCACCTTGACCGGTAGAGGGTTCACCGGATGTTTTCTTCTTCTCCTTCTTCATTTTCTTTATCTCCTCATCTGATTCAGTTTCTTCATCATCCTTCTAACTGACATAAGACCTTGTGGCCTTTGTTTTAGTTCTTTTCTCTCCTCTGCCAGATGATTTTGCTTCCAGTTTTGATGTCCTTGAGCTTTTAGTAGTGGCAGGTACAGATCTCTTTAATGATCTTGTCCGGGTGGAAGATTCTACCGGAGCACTTTCCTTACTTCCCTTTTCTGCCTCTTTCTTCTTTTCCTCAGCCCTTTCCATCTTTTCCCTGTTGGCATCAAGTGCCTCCTTTGAGATGCCTAAGCCTTTGGCAACTTCTTCAACTTATTTTCTCACTTTCCACTTTATTTCTAGTTGTCTGAGTTCCACATGAACTTTTACACTTAGCTCTTCAAAGGTTCCAAACCAATCTGCCTTTGGATCCTTTGGTTAACTTAGCATGTGTTGAACATGCAGCTCCACAATTTGTTCATCAACTTCATACCCCATAGGCATGATCCAGACTGTCCTTGGCTCTACTGCCTCGATTAGGCATTGATCAATGTCTACCATGAAGCACATTGTATCTTTATATTTTTCAACCAATGATTTTGGGATTCTTTCTCTGATTTGCATAGTATTTTGGAAGTTCTTAAAGTACCCCCACAAAGCTATATTCCTTGCCTTGGCATCCCCAAGTTCATGCAAGTAATCTCTGATTTGAATTGCTACCAGTTTGTTATTTTGCCATGCCCATCCATTGGATCTAGGCAGCTTATTCATGAAGTAGAAAAATAAACACAATATCAGTCCACCATATTTATAGGAGTTCTTCTTGTCCTTTTTTATCTTTTGTATGTTCTCCATCAATTGACTTAGAAGAAGGTCACAGAGATCATACTCTGCATTCTTTCTTAGCATCTCATAGGCAGTATACACTACAGTTCCTAACACTGAATTCTCCCTACTGGAATGATATATCTTATACCCTATTATCATAGATGCAAACTTGATATCTGGGTCCGTGATATCTTCAATGGTCATTGCCTTCTTATCAAATTTTGATCCGGTGGCCTCAGTTACAGTTTAGTTTTTAGATTTGAGGATAGGTATCCCTCCGGAGGAGTATAAGCTGGTTACTGCCCTAATTGCCTCCTTAGTGATTTTGCAAGGTCTGTTCAGCCATAGGAAGTTATCATGCATCCTACTCAATACATACTGGACCCATTCATCTTCTTCAAAGTAGGGGAAATGAATGAACTGATCAAAATGTTTCTCCTGGATGCCCTTATATTGAGGTTTAAGTTCAAAAGCATCATCTATCAATTGTTTATGATAGATATCTCTTAGTTTGAATTCCCCGAACTCTTCAATATTCGCGTGTATGTAAACCCTAATATCTTCTGTATGCAACACACCATGTAGAACACTGGAAAATGCTCTTAGGGGATCTACTTCCAAGGATTTATAGGGATGTTTCTTGAATTTTGGGTGAGGCCTATCAGTGATCTTCACAATATTCGGAGTAGACATCTTTTCAAAAGATTTGTAGAGAGATATTTGAGAACTGAAAATACCTTTAGCGCCTTTAGGTTTCACGAAGTGAGTCAGATCGATTTCTGGAAGAATTGACTTCTGCAAATGATCTTTGATGGGCTTGAGGAAATTTGTTGCAGAGCACCTCTTTTCTTCTTCTTGAATGCAGAATGAGCAAATGTTTAATAAGAAGAACCCTTATATTGTTCCGCAAACCCTAAAACCAAGTTGCAATAAATGCTCGACCTAAGTTATTCCGGTTTGCCTTATTCGAATGACTTGAAGAACCATATCAATCTTGATCTTAAACATCTTATTGATCTTCCAAATCTTAACCATAGTTTACTTAGATGTTTCTCTTATGAACCCTTAAATCCGCAACACTTCTTGTGCCAGTTCTGGCATCAATTGACTGGCTAGGGGAACAAGGTTTTCTTTGTGTCTCCCCCTAAGCCAGAGCTCACTTTTTAATTTCTGGAAGGAATATCAGCACCAGAGTCTAGTGCGGATCCATCCCCTACATTCCCTGTACTTTTCTTCACCCAAATCTTGTTCATCTCACTTTGAACTTCATCTGTATTCACCTTTGGTTTTCCCTTATCTTGATTCTGATTATGATATACCGGACCTCTTTTGTCCTGATTCTTGCTTCTACAGAATTTTGCAATATGACCGGATCTATTGCAAATTTGGCAAACAACATTTCTTTGCATATTTGATTGATATCCTCTTGATCTGCATTGATTAGCCATGTGGTCCATTCTATTGCATGCAAAGCATCTACCATTGAATGAATTGTTCATTTGCATATTTTTGCATTCATGAGATTTGTGACCATACCTTTTGCAGTTAAAACACTGTCCAGAGAAGGATGTATTAGTCTGATTTATTGTCTTTCTTCACTGATTAGCTCTATGACCAAAGTTATTGCAGTTGTGGCAATATCCATTGAAGGATGGATATCTTTGAGCATTAGGCTGCCTTACCAAAGGTCTTCTAGGCCTGTTCCTTGGATTTTCTGATCTAAGATTCTTCTGATCGGATCCGAAGCTTTCTCCTTTCTCATATCCCAAACCACACTTGTCATCTACCCTCTTTTGACTTTCAAGAAGAACTTCAAGTTGAGCAGAACTTATCTTGAATTTCTCTTTATATTCATTTGCTGTTTGAAGATCCCTTTTAAGAGAGACAATTTGATCCTCAAGTTTTTCTTCATTAACTTTAGCATCTTCAAGATTAGATTCAAGATGTCTGATAATTCTATCCATCTTGTGGTAATCTTCTGATTTCTCCTTGAGAGATTGTCTTAGATCATCTTCAGTTTTTCTTTTCTCTTCAACCTCTTGGGTAAACTTCATAACTCCTGATTCCATTTCATGTCTTACCATAATGATTTCTTTTGATAATTTTTCACATAACTTGGTTTTCTCCTTTAGATCTTCATTTGTATCATTGGCTTCACCTTGACTTGCCAATTGCTGAAGTAGCTCCTTTCTCTTTTTCATAGAGAGACTTAATTTGTCTTTTAGTTCTTTTATGAAATCATCAGCCTGTTTGAGTCTTTCCTTTAATTCATTGACTTCAGAGTTTGACTGCTCAAGATCATCAAGGGTAATCTTGAGTTACTCCCTTATACCATATACATCCATTTGAATTCCCAGATCTTCCTCAAGCTGTTAGACTCTGTTAGGAGGAACTTGGCTCTGATACCAATTATTGATAACTAAGAGGGGGGGTGAATCAGTTATCTTAATTATTTCAGCTTTCTGAACTTTCTTAATAATTAGTGCAGCATCAATTCAAACAAGCAAACATAACCCTGAAATGCAAATACACATGACACAATATTTTTGATGTGGAAACCCTGTTAAGGGAGAAAACCATGGGGTGATTAACCCAAGATTGTATTCTCTGTTAGAAGAATAGAATTACAAAATGACACTTGCCAATTATGGCTCACTGCCTGAGCACACTGCTCACAAGAGGCCCACTGCCTACAAGAGACTCACTGTCTACAATTTATAAAGAGTGTAATACAATACTTGAACTGATAAGGAGCATCTACATATGCTGGATTTCAGTTCCGGTTAAACTCAGTACACTGATCTGCTGCACTTCATCCTTTCTCTTTCTTAGTGCTGTTGTCCCTTCACATACCGGACCTGCCTTACTGCTTTCACTCTGCTCTACTGCTTTTCTTCGCACTTCACCAAAACCACGACACCTCTCACAACTAAATCCATCTTGTATATATATCCACACAAGTGATTTCATCACCTTTCTAGTCGGCATCCAGAATAGTCAATATTTTCCACGAACTCTGATCTGTCGGCTAAATCCTTGCTTACCAAGTAATGCAGATCAAGGATATACTTGTAGAAGTCATCAATCATGTCGGCCAATCATAACTTATACCTTAAGAATCTTTACCATCATCAGTAACGCATCCAGAATAATGTTTGATGTTCTGCCAGTCAGTTCTTCCTCTGTCCACACTACCAATCAGGAACCTGACACTCAAGTATTCATATTTTTTTCTTCATCTATCACCAGAGGCTAAATCCTTGGAATCTATCAGTCAAGGTAGTCCTCTTGACTTCCCCAAATTTGTACTTCACCAAGATACTTCCTCTGAGAGATCCGGAGCTGTCTGTCGGACCTCGCCATGTTCTTGTTTACCGGATCACAATACTCTGCAATCTGCCTTCCGGTAGAGACTCATCATGTCCTGCGGATGTGTGGGTTAACCTTTGTTGCCATAAATGATAACAATCATGAAGCTCCAATGTGTCTCTTGCCAACACTGTATTCTGTCTTTGACCCAAGAATCTTGATCTATCTCTTGGAGTCTCAACACTGTCTCATTTCCCTTTTCTTCGATCATTGATTTCTCTATATCTTGAGTCATGTATTGACATAGTCCCTTGCCTCAAACCAACTTGGTAGGCCTTACTTCTACATCATATTCTAAAATCTTAGTTATCCCATTGGCTCTTTTTTCAGTGATATCACCTTCCATGATGTTTTCTCTTACACTAGGGTGGGCTACTAATATAAGAATTTTATTTCCTGTTACTAAATGCCTGAATTTCTAGGCCAATGAGCTCGCGGGTTTGAAGTGTTCTTGCTAGGGGATGAGGTCCCCTGTGTTGTGGCCTCACCAGTTCATTGCTCTGGGCAAAAGCATTCATGTGGAGCTGGAGGGCATGTCGCACCAGCGTCACCGGTCACATTAAAAAGTTTACCAGATGCATTTAAAAAAAAAAACTAAATGCCTCAATTTCTTAAGGGCTTTTACCATGGCATATGCTTGCTTTTCAACAAAATTGTACCTTGATTCACACTCTCTAAATGTCCTGGAGAAGAATGCTATTGGATGTTCCCCTTCTTTTTTATCATCTTTCTGAGTTAAGACAGTTGCAACACTGAATTCCCCTCCATACACAAACATTATAAAAGGCTTAGAGAAATATGGGTTTCTTAGTACTGGTGCAGTTGAAACAGCTTTCCTTACTTCTTCAAAAGCCTGTCTTCCTTCTGTAGTCCATTTGAAAACCATATCTTTCTTTAGCAGCAAAGTAATAGTTCTGACTAGCCCAACAAAATCTGATATAAAGTGGCTAACAAAATTAATCTTTCCTAAGAAGGACTGGACAGCCTTTTTATTAACTGGCAAAGACAGATTCATTATTGTTGTGACCCTCTTTGGATCAACAAAAATCCCATCCTTTGAAACTATGTGTCCCAAAAGTTTCCCTTGAGGCACAACAAAGATGCACTTCTTAGGATTCAGAGAGATTCCAAATTCTTGGCACTTTTGGAAAATAGCCTCAAGGTGCTCAAAATGATCTTTGGCATCTTTGGTGAATATGGTCAGATCATCTAGGTAGATCAAAATGATCTTATTTATGAGTTCTCCTAATGCCTCATCCATAGCTCACTAGAAGGTAGCTCCAGCATTTGAAAGACCAAAAGGCATCATTGCATAGGCAAATGTCCCCCACTTTGTAGTGAATGTTGTCTTGTGTTGGTCCTCATCAACTAACCAAATCTAATTATATCCTGAGAAACCATCTAGCAAAGAAAACCTCTATGAACTAGCCACAGTTTGCAAAATCTGTTCCATAGAAGGCAAGGGGTAATGATCTTTTAATGATGCCTTATTTAGATCTCTAAAATCAACACAAAGTCTTATATCACCATTCTTTTTTCTTACTGGTACTAAATTAGACACCCAAGTTGAGTGCTTACTTGGAAAAATGATCTTTGATTCTAGGAGCTTTTGAAGTTCATCTACCATTAGTGGCTCAATTCTGGGATTTACTGGCCTTTGCTTCTATCGGATTGGTTTCGATCCCTTAACAAGCTCTATGGTATGCTGGATGATATCTCTATTATAGCCATGGGATCCTCATAGGTCCAAGAAATCACCCTATCATACTTGTTGCACAGAGCAATCAGTCTCTCTTTTTCCTCTTGAGTAGTAGCATTACCTATTTTTAACCTTCTTCCTTCACTGACCTGGATTTTAGAATAGTCATCTCTACTTGCCTTAAATCTCCTTTTATCTAGGCTTACGTCCTTAGGGTCAAATAGATTTTCTAGAGTGATAAGTCCTTTGGGAAGTTTATTTGACTTCGATTGAATAATTTGATCCCCATAAGCTTCTTCAATCTTGGGTTGTAACTGATCAGCAAACTCTCTTGATTGTTGCAGAAACAAGAGTACTTGAAGATCATTATCAAAAACTTGCCAATTCTGGTCATTATCTGGGACTGCTAGTCTAACTATAACTTTGACTGACTCATTATTAACAAGCAGGTCACTTGCTGGGTCAAATTGAGAACCAATTTGTGCCATTCTATCTGCTTCAATGTTTTGTGTCCTAGGAATGACTTCAATGAAAGCGTCAAAACTTTCCATTAGATCCCAAATCTTGTGGTGGTAAGACCTCATTCTTACATTCTTTGCTACTGCCTTTTCCTTAACTTATTTCACCACTAGTTCTGAGTCTCCTTTGACTATCAAATTCTCGATTCCTCTTTTCTTGGCCAACATAAGACCATGTACTAAAGACTCATATTCAGCATCATTATCTATGCAAGCAAACTAAAAGCATATAGCTCTTAGAATCTTCTCACCATTTGGGGCAATAAGGCAAATACCTGCTCTAGCACCATTCTTGCTCCTAGCCCCATCAAAATTTAGGGTCTAGATTTTAGAGTTTCCTCCAGACTCTTTATTTTCAGATACTTATTTTCTCATGACATTTGGAATTTCTTGGCCTTCCTAAAATATAACATAGGTACCCAGACCAGTAAAGTCATAATTTCCATACGAATCACTCTGCATCATGGTCATCCTTTGACTACTTTCCTCTTCTTATTGGTCATGTTTAGTCTAGTCACCTAATTCTTCAACAAAGACTTTTTCTTCTTTATTCATCATAGCATGAGATGCTTCTATCCTTGGAGCTGGTTCATCAGTGATGTGATCTTTTGACAAGGGTTCTGACAATATTTTCATCTTTGTCCCATACTTGGTTCTTAAAATTAGATGTGACCAATCTAGTGACATATACCGTCCTATCTTGGTTGTGAAATCTCTAGATAGGCATAGACCAAAGACAGGGGGAATATCTATAACCACTATATCTTGTTTAACAATTATGTTGGGGCAAGTATACAGCTATAGTGGGAGTTGTTTGATCCTTCCTATAGTTTGAACAGATTTCCCATCCAATTGCATGACACCTCTAGTAAGTGGCTCATATTTTATCTTTAAAGCATCTGTTATTTGCTTTGGCATGACTATAGTACTAGCTCCAGAATCTATCATTGAATTATGTAGCAATTTCTTTCCCACTATTAAAGTCAGATAAAATGGGTCTGGCTTAGATTTACCTACCTCAGGTGTATTATTCAACAGAGTTGTTGTCTTCAAAGGTGTAGTGTCTTTATATTGAGCCTTACCTTTATTAGCCACTCCTTCCTTAGTGTTGGAAGATTTAGAGCCCACCTGGCTTTATAATGCTTCTTGTAGCAGTGTCTTTTGCTCAGGAATCGCCAACATGCCCCAGATTGACACATGCGCTGGAGTCTTTTTTACCTACTCTACCACATTCATAGGTGCTTGTGTTTGTGTCTTTGGGTAGTAAGGATACCTTGCTCTTTCCAACATCTGACCAAGGGGTGCTTGATTCTGAATTGGCTGAGGCACTTCTTACCTAGCAACTAGATTATAATGATTCTGGAAAGGAGGAGCCCCAACAGTTTCATTATTTGTGACTTCGGGTTGTTCCATCATCTTTCGCTTTGACCTTGGGTAATAGTCAGACTGCACTAAGGGTTTCTTGGAAGTAGATGCCTCATTTAGGAACACTGAATCTTCATCTTCAATCCATGAAAATAAAGTGTGCTCAGGGGCAATTTCCTCCTCTTGCTAAATAGACATCCCTTGCATCTAGGCCATCATCACTGCATTCTAGACACTAGGTGACTGATATGGAGGAGCATTAGATGTCATGATTGGACCTTCTCCTCTTCTTTGTTCTGCTATCTTTTGTTGTAGATTGCCTCTGGGACAATCTCTAGGCATATGGGCATTGTTGCAAGGGAAGCACTAAGCATTGGGGTCCCCTGCTAAATTATTTTGTCCTGAAACTATTTCTCTGTTGGGATTGGGAGGAATAGTTTGTAGAGGTGTAGGGACTATAACTAATTAGTTTGATGGTTGAGGATTATTTTGCCTTTGAGGGCCTTGAAATTGATTTGATTGATATGGGGGTCTATTTCCTTGGAAACCTTGGTAAGAAGGTTTGTTGCCTTTTGGGATTAATTATCTCATTTGAGAAGGTTCTAAGGATATTCTTGACATCATCCATTTCAGATGGTTGAGTAGAAGGCATTGCTACAGTAGGTTGTTGAGGTGTTGGGAAGGTGTATATAGACACAGGTGGAACTGCAAGATTAGGAGCTTCTTGTGGCAAAGGCAAGGAGATTTCTAGGAACATGGGCATAGGAGGCCTTGGAGGCAGTTTTCGAACATCTATCAAGTTGTTTTTAGCTTTAACAGCTAACTCATATGCTTCTGGCAGAGTCTGACCTCCTAGGGATTGAATCATTACAGATATATCAGAATTAAAAGCTTTGAGGTAGAACACAATAGCCATACCTAATGATGGCCTTGCTATAGCAAGAATTTTGTCCCAGGTCTTTTGAAATCTTGAGTTAAAATCGGTCATGGCTTCTTGTGGTGCCCTTTTGATAGTGATTAATTATTGCAGCAGGGATGATTTGTCACCCTTCTCACTAAATCTTGTAAAGAAAGCATCACCAAGCTGATCCCATGTAGATATTGTATTTGGTGTCAAGGATCTATACCAGTCCAGAGCCTTTCCTTTAAAAGAAGCTGCTAATAGTCTAATTTCTATGTTTTGTACAGTGATAACATGTACTGCACAAACATCTGATACATCTTGAAGATGTTCTCCTGGTGTCTTAAAATCTTCTCCGCTGAATTTAGGCAGGGCCTTCAAAACATTGGCTAGAATTGGGTCCCAAGTAGCTGGTGGTACTGGAAGAATGAGTGGTCTGTCAATGTTCCAATTCACGTAGTTCCTTGGAGGTATAGGTGCTCCCATATTCACTCCTAATGTTGCAGCAGTTTGATTCACTCTTCTCCTTGGAGTAGTAACTAATGGTGGCAGTAGAACTCCTAGATTTACAGTGGACTGAGCTCTTGTTGTCGATCCACAGCTCTGACTCCTTGTAGCTCTCAGGTTCATATAATCTTGACAAAGAACTTCAAGAAAGGTCCCACCGAGTGTGCCAAAAACTGTTGATGTGTAAAATTGTGCCTTGTTTCAACACCAACATGGGAAGTTTCAAGAATGTAGGACTTGCTACTTGAAACAACCTCTAGATTTTAAAGAAGCTGGCTCTTCCTATATAAATGGGTTTTGAGTAAAGGAAAGGGAGGTAAACAAGATTATAGATACAATAAGTAAAACTAAATCTATGGTGATGCGCTTGAGTGAAAATATATTCTCCTAATGAGCACAGTGAATCTAATCCTCAAGATGCAGTTATATTAAAGAGCAGACATTGCATGATCAATATAAATAGATGGAATTGAATTAGATCAAAAGGCTATATCTAGACAACTTTGCAAAGACACAGATAATATCAACTAAGGCACAGAATAGAGTTCTTTTCATTAATATTCTAGCAACATAAAAGGCACAGAAACATGCACAGGTACATTAACCTTCATATCATAAACAACAAAATTAAGGCAAATGATACAATCTGGCCACAGCAAAGTCTCTAAATTCTCTATCAGAGTCTTGATTGAAAACTTATCAAAAAAATTAGATCTCGATCAATTACAATTGCAACTTATTTATAACCATAGACTTCGACCAGAATCACCCGCAACCACCTAAATCTTAACGGCAAAACTGAAATGGAGCTAACTGGGAGTCCTCGACCATTGAGATTTCCTGAATCTGCAATATCATGTGCACTCATTAGCTGTGGCAACAATATACATGGCACTCTAATTATATCACCATTAAGACACATGGCGACACCTGAGCTCCTTGCTCAAAAAGAAATTGTGACACATGGCAGCGTCTGCTGCAATCACTTGAAACTCTTTTCCTCCAAAGAAATAAGCAGGAAAATGCCACTTGTCGCACTCCGCCTTGCCTTGAAGTAACATGTGTCCCTCTCCGCTTCAGTCTCAAAACTGTGTCTTTATACCCAAGCAACTTAACACTATGACATCCGTTACCATCCGCAATACTTTGAAACTGAGATATAATATTATGGGACCCACGACATTCATCACTTACTACCCACACAGAAAATAAACTGGGATAGATGGCATCTTTTGATTGAAACAAAAATGGACACATGGCAGCCTCTGGCAAAACAAGAAACTAATGAAAAGCTTTTGAAAGATCTTTCAGAAACTGACACTTGTCACACTCCAGTGTAACTGTGACTGAAAATACCTTCGTTCGAAGAACATTTGAAATAAAAGGAAGCCTTCCTCCGCTATCACCACGTGGTGAGCTTCGCAACAAGTTTGAAACTGTCTTATATTGTGGCCCACCATATATGTCGATACTAATATACTTCAAAGAGAGACACGCGGCAATAGCAGCTAGTAAGCGGCAACAAAAGAAACTTTTTGAGATAGCCTCCGGTGCAAACACGTGGCGAAGCCCGCGACACTTATGAAACTTTATAAAAGAAATAGGATACATGATACGCGGCATACTCCGCTGCATCTACTTAAAAGAGAAGAAACATGCGGCAACAGTCACTTAAAACTCAAAATTGTTCTCTCTTGCTATAGTGTTGACTCTTGGCGTGATCCGCGTATAGGAGCATAAGAACATGATCTGCTACAAGAACATTCATAGTTACAAAATATAAGCCGATGTAGCACATTATCGTAACATTGTTTGAAACAAAATGTAGAGTTAAAACTCTACAGTACCCCCACTACGAACCACTATTTTAGAAGCCCAAAACCCTCTACTTGTTGATACAAGAGGTCAGAAGATCAAACTCTGATAGTTGTCCCACATTTTCGCGGCTTGTGGCAGAGATAGCAAAGTATCTCAAGGTTTGCAAGCCTTGGGGACTTGCAACTTGGTGTACCTGAGAAGTGTTTGCATTGTAAGGGGGAGCCCGTGCCCCAAGTTCCTAGAGCTATACACCACAAGTAGGCGTGGTTGGGTAACCAAGTGGGAACTCAACAAGTATTGTCCTATCCTCACCTTAGGTTGTGCAAAGTGCTTGTTAAAATCTTAACATTTTTCACAAACAAATCTTTGTCTATTGTGTTCTATTGTGCTTGAAGTGTTCTCAAAAAAATTGCCAAGAAACAACAACATTTGAGACATCATTTCAACATTTGATCAACCTTCACATTCAAAAAAATCCAAATTTGCCATCAAAATCAACATTTTTTCCAAAGCATCGACCAACACTGACCTATTTTAGAGCTATTTCTGTCTGTTTTGATGCCATTTACCTGAGTTTTGGCACTATTCACAGACTAATTTGCCCAAGGCTTTAGAAAAATATTTTGGGATCTTTAGGGCCTGCCTATCCGTAATCCATAACCACCTTTCCAAAATCTGTCAAAACCCACATCCATTTTGATCCAAAAATTTCCAATCATACCCCCCATCTTGACCTTAGAGAATTAATCATTATCACCATTGGACCCTTTATCATACCTTTGAGCCCAATCATAATCCATTCATAGCTTCTTATCCTCCTTGATTTTTGCATACTTTTTGGACCAAATAAACATCCTTCTACAAATCCATTCCCAAATCCATTTGCTCCTTCCATAAAAAAAAAACACATCCAAAATCTCATAATCCAAACATCAATCAAAAACATCAACCAACATCCAAAAAATCATATCCAAAAGATCAATCCTTGAGCTAAACTTGAATCTAGGTTTTATTCTTCACACCTTATTTTACTTGATTGGTCATTAGTCTACCTTTAAGTAGAATAATCATCCCTTTTTGTTTGAGGTCATAAGTCTACCCCAAGCAAAGAGAAAAACATCCATTGTACAACATCTAAAATCTAGATCTTACTTGAGCTCATTTGTTGATTTCAAAAATCCCTCTTCAAAAACATCATCCAAATCTATCATATCAAACATTTAAGTCACCTAAGGTTTTCCTTAGTTGAAGCATCCTCCAAAATCAATATCAAATCGCTCCCATCAAATCATCCTCAAACAATCCAATCTATTCTCCATCTTTTTGGTCCAAATTTTTGTGAAAATCAACCTTCTTGACACCCATCACCCTTAGGTTTCCACCTTTTGAGATTTATCTCCCAAAAGTCAAGACCTATAATCACACCATAATTTCCTTTCATCTTTAGATTTAGATTGTAGGAAGTGTGCTCTCTTGCACCTAAATCTTTATTCCATTCCATTACCATAACCTCTTTGGGTCCAATAAATCAAACCAAATTCTCTAAGGTATCCATCTTCATCCACCTCACAATCAAAATCTGTCTCCTTGCATTCCCATAACAAGATCTCAATACAAGAAAAACCAAGAGATGGCCAACTTTGGAAACAACATGGGCATAAGGATGCCTCAAAACAATGAAAACAACATACCAATTGGCCAACAAACATTCAACATACCTTTGGTCTTCCAAATAGCATCATATGGTCCCAATGAAAACCCCTTCACCTTCTTGTAACCACCATAACCACAACCACCGCAACCCCCCATCCAAAACACTGCCACCATTAACCAAATAGATCAAGATATCCTAAACTTTACACAAGATCCTGACAACATGGATATGCTAAATAAAGTTCTAAGAGTGGATCCCAATAGATATCTTGATTTCCTCCTCAAAATTGGTGCCTCCACTCAACCCCATCATCCCAACCATCTGCATCCAACACCAATCCCTCGACATCCTCTCAACCATCTACATCAAACACCAACCCTACCATCTCTCAAACTTCAAACCCCATTGTATCTACCACTCCCACAAATTCTAATGTTACCACATCTACAACTCCCACTAACGTATCAACCACATCTAATGTCTCCAATCCTACCATTTTCAACCCCGTTGTTACATCCGCCTCCACAAAAAATGTAAACCCTTCCATTCCCCAAACAACCTTGGGCATCCATAGCAACCCCACACACACGAGTTCCTCCACAAGTGTGCCTCCACTCAACCCCCACACCATAGCTTAAATGAGCCAATTCTTTCCACAACCACCTCACAACACGATCAATCCATCCAATGTCAACCCATCTAATGTCAACCCATCCAATGTCAACCATTCCAATTTCATGTATGTACAAAATCCTGTAGTATCACCAATGCAACATAATCCCAATCCCCAATTGCCACCTCACGTTCTCCAATAAATCCTTGCTTACCAACAACATCTTGCACAACTTAACCAACACACCATCCCGCAAAATCAAAACATCATACCCCAAAATCAAAACCTCATCCACCAAACCCAAACAAACCAATACCAAATTCTGCCAAACCTCCAACATCTCATCAACCAACAAACCTACGTCCCATAACCACCACCAACCTTGGACCTAACAAGTGTGGTGCAAACCTTGATCCAAAAGGTAGATGATATGCAACAAGGTGGAAAACGTGCAGAGTTCCCTGATGAAGCCATATTGACAGTAGCACCAGCAGCAGAAACATGGAAAATGTACTTCGATGGGTCGTATACACACCAAGGCTCGGGGGCAGGCATCTTGTTTGTTACCCCTCAGGGTGACACCATCCCTAAGTCATTCAAAATTACATTTCCATGCATGAATAACATGGCAAAGTATGAGGCTCTCATCATAGGACTCCGCATGGCAATCGAGTGGAAAATTGAGAAGTTGACAGTATATGGCGACTCCCAACTAGTCATCTGACAAGTGAACAACGAATATAAAACTAAGGATGATAAACTCCAACCTTACAAAAAGATGGTGGATGACTTCAAAGACTATTTTGATGATATTCACTTTGAGCAAATCCTAAGGCTAAACAACAAAGCTACAGACGCCATGGCAACAATCAGATCCCTGGTTGATATGAAGAAAGATAGCAAGAAGTGCGAGTTCCTGATAGAAGAACTCCCTGTACTGGCCTATGACATTCCCTAATTAGAGCTAGTGTGCAAAATTATTGGTCCCTTATCCCCATGGTGTCAAGAAACATACATGTACCTCCATGATAACATCATTCTCCCAAACTTTTCCACTTCACAACGAAAAAGCTTCATTCGCCAAGCCTCCCGCTTCACCCTCGTAGGAGACACCCTATACAAAAGGAGTCTTGATGGTACACTTTTGTGATGTTTAGACTCTAGGGAAGCTAAAGTGTCCTTGCAAGAGGTACATGAAGGCATTTGTGGGGCACACTCGAGTGGACCTACTTTAGCTAAAAAGATCTTGAGAATAGGGTACTATTGGCCAACCATGGAGTGAGATGCCTACCAGTTCATAAAAAGAGTCTAACGTGTCAACAGCATGGGGACCTCATCCATGCACCATCATAGGAATTGTAACCAATCACGACTCCATGGCCCTTTTCATAGTGGGGGCTCGACCTCGTAGGAAAAATCCATCCACCATCATCTAATGGCCATAAATTCATCATCACTGCTACCGAATACTTCACCAAGTGGGTGGAAGCAATACCACTCACTTTCACCACTGGAACCCAAATATCCAAATTCATCCTTCATTACATCATATGTTGTTATGGAATACCCCATTCCATTATCACAGATAATGGAAAACCATTCAAGAACCAGGAAATCCGCACCCTGTGTGAGAAATTCCAAATCCAACATCATTTCTCCACTCCTTACTATTCCCAAGGAAATGGTTAGGCTGAAGCTTCAAACAAAACCATCTTGCGTATTCTGAAGAAAACGGTTAACAAAGTTGGCCGTGACTGGCACCTTCAACTCAATCCCACCCTATGGGCCTATCGCACAAGCATTCGCACACCCATAGGAGACACTCCATATTCCCTTGTATTCAGATCTGAATCCATCCTACCTATTGAGGTCGAGCTCTCATCCCTAAGAGTATCTCTGTAGAACATAATTACTGATGAGGAATATCGAGTTACAAGGCTACATGAGTTGGAACTACTGGATGAGAAATGCCTAGATGCATTGAACCATCTGTAGGCCTACCAAAACTGCTTCAGAAGAAGCTACAATAAGAAAATCAAGAACCGCAAGTAGTGATTTTCATCATTGGATGTCTTTATTGTACTCAGGTTTTTTCTTGATTTTTTGATTTTTTTGATTTTTTTATTTTTTTGTATTTTTTGCTTGCGATACTCGATGGGTTATGCATAGAACTTTTTCAGATACAGGATGTTCATAGGCTCATCCAAAGGCTTCCCCTCAGGTGTTGCAAGTTGATATGCTCTTGATCCATAGCTGGCAATGATGACATAGGGCCCTAACCAATTGGTTTCAAATTTTCCTTTCTTAGGGCGTTCCTGCAAATTCTTCTGGTTTTCCATGAGGACAAGGTCGCTTAATTCAAAATTGCGGTTCTTGATTTTCTTATTGTAGCTTCTTCTCAGGTGGTTTTGGTAGGCTTGCAGATGGTTTAGTGCATCTAGGCATTTCTCATCCAGTAGTTCTAGCTCATGCAGCCTTGCAACTCGGTATTCCTCATCAGTAATTATGTTATGCAGAGATACTCTTAGGGATGGGAGCTCGACCTCAATAGGTAGGATGACTTCGTATCCGAATATAAGGGAATATGGAGTGGCTCCTATGGGTGTGCGGATGCTTGTGTGATAAGCCCATAGGGCAGGATTGAGTTTCTAATTTTTTTTATATTTTGATTTTGAGTTGTACAGGAGGAAACTTACAAGGATCTTTTGTACCACTGATTAGCCTTGGGTGTGATGATACGGGGTGGGTGATTGATGTTTCTAAATTCCAAGCCATGGATGGTGTTTTTTGGTATGGAGTGTCGTGATGGAAAGAGGACTTATTAGATGGTAGAACTGGCTGCTACACATGATGCCTGAAACAGGTTTTCACCATGGTACCAGTCCAAGGCGTCACTGGAGTGACTTTCACCATTGGACATGGCGGTAGGTTTTGGATGACGTGATTCAAGTTACTTAGTGACCTTATATCAAGGTGGATCCATGGCCAGATGACGACATTCACATGTCCTACACATTTCAGCCGCGGTACTTGATGAGTCAAGGCGACCATATTATTGACATGTATCTGTCATCGCGGGTCATGTGGCAGTTTGGATTACGGTAGGATGTTCCGCAGCCGATGGTGATATTTGCACGGACTCCTCAAGATGTACATTTGTGGCCCACAACCATACAGCCACAGGTTGCCATAGGAGACTTTGTGGCCTTGGAGCCAATGGTGTGGAATTGGAGGAGTGAGGTCAGAGATGCAGGTAAAAATATTGTTGGTTAGGTTGTGAAAGATATTGTTGGTAAGCATGGATTTGTTGGAGAACGTGAGGTGGCAATTGGGAATTGGGATTATGTTGCGTTGATGATACTACAAGATTTTTTACATATGTGAAATTGGAAGGGTTGACATTGGAGGTGGCAAAAATTATCAATCAACATCCGCCACCATAACAAACGTAAACCCTTCCATTCCCCAAATCACCTTGGGCATCCATAGCAACCCCACACACACAAGTTCCTCCACAAGTGTGCCTCCACTCAAACCCCACACCATAGATTACATGAGCCAATTCTTTCCACAACCACCTCACAACACGATCAATCCATCCAATGTCAACCCATCTAAACCGATCCAATGTCAACCCTTCCAAATTCATGTATGTAAAAAATCCTGTAGTATCATCAATGCAACGTAATCCCAATCCCTAATTGCCACCTCATGTTCTCCACCAAATCCATGCTTACAAACAATATCTTGCACAACTTAACCAACACACCATACCCCAAAATCAAAACCTCATCCACCAAACCCAAACAAACCAATACCAAATTCTACCAAACCTCCAACATCTCATCAACCAACAAACTTACGTCCCACAACCACCACCAACCTTGGACCTAACAAGTGTGGTGCAAACCTTGAAACAAAAGGTAGATGATATGCAACATGCTAGCAAACACAAACAATATACCTTTGAGGATATTTGTCCCTACCCATTTGATCGAACACTATACATGCCTCCCTTTCCTAAAAACTTTGAAACACCAAAATTTGACAAATATAAGGGAAAGGGAGACCCTAGGGATCACCTTAGGGAGTTCTACATCGCTTGTCTAGAGGTCTCAAACAATGACACATATCTAATGAGACTTTTCCCTAGAAGCCTCGGCAGTCAAGTCGTTGAATGGTTTGCACACCTTCCTTTGGGCATTAGGTCTTTCCCTGAGCCCGCAGAAAAGTTTGTCAACCACTTATCCTACAACTTTGAACACAAGATATCCATGACGGACCTTTTCAACACCAAACAAAAAAGTGGAGAATCCAAGTCGCTTCATTCTTACAAAGGTGTAGAGGCTTAGCAAGCAAACTCCCTTGGTTGATCCACGAGAAACAATTAGTCACCATGTTTGTGGCTAATCTTAACCAAGAAATAGGCTTCTATTTACAAATCCTATGCGCGTCCACTTTTGGGGAAGTCATCAACAAAGGCACCACCATCGAGAGGGCCCTTATTGCCAAGGGTTCGATTAAACTATATGACAACAAGCCCTACAACAATAGCAACAAAAACAACAATAAAATTAACATCAATACCCCAAATACGAGCAATAATAACATGCAATCAAATGAGAAACCACGCTTTTGGGGTAAGAACTATTACCTAATTTCACTACTAGCTCAATCAAGTAGAGCTTTTGAAGTTTTTAAAGAGGAGAAAGGTGCATTTTATTGTTGTTGTATTATATTCATGTGCACAAATAAAACAAATTCAGATTATAGTGCCAATTTGCATTTTAGATGCATAGCTTATTTGAAAGATTGTACAAATCTTTTAGAGGAAAGGTAATCTTTATTTGAAAATAAATGTATAAGGTCTCACACAAGCTGTGAGACTAATTGATTCATTGTAAAGGAAAATAAAGACTATACATTTATATAAAATTAAAGAAATAAATGTGCAAATGTTATAGGGTGACTCATCATTGCCTGAATGACGAGTCTTGGTCCTACTTGTGTTGTCTTGAGTCATCCCGTGTTGTCCGTGTGTCCTGCATCCAGTTGTTATCTCCTTACTGCGTCTAGTTATCTGCATTAGAGGTTGAAAACTGATGTTAGAGCAATGATGAGGCATCATATAACATATCACATATATCTACAAATATACAGTCTGATTTTTAGATGTAATAAACCCGTCAGTATCACATGGACCTTCAAGAAAGCAACAGGATAATCAAGAACATCAATCACACGAATTGTTATTGCTAACATGTTTGTTTCATGTGCAGATACAGGTGTAATTTAACACTCATTTCATTTTATCATGTGGGGAAAATGTGGCTCCCACAAGGGTTGTGCCTAGCATGTCTAACAGAGGGCCTAATGACTTCAAAATAGTATAAAAGAAAGAGATACAATTGCAGAAAATGAAGTGCAAAAGTTATCCTATAGCTGCTCATGACAAGCATAACCTACAGATACAAGATCTGATAAGGACAACATGATAATTATTGCCAAAAATAGTCACAAGAACAGTTTGAAGTGCCAAGCAGTTGTAAACTATCATTAAGAGCAGTCACATCTAAATGGTTGATGACTGTAGTAGTTAAGAGATAAACAATGCCTACATATTGTATGAGAATAGTAAATTGTCATGATAGAGGACAAATGAAGCATATTACTACTCATATGATGCAACAACCACTAGCATAAAGAGTAGTCTGTCACAAGGACACATGAGGTTAGAAGGTCTGAGACAAGCAACCAAGCACAAGAGATAATGACAATATTAAAAGTTAGGTATGGGTTGTGGACATAGTGCAAATGATGGCTGTGAATATAGATGTCCAAGTTGCAAAGCATTGTAGAGGACTCTAGTTATCAATCCTAATGAAAGAATTATAGGACAGTGTTGATGCAATCTTTCACAACAGTACAGTCAACAAACATTGACAATGAATAGGACAGAGGGGACAGAAGAGGAAAATCTATTAGATGACTGCCATGGTTAGTCCAAAATAATCACCTGAGAGTTTGAAGGGAACAACAAAGACACTGTCTAGTACAAGGTGAGCAGAGATAGCCAAGAGATTTATATCAAATCTTATAGATTCTTCATGATCTTATTTGCTTCTGTAGACTATCAAAAGAATCATAGAGACGGTAGAGTTATATGATAAAGCAGTCACCAATGCATGACAGTCTAAGGCTTTGTCAAATCATTCAGAAGCTTGTAACAGTATATGGGAGGCATTATAGTCATTCATAGGAGGTGTTATCATTGCAAAGATTTAATGAGGACAACTTGACAATACATGCTGAGTGATTGATGTCAAGAGTCATCTCTGTCAAAAAGACAATAAAACCATAAGGAGTAGAGCTAAAATGACTGTCACAATCATACCAAGAGTCTAATATCATGTCATAAGTCTTCCAGTTAACCAAAAAAAAACATGTCAAGCCTTACAAGCCCTCTATAGCTATCTACATGAATAGTCAAAAATATAATCATGCAAAGTTTGACAGAGGTCTAAGAGCAATAAGAGGACAATGAACATCTCATTTTGCTTCATGTAAAAAGAGAAATATCTCAGCTGGAGGAATATGGGAGGGTTTCTATAAAACCCTAGCCTATTTAAGAAACAAAATATTAGACAGTTGTGCCATGTTCAGTGTGATAGATATATTGAGAAGGGTTTGTTTATACAAAACCCTTATAAAGATAATATGAGTTATCATTGCCCAGAATGTCACATTTTTAGAGTTGACCATTTACAGAGGAGCAAATATCCAGAATGTTTCAAATATTCCAAGTTGAACCAGCTACAAAAGTAGAGACATAGAGGAGGTATAAATATACAATATAGGGTTTGTTTATACAAAAAACCCTAATAAAGACAAGCCCTTATTTCTCGGTTTTTTTCAACAGCAAAAGCCAACTGTGTGATTAAGTCAAGAAAATATTATATACAGAGGAGCACATTATACAGAAATGACAAATTTTCTTCTTCTGTAGTTGTTTCCAATGAAAATGCAGCTTGTTAGAGCATGAGATATGGTCATATAGCCGCAGCCATGGTGAAATAATACATTTATCATGTTCTCAGAAATAAAGAAATAGAAATGGCATGGAGTTTATAGATTTAGCTTCCAAAAAATGAATTTATCTTACTCACCTGGGGCTGTTCCAAGCCATTCATCAAGCCTTGTGCAAAATATAGTCTAAAAACCTTTGAAAACAACAAAGAACTCTCCAAATCTGGAGTTGTAGAAGACTCCATGGCGGCGCACAAGAAAAGTTACAAAGTTGCAAGATGCAAAAAAATGCAAAGTGAAGTGCAAAAGTTTTTTTTTTGTTTTATTTTTAGGGTTTCAACCCTAAAAGAGTCTGATGGGCTTTTGTATTCCTTTTAACTTTTGTATCTTTTCATAAGAAAGCCTGTGGTCCAAGACTTAGGTCTTAGGCTTTTAGACTTTTTCTATTAAATTTGTTCCCTTTTGCTAAGGTCAGCACTTCGGTGCTTTTATTCCCCTTTGTTTTTATTTCCTTTGCATAAAATATAAAATGTAAAACATTTAAACTTCAAATGATATTATTATAAGTCATTGAGTTTATTGTTATTATTACATGTAAAAGGATTTGAAAAGCACATGTGGTCTTAAGTAACCTTGTCATGCCTTCACACATGCCAAGCATATAGGGAGATTGGAGAAGATGGATAGACACATGCCAAGCATTTAGGAGGTAGTTGTGAGAGTGCCCAACATATGCAGGAGATTTAGGAGAAGATTGTTTGAGTTTTATTGACTTCGGAGGGCAAATTGGAGCTTTTTGTGGACAATTTTATGTGTCATCATGTTAGACTAAGTCATGATGGACTTTTTCCCTCATTATGAGCTCTTTTGGAGGAGATTTAGGTGCTATATTTTAGGCTTTTTGAGTGCATCCGACCCAAAAACAGTTAGAGCCCCTTTTTTGATGCAACTATTTTGGAGTTGTGGATATAGTCACTTATGTGACTCATTTGTAACTAGTTCTGATTATGCAATTTTTGGAGACTTGTGATTTTACAATCCTTGTTCAGATTTTGACATATTTTTGTAACTCATTTTACTTGATATGGAATACAGTGGAGACATTGAATGCTACTGATTGAAGATTGTGCCTACTTGTCCTTTGTATCATTGTGCTTAGCAACTGATTTGATAGAGTTATTTGTGAAGTAAGTTTTATTTCTTCTTAGCTTTTGTCTCAAAATTTAGAGCCTTTTATGCAAAAATACTAATGTAGGTTGCAAGTTGTGTTAAAAGTGTGTATTGCCCTTAAGTGTGAAATTATTTTTCCTCTTAAGAACTCTACATACATAAACCTACTTGTGAAATATTTATGCAGAAGTATAAGTGATAGGTTGTATAAAAAAATTTCTAGTCATTATAACAAGTGTTTGAATCTGGTATTTTCATGTTCCTCATTTAGTTAGGTGTATCACCCATTAGAGTTTAGTTTCAGTTTTAATGCATATGTTTCTTACCCTTTTCCTTGTCAAAGCCATAGAATAGTCAGTTTTTAGGTGATGGAAAGTTAGGAAGCCGGCCTTCTCCAGAGATTCACTCCAATTTCTAGGTGACCCACAGCCATAGGAGTGTTTCCATGTTCCTCTAAAGTATGAATTTTCTGTAAATTGGTAGGGTACAACTTTCAGAGACAACAGTTTTTGGCATGCCCGGTGGGACTGACAAATTAAGATAGTTTCAGTTTTCAAACTTTACTGGTTTTGATATGCAACCAGCATATTTCAGCCTGTAAGAGGTGTTTTCTTGCATATCTGGTGACTCTCACTGAGAATAGAAGTAAACCAGTGTTGTTTTATTTTTATGAAAAGGATACAAACCAAAAGTTTGAGTTCTTTTGAGTATTTACAGTTGTCTCCACCTAGAAGACAAAGCATAACTGTAAAAAGAACCCCAATTTCAAAGAGAGTTCAATCAACTCCACCAAGTTTTAGACCAGCAGTACCTGTATCTCCTGTACCAATCCAAGCTAGTCCACCTCCAACTGTTCCAATGGCAAGGAATCAGCCATTTGTGGCATTTGACGAGGGCAACCTGTTAAACTTAACACAACATGATGACATACCCATGGCAACCTTGAAGAGTCTACCCTTTTTCACAGGGGAGGATCTAACTACGCCAATTGAGCACATCAGAAACGTGGCTTCCCTATGTGGAGTTCATCATGTAACCCAAGAGAATGTAGCCATCAGGCTGCTAGCAGCTTCACTGAAGGGAAAAACCCTGCAGTGCTTCAGGGGACTACCAGTGGCAACCATTAGAACATGGGATGATTTGGGTGATAAACTGTACAAACAATTTGAAGATAAGTCTGATCACTTATCGCTAGTTAAATAGCTAACCACAATAAGAATAACTCCTTAGGAGCAAATGATGGACTTCAACTTTTGTTTTCAGAGAACATGCCACAGAATTCTATTCACGGTAAGACCCTCATCAGGTTATGCTTTTTTGTACTATTTAAAAGCTCTTAATAGCGACATTTCTATCATGATAAAATCAATGGGAGGTACTAGTTTACTAGATGCTTATGAAATAGCAATTAGAGCAGAAAATAGCTTGATTCAGGCTGGTAAGATAGTACTGAGGCCACCAATGCCTATTTTTCCTGAAATCCAGCCCTCTATGCCATTGCAAATTCCATCTTTTGCCCCTTTACCTATTGTTGCAGCATTGCCAATTGCTATCAATCCTAAGGCTGTTGTTTCCAGCTCATCACAAGAGCTAAAAGAGATTAAAAATAGCCAACAAAAGATTGAAAACATACTTCAAACTTTTGGAAATTAACTAGTGAGCATAAAGAAGCAACAGTCCCAGAATAGACAGCCATATTAGCCACAAAACCAAGGTCAAAATTAGCCATACCAAGAAAATAGACCACCATACCAAGGAAAATACCAGGGTACAAGGCATAATGTAAATCCAAGGCCTTTTCAGCCTTATAATCCTGCACCAATTAATGCAGTTAGAGACCTTGTTCCTGTCCAGAATAACCTTGCAGTAGAATATGAATGGTGTTTCCCTTGCAACCAGCCACACAATCAAGCTACCTACTCAAATGGAGATATTAATCAGACATTGATGGTGTAGAATGTTGCAGTTCCTCAACCTAGCACATCTAATGATGGTCCTTTCCAGTAGTAGGAGCAACCTCCAAGTGATACTGCCTTCCTAAACTGGCAGGGTGAAGAGTTTTATGGAGTAAACAGAGATGATTCTCCGATTGCAGCAAATACAAGAGCTAAGAAGAGGGGTTTTGAGATGGAACAATCAACAAACAAAGGAAAAGAAGTTGTTGGACCATCCACATCTCAAATTCCTCACATCTTACAAAGAAATGTCCAAGGTGCTGCCAAGGAACAACCTCACATATAGGCAAATCCTGTTGCTACAAAATCTCATCAAAAGGTAAATATCACTTCACCTTTCAACATCATTGAAAATATGAAAAAAATGAATGTGACAATGTCCATGTGGGATTCCTTATCCATCCTAGGCCAAAAAGACATGTTACAATATGTCTTGTCTGATTTTAAAGTGTCTAGTGATGCAACAGTTGACTCAGCTAGGGCTGTCCTTACAAATTCACCTTAGGACAGTAATAAGTAGCCAGGTAAGGGTGTCAAACCTCTCCCATTTTATGTCTCATTGATAATAGGGGACAAACTAGTACATAACTGTATGGTGGATAGTGGGGCAAGTACTTCAGTCATGCCAAAACAGATTGCAGACCAACTAGGACTGAAATACCAGCCTCTTGAAAAGGGAGTACTCTAGTTAGATGGAACATCTGTCAACACTGTAGGTGTGATTAAAGACTTAGGTCTCACATTGTATGATTGTCCAAATGTTTCAATCTCTCAAGAGGTGTTTATCATTGATTTACCCCTTTACTTTGCCATGTGTTTGTCAAGGGAGTTCACTACCAAAATAGGAGGGTATTTGTCCTCAGATTGGTCCCACATGTTCTTTAGGACCAGATATGGAACAAAAGTGACTATAAAATCTGAGTTACTTGCCAACGATCACATTGAGCCTTATGTGCCAAGTGGAGTTAATGCCAATTGCACTATTTTTAATGATAATGAGCTTGCTGCTGCTCAAGAATTACAGGCTGAAAGTGTGCTAGAAGTACTTTTGAATGAGTGGGCAGCAGAAAATATTGTGGATAATCCTAATGACCACATTCATGAAGCTGGTTTAGGTGTTTATATGATGCATGAACCTGGAACAGTCATGCCAAACCTTGAGAAAAGTGCAGAACAACAGTTGGAATAGCAAGATGAGTTATGGAAAATGTACTGTGATCGCTCTAGGAGTAGAAATGGAGATGTTGGGGGTGCAATGCTTGTGTCCCCACAAGGTGAGAAGTATTATTCTGCTTTCTGTTTTGCTTTCTCATGCACTAATAATACTGTTGAATATGACGGTTGGATTCAAGGATTGGAATGGGCTAAGAAGAGAAAAATCAACTGCTTGCAAGTATATGAGGATAGTGAACTTATTGTGAATCAGGTAGAGGGATGCATGTTACTAAAAATGATGTTTTGAAATCCTAAAAGCATAGAGTGTGGGATATGATTGAAGAGTTTAGTGCTTTTGATCTGATTTCTATTCCAAGAAGTCAAAACAATCATGCAGATAGGTTAGCTGCAATAGGGGCTCAATTTGATATTCCTAATGATATAAAAAAGGAGAAGGCACAACATTATGTTAAGGTGATTGTTATATCTTTTATTCCTGATAACAACATTCACTAGCAAGTGTTTAAGAGTGATGAATAGGTGCTTAGATTTTTACTAGAGGAAGATGAGTTTTGAGTGATGAATCAAGACAAGATTCAGAAGCATTATGATGAGCAGATTGTTCATTTGAAGACTAACAAACTGCTTAAGGGGTTAGTTACATTAGAATCCATCTTCAACACTGATGATCAGTTCAAAAAGAGCAAAACCAGCATACAAGTCAAAGAGGAACATTATGAGGAGCTGGAAATTTTCAAAGGTAAGCTCCTTAAAATTGGTAAAATCTGTTCATTTGAGGATAATAAAGCTTTTATTGCTCTTTGTCAAGAATTTCAAGATGTCTTTGCTTGGGAATATTTAGATTTGAAAGGGTTTGATCCGCACATTGCCCAGCATACTATAGAATTAGAGCCAAATGCAAAACCTGTTAGGCAGAAACAGAGGCCTTTAAACCCAAAACTTGAGCCTCTATTGATTAAAGAGTTAACCAAGCTGATTGAGGGAAATATCATTTTTCCAATCAAGCACACATCCTAGGTCTCCAATCTTGTTTCCGTGAGGAAGAAGAATGGAGAAATTAGGCTCTGTGTGGATTTTAGAGACCTCAATAGAGCATCCCGAAAGACCATTATCCATTGCCCTCTATGGAGCAAATCCTACAAGTAGTAGCTGGTTTAGAGATATTTTCATTGCTTGATGGTTATTCAGGCTATAACTAGGTTTTGGTCAAAGATGATGACCAACATAAGACCTCTTTCACTACAAAGTGGGGTACCATGGCATATAAAAGAATACCTTTTAGCTTATCTAATGTTGGTTCCACTTTTCAGAGAGATATGGATATGGCCTTTGAGGGCTTGCTTTATAAGATGGTACTTGTGTACCTTGATGACATCACAGTGTTCTCCAAGAATGAAGATGAGCATTTATCACATTTAAGACAAGTATTTGAGAGATGTAGAGAATTTGGTATATCCCTCAATCCCAAGAAATGCATTTTTGTTGTCCATGAAGGTAAGATTTTAGGACATGTGTCAAAGCAGGGGGTTACCATTGATACAGAAAGAGTAAGGGCCATTTTGGAGCTGCCTTTACCCAGCCACAAGAAGGGACTACAAAGTTTTATAGGCAAAACTAATTTTCTGCGAAGATTTATCCCTGATATTGCAAACTTATTGAAGCCACTGACTTCTATGTTAAAGAAAAATGTAGTTTTTAGCTGGACAAAAGAAGCCAAGCTCAGTTTTGAATCCATAAAAGAAGCCTTATCAACAACACCAACTTTGGTAAATCTTGATTTTTCAAAAGATTTCATTTTGTATGCTTATGGTAGTATAGACACCATTTCTGCAATTCTGGTACAATAACAGAATGAAGGTTTTGAACAGCCTATTGCTTTCTTTAGTCAAGGCTTACAAGATTATGAACAAAGGTACAGTTTTATTGAAAAGCATGTCCTTGCAGTTGTTAAGAGTTTAAACAAGTTTAGATATCTTGTTTCTAACAACAAAGTGCATTTAATGGTTGTTCACCCTGGTGTGAAAGATTTTCTGTTGAGCAAGGATGTAAATGAAAAGAGGGCTGGGTGGATTACTAAAGTCATGGAGTATGACGTGAATATCAAGATAACTAAGCTTGTCAGGGGAAGAGGACTTAGTGAACAGCTTGCTACTAGGCCTGAAAATGAGACAGAAAAGGAAGTAGTTCTAGTTACTGTGGATGAGCCTCAAAATGATGCAACAATAGTTGGAACAAGCTGGGTTAAAGATATGACTCACTTTCTGCAAACTGGTGAGTGCCTAATGGGTTTAGACAGAGCTAAAAGGAGGTATTTTAGATTACAGTCTATTCCTTATGTTTTAGTTAATGAGGTTCTTTTCAGAAAGGATTTGAATGGTGTACTCTTGAGATGTATTGATAATGATCAAGTTGACAAAGTGATTTATGAGTTCCATGATGGAATAGTTAGGGGTCATTTTGCCCCAAGGACAACTACATGGAAGATAATGAGAGCTAGCTATTATTGGCCCAACTTATTTAGAGATGCGCATGCTTGGGCCAAAAAGTGTGTAAAATATGCCATTTTTGCAGGCAAAGAAAGGCTGCTAGCTTTACCTTTGCAGCCAATTCAAGTGGAACAACACTTTATGAGATGGGGCATTAATTTTATAGGTGCCATTAACCCACCATCTAGTGCAGGTCAAAGGTGGGTACTCATAGCAACAGATTACTTCACGAGGTGGACTGAAGCAGTGGCTTTGAAAGAAGCCAATGAAAATGTTGTCTTAAACTTTTATTATGATTTAGTAACTAGATTTGGAGTTCCTGAATCAATCATTTCAGACAATGCTTTAGCCTTTGTTGGATTGACAATAAGTGACTGGCTATAAAGAATGGCATTTATTTAAATACATCATCAAATTATTATCCTCAGGGTAATGGTTTGGCAGAATCCATGAATAAGAATATGATACGGATTATCAAAAGAACTATGGAGGATAACCAGAGGACCTGGCACACCAAGCTGAAATCTACTCTATGGGTAGATAGAATAACTCCCAAAAGGTCTATTGGGAACTCTCCATATATGCTAGTTTATGGTAAAGAGGCAAGGCTGCCTCTATCTGTTGAGCTGCCAGCTCTTGACATCATGAATCAATTGGAAATGTTTGAAGAAGAAGATCCAATGGCTGTTAGATATGCTTAGCTCATAGAGCTAGAAGAAGTAAGAGATAAAGCTATGAAAGCGATGGAGAATCATTAGCTTCAAACAAAAAGAGTATTTGATAAGAAAGCCACTCCCATAATTTTTAGAGAGGGTGACATTGTGCTTAAATGGGATAAACTGAAATACAGGCTAGGAAAACACTCAAAGTTTGACAACATGTGGAGTGGCCCATTTATCATTATTGGATGCAAGGAGCATAATGCATTCTAGTTATCAAACATGGATGGAGAAAACTTGCCTATCCTAGTTAATGGGATACACCTAAAAAGGTGTTTTGAGGTATGATCTGCCTTTGTGAATAGTAGGTTAGGTTTCTTGCTTTAAATAAGTTTTGTTGCACCATAGTTTAGATGCTTTTCATTTTCCCTGAGTGTTGTCCAACACAGTTAGATAGTTGCTTTTCTGCATTTTTGCTTTTGCTTAGTTTTTCAGGTGTCTTTCAATTTTTCTGCTGAGTTGCAGAAGTCAAAAATCTGTTTGTCCAAGTGTTTTAGAAGTCTCTGAGTGACTCCATGCCTAATGGATAAGGTCTAGGCAACTGGTCTGATGTTTAGCAGGCAAACATATAGCAGATGTCACCAAAAATGTTACCTAATTTCACTACTAGCTCAATTAGGTAGAGCTTTTGAAGTTTTTAAAGAGGACAAAGGTACACTTTATTGTTGTTGTATTATATTCATGTGCACAAATAAAACAAATTCAGATTATAGTGCCAATTTGTATTTTAGATGCATAGCTTATTTGAAAGATTGTACAAATCTTTAAGAGGAAAGGTAATCTTTATTTGAAAATAAATGTATAAGGTCTCACACAAGCCGTGAGACTAACAGATTCATTGCAAAGGAAAATAAAGACTATACATTTATAGAAAATTAAAGAAATAAATATGCAGATGTTATAGGGTGACTAGTCATTGCCTGAATGACGAGTCTTGGTCTTGCTTGTGTTGTCTTGCATCATCCCGCATCTAACTGTTATCTCCTTACTGCGTCTAGTTATCTGCATTAGAGGTTGAAAACTGATGTTAGAGCAATGACGAGGCATCATATAACATATCACATATATCTACAAATATATAGTCTGATTTTTAGATGTAATAAACCCGTCAGTATCACATGGACCTTCAAGAAAGCAACAGGATAATCAAGAACATCAATCACACGAATTGTTATTGCTAACATGTTTGTTTCATGTGCAGATACAGGTGTAATTTAACACTCATTTCATTTTATCATGTGGGGAAAATGTGGCTCCCACAAGGGTTGTGCCTAGCATGTCTAACAGAGGGCCTAATGACTTCAAAATAGTATAAAAGAAAGAGATACAATTGCAGAAAATGAAGTGCAAAAGTTATCCTATAGCTGCTCATGACAAGCATAACCTACAGATACAAGATCTGATAAGGACAACATGATAATTATTGCCAAAAATAGTCACAAGAACAATTTGAAGTGCCAAGCAGTTGTAAACTGTCATTAAGAGCAGTCACATCTAAATGGTTGATGACTGTAGCAGTTAAGAGATAAACAATGCCTACAGATTGTATGACAACAGTAAATTGTCATGATAGAGGACAAATGAAGCATATTACTACTCATATGATGCAGCAGCCACTAGCATAAAGAGTAGTCTGTCACAAGGACATAGGAGGTCAGAAGGTCTGAGACACGCAGCCAAGCACAAGAGATAATGATAGTATTAAAAGTTAGGTATGGGTTGTCGACATATTGCAAATGATGGATGTGAATATAGATGTCCAAGTTGCAAAGAATTGTAGAGGTCTCTAGTTATCAAGCCTAATGAAAGAATTATAGTACAGTGTTGATGCAATCTTTCACAACAGTATAGTCAGCAAACATTGACAATGAATAGGACAGAGGGAAAAGCAAAGGACAGTCTATTAGATGACTACCATGGTTAGTCCAAAATAATCACCTGAGAGTTTGATGGGAACAACAATGACACTGTCCAGTACAAGGTGAGCAGAGATAGCCAGGAGATTTATATCAAATCTTATAGATTCTTCATGATCTTATTTGCTTCTGTAGACTCTCAAAAGAATCTTAGAGACAGTAGAGTTATATGATAAAGTAGTCACCAATGCATGACAGCCTAAGTCTTTGCCAAATCATTCAGAAGCTTGTAATAGTGTATGGGAGGCATGATAGTCATTCATAGGAGGTGTTATCATTGCAAAGATTTAATGAGGACAACTTGACAATACATGCTGAGTGATTGATGTCAAGAGTCGTCTCTGTCAAAAAGACAATAAAACCATAAGGAGCAGAGCTGAAATGATTGTCATAGTCATACCAAGAGTCTAAGATCATGTCATAAGTCTCCTAGTTAACCAAAAAAAAGCATGCCAAGCCTTACAAGCCCTCTATAGCTATCTACAGGAATAGTCAAAAATATAATCATGCAAAGTTTGACAGAGGTCTAAGAGCAGTAAGAGGACAATGAACATCTCATTTTGCTTCATGTAAAAAAAGAAACATCTCAGTTGGAGGAATATGGGAGGGTTTCTATAAAACCCTAGCCTATTTAAGAAACAAAATATTGGACAGTTGTGCCATGTTCAGTATGATAGATATATTGAGAAGGGTTTGTTTATACAAAACCCTTATAAAGATAATATGAGTTATCATTGCCCAGAATGTCACATTTTCAAAGTTGACCATTTACAGAGGAGCAAATATCCAGAATGTTTCAAATATTCCAAGTTGAACCAGCTACAGAAGTAGAGGCATAAAGGAGGTAGAAATATATAGTATAGGGTTTGTTTATACAAAAAACCCTAATGAAGACAAGCCCTTATTTCTTAGTCTTTTTCAACAACAAAAGCCAACTATGTGATTAAATCATGAAAATATTACATTCAGAGGAGCATATTATACATAAATGACAAATTTTCTTCTGTAGTGGTTTCCAATGAAAATGCAGCTTGTTAGAGCATGAGATACAGTCATATAGCCGCAGCCATGGTGAAATAATGCATTTCTCATGTTCTCAGAAACAAAGAAACAGAAATGGCATTGAATTTATAGCTTTAGCTTCCAAAAGAATAATTTATCTTAGTCACCTGGGGCTGTTCCAAGCCATTCATCAAGCCTTGTGCAAAATACAATCTAAAAACCTTCCAAAATAGCAAAGAACTCTCTAGATCTTGAGCTACAGAAGACTCCATGGCGGTGCACAAGAAAAGTTACAAAGTTGCAAGATGCAAAAAAATGCAAAGTGAAGGGCAAAATTTGTTTTTTTCATTTTTAGGGTTTCAACCTTAAAAGAGTCCGATGGGCTTTTGCATTTTTTTTAACTTTTGTATCTTTTCATAAGAAAGCCCGTGGTCCAAGACTTAGGTCTTAGGCTTTTAGACTTTTTCTATTAACTTTGTTCCCTTTTGCTAAGGTCAGCACTTTGGTGCTTTTATTCCCCTTTGTTTTTATTTCCTTTGCATAAAATATAAAATGTAAAACAATTAAACTTCAAATGATATTATTATAAGTCATTGAGTTTATTGTTATTATTAGATGCAAAAGGATTTGAAAAGCACACGTGGTCTTAAGTAACCTTGTCATGCCTTGGCACATGCCAAGCATATAGGGAGATTGGGGAAGATGGATAGACACATGCCAAGCATTTAGGAGGTAGTTGTGAGAGTGTCCAACATATGCAGTAGATTTAGGAGAAGATTGTTTGAGTTTAATTGACTTTGGAGGGCAAATTGGAGCTTTTTGTGGACAATTTTATGTGTCATCATGTTAGATTAAGTCATGATGGACTTTTTCCCTCATTATGAGCTCTTTTGGAGGAGATTTAGGTGCTATATTTTAGGCTTTTTGAGTGCATCCGACCCAAAAATAGTTAGAGCGTCTATTTTGATGCAACTATTTTGGAGTTGTGGATATAGTCACTTATGTGACTCATTTGTAACTAGTTCTGATTATGCAATTTTGGGAGACTTGTGATTTTACAATCCTTGCTTAGATTTTGACATATTTTTGTAACTCATTTTACTTGATATGGAATACAGTGGAGACCTTGAATGCTACTGATTGAAGATTGTGTCTACTTGTCCTTTGTATCATTGTTCTTAGCAGCTGATTTGATAGAGTTATTTGTGAAGTAAGTTTTATTTCCTCTTAGCTTTTGTCTTAGAATTTAGAGCCTTTTATGCAAAAAATACTAATGTAGGTTGCAAGTTGTGTTAAAAGTGTGTATTGCCCTTAAGTGTGAGAGTATTTTTCCTCTTAAGAACTTTGCATACATAAACGTACTTGTGAAATATTTATGCATAAGTATAAGTGATAGGTTGTGCAAAAAAATTTCTAGTCATTATAACAAGTGTTTGAATCTGGTATTTTCATGTTCCTCATTCAGTTAGGTGTATCACCCATTAGAGTTTAGTTTTAGTTTTAATGCATATGTTTCTTAGGAAGCTGACGTTCTCCGGAGATTCACCTACTTGTGCTTAGCCTACTTGTCCTTTGTATTATTGTGCTTAGCAGCTGATTTGATAGGAGTGTTTCCATGTTCCTCTAGAGTACCAATTTTCTGTAAATTGGTAGGGTGCAACTTTTAGAGACAACAAGAACAAGAACACCCTCAACGACGGCGTCACTGATGTGAAGGCCATCCAAAATGTGAAAAACCAAGTGCATACACCATCAATGTAAATATTCCCAAAGGTCCACCTAAGCAAAATAAACCTCGGAGACAATTTAATCCCTTAGGGGAACCACTCGAAGATATCCTTGATAGATGTCTAAAGGATGGTTTGATTTAACTCTCCCACCCATTAAGCCCCACCAAGAAAGTCAACTCAAAGCCGTGTGGTATAATGAAAATGACTATTGTGACTACCACCGCATTGTGGGCCATAAGACATCTGATTGCATGAAATTAAAACATTGTATACAAGATCTCATAGATCAAAATAAAGTCCAACTCGAGCAAGCACCACAACCATTGCCCAATGCCAACTTGGGAGCTTACAAGGATCCTCTGCCTAATCACAACAAAGGAAAAGCCTCATCCTCTAATCAAGCTTACATCACTCCACCTCCCGCTTCCTATGATTCTGTCGTAGGTCAAATAGAACCATCATCCAACTATATCAACACAATCAGCACCCAATTGTGTTGTCACTACCCGTCGAGGCCATGTGTACATCCGTATAGCTCCCACCACATACCAAACCCCTACATCCACATCAAATCCTTAACCAAATCATCCATCCGTTTTCCCATCATTAACTAATAAATACAACCTCCTAGAACATCTAGGAGACACCCCCGCATAGATCTCCATCCTTGAGCTACTTCATACGTCACCTCTCTATAAAGAAGTCCTCGACAAGGCTCTAATGGAAACCCAAGTTCCCACCAACTTTAATATGGATCAATTCCAAGCCATGGTGGGCCACATCGCTTCACCACATCATCTGACTTTCTCAGAAAAGGATCTCATTGCTTTCGAGAACCTGCATAATGATGCCTTACATATTGAAGTCCACATCCACAAGCATATCATCAAAAGAGTCTTAATAGATGGTGGCTCTGGCCTAAATCTGGGCACTCTAAAATTGTTAAAACATTTGGGATACTCGGATGTGGTTGTGGACACTAGTGAATGCATAACCATTAAAGGGTATGATGACATTGAAAGACTATTTGAGGGTACTATCAAACTCCCCATCCAAGTAGGGAAAAAGATATTGGAAACAAAATGTTAGGTTCTTGATCTTGACCTCCCCTACAACATTCTTCTTGATCAACCATGGATCCATGCCATGCAAGCCATCCCCTCCACATTCCATCAATGTCTGAAGTTCCTGCATAATGGCATGGAAGTAACTATTTATGCCAATCCACGCCCCTTCCAATACTGCAGTTTCTTGGAAGGACACGACCATACTTTATGTCCATACAACAAGGCTATCACAAAAACCACCTTCCAAACTGACCCTACAACATCATCCTCATATGTTGACCCCGCCAACATTGCTACCACTTCATCCCAAACACCTCCCCCACCCGAGGTCAAGATCAAGATAAGTGACATGGGATGTGGGGAATATGACCTACACGATGCCTTTTGTGTAGGAACATTACCTAATCCTAAAACATTCGATGCCCCAAAGGAGGGGGAAGTCTCCACAGTGGTTATCAAATGCAATCCATCCCCGACCTTTGAAAAGAAGCACCTTCTTGATCAAGACGTGCTTGAAGATGTATCATCATGGTTGTACAAAGATGAAGAGACAGAGCAAGAAGCCCCTACCATACCATCTGAAATCTATGGCAAAGGGTCAAAAATCATCAAGAACATGGGCTATAAAGGACAAGGTGGTATTGGCCTTCATGAACAAGGGATTGTAGAACCAATTCAAGCAACAAAGAATCCCTATACTCAAGGACTAGGGTATGGAAAATGATAGTATTTCCTCACTAGTGGTGAGTGTATCTTAGCCGAGGTCATTACGGTTTCCCCTGAAGTCGGTAACATCAACGAAGTAGACCATCGAGACTCCTTTAGTGACTTTGTTGAATTCTTTGAATCCTCCATCTGTACCATCTACACTGTAACCACCCTAACATCCTCGTCTAATGACTTACCCCTTGTATACCTGGACCTTATAGATTGGGACCAACAGGGACCTCATGTTCTTGATATAGCACAAAATGATGAAGCCATAGCAGAAATGATGGGGATCAGAGATCACTCCCCCTTGGGAGATCATAGAGTCGGATACATCATGGAACTTGACACATTTGCCTATTTCGGCGAGACCACCCATGCTCCTAGTCGCAAAAACATAAAAATAAAGACAACGTCCCCTAGTGAAAACCACTCCATGGCACTTTTAGGTGAATAAAAAGTAAAAATAAAGGACGTATCTTCTGGTGAAAACTTCCAAGAGGTGCCAAAAGATGGGAGCATGGACCTTCTTGAAATAGAAAAGGTATATCCTGACAGATCACGGATCCTTGTGGAGCCATCACAAGAAATGAACCTTGGGACAAAGGAAGCGCCAAAAATCACCTTCAGGGCAGAGTCTCTTACCACAATGGAACAGGAGAACTTCTTATCTTTCTTCAAACAAAGAAGCTGCAACTTTGCATGGACCTATGCAGATATGCCAGAGCTAGATCCTGCTTTGGTTGTTCACCATCTTGCAGTGCGACCTAATGCAAAGCCTGTCAAACAAAAGCTAAGAAAGATGAACCCACAGATCACGCTCCTTGTTAAGGCAGATTTGAAAAAGCTTCTAGATGTGGGATTCATTTGACTTATTGACTACCCTGAGTGGGTATCCAACATTGTGCTTGTAGCGAAAGTCACTGGAGGCATTTGATGCTGCACTGATTTTAGGGACCTCAACAAAGCATGTCCTAAGGATGACTTGCCCTTACCTAACATCGACATTATAGTGGACCTCACTGCAGGACACGAGATGCTTTTCCTAATGGATGGATTTTCAAGATATAACCAAATCAAAATTGTGGAAGAAGATCAGCATAAGACTTCCTTCATATGTCCATGGGGGACATACTGTTGGGTAGTGATGCCTTTTGGTCTAAAAAATTCAAGAGCTACCTATCAACGTGCTATGACAGTCATCTTCCATGACCTTTTTCACCACATCATGGAAGCTTATGTGGATGACATGTTGGGGAAATCAAAGACAAGAGAAGAACACTTGGGCGTGTTGGCAAATATCTTCGACAGACTAGAGCAATATAATGTGCGGCTAAACCCAAAGAAATGTGTTTTGGGGGTCACTTCAGAAAAACTTTTGGGATACATACTCCAAAGAAGGGGAATTGAGGTAGATCCTGCTAAAGTCAAAGCCATCACAGAGATGCCTTCTCCCAAGACGCTGAAACAACTATGAAGTCTACAAGGGAAGCTTCAGTCTATCCATCAGTTTATTGCTCAGCTCACCGATAAATGTCAGCCATTTCATCACCTGCTTAGAAAAAATATAACCTTTGTCCGGGACAATCACTGTCAAGCTGACTTCAACTAGTTAAAAGAGTACTTGGCTAATCCTCATGTTCTTACTTCACCAAAGCAAGGGGAGCCCCTCTTTTTATACATCTCAGCAACTGAAACCACTATAGGGGCCTTGTTGGCACATCTTGATGAACAAGGAAAGGAAAGAGCTATATACTACATCAACCACACCTTGGTAACCTATGAGCTAAATTACACACCCATTGAACGAGCGTGTCTAGTTGTGGTCTTTACTTCACAAAAGTTAAGGCACTACATGCTCAATCATAAAACCAATCTCATTGCCAAGATTGATCTGCTGAAATATCTACTCAACAGAGCCGCCCTCACTGGAAGAATGGCCAAATGGATAATGATCTTAAGCGAATTTGACATTGAATACGCTGAGAGAAAGGCTATCAAAGGATAGGTCATTATTGATCAGTTGGCTGAGGCACCTATTCCCACAGAACATCCTACAGTCACAGAGTTCCTTGATGAAGCCATATTGACAGTAGCACTAGCAGTAGAAACATGGAAAATGTACTTCGATGGGTCATATACACACCAAGGCTCAAGGGCAAGCATCTTGTTTGTTACCCCTTAGGGCGACACCATCCCTAAGTCATTCAAAATTACATTTCCATGTACCAATAACCTGGCAGAGTACGAGGCTCTTATCACAGGACTCTACATGGTAATCAAGTGGAAAATCGAGAAGCTAACAATATATGGTGACTCCCAACTAGTCATCTGACAAGTGAACAATGAATATAAAACTAAGGATGATAAACTTCTACCTTACAAAAAGATGGTGGATGACTTCAAAGACTATTTTGATGATATTCACTTTGAGCAAATCCCAAGGGTAAACAACAAACCTACAGATGCCATGGCAACAATCGGATCCCTGGTTGATATGAAGAAAGATAGAAAGAAGTGCGAGTTCCTGATCGAAGAACTCCCTGTACCAGCCTATGATGTTCCCCAATCAGAGCTAGTGTGCAAAATTGTTGGTCCCTTATCCCCATGGTATCAAGAAACATACATGTACCTCCATGATAACATCATTCCCCCAAAACTTTCCTCTTCACAATGAAAAAGTTTCATTTGCCAAGCCTCCTGCTTCACCCTCGTAGGAGACACCCTATACAAAAGGAGTCTTGATAGTACACTTTTGCGACGTTTAGACTCTAGGGAAGCTGAAGTGGCCTTGCAAGAGGTACACAATGGCATTTTTGGGGCACACTTGAGTGGACCTACTTTAGATAAAAAGATCTTGAGAATAGGGTACTATTGGCCAACCATGGAGTGAGATGCCTACCAGTTTGTAAAAAAGTGCCTACCGTGTCAATAGCATGGGGACCTCATCCATGCACCATCACAGGAACTGCAGCCAATCACAACTCCGTGGCCCTTTTCATAGTGGGGGCTCGACCTCGTAGGAAAAATCCATCCACCATCATCTAATGGCCATAAATTCATCATCACTGCTACCGAATACTTCACCAAGTGGGTGGAAGCAATACCACTCACTTTCACCACTAGAACCCAAATATCCAAATTCATCCTTCATTACATCATATGTCATTATGGCATACCCCATTCCATTATCACAGATAATGGAAAACCATTCAAGAACCAGGAAGTCCGCACCCTATGTGAGAAATTCCAAATCCAACATCATTTCTCCACTCCATACTATCCCCAAGGAAATGGTTAGGCTAAAGCTTCAAACAAAACCATCTTGCGTATTCTGAAGAAAACGGTTAATGAAGTTGGTCGTGATTGGCGCCTTCAACTCAATCCCGCCCTATGGGCCTATCACACAAGCATCCGCACACCCATAGGAGCCACTCCATATTCCCTTGTATTCAGATCTAAAGCCATCCTACCTATTGAGGTCAAGCTCCCATCCCTAAGAGTATCTCTGCAGAACATAATTACCGATGAGGAATACTGAGTTGCAAGGTTGCATGAGCTGGAACTACTAGATGAGAAATGCCTAGATGCACTAAACCATCTACAAGCCTACCAAAACTGCCTGAGAAGAAGCTACAATAAGAAAATCAAGAACCACAAGTTTGAAGTAGGCGACCTTGTGCTCATGGAAAAATAGAAGAATCTGTAGAAATGCCCTAAGAAAGGAAAATTTGAACCCAATTGGTTAGGGCCCTATGTCATCACTATCAGCTATGGATCAGGAGAATATCAGCTTGCACACTTGAGGGGTAGCCTCTGGATGAGCCTATGAACATCCTGCATCTGAAAAAGTTCTATGCATAACCCATCGAGTATCCCAAGCAAAAAATACAAAAAAATAGAAAAAATCAAAAAAATCAAAAAATAAAGAAAAAACTTGAGTGCAATAAAGATGTCCAATGGTGAAAATCACTCTGGTGACGCCTTGGATTGGTACCATGGTGAAAACTTGTTTCAGGTGCCATGTGTAACGGTTGGTTCTACCATCTGATAAGTCCTCTTTCTGTCACGACACTCCATACCAAAAAACACCTTCCATGGCTTGGAATTCAGAAACATCAATCACCCACCCCACATCATCCCACCCAAGGCTAATCTCTGGTACAAAGATCCTTGTAAGCTTCCTCCTGTACATCTAAAAATCATAAAATAAAAAAATAAAAAACAATCCAAAAATCCAAAAAAATTAGAAAATAAAAAAAATCCAAAAACATTAGAAAATTGAAAAAAAAATCCAAATCCACTCCCATGACATCATCACGATTTCTAACATCCTCACAATCACCCAAAATCATCATCACTTCATCCTCAACATCCATCCTAAACCATTCCCACATCATCAAGTCTTGTCAGAACTACATATTCATCTCACCCACATCTTGAAAGTACCTTGATCCTGTGGACATAGGGTATGTAGGCAGTCTGGAATACAAAGGAAGTATCAAGTACTCAAGTACATAAGATGCACCCATCCAACCTGTTTGGATGGCACCTATTTACTGAGCTTGCTAGATCCAACAAGTGATACACATGCTAAGCATACACTTGAAACATCGCACCTCACGCAAAAATCATCAATCAACATACCAACTATAATCCAACACATGTCCTGATTGTCCTTTTGCCCACCTTTCAAAAATTATCCAACAAAATCTAACCGATTTGCACCCTAGGATATATCGTTCCTACAATGGACAATAATTTGTCATCCTATCAACACTCATCTTGGCAAGAGCACACAATAGCTATTTGTATCTTTTTGTTTTTGGTCTTTTTGATTATTGATTTTTATCTTCTTGTCTCTCTCTGGGTCATTTCCAAAGCTACCTTGACCTCATTATATCATGGTAAGTGGCGAACAACACCTGGAGTAGACATGGTCATTATTTCTGTATGCTGTGCTTGTGGGTTGGTTTCATTACTCCAAGAATAGTATTCATATCTTGAAGCCTGGGTCAGTTCTAGCATGATGTGCCTCATTTACATATACAGGCATTAATACCTTATATGTATTATGAGTGCTCATGGATATGAGTCCCCTTCCTCAACTAGGCAAGGTTATACTACCTTGGGCACGCATGAAATCGACCTATTGTTTGTGGGTCTAGTCCATGCAATTGTGGGATATATATATCATCACCTAGGTCATCTCATTCCTTTGTGAAGTGTATCCTACATTGCTACAATAAATTAAGAAATGCTCTCACTTAATCCTATGCAACTACTATTGCTAGCTCAATTCATCTTTCTATCACCCATCCAACCATACTATCTGGGCCTAGATTTTTTCAACCCCCTGTCTATTCACCACCCCCCCTCCCCCATTCTTCTAACTAACCTCTCACTGATTTCCAACCTAACACATCCCGAACCGAAATAAATCGTCCCTCAATGATGTGGTGTATCATGACCTAGCAACTCCCTCATTCCCCATCCCACTCCCTCCCCAATCTAACCATAACCAATCCTACCCTTACTAGTCCATAAACCATTCCCCCTACCACCAAGCCCCATTGTCTAGGGTTGTACAAAAATATCATGTGTATCATGACTTGATCACTGCATAAATCATTACATTAGGCCATTAGTTACATTATCATAACCATCTAAACCATTGCATTTTCATTTTTCCATTTGCATACACAATATGTGTTTATTAAGATAAGCATATATTTCCATTTCATTACATCTTGCATCCATAATAAATGTTTATTAATCTAAACATTTATTTGCATTCCACATTCACATCATAATCCATAATCAAAACATGCATACATCACATAGTTAAAACATAATATCATCATATAACATCCATGATCTATCATTATCATAAATCCTGTTGTTATTACATGCATGTGGAAATCTAACTAATAACACATGGAAGGTATTGATTTAGTACCTAATATGATATGATTGATCATACAACCTGTATAGCTATAATTCACATTCTACATCCATCCAATCTGACTAAACATCCATCATGACATCACCATAGGCAAATCATAACATTATATCCATCACATACAACATTAGTACATCCATGGCATCTCATAAAATCATTACATCATCATAATATGCATAATCCATAAACATAAACATCCATAAATATAAGCATCACTAGGAAACATAAATGCATACATCCATAACAGATCATAAATGCATAAATCATCATCATCATAGATCATCAAGTCTCATAATACATAAAATATACATCGCTCAAAATAATACAAGTCATGATACAACAGGCATCAAAGGGCTCAAAAATATATACAACACTATACATCAGCCCTGGACTAATGAACCTCTGCTTGACTTAGTAGGGGATCCTAGCCATGGCTATGGTTGTGGCTATGGCTGTACTTGCTGTTGTTGTGGTACCTGTGGTGGAGGGCCCATCGGCTGCTGCACCGACTAAACAGATCGAGACTTGCAGGACCCAGATCTCCATGACTCGCTCTGCTGGCTGTAGCTAGGGATCCTCTGACCCTCTCGAATAGATGAACAGTAGGTCGCATGATAGTACTCAACCTGGGCTCTCTGCTCTCCCACCTGTCCCTACAACTCCCTAATCTAGCCCTGCAACCCCCCAATCTATGCCTATAACTAAGCAATCTGTGTCTGCATCAGTGTCAATATAGGGCCCATGTATGTCCCTACCACAACTCCCTGTAGGCTGGCCACCAACCCCTCTGCTTGCTAGGCACTATCCTCTGCCTGTTGGGCCCTATCCTCCGCCTGCTGAGCTCTAGCCTCTGCCATGTGTCGCTGAGCCCTCTCTCTTGACAGAGTAACTATGTTACCTTGTGCATATGCCAACTACATTTGCAACTCATTCATCTACCCATATGACCCATCCAATAATGTAGCCATGCCCTGCAACTGTGCTAACTCGGCATCTCAGCTTTGTAAGGTCTCTTGTAGGCTGGTGACCTATCCTCGAAGGGTCTCTATCTCCTCCTCATCCTCACTCTGAGGCCGCCAACGGGATGACCGCTCTCTTGACCCTGAACCAACCCCTGCACCTGAGATGCCTGCCTCGGCCTGTCCAGCCCCTGTAAACCAAGTGGAAGCCTCTATAATAGGCTGCTGTGTAGACCTATGTCTCACCTCTAGCCCGGGTACTTGTTGCGCTGCAACAGCTGCCTGTCTCTGCTGTAGTGGTACCTGTGGGGGAGGCATACGCTCCCTATTTGTCTACTACCTCTGTTGCCTTGAGCCCTGCTAATGGGGTACCATATGCCTCCGCCCCTCTCCTATCTACTGCTGTACCTGTTGCTGGGGCAACTGTTGAGCCCCCCCGCCTGTCCCAGTCCTAGTACTTATTCTGGTGGTACCCCTACCTGTCCCCCTCCCCCACCCTCTACCTACCCAGCTACTACTGTTGCCAAAACATCAATTGGCTCATCATCATCCCTGACCTCCACAATATAATCCTCAATAACCTCATCCCCCTCTGATCCAACCTCCTCAGCCCCCTTTGATCTAGTCTCCTCATCTCCCTCCTCCAGCCACATCTGCCATGACTATGTCCTCTGTCAAATCTGTAAACCGTGTAGGCTACCACCAAGTGTCATATGCATGCATAGTACCTACATCTCAGACCTCACTCCTCCAATCCCACACCATCGGCTCCAAGGCTGCAAAGTCTCCTATGGCAACCTGTCGCTGTATGGCTGGGGGCCACAAATGTGCATCTCGAGGAGTCCGTGCAAATATTGCCATCGACTGCGGAACATTCAGTCATAATCCAAACTGTCGCATGACCCGCGATGGCAGATACATTTCAATAGTATGGTCATCTCGACCCATCAAGTACTGTGGTTGAAATGTGTAGGGCATGTGAATGTCATCATTTAGCCATGGCTTCACCCCGATATAAGGTTGCCAAGTAACCTGAATCACGTCATCCAAAACCCACCACCAGTATCGAACCTGCCCTATGTATGTGTCCTCTGCATCCTGATACAAAAAGACATAGGCCTCAAATTGATGGCGATAATATCCACACCTTGGCCTGGCAATCGTAATATGCTCCCATGCCCATACATGTAGCAAAGTAACTCCGGCTGATAGCGCTGAATCACAATGATAAACAATTGTATGCATCTCATGGTATAGTTGCACCAGCATATAGGGCCCCCAGGTATACACCATCCCATGTCGAACCATCTCCTCAATCATCTCCCCCCACCCGACCAGAAAGCCTCCGCCACGTTGATCTGGCATCACCACACCACTGATCAATGCACATAGGAATAACGAGAAATGATCTACACCCGCCATCAGTGTCCCCTCATAACTCATCTCTCGACTCTCTAATCCAACACTATCCGACCATGAGTAAATACTCTAAGTAGGGCCCTCCGCCCCCTCCTCGTATCATATATCACTCGATCTTCGTGAATGGGTATCTTGAGGATGAGATAAACATCCTCAAGTGTAATCGTAATATCACCCGTAGGAAGCATAAAAGAACATGTCTCAGGGTGATAACGCTCTAGGAGAGTCGTCATCTGAGCTTTATGAGCTTGTAGCACTGGCATCTGTGTGGGTGTCAAAAGCCCTAGTCGCACTAGTCAACCTCGCGCAGCATCATCAAATGCATCAAATAGCTCCGTCACTGAAGGCACACATCACTCTTGAGAATACACAATAAAAGATCTCGTCAACTGCATCCGCAAATGCTTGTCAGAAACCTACCTATTCTTCCAAAACCAAACCCTTCATATCACATTTCTTCTATTGGAAGACAAATTAGTTTTGGCACCACAATTCATCCCTTTTGCGCCAACTTTACAGATGGTGCTACCCAATTCCCATATGGTGCTAGAATAGAGTATAGCACCACTGCGCAGAGTTTCTGCGCCATTTCATAACATTGCACTACTTTGTCTTTTGGCTCCAATCCAAGGGATGGCGCCACTTTTCCTAATAGTGTCGATCCAGAGGATGGCACTACTTTCCAATATAGCACTAATCGACATGATAGCGCTAGTCCAGACCATTGCGCTGATCTAGAAGATTGCGCTACCCTAGTCCCTTTTGGCGCTAATTCGCTAAACCCTAGTCCCTACGCGATATTGTGCTAAAATAGACGACGACGCCAAAATGTGATGTTTTGGCACCGATTCGCCCCTTGCCTATCCCAAACGGATGGCACTAATTCACGCCCCTTTTTGCGCTAGGCGATCGCCTGATAGCGCCAAAACCCAAAATCCCATTTCCTGGCATTAAAAAATGTGACAAAAAGAAAAACGACAAAGCTAGGGTTAGGGCCTACCTGTGGTCCAGCCTCTTGTGACCTTTCGTATGGTCAAAAACGCTCATAAATGTGGGTGTATCGCGAGAACATGGGATTACGATCCGCCATCTCCTCTTCTCTCCTTCTAAGTGGCTTAGGGCCCACTCTTCTAATTATAGTAAGCCATGTCATCCCTCCACATAGTTTTTCTTCCCCGGTGTGTAGATCACAACCGTTTTTGCCTATTTTTCTTCCTATCAACCCGATTTTCTCTCCCTTATCCCAATTTCACCCTTGTCTCATCCTTTTGAGAGCTCACCAGAATTTTATTTTATTTTTTCACCAACCTCTCGAGGGGCCATCCCTCACTCATTTCATTCCTTCCCGGCAGTTGGGGCATATTCTTCTTTGACTTGACGCCACTTCCCTACTAGGTCCTGACACCACGTCAAAGAGGGGCAAAAGTAGAGACCTGAAAATGTCTTCATTGTCAAACCGACTCCCGACATCCCTAAACATACCAATTTCTCTTCTAATCAATTAATTAAATTTTTATTTAATTAATTATCCCTTCATCACCTAATTTTTCATCATTTTATCCCCTACAATTGGATTAATTTAATTAATTCAATAGTCCAACCTTAGCCAATTAATTACATAAATATGCAATATTTATTTGGTTAATTCTCCCTCTTCACTAAATCTAATTAATTAGGTAAAACATGTTTATCTAATTAATTCAGCCTATTAATCAACCTATTCCTATCCTAGTTAATTAAATATCTATTATTTAATTACCTATCCTAACCTACATGACCCTAGACCTAGGATTAATTAAATGAAACCTTATTTAATTAATCTTAACCTCCCATTAACCCATTCCCTAATTTTTTTCAGCCATATTAATTAGGTTAATCACCCTAATTAAGATGGTCAAACCTTGATTAACACTCCTCCCCACATCCCACAAATAAAAAATTGAAATATATCTCATATAAATCAATTTTTTATAGACATGTGTCATAATCCTCATTTAATACCTCTTACACCCTTACACATGTCATAACTCATTAATATCCACTCTTCACCAAATAAATTTTTAATTCATTTTACTCTTCCCCATGTGAATTTTTAATTCACAAATAATCCATCTCACCCAGCCTCATTTAATTCACCCTTTTCCCAAGATCAATTTAAAATTTATCTTTATTCCTAGCCCTCCATTTCTCAAGATGAAATCTAGGCCCTCCACATCATCTTCATCCTCCACCATTGATCTTCCAAATCAATCTCAACCATTGGATCAAAACCTCTCCAAAATGCCTATAAATACAACATCCTCCAAGCCATTTTATCATCCAATTTCTAAGTAGTGTTACCATGCTAAAATTATCTTGAGCTAGTAATTTGTGAGTTGCACTTGTGAGAGCATTTCACATAGAATCTATCATCTTGGGTATAGCTAGGAGCTTTTGGGTGCAAGCTTCTCCACCCTATCTTGGACTTGCGAGTCATAGTGAGGTATAATCTTTGTTTTATGCATTAGATTTGTGTTTTCTATCTCGTTTTGATTTCACTAATCACAATTCCCACTAAGAATTTCATAATTCAAACTTACCGTGTTGGCATAGGACCTAAATAACGGTCATAAACTGACACTTTGAAATTGGTCATGACCTAAAATAGGGCAGGATTGGGGCGCGGGCGCCCAAGTCCTCCCCCCTATTTCAGGCAGGATTTATGTTAAGTGCATCCCCTGAGTTAGGGCCTAAATTTGATGGACGTATGGTCGTATTTAGTCATTTTAGCTGTAAAATACAATTAAAATTTTAGGAAAACTATATCACTTGAAAGGCAAGGTTTCACATAAAATGTCAAATTTTCTATATAATTATTTTTATATACATTTTTAGTTTACATATTTTTTTTCTTCAAATAGACAGGCTTTATTATTTGAAAGGCAACTTCAAATAGATGACCGTCACAAAAAATTTAGATATATATATTTTTTAAATGAAAGCACACAAGAATTAAATTTAAAATATATAAAATATATAACCGCCATATTTTTATTAAATTAACGGACAACAATAATGAGCGTGTTAAAAAAACTCTTACCTTTTACTTTAAATTTGACAGTCATTTACATGTCAACATATTAATATTTAATAATTAGCATAATATAAATCCAAATAAGTAGCGTATAAAAATAAAGATATGTTATCATCAATTCTTCTCCTTTTTCAAAGTGTAAGAAGAAAAAAAAAAAAAAAAACTAAAGAAAATGGATAATTTACATTTAAAGCAACCTAGAATTTTATATCAAATTTTAAGTTTGAGCGTTAATTAATTAAAATGGAGACCGCCATCAGGGCCTAAATTTGATGGCACATATTTAGTCATTTTAGCCATAAAATACAATTAAAATTTTAGGAAAATTGTATCACTTGAAAGGCAAGGTTTCACATAAACTGTCAAATTTTCTATATAATTATTTTTATATACATTTTTAGTTTACATATTTTTTTCTTCAAATAGATAGGCTTTAATATTTGAAAGGCAACTTCAAATAGATGACCGTCACAAAAATTTTACTTGACAAGCAGGGTCAACCGTCAAATTTAAGCCCTGCCCTGAGTCTAATTTGCCATGAACTTTAGGGTTTTCTCATCGAGAGTCATCAAAATCATACAAGATGCTCTAAATGCATTCTAAAGGACCCGGGAGCTAAACCTTAATAGGAAAAAGCCCACAGGGTTACTTTTTTTTGACATAACATGTAGCCCCCACTTTAATGTATGTATAAACGCAAGGCCAATACATGCATTAAAGTATGGTCAACAAGCACAACAAACACACCAAGCATGGAGAAGACACACCAATCATAGAGAAGATAGTAACAGGCACGTAAAACTCAGAGAAGACAGTTATAGTCATGCAAAACACAGAGAAGACAACATTGAAGACACGCAAAACACAGAGAAGACAACATTGAAGACACGCAAAACACAGAGAAGACAACATTGAAGACACGCAAAACATAGAGAATACAATGAATGCAGTGAATACATAGATGATTTTCTTTTTTTCTTTTTCTCATATACATGAAATGCAGATGCGAGTACAAGGAAAGTAAACACCACCTATAGTGTAGGAGGAACTCATCACCACCAGTCTTTAAGACTACACATGGGGCAACACACATGCCAAACAAATCTTAGAGTGCAGGAGGGACTCATCGCTACCAGTCTTTAAAATTGCACTTGAGAACAAACACGCCAAACAAATGAAGCATGCCAAACAAATCAAGCATGCCATACAAATCAAGCACACCATACACACACAGATGGAAGACACGGAGAAAAAATGGCAGACAAGCAATGGAGTTTTTCTATTTCTAGGTTCATCACCATCTCAGGCACATTACAGGCACACACCGATGATTGGGCTTCGCCACAACAATCACTGAAGACACACTTAAGGGTTAAGTTAGTCACATAACCACTCCCCGCCTCCGCAAATGACTTTTTGAAAATGACAGGATGTGCACCCTCCTCGATAAATACACCATGCCCACCTCCGCAGAGGGCTTAAGATAAAAATGATATCCTGCCTTCACAGAGGGCTTAAATGATTGCAAATAGATTTCAAAAAAGTCTTAGAGTGTAGGAGGGACTCATCGCCACCAATCTTTAAGACTGCACCTGAGAACAAACACACTTGCCAACATCTAAATCAGACATCTTACCTTATATATGCCCCAACCTTAAGGTGGTTAATATCATGTACCGATATCAAGCACTTTAAGGTAGGAAGAAAACACACAAGGGAACACGAGCTCTCGCAAAGCCCATGCCCCCCGAAGGTGACATTTACTTTACGATTGCCAAATGTTCCCACAAACACATTCCTACAAGAAAAGTGTTAGCATCCATATAATCATGATAAACAACAATGCATATGATCATTCACATAGAGATTCGAGGTTATACTACAGATTTGGAGACTGAGTATAACCGTGGGGCTATACCACGGAAATCTCAAAACCGAGTATACCCAAGGTGAGATTCAAAGACAAACAAAGTGCACAGAGCATAAATATTGTTATGGTTTGTAAGTGCGATAAGACAACATTAGGATCACACGGAGTGATTCTACTAGCCAGGCGTCGGATAATATATATATCAACCCCATCGTCATGTATGGATTTGGTCCATTTTTTTATTTCTCGTTGAAGGGATACTAGGTCCGTATCAGTATAATATGTGTTTTTCGTTATCCACCCGCTAGATAGAAACACTAGAGGAAGGGAAACAATAAATTAAGAGAGAAATAAGTGCCTTAGGGATAGTCATGTAGGAGGGTGCCCCCAAGTCACCAATTGCAACGCTATGTCTGTAAGACACAACACACAATAGTGAAAATAGACGAAAAGCAATATAAAAGAATGATGATACAAATAGAAGAAAGGTCACAATAGAGGCGGTCTCCTAGTATCCCTAACCTTACAAGAGAATCAAGGGTCATCCTAGGAGGCCTAACAACACATAACACATCATGGGGGAAACACAACATGGAGGTAAAGGGTTAGAAATACTTACCTGTAGGGACAAACCAGTCTAGAATTTAGAACTTATGAGCATCTTGGAGAGACATTTTATCAAGTTTTGGGTGAAGCTTGAGTGGTTCTTATGAGAGTCTTGTTTGTTGTTATGAAATCCATGTAATGCTTTTTTCTCATATCATTGTGTATATGAGACCTTTTGTTGCTTGTGAGGAGGAGAACCACTATTATTTCCAACTGATGATAATCATCTTACTCGTTTCTAATTTTTAGCTAGCTTTCTTTGTTGAGTTCATCTACCATAGTGACAAGGACTATCTTGTACTATCTCAATCTTTTCTTCCATTGTAGTCTCTTGTTTCAATTGTTGTATTTATCTTTCTAATGCATTTTGGTTATCTCTCGATCCTTGTAAGGATAATGGAGGAGGAACTTCAACATAAATACCTTTTCCCCGTGGACAAGGTGGGTTAACCAAAATTTTCCTTATCCACTTCTATCATACCCATGATGTTATCATAATCCAAGTAATCATCTTCTACTTCTACTATATTTTTTTCCAACATATTGTTATCGATATGCTTAGGGAAAGGATTAGTAAAGATTTGCAAATTCTGATTCAGCAGAGCAACCGAATTATTTCCATTATCATTCACACCCAATACCTGTATAACATTTGAATCGATGAGGTCTTGTATTTAATGTTTAAGACACATACATCATTCAATATCATGTCCTTGTTGTCAATGAAAATGACAAAAGGCATTAGCATCAAAATAAGGTCCTTGTATTTTATTAGGATCTAAAGGTTTAATCAGGGGAAGCTTTATAAGATTATTACTCACAGCCTGATTCATGATAGAATGATAGGACTCAGATATCGGAGTAAACTTTCTTTGCTAATACGGTGCCTCCTTTGGATTAGTAATAGTAGACACTTGGGAAAATTTATTTGAATTCGGTCTGTTAACCTTGATGAAACTCTTATTATTCCTCTTAAAGTTGTTTTGTGACTATCCACCCGCGGATTGATCAACTTGAGTCGATGAGTTTTGATTTTCATACTGACTAAACGAAAGTTGATAATCATGAAGGCAGTACATAAATACTGAAAGGAGTTATACTTCATCAAGAGAATCTTATCGCGGATGTTAGGTTGTAGATTTGTAATAAACTCCTTCTGAACATCCTCATCCTTCATTTGATATTGAATTTGTGCACAGAGAGATTGATATTGACTAATAAACTTAGTTAACTTCTCTTTCAGACCTTGCTTGCAATGAACTAAATCAATCAAGGAGACCTGAGGTCCAATATTTGCTTGAAAATGTTGTAAAAATTGATCAACTAATTGCAAAAAAAGAGTGTATTGAATTTAGAGGTAGAGAGCAAAACCATCCTAGAGCTGTATCTTTGAGATATTACAAGAAAAGTTTTGCTAACAAATCCTCTTCAAAGTAGAAATCACTACACATAGCCGTGAATGCTGCCACATGAGTATTAGGATCACCTTTTCCACCATATTTTTCAAAGTGAGGGGTCTCAAACCTCTTAGGCATAGGAGTTCTTAAGATTGCATAAGAAAGGGGATTACGGGGATGATAAGTTGGTATATTAGGTTTTGAAGAGTTCATCAAGTTTGTCACTTTTTGTTTTAAAGCAATCATGCCCTGCAAAAGTTGGTTTAGGATGGAATCATTGGGAGATGCGGTTTGTCATGAGGAATTAGAACCAAAGTGAGGAGGTGATTGAGCTTGAGTAGATGTAATAGGTGGCTGAGAATAGGTGGGATGGAGAGGTGGTTGAGAGTGATTATTTATAGAAGAGGTCCCCTTAGAAACCAAGTTTTGATAGTTGAATCCCACAACTTTGTAATTTTGTGACTTAGTTCCATTAGATACTCCAATACCAGTGGTAGCATTACTACAAGAATTTGCATTAGTTGTTAAAATTGTCGATGCGAATATAGATATTCCAGTAGTTGGTATAGGTGCCGATACTTGTGTATGAGACGGTGACGACATGTTTTTAATACCATTCGCACATTCATTCACCGTCGTAAGATTACTGTGTACTATATGCATTAATCCTCAAACAACATTAATACCATCATGTCCTTCTTTTATCAATTCTCTTACGTGGTGAATCACAGGTACAACTTCTTTCGTTATCCTTTCAGTTTCCACAAATGCTTGAAAATCGACTAACTCTTTATCTCTAGAGTTTGTTTATTTGCTCATCAGGTACATATGCGACCACCTCAATAGTGTCCTCAACATCATGAAATACTTGATCTTCCATAGTGGTTGTAGGAGGTATAGTTTCTTGCAAAATTTGTGTCTCTCCTTTTGTAAAGAAGGTATTTAATGGATTTTCAGAGCTAGGAATATTATTTTCTTCAAAAGCACAAGATCCCATAAGTCTTCACTTATTCTTAAAGGAATATTTCTATTAGGGTAGTGGGTCATAAGACTCATGCAAAATCATGCAATGCTCAATGCACAAACTAATAGAACAAACCCCTGGAGCAAGATATGTTTAAGATCAAAATGCTTGATTTTTCAACCTTTTTTCAATGCAAATTAGTGAAAGAAAAGGTGTTGTAAGGAAATTGGTCAGGGGAAGCAAATAATATGTCTGATATTAGTCCAATAAATCTATAATATCCTTCACAACATGCTTTTGATGCAAACCTAGAGTGATGCCCAATCAAAATCTAGTGAAAATACACTAAAATATGCAAATTTTCACAAATTTTCAATGCAAAGACCCAATAAATAAGGTGTTGTAAATAATTTTAGGAGGTGTAGCAGATTATAACAGTAATATCAGTCACCTAAATCCATAAAATCCATCACAACATGCTTGAAGTGCAAATCTAAGTCAAACCCTAGTGAAAATATAGCTAAAATATGCAATTTTTCACCAAATCTAAAGGCAAAGGCCCAATAAAAAGGGTGTTGTAAAGAATTTGAGGAGGGACAGCAGATAATAACCCTAATAATAGAGAATTAGTGTAAAAATATTCTTCACAACACGCCTATGGTGCAAATCTAGAGAGACGATAAGGCTAAAATCTAGTGACAAAACAAGGTTTTCAAACCCTAGGCATGAAATATTGCAAGAAAACCACTATGATGCAACACTACAGTTAGAGATTAGTCCTAATGAGTGTTTTAAAAAGTTAGTAAAATTTGAAACAAGATTTTGACTACAAACCCTAGCTAATGCAAAACTAGATTATATGAAAAAATGCACAATTTTAAGCAATTTTCAACAATTTAAGCATGAAAATGCAATCTAAATGAATGGTGAATGAATTTTTTTTGTATTTTAAATTAGATATAATGCTAATGACAGAAATTTATTGAAATTAAATGCCAACTAATTCAAATTATTTGAAAATGCAAGCTAAAAATGCTAATTTTTTCAAAATTTCCAAAATTTTCAATTTTTTTTGTAATTTTTCAAATGCAATAAGATGAATAATGAAATGAATGTAAATCTAAATTACAATACTCAGTAAGGTGCAAGAAATTCCAAAAACATGGGTTCACCAAAATGTTTAGGGTTTGATTTTGATGGTTTGTGTTGATCCTCTTTTCACCACTAAACATTCAAGTACTATCGGCTGAGTAGAGGGGTCTACTACAGGATTTTTGTCACTTGGAACATAGGGGATGATTGGAATTGTGTAATTTTGTTGTTCAATTAGGCCCAATTATGCTCAAAACCCTAATTTCACGAATTCGTAAACAAACAGACAAATATCAGAAAATGATCACACATAAAGATATCAAATGACAATCAAATGCGTACCAGATTTCAAAGTTTGGTGTCTGAAAAAGTTGAGGACTAATGAGCAGGTGCCCTAGTCCAGTGCCACAGTTTTTGTCAGGATCTGGGAATCTTGTCTGCAACCTATTCCTGTTGTTCCAAAGATTTTCTAGTTGTGGGATCTAGAGGACTAATGAGTGGGCATATGAGTTTAGGTCCTTGTTTTCTTCTCTAATCTGCAATTCCAACAGTCTACATTACTTTCCTGCAACTCCACTTTTTTTGCTTTCGTAACCTGTAACCTGCAATCACAAAAAAGTGGGTTGGGGTTTGTGGTGTTTAGAGGCTTGCCTCAGTCAAGCCCCAGAGAGACATTCAAGTCTTTCAAACCGTTGTCAGATAAAGAGTGCATATCCCTGCAGGATATATGCAAAATTTGAATGATAAATAATAGAAAACACAATTGATATCACCTTGTAGTGAAGATCTCATGGAAGGAAGATGCTCTTCATGCCATGAGGAGATGGATGCCAAATCTGTAAATACAAACACAAGAACAACACAAATTTTGCTCTACAACACAATGAATGCCTTGAATCACTTTCACATAAGCTCATGAATCAAAAATTCTATCTAATTCCCATCTAGTTTACAAATGAATCACTAATCATGCTTATATATGCAACTACAAACATTCCTGCTAAGAATTTTGTAATTCAAACTTACCGTGTCGGCATAGGACCTAAATAATGGTCATAAACTAACACTTTGAAATTGGTCCTGACCTAAAATAGGGCGGGACTAGGGCGCAGGCATCCAAGTCCTCCCCCTATTTTAGGCAGGATTTATGTTAAGTGCATCCCCTGAGTCCAATTTGCCATGAACTTTAGGGTTTTCTCACTGGGAGTCATAAAAATCATGCAAGATGCTCTAATGCATTCTAAAGGACCCAGGAGCTAAACCTTAATAGGAAAAAGCCCCCAGGGTTACTTTTTCTGACATAACAAAGAGATATGCCCAAGATTACTAAGCCTGCTAGTACCTTTTGTAAGGAATGTCAGATTGGGAAGCAGACAAGGACAAGGTTCAAGACCAAGGAATACTCTTGCACAAAGCCATTAGAACTGATTCATACAAATTTGTGTGGTCCTACCAAAACAAGGAGTCTTCAAGGTGAAAGGTACTTTATGTTGCTCATTGATGATTATTCTAGGATGACTTGGCTCACATTTTTGAAAGATAAATCATAAGCTTTTGATAGATTTAAAATTTTCAAGTCTATGGTTGAGAATGAAATGAATTCTAGAATCAAGTGTTTAAGATTTGATAGAGGTGGTGATTTCACTTCAAATGATTATGAGGAATATTGTGAAAAACATGGAATAAGAAGACACTTCTTTGTTGCAAGAACTCCTCAACAAAATAGAGTTGTTGAAAGGAAGAATAGGACAGTACAAGAGATGGTAAGAACTATGCTCAATGATGCAAAAATTCCTGATAGGTACTGGAAGGAAATAGTACACACTGCAGTTTATATTCTCAATAGAGGGCATCTAAGAGTGAACAACACTAAGACACCATATGAGTTGTGGAAAGGTAGACCTGCATCTGTCAAGTACTTCCAAACTTTTGGAAGCAAATGTTATATTAGAAGAGATGAAGACAACTTGGGTAAGTTTTACTCAAGATCTGATAAAGGAATCTTCCTTGGCTATTTAATTAGAAGCAAGGCATACAAGTGTTTTAACAAGAGGTTACAAAGGGTTGTTGAAAGTGTAAATGTTAGAGTTGATAAAGAATTACATCCATCCACATATGATCAAGAAGACTGTTGCTTAGAGGAATCTGTCTGCACAGAAGAAGAAGATGAAGTTGAAGAGGAAGAATCACAGAAGGATATTACTAAGACACCTGCAAAGTATGTTCAGAGAAACCACTAAGAAGATCAGATTATTGGCAATAAGGATGATGGATTTGTAACTAGGAGAAAACTAAAAGAACAGGTAAACTTTTCTTTACTATCCAAAGTAGAGCCTAAAATTTTTATTAAAGCTAGTAAAGATGACAATTGGATCAATGCTATGCAATAAGAGTTAAATTAGATTGAGAAGAATGAAACTTGGGAACTTGTCCTAAGACCTATAGACAAGAATGTCATTGGCACAAAATGGGTGTTTAGGAACAAACTAAATGAGGATGGATAGATAATCAGAAACAAGGCAAGACTAGTCTACAAAAGATATGCTCAGGTAGAAGGTATTGATTTTGAAGAAACTTTTGCTCTTGTGGAAAGATTAGAAGTAATTAGGATGTTCTTGGCATTTTCAGTTTACAAGAATTTCAAAGTATATCACATGGATGTCAAGTATGCATTTCTTAATGGCAATCTTGAAGAAGTGTATATGGAACAACTTGAAGGATTTCCGATGATAGAAGATTAGGACCTTGTTTACAAGTTGAAAATGCACTATATGGACTCAAACAGGCTCCTAGGGCTTGGTATTCCAGGCTAGACAAGTATCTACAACAAGAAGGATTTACGAAAGGTCTTGCAAATAATAACTAGTACATTAAAGCGGAAGGTTGTTAGGGTTCAGACAGATTGGAGCAATAAACATTAACAATTATATGCAGATTAAATAACCCAAATATAACAATGAAGAATAACACAAAAAAGATCAACACATAATTTTAACGTGGTTCACCCAAAATGGGCTACATCCACAGAAACTCAACCATCTAATGATTTTATTATCTATTGCAAAACATATTATAATCTCGCAAATTCCATTTTGCAACATACATCCCAGCTGCTTATAACAAGCTTTTTGGAAGCTTCTAGAATTAGGGTTTTACAAAGTCATTTTTCATTTGTCGGTTAACAAAAATTAACTACCGACCTTGAACCCTAACAAGGATACATTACGAGTGTACATTATTTGCATGATCAGTCGCCACATACCAACAAAGGTAATCATATGTTGATTATTGTTGTCTATGTTGATGACATATTTTTGGTGGAAGCAATGACAAAATGTGCAAGGAATTTGCAGAAGAGATGCAAAAGGACTTTGAAATGTCTATGCTTGGTGAGTTATCATTTTTCCTTGGTTTGCAAATTACTCAGTCCGATAAGGGCATCTTTATTTCACAAACCAAGTATGTCAAGGAGATGTTGAAGAAGTTTGGAATGCAATACTGCAAGCCAGTTAGTACACCTACGGTGACAAGATGTAAGTTGATCAAAGAGGATGAATCACCTCAAGTAGATTAGATTATGTATAGATCCATGATTGATAGCTTGTTGTATCTAATTGCATCTAGACCTGACATTATGCAAGCAATATGTATGTGGCAAGATTTCAAGCAACACCTATGACATGTAAAGGTTGTGAAGAGGATTTTCAGATAGTTGAAAAGTTATATGGACTATGGTCTGTGGTATCCTAGGAGTGATGATTTCACTCTAATTGCATATACAGATGCTGATTGGGCAGGAAGTGTTGATGAAAGAAAAAATAGTAGTGGCAGAGCATTCTTTCTTGGAGATAAACTAGTGTCATGGCTAAGCAAGAAACAAGACTCAATGTCATTATCAATAGTAGAGGCACAATACATTGTTGCTGTGTCATGTTGCACTCAAGTGCTATGGATGAATCAAACCTTGAAGGACATAAAAGTTGAGTATGATGAGCCTAAATCTATTATGTGTGATAACACAAGTGCAATTAATATCTCAAAGAATCCTGTGATGCATTCAAAAACAAAGCATATCTCAATCAAATATCACTTTCTGAGAGAGAAAGTTGTAGATTAGGAAGTCAAATTGGATTATGAGGCAACAAAGGAGCAGATTGTAGATATTTTTATAAAACCCCTTCCTAAGGAGACTTTTGAGTATCTTAGGTAGAAGCTAGAAGTGATGGTTCCTTCTTCTCATGTTTAATTGAATAGATGAAGCATGTTTCCAGGGCCCAAGCATCTTAAAGATCTATTCTTAATCCTTGGAGTATACATGTATGGGGAGCTCTATAGATAAGGAAGTATCACAAAAAAGAAAAAGTGGTGTGGTTGTTGGGAAAGGAAGAGAAATATGTTACTTCCCTTTGCCATTGATGTTAAAGGGGAGAGATATGGTAAGGGGGAACAATGCAAAAGAAGAGAATTAGGTTTGTGTTGCCATCAATGACAAAGGGGGAGATTGTTGGAAATGTTGTCATTGATGTCAAGTGCATAGACAAGACTATTATCATTAATGTCAAAACAATGTCAAAGAATAATTATTATCAGAAAGGTTGTTCCTAAAAGTTTACTACATTTGTGGAAGTATGGGGATGTTTGCACTAGTTTTATGAGGTTGCTTCTAAGAAGCAGTGTTAGTTTGTCATTGTTCTTGGTGCGACATTCTAGCGCAATTAGCTTTCTAGTCTCACGATTGGATGGATGGATAGAGCTAGTCTGGAGACATTCTTGATCCAAATTTCAAGAGGTTTGAATTATTTGAGAGATATCTAGAGGAGTCAGAGTGAAGATTGTGTGACTAGTTGCATGAAATTTAACAAGGATGACATGGGAAACTACTGCATTTCACCGCAATTAAGTCTCTAGTCTCGCGGTTTGGAATATAAGAAAAGATAGTCAAGAAGTATGTTATACTCTCGTTTCAGAAGATTTGAAATACCAAGGAGAGATCTAGAAGTGATAGAATGAAGTCTGTGTTTGCTGGTTATTTGTACAAATGCATGAGTAGAAGATAATCCAGGATTCGCATAGGATGTATCCATGTATGCATGAGCATATTGCTTATTCTAAATTGCAGAGTAGAAGAGTTGAGAAGTATGTGATGTTGCATAACTGAATGTATGTGGAATGACCTTGACCTTGTTCTCATCTATTTGAAGTTAATGCTTCATAATCTGAGTTGGTGCTCAATGGCTAGGTTGATGCTCAATTTTGATAAGGGGATTGGAGTCTCTTGTAGGTTGGTGCCTGCAAATCAGTAAAGGGGATTGGTGTCCTCTTGGGTTGAAACTTGTGGATTTGTGCCTACAAAATATTTGTAATTCAATATTCATTTGTGAGGCTATATTTGGGCATTAGATCCAATCAACTCTTCTCATTGTGGTTTTTCCCTTCTAGGTTTCCATGTAAATCTTGTGTTCTCTTGTGTGGATGTGTGAATGTGTTTATATCTTGATGTTATTATACATGCAGTAAAAATATTGATGTTGTAGTAAAAATATTGATGTTGTAGTAAAAATATTGATGTTGTAGTAGGCTTTGAAGTTAAATTTTTATATACCGATTCACCCCCCTCTCAATATATCTGTTTTCTCTAAGAGTAAGCATGTGATTGATGTACAACTTACAATCTAGTTTCCTCCTTGAGAAGCCATTATGTCAGCCCATTTATCCACTACATTTCCTGCAACAACTAAATGGCGACCATCATAGTGACTGGCATATGGATCTCCTATGTCATTCCATGGCACATATCTTAGAGTTGAATTATACACCCACTTCCCTGACTCGCTTTACATTAATTAATTAATACTTAATTACATCTACAACACATTCACACATCTATAAATAGAACAATTAAAGAGTTCGCCTTAAACACTCGTTCCCATATAAATAACTGACACATTAACTAAAACTAAACGATAGTTCAAATGCCCATAAACAAAATCATTAATTAACCTGAAACAGTTGCGATGAGCCCTAAAGCACTGTATTGCCTCTCCTTTCAAAGGTACTCCTTTTATAACATAAAACTTCTCCAGGCTAACTGGTTCAACAGATTGATCCTCAAGGCTAGATGAGAATTGCAAGTTGTTTAGATGTTGTGGTATCTAGATTACATAAGAATATCTATTGGGAGTGGTGGTGAATATGATCTCTCCCACGTCACATTTTTCAGTTTTATCTCCGCCCAATTTTATAGGTTTTGAAGCCTTCAAAATAGGTAATAGGGAAGCTTCTAAATAATGTAATGTGGCAATTTGAAGCACTCTTTACACTCGGCCAAATCTTGCATTCGCTACGTTCACTTTTTATTTAGATTAACCTTAAGATATCGTAATGATATGTTAAATTTATTTAGATTAACCTAAAGACGTGGGATGAACGGGTGGTAGACCCTATATTTGAGTACACAGAGTCCCTTTTTTTGGAAATTTTCAATTTTTTATTAAATTGCCCACAAAATCTACTCATAACACCTAAAAGTTTTTGGTCAATAAAAAATCAACAAAAAGATTGGAATCAATCAAAAAATTTATTATTAATTTTTTTAATAGTATTTATTAGAAAATATGCATCTAAACTTTCTAAAACATTTAATAATAAAAATACTTATTTTTTATTGGTTTATAGATTTTGTTCATTGTTTAACCATAAAAAAATCTTGTTTACAATTGATTCATTTCGAAAAATTTAATCCCTAGATTAGAATTTTTTATACTAATAACTTAAATTAAAAAAAAAAAATAATTATCTTAAAATAGTTCAAGTTAGAAGTAAAATTCGTGCAAATCGAATCCACAAGGTTACTCGGCTATTCAGCTGTATCGTCCTTGGCCTTCCAGAAGCACTCATTTGAAGGCAATGGGATCCCTCTGCAACTTTCGTCCTATGAGGCACCCTCGTTCCCTTAAACCCAGTACAATTCACACTAACAATCAAGTATTATATGCCTTCAATCGACCTAATACAAATGCAAGACTTACGAGAACCAGGAACCACATACCATGTCTGGTTGTTGCACAAAAAAACAACAACAATGGAAGAAACCCAGAAAAAGGACAGCTCGGAAGTAGCAAGAATTCTTTTAATACTGGGAGTAACGGGATTTTGCCTAAGCAGGAAACAGTAGCAGACAGAAAAAGGGGCAACAAATATCAAAAACCAAATGTTTTGTCGGAATATTTTAGTTTAGGTTTGCAGATGTGGGAGCTTTTTGTTTCAATATGTAGTTGGATTTTAGAGACAATGAAAAGCTCAATAAAGATTGAATTTAACCGGAGTAATTTGGCGTACATGGGTTTGGGCTTGATTTACGCTCTTATTAAAACAATTTTCATCTTTCCTTTCTTTTTCTTATGGGATATGTTTTGGGTCGTTCTGGGACATGGTCTGAAGATCGCTGCCGTTGTTGCAATTATCGGCTACAGCTATGCTTATCTGTTCTAGAAAGGTATTTATCTATTTTTCATGTTTTCTTACTTTTATTTTTGGTCACGTATGCTTATTTTATTATACCCACCAGAGAAAAAAGTGTTGTAGTTAGTATTTTCCTGCATTTTGTATTAATTTCTTTTTGTAGGCATTTCATTCAAACAAAAGGTTTGGTATACTGTCCTGCAATTGAGGATTCAAATGTTCAAAAAGCTATTGAAAACAGACTACAAAGAGAATAATGTTTCAGTGCACTGTATCATTCACTTTCGACTTTAAGGTTGAAATTATACTGATGGGCTGCCTTGTATGAACCTTTATCCATTGCTTTATACATGGTCGTGTTTATGATTATTCTTTAGTTACCATTTTATGTCGAGGCTATACTTGACAAGCGGTGCCATTCAAGGATGATATTCAAATGCTAATAATTGATAATCAGGCTGCCCATCTGCTGTGAGGTTCTCCGGCAGGGAATACACACCGGCAGGTGTACTCTTCAGCAGGGGATATGTGCTCTTCTGGGGTATGGGGATTATGCCTAATTATAAGAGGAATCACCCCAGCCCCGCATAATGCACAATCCCTATATAGCTTCGATTCTTTGTACCTATAAAGAGGATTTGCACTACCCAATTGGGTGGTGGCTTGAGATGGTGATATTCAAATATATGTGCTTGAAATGGTGATATTCTGGTATGTGTGCTTGAAACACATTTTGGATCAAGAGTAGGAAATTGGTACGTAAAAACCCCAGGTGTCAGGAAACACCTACAACTTGGGACATATATCTACAGGAAACAGAACGAAATGATAGGAACAGGCGTCAGGAGGCAGGAAATCAAAATGCATTAAAAAATTTAGCAGAAACAAATGAAAAAAAGAACAGATGTTACAGTTCTACATCTATGCCTTTTATAAGCTGCAGAAAATGACATTGGAAACAGGTTCTGCTCCTCAAAAGCATTTCCAGAGTTTGTATCTATCTGAGAGGAAGCTTTTGGTACCTGGAAACATTTTCTGTATGTGCAAATACATAGTTGGCCTTATGCAAATGGCTCCTAGGATTTCAGTGTTCCCTACATGAGGATGTTTCTGGGATCTCCAGGGGATGTTTCCTTAGCATCTTGGGTACATGGGGATGCCCATACATTGGCCTGACTTCCCATGCCCCAGCCTAAAAAACACATAATCTGTTTTAGAAACTCTTTTGTAAAAAATAATAATTTATTGGCCATGGGGTCCATACCCAAAATTTGTTCAATTCTTTAGTCTGTCTGTAGACTGTAATGTGAGCAGCGGCTACTGCAGTAGGTTAATATGCTAGTTGACAGGTTAAACTAACTTTGATCAAACACATTTTTAAGTTATGGAGATAAATAGAGTAAATCTGTAACATTTCCCTGTCATGTTTTAGAATCAGAGTTTCTAAATGCGTTTGGTTCAATATATAGACTCGTTTTGTCTTGAGATTTTTTTTCAGTTTTCCAAACCTTTACATGGAAATGTAGCTATTGCCCTTGGCATATGGTAATCTTCTTTGCCACGTTAGCCTTCTTTAAATATTGCATCTTGAACCGTGCAAATTCCCCTTCTCCTTTCTCTTTGGTGACAGGTAGAAGAAGTAATTGTGTTATAGGAGTATCAAGGACTGTGAGCAAATACCTATCTTGGTGATCTATTTGATCAACTATTCCCTTAGGGCCTATACCTATGTTGCACTTGCTGTGTCCTTTTGGAAAAGCATCACCATTAGAGCTTTAAGTAGGTTGCAGAAATATGACTTCCAGCGATGCAATAAGCAAACAGAGTTACCGAGCTTTTACAAATTGGCATGAAATTTGTAAATCGAAATCCAAAATCCAAAAGATAGATGTTTCACCAAACACACACATTTTTTTTTGATGGATAAGTGAGGGATATTATAGGGGCCCTTGCGCAGAAGAAAACAAAAAGATACATTAACTGACTTAAAAGAACGTAGGACAAGCTGGAGCAAACACTTCACCTGAGAAGCCAGACAAAAAAAGAGACAAGCCTGTATAACTAGAACAATGATAGTAAAAAAAACTATTAGCATACCAACAGAAGACAAAACAAACTTTGGGCTACAAACATTGGGGCTTTATCAGCCTGACCCAATCTAGACCCACCCAAAACTTTTTCTTTGCTGCCTCCATGCACAGAACCCCCAGTCGCACCTGTAATCACACCGGCACTGTGACCCCATTCACACAGAGACCTGGGCTTGCTGTCATTAAGGTACTGGAATGAAACACCTCGAATTATCTCAGACCATTTGGAAGAGCGACACATGATTCCATCTGCAAGGGTGAGGATGGTAAATAGAACAGCTTCTTGTGCTGTCTAAAAACAGCCAACCTAAGCACATTGAGATTGCCCTGCAAAACTTGCACCGGGGATTCCAGAGCACCCACGACTGCAGGCTGCACTACAGCACCAGGAGACAATGGAGGAGACCCAAAGTCAGGAGCAGTGCATGAAAAATTTAATCTCTGATTGGTTTGTACTGCATTAGTGCCTCCAATTTCTGCATGAAGTTGTCTGCAATGAAAGCCTGGGAGTGGAAGATGCACGATTTCTCCAACCCATTTGGACTTAACACAAATTTGACCAGTTTAAGAGCCTCAGCATCAGAATAGCTGAAGATACGGCGCAGCTGCCTGTCAGAGATGGCGCCATGGTAGAAAGAGTCGTGGACCTCATCACTATACCTGCAACCAAAATGTGAAGTCTGCCTCAAACAGACCTGATTTTTTTTAACCATAACACATCCATTAGGAGCTAACAACACTTAGATAATTGTTCTCAGCAAAGACATGAGAAGCATAAGTAAGGTTTAATCTCTCCCCTTTGCTTTCTATCAAAAGTGCAGATACCCATCTCTAATTACCTTCTATATGTGGTGGTATGGTAAATCCGAAACATGATCACCTTAAGGACTTATTACCATCCTCATGGATTTAACATGCTGAGGCAGGAGTTTTGCTTAGTACAATTCTACAGTGACAGTCACTACAGGAATGCACAAGAATCTTGTGATCTACGTGGTGCTAACAGGGCACATAAGATTTTTCTTGCCCACACAACCTCCTCACTGAAGAGCATAAGGTTTAAAACCAATACAGACCATAGTCCTGCATGAACAGATTGTGATTACTACTAATAAATCTCTTCCTAAAACAACCATAGAAGAGATCCATCCTCTACTTAGAAAACCCCAACACACTGAGGCTACAGTGACTCCTTGCTGTTACATGACTGGCTGGTACAATTATCATGTATTGATTATTTCTATTACCATGATGGCAAGTTTTACAACATGGGACTAAATTCATAGTTAACTTTGTGAATAATGGGTTGAACCATTCCACAATACCTTAGTTCAAGAACAACAGAAATAGCAACTGCTCAAACCCCAGTATAAGTATAGGGCCCATGATCACAAAATCTCATTACAGAGAATTTGCCGAAATATCAAAGAGATCTTTATCATTCTAAGATTGCCGACATGTTCCATTCTTGCTTCAGTATCAAAAGCACACACAGTATTTAAGGAACGTTCCTTTTCAAGACTAATGGTCAGTTTCACCAATTTGTTTTTAGTCGAGACAGGTATCCCTTCAACAGTGTTAAGGTATCATCTTATACTATTATTTTTTACCACACTACCATCACAAGTGTCATTAGTGGTCTTCTCCCTGACAACTCAGCATGATCCTCAACATGCATTACCGTGCATACACATTAAATTTTAATTATAGTACGAATACACAAAAATCCACCTTATTGAATCTCTACTATCCAAAGTTAAAATACACAGCTCTGCAAGCTCATGCCTTATGCCCAGAGAATTTGCCATTATATAGGGCATCATGCATTGAATACAAGCATCTCCTACGGCAGATGTTGGACATTACCATGCTCTTGTAACACGAGGTTTCTGAGACAACCTGGGCCTCCTCTTCCTGACAAAACATCTCAGTCTCTAGGTCAGATGGTAATCCAGTCATGTCCCAGATATCGACATGAAATCTAAAGACCCCATCATAGCTAAACACTAGAGAAGTCAGATACACTCTCCAATCATCCAATAATGAGTATAAAACATAAGTATATTTATATTATGAAAGTATACCGGCATGAAGAATCCCAAGAACCCTATGCTATACTCTAATCACCACAACTTTCCCCAAATTAGAGTCAGAGACTTTGCTGCAGGAACGCATTGTTAATAAGTAAACATTCATTCTTTACACCACTGGAATAAATGATTTCATTTGTTTATATGATGACATCACGCTTCAAGAGTAGTCATGATTATCACTGTTATCATCAATCCAATGATCCAACCCACAGAAGTATATTACAACAGTGTTACAGTTTTCTTTTTACAGTGCCACAGTCAACAAACTATGTGATGCTACAGTTTCAATGCAAAGTTACGATCACAATGATTGCCATGGGTAAGAAACAGCACACTAAAGGGGAACCTTATAGAAAGAGAATTGACACTATCATTACTAAGAACTGCCATGTCTAAACTTAATACTATATCTTCCACATAACAAGGACATGGTACAAAAGTCCGATGACTTCGCTTTAAAATCAAATACTCTAACAGCATCCAAATCCCTACTCATAAGGAATGCAATCTTAATACACATTGATTCTAGCTTTAGAACCATACATCACAAATGCCATTAGAGAGTTTCTCAGAGAAATTAAGAATCAAGATAACCATAAATGACCAAACACAAATGTTCCAATGTTTACTGGAAATACCTACTGGATCAAGTACTGAAATTGTACGCAGGCTACAATACCTTCTTGAAATGTGTGTTAACTTTACAACTTGCTGTTGTAGTATACTGCATCCAAACTCACATTTTTCATAAATCTATTGTTCTAGGGTTTTAAACCCATAAATCTCATTCACAGAGATATCAGCAATCAATATAATTTTACTATATTGTGCAAAACTCACATCTCTAAGAGTATTACAGAAATAAAAACTGGTTTTAGTACAACAATGCCATGAAAAGGCTCCACATGCATACAACCACATAGAAAGACTCCATTCTTCATTGGCTCCTTACAAGATGCATTCTCCAAGACACGGATAGGGGTGCAAGTTGACCCCACCCAGCCCCCACCCAGGAGTGACATTTCCAAATCCATTCAGACCTTACAGATTGACTAGAGAGAGAGAATTTGAGTAGAAACATTATTAGTTAACCAGCCCTAGGGTTTGTTATTATGCTTAGCAAGTTAGCATAACACTCCTACAACTTACAAAAATCTTTACAGGATTTATGGTAAAGTTCAGGGGTGTTACACCATCTGAGGCAATGAACCCTTTTCCACTACATGAACAAAACTTGGACAACCACTTTACTAAACAATATCACAACCGTCACCACTATTATAGTTCACAGTCAGAAAACCCAAATTGGAAATCACATAGAAAACCGCTGTTTAATCCAACAATAGTCTTGAGACACATAAAGGGAGACAATTCTTTCAAGTCTAAAGCCAACACTATAGACAACCCATTAAAGTTTCATAACTCTTCCACAGAAGTTAAGGTCTCAGTGACATAAAGAAGAAATAAAACATTATAATGGAGACTATAATACAGTCCCTTCACTCAAGCCACACAACCCTTCACATGAAAATATTCAAGAAGAACTTAAAACAACATGAAAATCACAGTTATATGAACTCCAAGCATAGTATCTTTCAACTTACTAATGCTTTTGTTTAGCAGGAGAAAATTCCTGTTTCTTGTTCCCTGTCAAGTTCCAGCCTTTCTTTCCTCTTATCACCTCCTTCAACTCATTTTTCCCCCAACTTCCCTCTGTTCTTTTTCCTTTTTCATTCTCTTCCCCCCACCTTTTTCCATGCTCCTGGGTTCTTGTCTGAAGATTAGGCAACAAGCCCACCTGAAGGCCCACATTCATGGCCTCCAATGTCACTCCACAAACCAACACCACAAAAGAAAATGCCAACAAAATAAGAATGTTGTCCACCAAACCCTACAAGAGCCCTTTCAACTCCAAACCCCCGAGCAGCCTCATTAAATGCCAAGGCAGATGGGGAGTAGTTCCTCATTTCTTACCTCCTGCCAAGGTTGGCCATGCCAACTCGAAATTTTGAAAAATATTTAAATTTTTAGAATAACAATAATGCTAAGGTGTCTTTAGAGACTTAGGACACGGTAACAAAGAAATAAGGACCACAGGATTCAACAACAATAAAACAGAACAATGAACATCCAAGTCCTCTCAACCCTTCAAGATCACAAAATTTCCCCTTTAAAGAAAAGTTGTCAACTTAAGCATACCACAAAACGACTATATTGCAAAGGTCGATAAACCACAACCGGAAGGATAAATAACACAAAGCAAGTGATGACAACAGAACACGTACACACTTTTTTTTCTCTATCTAGGACTTTGACGATATAACGTCCGAATGGAACTGCAAATGTCAGACCCAGTAAAAAATGCACCCTTACACTCATATCAAGTGTTGAGAATGTCGACCTACATAGAAAACAGAAGTACAACAGTAGCATCTAAACTTATCGAATTATGATAAAATCAACAATAACTGTACCATCAATAGTAATTCCAAATATGAATTAAATACTGAAATTAAAAGTACATTACAGATCAAACTGAATGTGATGTTTTCCTCTAATAACTTGCCAAAGTCAGGGGCCATAATAAAACAACAAAAACAAGGTTATGACACATCAAAACTATACAATAATATCATTACATGTAAGCTTTCACAAAAACAAGGTTATGACATAAAAAAGCACCACCACAAAGACAGAAACTGTCAAACACACCACCAAGCAAAGGAAGGCAGCGAAGGAAAAAGACCCAGCAGCAACTTAAAACACTATTGAACCAATCTTGTTGTTAAATCCGCCCTTTATAAAATTTTGTTAAATCCTCGAAGAGAGTCATAACATCATCTTTAACATTAGAGATTTGTGACCCCTCAAATGGTCCATGAGGAATTTAAATTCATTAATATAAATGCTCAGACTCTTCCCTTCTTGTATTTTAGTTTGGGAAAATTTTCTTCTCAGACAAAACTCTTTGACAAGGTTTGCCACCTCATAATTATCCATTTTTTGCCAAGTCTTTTTTGATTTCTTGGCTGAACTTAGCAGAGGGTAACACTATTGCTAACATGATTAATTATACAATCCTGTGCCTTTCCATCCTGATTTCCTGTCTTGGCTTCATTAGAACCATGTTCTGGCTTTTTATTATCACCATTTACACTCTTCCACGAATCTCTCTTAAACAACTTCTCCATTCAGAATTTCCTGAGGTTGAATGCAGTGCTATAAATTTGTTTAACCAAGGTCTGTGACTCACTGGGAACCTTTTTCACTGTAGGCTAGGCTTATTTTCTCCAAATAATTCCTTTTACTGCACAAAAGCAATACCTGTGTGAAGATTATGCTTCCATAGACAAAGCAATGAATATATAAGCAACAGAAATATTGGCATTGTCAGCCCTTTTCTTCTTCTTAAAGAATTAAAAACAATTATCATCACCATTCACAGTCTGCCACTTCATTCACAGCCATTTGTTTAATCGAAGTTTGTGCCCCAGTCAAAACATACTTCAAAGATCACATTTTTGCCTTTAACCAAAGTTTGCGACTTGGTCAAAACTTTCTTCGAAGATCACAAATTGCCCGGGCTTTTGTAAATCCAAATATGGATATTTCACAAGACACACACATTAGGGACTGAAACTCCTGCAATTAAGGATGAAAAAAGTCAATCATATTTATAGGAATAGGTGCGAAACATGAACACATAAGTTTTGAGATCAGGGACTTCAAAATCAAGTCTATATGTTTACTAAAATGTCCATCAAACTTTATAGTTTATACCATGTTGAGTTCAGAGGGTTTTAGAACCTTAAAAAAAATCCCCTCCATTATCACATTGAAACCTTCTAACCAGCTCGCCAATTTTCTTCTCAGTGAACACCTTAAACTACTTGAATTTGTTGGAAACTCCTGACTGATTCTTTAGAAAGAATATCGTTTCTTGGAAAACTCCGAGATAAGAAAATATTTCATGCCTTGATGGTACAAAGATTGTATTAGCCCACAAATATATGAGTGTAGCAGTTCTTATTCTTGCTTAGCTCTTTGTGGATTATCATTTGAAAGACCACTTTTGTATTGCTTTACCAAACTACAACCCTCTATGTATGAATTGTGACCAACTTGACAGGAATCTGCAAACCAAGCTGTCATTGAATGCATCTTTCTTCAAAATTTTTATTGTTGCCCATCACATCCCAGTTAAAAACTTGGGACCCCTGAAACTTTTGAGCCTTCTGAGGTCTACACCTTGCACTTAGTGTAGTCGTCACCATTTCGTGTCATAGCTAGACCTAGTTGGTTTCGTGGAAATGATCTTTTATATTCCTCAAGAATAGTTTCAAGCATATGTCGGATTCATCCTTTGATTTCTGCCTTTTCTATATTTCTATGCCATCCTAAATTTCACCCAAACATGGTCAATTCGTATTAGTATGCCTAATCATATTCATGATGGGCTCAGTGAAACTCAAAACATATTCCACACAAGCCCACCACTCATGATTTTAGGATCAATGCTTTGACCTTTTGGGCTCTATCTATATTTGATTGCCTCCATGCACTCCAAAGAGTGTTGATGACCATGGCGCTCAATGTCTCTCGCACCTTCACAAGTTGTCTCAAGACGATTGTGTGTGATTGAATTGAGTCTTGACAACCTAACATGGTGTATAAAAGAAAGCAAATTAAAAACTTAAAGAGTAGATGACATATCAAAAATTTAAAAATATAATAAAAAATAAACTTATCTTTAGCAACACTGACTTGGAGAAGGACTCGAAGATGGCTTGTGAAATATGATGACTTGTCACAAACATTTGAATCTCCTCAACCTTGGTGTAGATTTCCTTGACCCACTTGATCTCTATGCCAATTTTCTTCATCACCAAGTTGAGGGAGTTGATGACACACGGTGTACAAAAAGTATGTCCATATGTACCCTCTATTATAAACTAACTGCCTTGCAATTTTTTCATGTTGTTCATTATGACTTGGACAACTTTTTCGGAGCCCACCAACTCAATGGATTCTAAGGATTTTGGAAATGAAGTTTGCATCCTTTACTTGCCTCTTATAATCAACTACCTTCAAAAACATCGCTCCCTCAAGGCACACTACAATGACATTAATTAGTGGTCCATTTTTGCAATTCTTCCATCCATCAAAAATGACGGACACTCTTGTTTTGCCCCATGTATCCTTGGTTGCCCTCAAGGATGCCTCTATGGAAGCTTTTTCCTTGGACAATCAGGTGGTGCACACCTTTTCATGCCTAGGACCTATGTCACAAGGTTCGAGTTTGTGTTTGTGTTCGGCAACAATAAAATTCAGATGAAGTTCGGCAAGGGGAAAAAAATTGTGATTAAATTCGCCTTATATAAATTTGATTTTTTTAAAATTACAAGTAATATATCCACAAAATTATCAAATAAAATATAAGTAATATATCCACAAAATGATTTTTAACTTTAAAAACAAAATAAAAAATACTCCCAGCTCTTGCGTCAGCTTTCCAATGGTGATTTGAGTCGCCCCTCGCCACCTAGTCGCCACTCACAAAATTATCAAATAAAATATAATATATCCACAAAATGATTTTTAACTTTAAAAACAAAATAAAAAATACTCCCAGCTCTTGCGTCAGCCTTCCAATGGTGATTTGGGTCACCCCTTGCCACCTAGTCGCCACTCGAAAATGCAACAATTGTAGAGATTTCGCTGCATTCCTAAAGGTTGACAAAAATCAAAATGTCTTTGAGATGATAATGCAGGCTAGACTCCAATCATGTCTCACGGTTGTAGACTGATAATGTAGGCCAAGGAGAAAGTAATCACGATGCCAAAGTAGTGATAAAATAAAATGTCGTGGGTGTTCCCTTAAAAGGGAAAAATGAGAAAAAACCCTAAAAAACAAATTTTAAAAAAATATATTTTATTAAAAAAAATTGCGCCCTCTATCTGTACGAACATTCGGCAAATTTCAACGAATTTTTAGTAATGTTTTGAAGTTCGCCGAATTTTGAACTTCATGGCCGAAATTTGGCGAACCCTAGACTTAGCCTAGGACTAGTGTAATCAATAGGTGCATTAGCAATTGCCATCACCATTTCCACCAATATGATGATTTAACAAAGTTGAAAGGAATCCCATTGCCATAAATGCAATGAGCAGTGCATTGATCTAAAAGCTCCCTTAACTCATTCAAGAAGGGTTTTTCTAATGGGCTTCTTTTACAAGAAACGATCTTTTTGGAAAGATGGTGGTGGCATGAAAGGGTGTGGACCAGCTAGTACTGTGAGGCCACTAGGATGCTTGTGTGATCCTTTCTTGGATAGAGGATGCAAATTTTTTTTGTTCTCTCACTTACAACGTTGGCATCCTTCTATTTTTTGATATATGCCACAATTTGGTTCTTTGGCAACCCTTTTTTATTCAGCTATGGACAAACTTTTATTCCTAAGTCGGTTATAATGCTTAGGTGGCTTTTCACTTAACTATATGAGCTCTTATACTCATTTCCACATTGACTACAATGCCAATGAAAATGCTCACCTCGAGGAAGCTGCCCAATCATGGCCACATGTTACCAAAGAGGCGATGTGTCAAATTTGAATTGCCTCTATGTCATAGGGCCAACTAAACTAGAACTAGCAAACAATTTGTACGAATAACAAAACAAAATGATATTATAACACTAGGTTTTGTTAACTTAAGAAAAACTAAAAAACACCATTATAACCCCTATAATATGCATAAAAGGTTTTAAAAAATATTTAGAACATTTTTTAAAAAGAAAAAAAAATCTTGGAAAAAGTTTAGAAAAATTCTTTGGAAAAAAAAAGAAAAAATCATAAGATAAACTTACCTTTTGATTGACAAATCTTGTAGGTGCAGCTTTTTCTCTCCCGTAACACTCAACAAACATGATAGAATCTCTTTGTCAAGCCTTCACCTTCGAAAAATAATCAGCAACCTTCAAGAATGAAAAATGGCAGCTTGGAGGCAAATTTGTGTTTTGGCCTCATGTATTTGTAAAATGAATGTAGTTTGAGTGACTTTAGGGCAAAATGAGTCAAATTAAAACACTTCGAGGTTAGGTATCACCTATGTGTTTTTCTTGTTTTAAAAATATTTAGAAATACTGCTGAAAGTGACAGTTTTTATGCTGGGTAGCTTGTGGGTTTGCCTAGGATCTAGCTCGGGCACTTGACCAGACTTTGGGCAAACCCAAGGTTGTCTTGACCCCAAACCCAAACCAATACCAAATTTCTTCAATATAGGGGCCTGTTTCAAAGAACCTAGTAACATAGACAAAAACAACTCTTGTGTGGTGTTGTCACCTTGGGTTTCCTCCGAGTCGAAAAAGCAACACCTTCTTGAAGATTGTGCTTTCTACCAAAAGAATGAAGAGGTAAGCAGAAAAAGTATTGGCATTGTTGGTCATCTTCTTCTTCTTGAAGAATGAAAGACAATTATCATCACCATTCATGATTTGTCACAAATCTCTCTCTAACAACTTCTCCATTCACAGTTTCCTAAGGCTGTATGCAATGCTATCATTTGTGTTAGGGTGGAAAAGAGAGATCTAGCCTAAGAGGTTAAACTAGGTCAAACCCTCTTCCACTCAACATTGAGACACAAACCGAGCTTGGCTTCTACCCATGAAGGAGAGCCAAACTACAGGGGTTTTGTCCCTTTGTTGTATAGAGGAGTGTCAACCAAATTCAACCAAAACTAATCAACCAAACTAGGGCAAAAGATGAAACCCTAATTGACCAAGATCTGCAAATATACGACTGTCGAAAGCAGATACAAAGATTCTGAAAGTACAATAGAGACTAGGAGACAAAGGAGAACTTGGATCCGAATTCGGGAGCACAGAAGTACCAGGGCGTTGGGCACCCTAGACCCTAATTAGGGTTTTGTAGAATGTCCGAGCTTCCCTGCCCTGTACCTACAAAACCTTCCTTCTTCCTAGATGTCTTCTGAAACTTGTATCTTCAACCTGCACACAAGCAAAAAGGGAAAAGGTTGTGTTGTGTTTAAGGGCTTGCCTTAGTCAAATCTCGTGTTGGTGTTTCCATCTCCACTACGATGATGATTAGTGATCCAAGAGTGTGTGCCCTAGGAGGGCAGAGGCAAGATCAACAATATATGATGGAAGTATGAATGAAAGTGATAAAGATTACCACAATATGTGAAACCCTAGTTGGAGAAGATAACTCAAGATCATGCACCAACAAGGAGATAGATAAAGATAGCTTGAACTTCCTTCAGGACCTGCAATAGAGCATCATAACATCCACAAGCATGTAGCAATTCCAGCATGAAGAGCACTTAAGTATAGGAGATCAAACATGTAAGCAATTGTAATCTTGCATTATCCATCTAGCATTCTCTAGGTGTAAAATGAATTGTAAAACTCCTTTATATATGCATTCCCGCTCACCAACGACGAATAAAACCAAATGGGGCTGACACGTAAAAGCTAAGGAGGTGTTCTAAGTTGACACCACAAAAATAGGGCTAAAGTAACCATCTGGGCGCCCTGGTCATTTAGCCCCACAAACTTCGGGGAGTGTCTTTTAAGGCAGGCTTAGACCAGTCCTAACTTTATTTTGTTGGGTTTATTCATCGGGATCGAGATTTAATCGTTTAATGTTCAAAAAGGTGTTAAAATAGGTCCTGATTAACAAGTGTACACACTTTTTTGCATAACAATTTGTTTAACCAAAATTTGTGGCTCACTCAAAACTTTCTTCTAAGATCACTTCCCTACATAAAGTAATATCTCTCACTACACAAACACAATTCCTATGGGTGTCATACCTTGGGTTTCCTCTGCATCCAAAGACCAGCAGCTTGCTGAAGCATGTGCTTCCATAGCTGAACCCTAAGTTGCTGGTTTGGGGTTCGGGTATGGTGATTCACTGATTTGTTTTTACCCGGGTTTGGTACAACTTGTGTACAGGCATACCCCAAAAAAATTTAAAAATATGAAAGGTATTCAACGGACCTGGTATTGGACTTGGTCTATTGAAGAGATAAGCGGAAGGAATATTGGTATAATTGGCCTTTTGCATCTTCTTGAACAATTAAAGACATTTGTTTCTCAAGTTGCCTTCTTTGTGACAGTGGAAGCACTTAAACTTCTTTTCATGCCATCCAAATTCACATTGGGGAATTCTGTTATCCTTGATGGGGAGAACACCTTGCTTCTTTCTGTTTACCTTACTAGAAGTAGACAAGGTCGTAGTAGATGATTCTATATTCACACTAGATCCTATTATTCTCATCTCTTCTTTGGACAAAGACAACATGTTTCATCAAGCTTTAAATGTGATTTTTTTTCCCAAACACAAGAATCATTCCTTCACATGATAACAATAATCTTCTACGAAGACTCATAACAGCTTCCTCTTTAAACTTATTAATGTGAATGCTCATAATCTTCTTAATTTGGAAAAGTTTCCTTAGATGAAATTGCTTGACAAGATCCTCTTCCTCCTACTTTTCCTCTACTTTTCCCAAGTTTCTTTTGGATTCTTGGCTGAGCTTAGCTGATGGATAACACCATCTCTGACATAATTAATTATACAAATCCACACCTTTTTCATCTTAAGTTTCCTCTTTCCCTATTTCACTAGAATCACGCTTTTGCCTTTTTATGACCATCGTTCAGAGTCTGCCTGAAATTCCACCCTATTTTTTTTTTCTAGTTATCAAATTGCTAAAGTCTAAAATCAACTTCCCAATTCTATACAAGAACAACAATTAAGTTTATTGTCCATTATTTAGACTTGTATACATTGGCTGCATCATATATTTTTTGGAGAATAGTATAAGGATCTATTATGGGGCCCCAGCCTGAAACACTAACAAAAGAAAACATAACTAGGGAAGAGACTAACAAGGCATACATGAACAATTCTTGCAGGGGCATAACAAGCAGAAGAAGCAACAGACATAAAATAGGGACAATACCATCCACAAAAGACCGAAAAAGAGACAACAACAAAACCAGCAAATTCAAGGAAGGGCAGAGACCCCCCAATGACCAACCCTATATCATCATTCGCATCCTCCTGATTCAATGCCTGATTGGTCCAACCATCTACAACAACCACCAACATTTTGAGCTTCACATTGCTGGTGCTTGCGGGGTTATCAATACTTTCAAACTTAATGCCATGTATAATTTCCGTACATTTTGCAACCCTCACCACTGTTTACTGGCAATGTGGTGTTTCACACAGACATGGAGTAAACAGAATTATGTAGTATAGTGCACAACATAGAACATGAATTTATAACAGGATTGCACAGAATAAGGCATTGTTTCCATTCATTGAAGATATCAGTATTACACTACAATGTTACAATGCTGCCTCCCGATTACAAGTATCGACTCAATATATAACTTATGCCAAGGTTGGTTGAGATACCAACCGTTGACAATGACTCCACAACTATCCAACCGTCGGGGTTAACCCGATAACACTCCTAAACTTAACTGTGCACAACATTAATTAATTCATGATTATTTACTTGGCCGACTACGGCCGACTACAATTATGACCGACTACATCATCCCCCCCAAAATTAGTCGTCTCTTCTAGACGACAGAAAACCATGAAGTATCAAGTGACATTAAGTAAGCTCTACCAAACTGACGACAATGCTGAAGTAGGAGCTGTGTAAAAGTAGAACCAACACATTCGGAACACCTTCTAGTAGACCAACCAACCAAGGGACCCAATCTGATAGCACACTGAATGCTGCAAATGTTGCACCCCATTGCTCACTGAATCAAGATAGTACTGATTTGATGGGGGTTTGGGGCAATGCCCCCCACAGGGTCGAGGGGTAGCGCCACTCGCGGGGGTTTGGGGGCGGCGCCCCTAGCGGGGTCGAGGGGCAGCGCCCCTTGTGGGGTCCGGGGGCAGCGCCTCATTTTTCTGAATTGGGGGGCCAAGCCCAAGATAAGACCTTCAAAACCATTCGGACCTTCATGGCGCACCTCATTTTTCTAAATGCTAGATTTAGTTTGTATTGCCTGAATTGTGGCAATTCTCTTTGTACGACGGCCAAATTAAACTCATACGACAGATGCAACTTCCTTGTGCAAACGTACAGCCTCACTACACTGGAATCGTACGGCCTCCTCAATTCTTTGCCTTGTACAATTTGCTACTTTCTTCTCACTTTGTACGATTTGGTTGCAATTCCTCCTGGTGTGTACGGCCTACAATTTGCTGGTACCCTATAATTTCTCTTCATACCTTCTTTCGTACCTTCTCTCTTGTTGTACAGCCAAGACTTGTAAAAAAATATTTGTTTTGCAATGTAAATTTCTGTTTTTAAAATGCGAAGGGGCGGGGGTGAGGTGAGCCGTACGACCCCCAAGTCGTAAGGCTCACTACTATTTCTTTTCTTTTTTTTTTTCCAATTTTTTTTTCACTCTCTTTTTCTCTATTTTTTCCGTTTTTTCCAATTTTCCATCCTTAGCAAACCGAATCCAGTTTTTCTATTTTCCTTCGGCAGGGTCCACGTTTTATCTGCTTCATGGAGTGTAACAATTTCTTGTAGCGTAATCTGTCCCGTGATATTTTTCCCTTTTCCCCTTTTCCGGAATTTTGCTGTGCGGGTGATTTGCCAGTACGACAAGTAGCCATATCCTCCAATTTAAATATTTTAACTTCATTCTTCGGAGACGTACCTTTATTGATTTTGTAATCGGTGGCAGGGTCAATGTCATGTCCCTATAATGATTTATAATTGAATTGTTTATTTAAATAATAAGTTAGCCTTATATAAACTAAATATATAATATATTTATTTAAAATATATTATTAATATGTATTAGTTAATAAAATTTAAATATTATAAAATATATGAAATATATATATTTATATTTTAATTAATTAGATATATTATAAATATAAATATTTTAATATAATATTTATGTGAGTAATTAATAAGATATATTATTATATATAAAAATAAATATTATGAAGAGTCTTACCCATTAAAGCTAGAAAGTAAAGTAATTTGGAATAAGACAAAGTAATACGGTTAAACAAAAGGTTAAATTCAAAATAAAATCATATAAAGATAAAAGTCTAATAAGACAAACATTATCCCACCATATTATATGCTTGGAAATAAAATAAGATAAAAGAGCTCCCATACTAAATAACAAATGTATTTATTTATACTATATATATTATATAAATAATGTACTTTAAAAAGATTAAGGGGAGGTCGATGCAGCAATTAAGTTGGTTGACACCAGCTATCACATTAATAAATAATATATTATAAATATATCTAATAATATAAATACAAATATTATTATTATTATCTTATATTGTAATATAAATATAAATAATATAATATAAATCATATATCATTTATTATAATGATATAATATAAATAAATAATAATAAACATCTTTTAACCTATCCTCTTATGATAAGGGAGTTACGTATGGTTAGAATTAGTTTTACCACAAAAGGGAATTAATATAAAGTAATAAAAATAATAAGAGACATACCTCTTCGAACATATCCCTTGAAAGGGAAATAAATAAAGGTTGTGAGATAGAAGGAAATCATCATGGGAAGAAAATATAAAAAGAGTATCAGATAAATACATATATTTAAATCTGCATTATATATATAATTTTGAGTCATAAGTAGGAAAAATATCATAAGTTAATATATAGAGATATGTACATCCGTAGTAAAAGGGGGAAATATATATTATAAAATATATATAAACGCAACACCAATACAATAAAAATTGTATTACGGCAACATAGGTAAGGAATCACAGGTAAAGCTACAACAGGTAAGTAAGTATTTATATTTACTTATTCAATTTATGATTTGTAAGAATTTATATTTACTTGTTCAATTTATAACTTGTAAGATATAAATGATAAGGTTATTAAGTAGGAACTGATATATGTGTTTACGTATGAAATTTATATTTTAAATATGTATCTTTGTTGAATTATGTAATTGTCCAATTTTTAATCGGATGAGTATTAAGTAGTGAAATTCTAATAATGAAAGTGTTAGTTATTACATGAGATAGAACTTAATAATTGTGAAACATATGAGCAATGAAATTAATCCATTAACTCTATCTGAGAGGTGTGATGCATGAGAATGAACAATTAGCCAACATGGGTATATAGTGTCCCTTGTCTCAGTTGGTACAAAAGGTACCCCCTTGGACAAGTGGAAGTGGCCCTTGTCTCAGTTGGTATGAAAGGTACCCCCTGGACAAGTGGATATGGCCCTTGTCTCAGTTGGTACAAAAGGTACCCCTTGGGCAAGTGGAAGTGGCCATTGTCTCAGTAGGTACAAAAGGTACCCCTTGGACAAGAGGATATGGCCCTTGTCTCAGTTGGTACAAAAGGTACCCCTTGGACAAGTGGAAGTGGCCCTTGTCTCAGTAGGTACAAAAGGTACCCCTTGGACAAGCGGATATGGCCCTTGTCTCAGTAGGTGCAATGGCACTCTTTGGACAAGTGGATTTGGCCTTTGGCTAAAGTAGGTGAGTTATTCACCCCTCGAGCCAAAGGATTGTAATCATTGGCCTCTCAGTAGGTGCAATGGCACCCCTTGGACAAGTGGATTTGGCCTTTGGCTAAAGTAGGTGATTTATTCACCCCTCGAGCCAAAGGATTGTAATCATTGGCCTTTGGCTAAAGTTGGTGAGTTATTCACCCCTCGAGCCAAAGGATTGTCATAATTGGCCTTTGACTAAAGTTGGTGAGTATTCATTCCTCGAGTCAAAGGATGGAAATAATGGACCCATGATAATTGGCATATGGCATCCTATCACATCCTCTCACATGGAATTAATGATTTGATTAATGCATAGATCCAAATATAATGGATAATGATGGAAAGTGTGAAAAGCATATTGATGTTGAACATAAGAGTATAACCCTATAAGGGCAATGTGATTATGTAATTTGAATATTTCTTGCATATATTATTATTAGTGGGAATCCAAAGATAGACTAGTGTACTAATGTTCTCTTTTTGTGAGTTGAAATTGTGTGCAAGGTTGAGAAAATTTTGGCTTGCGAGAAGGGGACATTACAGTGGTATCAGAGCAGTCATCTTGCCATCCTGTGAATAATAGTTAAAAAATAATAATAATAAAAATAAAAATAAAATAAATAAATAAATAAGAATCAATGAAAATCGTAAGTATGAATTTAATGAATTGTTGGAATAATGGTGTTTAATACATTGCTAAATGCAACAAAAAAAAAATTAAAATTAAAATCTAGTAAATATGTTATGATGCAACATGAAAAAATTAAAATTTATTACAAATATGTAATAAATAATGAGTAAATAAGGTAAAAAATAAATAAAAATAAAACAACTATTAATAACAATAAAATTTTACTAAATGAAATAGTAAAATAAAATAATTAAACTATAATTTATAAATAAATATATATTAAGACATCTCTATTTAGTTCTTATAAGTAATATATTTCACAAAGACATTTTCATCCATTGGTAACTTATGAGGTGTGAAATGGGTAAAAAAATAAAATAAAATATACGTAAACAATTAACCCAAAGTATTTATGGTGTACATAAACTTAATAAAATACAGTCATAAAATAAATTATTTATAAAATTTAGTGCTGAAAATTTAAAAGGGTAAACCCAAATTTATAAATTATTATTTTAGGGCCCTATATTATTTATAGCACTATAGTTTATTAGCTATATTAATTTGTTACATTTTATAGAGGTTATTTTATATTATTGGTGAGTGAAATGTTATTTTATATAAGAAAACCTAATAAAATATAATGTCATTAAATATTACTTTAGGATACCTAATTATAATTGCTTGAGGACAAGCAATCTTGAGTGGGGAGGGTTGTCATGTCCCTATAATGATTTATAATTGAATTGTTTATTTAAATAATAAGTTAGCCTTATATAAACTAAATATATAATATATTTATTTAAAATATATTATTAATATGTATTAGTTAATAAAATTTAAATATTATAAAATATATGAAATATATATATTTATATTTTAATTAACTAGATATATTATAAATATAAATATTTTAATATAATATTTATGTGAGTAATTAATAAGATATATTATTATATATAAAAATAAATATTATGAAGAGTCTTACCCATTAAAGCTAGAAAGTAAAGTAATTTGGAATAAGACAAAGTAATACGGTTAAACAAAAGGTTAAATTCAAAATAAAATCATATAAAGATAAAAGTCTAATAAGACAAACATTATCCCACCATATTATATGCTTGGAAATAAAATAAGATAAAAGAGCTCCCATACTAAATAACAAATGTATTTATTTATACTATATATATTATATAAATAATGTACTTTAAAAAGATTAAGGGGAGGTAGATGCAACAATTAAGTTGGTTGACACCAGCTATCACATTAATAAATAATATATTATAAATATATCTAATAATATAAATACAAATATTATTATTATTATCTTATATTGTAATATAAATATAAATAATATAATATAAATCATATATCATTTATTATAATGATATAATATAAATAAATAATAATAAACATCTTTTAACCTATCCTCTTATGATAAGGGAGTTACGTATGGTTAGAATTAGTTTTACCACAAAAAGGAATTAATATAAAGTAATAAAAATAATAAGAGACATACCTCTTCGAACATATCCCTTGAAAGGGAAATAAATAAAGGTTGTGAGATAGAAGGAAATCATCATGGGAAGAAAATATAAAAAGAGTATCAGATAAATACATATATTTAAATCTGTATTATATATATAATTTTGAGTTATAAGTAGGAAAGATATCATAAGTTAATATATAGAGATATGTACATCCGTAGTAAAAAGGGGAAATATATATTACAAAATATATATAAACGCAACACCAATACAATAAAAATTATATTACGGCAACATAGGTAAGGAATCGCAGGTAAAGCTACAACAGGTAAGTAAGTATTTATATTTACTTATTCAATTTATGATTTGTAAGAATTTATATTTACTTGTTCAATTTATAACTTGTAAGATATAAATGATAAGGTTATTAAGTAGGAACTGATATATGTGTTTATTTATGTATGAAATTTATATTTTAAATATGTATCTTTGTTGAATTATGTAATTGTCCAATTTTTAACCGGATGAGCATTAAGTAGTGAAATTCTAATAATGAAAGTGTTAGTTATTACATGAGATAGAACTTAATAATTGTGAAACATATGAGCAATGAAATTAATCCATTAACTCTATCTGAGAGGTGTGATGCATGGGAATGAACAATTAGCCAACATGGGTATATAGTGTCCCTTGTCTCAGTTGGTACAAAAGGTACCCCCTTGGACAAGTGGAAGTGGCCCTTGTCTCAGTTGGTACGAAAGGTACCCCCTGGACAAGTGGATATGGCCCTTGTTTCAGTTGGTACAAAAGGTACCCCTTGGACAAGTGGAAGTGGCCATTGTCTCAGTAGGTACGAAAGGTACCCCTTGGACAAGAGGATATGGCCCTTGTCTCAGTTGGTACAAAAGGTACCCGTTGGACAAGTGGAAGTGGCCCTTGTCTCAGTAGGTACAAAAGGTACCCCTTGGACAAGCGGATATGGCCCTTGTCTCAGTAGGTGCAATGGCACATCTTGGACAAGTGGATTTGGCCTTTGGCTAAAGTAGGTGAGTTATTCACCCCTCGAGCCAAAGGATTGTAATCATTGGCCTCTCAATAGGTGCAATGGCACCCCTTGGACAAGTGGATTTGGCCTTTGGCTAAAGTAAGTGAGTTATTCACCCCTCGAGCCAAAGGATTGTAATCATTGGCCTTTGGCTAAAGTTGGTGAGTTATTCACCCCTCAAGCCAAAGGATTGTCATAATTGGCCTTTGACTAAAGTTGGTGAGTATTCACCCCTCGAGTCAAAGGATGGAAATAATGGACCCATGATAATTGGCATATGGCATCCTATCACATCCTCTCACATGGAATTAATGATTTGATTAATGCATAGATCCAAATATAATGGATAATGATGGAAAGTGTGAAAAGCATATTGATGTTGAACATAAGAGTATAACCCTATAAGGGCAATGTGATTATGTAATTTGAATATTTCTTGCATATATTATTATAAGTGGGAATCCAAAGATAGACTAGTGTACTAATGTTCTCTTTTTGTGAGTTGAAATTGTGTGCAAGGTTGAGAAAATTTTGGCTTGCGAGAAGGGGACATTACAGTCAGGTGCCTCACTGGCAGGGTCGGGTGCCTTTCTGGGGACCGGAATTGTTGTCTTCGGCAAAAATAAACTATCTGACTTTTTAACATTATTTTTTCTTTGTTGGTTTTCACCGATCGCCGTAACTTTAACAAAATTACAAGTCGACGTGTTGTGACCTTTTTTACAACATCAACCCCAATTGCAAATTGTGTCCCCCTCTTTTGACTTAGCCCGGGTTCTTGCTTTGATCCTAGACTTTCTGGCATAATTTCAGACAACGGATGATGTTACTATTCGAGTTGGATCATGGATGCTCAAAGAAGTGAACTTGATGGATCCTTCCGGCATGGGTTTGAAGCCCTAATTGCCTTTTCTGGACTGTCCTCAGGGAAGGAGTCTGTCTTTCCAGCTTAAAAGTGAACCTTCTCCGCTCCCGGCATGGAACATGACCTTGCTCCACTTGGACTAATCCGAGGGATGTCCTTCTGATCCAAATCCGAGACTCAATCTCAGATCATCACTTACGAAGGATTTTCAATCAATAGAGTTTTCAGGGACTTAGAACATTTTTGAGACAGACATGTATCCAAGCACCCCTCCGGAAGACTTAGAAACTATGCACAGGAATATTCCTGGTCGCATATTCCAGTACCAACTGGAATATGCGCCTAGGGAAGAAATTTCTTCCTGGTCGCATAATCCAGTAGGTATTGGATTATTCCGCCAGGGATGATTTTTTGTCCTGGTCGCATAATCCAGTACCCACTCGATTATGCACCCCAGGATCAGGATTGTCCTGTTCCACATTCTTGTCCAATCCGGACTGTGCAACTCGTTAAGAATTCATTCTTGGACTTGTCTGTAAGTGCCTGATGAAGAATTCACCGTCTATTAGGAAAATTTCGCCATGAAGATTGAAATTCCCTGAGGGGATGGAGGAAAACTCCTTGTTCCGGATCCCGTGACAATGATCAAACCTCTGTGAAACAACTGAAACTTCACTCAAACGACAAATTGAATGGAAGGATAAGTCCTTAGCCAGAACTCAGAAAACTATCCAGGTCGCAAATTCCTTGACCCTCTAGAATATGCGTGTTGATGATTGTTTTTAGACAAGTCAACAATAGAGGAAAATACTAAGTATCCAACTCTCTCTTGAATAAAGCCTCTTGAATGCTAAACTGTGTGATCAATCAAGACAACTCCAAGGTTCCTTATTTATAACTTATGGTGGATAAACTCAGTGATTACATGTGATCTTGCTGATTATCACAAAGGGACTTACGTAGATTTCTTCTTCTTTCATTCAGTTTATTTCTCTTTTAAGTGTGGATGAAGTATTCACGATGTATCAATGATAAAAAAATGGAAAAAGATAAGAGTTTAGGAAACGAATCTAAGGTCAATGAAGCAATGATGATGTACGAATAGACAAACTCCTTAATCAACCTAACTCCACTTCGCCAAGGATGCCTACAACTACATGGAGTTGGTGCAATCTCCTAAGGACAGCGAAAGGTTTTCAAATCATGAAGGCTTATATAAGCACCCATTGAACGACATAGCTCAAACAAGTGTTCACAATCGAACTTAAGCAAATAAAGAGGCTCAGACTAGCTTTACACAACACTTCACTGACGATGAATGTTAAAAGCATGAGCTAGGAGTTGATCAAATATTCAATACAACATACATAACATCAATGAGCTTCTAATCTACTTCTAATCTACTTGAAACATCTCTCCACTTCATCAAGATACAAGAAACCATGTCATTTCACAAGATAACACTTAACACCAAATGAATTCTAATGTCCTTGCATTAATCTTGAGAAATATTTACAACTTCAAGCACTCTCAGAGAATTTCGAGTCTCTTCTATTCTACTCTACTTGCCTACCAGCTAATATCTATATTTTACAAATGAGGCAACAAGGCCTTTATATAGAAGTCCAGAAATACAATGAATGGCTTAGATCAATCCAGATAGCCAAGGGTTAGGATCATGCCACCTCGGCAGGTAGTTACAACAAATTGCTATTTTTAGTACATGAGAGAGGCAATGAAGGCACATTTTTCAAGAAGATAAGATAAGATGGAATCTTTTAAAGCATCTTCCACATAGGCATCCCTTTAGCTTCCTTCTTGTGGAATGATGTGGGAAATATGATTGGCTTGATGATGAGTATTTGCCATGTAGATGCCATCTTAGCTTATTCCCAAACTGCATCATCTTGTGATGTCTTCGATGTAATTGCCTTGAACTTGAATATTTGAGAATGCATCTTGTAGATCTCGCCTTGTTCATTGTCTTGTAAACTGGATGTATGATATTTGTTGCTTCATTTGACTAACTTTGTGATCCTTCTTCTCTTGCAGATAGGTTGATCTTCTTTGGATACATCTTCATGTAGAGAGTAGAGTAGAGATATGATGATGATACTTGATTCATGAAATAAGAGACTTCTCGGAGACTTGAAAATTGAAAGCACTTGAAGCTAGATGGATAGATGTCCTTGACATGATGCAGATGATGAAATGCTCCAACTTGATGATCTTGAAGTGGCCCTTTGGAGTGGCTACATGATGTTTCCTCGCAGCGACCTCCTCTTAGCATCATCCCTCGCTTGAAGATGACTCTAATCACTTAACTCCTAGGATGACTCCTTAGCTCAATCCAAGCTCCTTGTTCCTGCAAAACAAACAAGGAAGCAATATCAATCCTTTTGATGATACTTATAACACATAAGAATCATTTCATGAATTTCTAACCTAGGTGCATATGAAAGCAATCATAAAATTCATACTAAGCATCACATTGTAAGTAGCGTATTGGAGCATGGCTTAGTTGAATGATGATGACCAAGTTGAAATGAACTCCCCCTAGTAATGGCGCAATAGATGAGAGATTTGGATTCCCTTGAAACTTGTCTAAAATGTAAGTCACACCATGCTTTAATGACAGCGCATCAGATAAGGGATTTGAACTCCTCTTGACGTCTCATAAAATTTGCATTTTGACACTCAAAGCCCACCTCAATGATGGCGTATTAGATCAGAACTTTTAGGCTTCTCTTGAAACTTGTCTTTAAAGGTTTAGCGCAGCAGATCAGAATTTTGATCTCTCCTTGAAATGTCATAAAACTTGAACTTAAACCCCCTTAACATGTGGCGCATTGGTTGAGTGTTTTTGAATCTCTTAACATCACTTCTTTCACTTAACAAAAATCCCTCATCATGGCACATTGGTCAAGGATTTTGAATCCTCTTGAAAGGTGTTGGAAACTTGAACTCAAATAACCTTCAAAATATGTGCATTGGATCAACACTTTCATCCTTGAGTTGAATGTTGTCATGAAACTTGAATTGAACCATCATATCAAGGTGGCGCAGTAGATCAGATTTTTAGATCTTCTTGAAACTTACTCTAAAACTCTTATCAAAATCTTCCTTCAGGTGCTTTGGATGAGGCATAATGGATCAGGCGCATTAGATCAGAATTTAATCACCTCTTAAAGTTGGCGCAGCAGTTCATGATTTTCATCCTCCCCATGAAAGATCTTCTTGTAGGTGCATTGGTTAAGGAATTTAGCCTCCGGTTGAAAGAGTTATTTTAAAACTTGAACTTGACTCCCTTTAGATCAGGTGCATGAGACAGGGCGCAGCGGTTGAGGATTTTGAATCCTCATCAAATGATACTCAAAACTTAACTTCCCTTCTCAATGTTGGTGCAGCGGTTGAGGCGCAAGGGATAAGGATTTCGATTGCTTCTTAAAAAGTCTTAAAAACTCCATCTTACCTTGCTCTTGTCCCCATCTGGAGGTGGTCGCGTTGGTTGAGGCGCAAGAGATCATGATCTTGATCTTTCTTCCATGATATCATCAAAAAATCATCTTATCTAACTCTCCATAATGGCGCAATGGTTGTGGCGCACTGTTTGAGGTTTTTGAATCCACTATTGAATGCTCTCAAAACCTTGATTTTATCATCTTTTATAAGGGTGCATTGGTTGGGTCGCATTGGATCGGCATCTTGATCTCTCCCTAAAGTTTGGCGCAGCAGATAGATGTTTTGCTTTTTCCTTGAAATTTCACATTTTGCTTATCATTTGTAGGTGGTGCATTAGTTCAACACTTTGATCTTCTCTTGACGTTTCATCTTATGTAAACTTCATCAGCCTTCCTGATCTAGGCGCAGCAGATAAGCATTTTGAATCCTCTTGAAAGCTGCTCTAAAATTTGCAATCTATACCACTTCCTTCAAGTGCATTGGATAAGAATCTTGACTTCTCTTAAATTTGCATCTTAAAACTTATTGCTGATTCCTAGATGAGGGCGCATCAGTTCTGTCGCAGCAGATCATGATTTTGGATCCTCTTAAAATTTGTCGTTAAGTTGCATAAAACAAGCCTTTCCACCTTGGTCACATGAAGGTTTTGATTTCTTCTTGGAAAGTCTTTGTAAATTCACCACTCTACCCCTTCATTCCTTGGCTCATTGGATTCACATTTTGCTTCCTCCTTGAAAAGGCCTTAAAACTTATACTAAACTCGCATCTTGACTTTATCAAAGGGGGTCGCATTGGATGGACATCTTGAATCCTTATCTAAAATGCCTTCTAAACTCATTACCATCTCTTGACAAGGGTGCATTGGTTGAGCATTCTATTCTCCCCTTGAAACTCATTGAAACCTTCATTTCATCTTCATGTATATGGTGCATTGGATAAAGCGCTTGAGATGGGGTTGTAGAATCTCCTTAATCTTGTTTAGACTTCACCAAAATTCATCCAAATTGGCGCATAAGATAGGGTGCAACGGTTGGGGATCTTGAATCTTCTTCAAATGACATTCAAAAATTAGCTTTCCCTTCTCAAAATTGGCGCAACGGTTGGGGCGTAATGGTTCAACATGTTGATTGCTTCTTAAAAAGACCTTAAAACTTGTATTGAACTTGCATTTACTCTTACCTTGAGGTGGTCGCATTGGTGAAGGCGCAAGAGATTCACATTTTGATCTTTCATCTAACACTTCTTCAAAAACTCACTTCACCTTGCCTTCCAAAATGGTGCTTTGGATTAGGCGCATTGGATCCACGTTTTGAGTACTTTTTGCTTCTCAACTTCAAGACAAATCTCTCTCCTTCCTTGGGCGCACTGGATGAGCATCTTGATGCTTGATAAAATGGCTTCTAAACTCATCCTTATCTCCTCTTGACAAGGCGCATCATATAGGGCGCATTGGATGAGCATCTTGATTTCTCTGAACTAAACAATGTCAAACTCAAGTCAAACTCCCTTCAAGGATGGCGCATTGCTTAAGGAACTTGAATTCTTCTTGAAATGGGTGCAAGAGATAAGGCGCGTTGGTTGAGGATCTTAAATCCTCTAGAGATGAACTCATGAAACTTGCAATTTGACTCCCTCAAGTTGGCACATTAGATCAATGTTTGGTTGTTCGCGTGAAAGGGCTCTTGAAAACTCAAATCCAACCTCATATGGGAGTGGCGCATTGGTTGAGGATTCTGTGCTCCGGTTGAAAGTTCTCATAAGGGCACGTTGGTTGAGGATTTTGAATCCTGTGGAGTACGTAGCCATTTTTTCAACTTTCTCAGGATAAGGTCTATTGAAAAATATATATAAGTATAAGTTGGTTACACTTTAAATATTTTTCAATATACCTTTCAGGATGTTTGAGATAGGTCTCGAATCCACCGGATTTAACATGTAGATTATAGAATTTGGAGGATCCACCAGATTTCAGACTTAGTCAAATTTTTAGGATTTTCAGGATATCAGGATACCAGACTTAGTCATTTTCAGTGTCTCAAACATGCATCAGGACACTATTGACTTCTACCACGAAAGCAAATGACTTTTGAATAGAAACTCGACAGAGAACTCCCCCTGGATTAAAGAACAACCACTGACTTCATCATGAAACAAACCAAAGACATCATTCAAAACTAAATGCAAAGCACAGGGGCTCAAAAAAGAGGGGGTCCCCATTTGCAATGGGGCAATGTGTGATTAGGTCACAACAATGCGCTCCAGGAGGAATTCTGTCCAGATCGCTGAATCCAAGACCTCCTAGAATATGCGCTCCTGGACAACTGGCCTGCAAGATGAAATCCTTGATCCAGCCTGGATATGTGACCTGCATAATGAGGTTCTGGAATCCAGCTTGCAAGTTCCTACATGAAAAGCTTCCTGGCCTGATATAAAGTCTCACCTTGGAATTCGGAATCCCTAAGAGGATAGAACGTACTTTTGAATATCAAATGATGGAGTCTCGGATCCAAGTAGAAGGAAATCTATCCTTGCCAACACAGAGTGATGAAACTCTTAGCCAAAATCTTGCAAACTGAACATGCAAGGCAAAAGTCGCAAAATTCATGACCTATTGAAATGAGCGATCAGGGAAAGTGACCTGTCCAGGTCGCCAATTCCTTGACCTTCTGGATTTTGCGCTCTTGGAGGTTTTTTGTCCAAGTCGCTGAATCCAAGACCTCCTGGAATATGCGCCCCTGGACAATAGGATTCCCAAAGGAACACTCCTGACCCAATTTGAGGATGCGACCTTGACAATGGACTCCAGGACCTGCAGGAAAATGCGCCATGAAGGATTCCAGTTCCTTCTGGAATATGCAACATGAGTGAATTCCTGTTCACAAGTGCAAATTGTAACACTTCCATCTGAATGTGATTCCATAGGAGAAAATTTCCAAAACTTAGCAAAATTTTGACAAAGGAACTTGAAAGCAAGTCCAAGAGGAAGGAAGTCCAGACTCAGGAAGGAATTTGTCCCTGAGCGCAGAATCTAGGACCAAGTGGATTATGCACTCCAGGACAGGTGGATTCCCTGACCTCGTGGAATCCCCGACCACCTAAAATCCACGCCACCGACCTAGGGAGAAAAAGACAAAAATCATAGGTCGGCTAGAGGACAAAAGTTTGGCGGCTAGGTTTTTCTTCCACCAACCTAGGTCGGCCAAGTGGCAAAGTGTGTCCAAACGCCTATAAAAGGAGGGCGCCCACCTCATTCTTATCATTCCAAACACAAATCCATCTTCCAAAGGCAGAATTTCATCTTCTAGGAGTAGAAATATTCATTCCTTAGCATTTCAAGGGCAGATTTCATCACTTAGGGGGGCAAATTTATCCAAGGATATTGCAGATTTCACCATTTCCAAAGCTGAAGTTCTTCATTGGAGCAGATTTCTGTAGGTTAAGGGCGGATTTCTAAAGTTTTCAAAGGCAGAGATTCATCTTCCTAAGGCAGACTTCATCCTCCAAGTCCAAGACTCCTTCATCCCAAGGGGAATCCTTCTCCAAGACTCAAATTTCTGAATATTCCTAAGGCAGATTTCTTGGCAAAAATCCATTAAAACTCAGAAATTCCTGCATAAAAATCAGAAATCCATCCAAAAATCAGAAATTTCATTGAAGGTCAAAGTTCCTTGTCCAAGAGGAAGGTATGTGAATGCATAGGATAGTTCTTCTTACTTGGAATAGTATTGTTCTCTCCTTCCTATGTACTTAACATTTATCAAATTTTAGTCCCACATGCATAAATTTGTTGTAAAACCTTCTCATGTTTGGGAATAAAAACCCTCATCCCGCCTCCACTCTTACTCCTCACATCTTATACTTGTTTTTTTTCCTTGATTCCGCAGGTGAATGGCAAGTGCCAAGGCAAGCTCTTCAAGACAAACTCAAATGAAGGCTGCCCTCAGAACAACACTCCCGGACTCCAGAATCATCTCAATATGGGCAAAACGTGGGAGATACCAACATCCATCCCTCAAGCATGGAGGAAATTAGGAAGCGAATGTACGGAATAGATGGACGTCCTCCATCCTAGCTTGCAGCTAAGATCGTTCGGAATGGAGTTGCCTCCGCCGCATGTTTCCCGCCCACCATTCCTTGTCCCGAGCTGATTGTGGAATGTTTCATGCACTATGATCCTGAACGAAGGATGGTTGTCGACCGCAACAACAAAGTGGTAGCTTACTTCTCCAAGGAAAAGATTGCGGAGGCATTCAACATTCCGGTATATAGTCCCATCGAGTACACAAGCAAGGAGGAGGCAGCCGACATGTTCCAGGCTGATCCGACAACCTGTTTTGGGATCATCAACAAATCTTGGATGCAAAAGAAAAGGCCTCACCGTTCCAAGTTGCCAAGGACACTCCTCAAATCCGACTTCAAGCAAGAGCATGGAGACCTTGTCATCATGCTGAACAGGATCATGGGAAGTCCTCAGTCCTCTACCTTCGAGCCATGGATGTTCTACTACATCGAGGAGGTCACCGCCGAGACGAAGATGATTGATTGGGCTTGACTCCTCAGTGACAGTATTGATGCACAATTCCGAAATCTGGAGGAATCCAAGGCCTTTTACATGAGTTCCTATGTGATCTATATGTTGGCAAGGAATAATAAATATCAAGGACTGTCATGGAAGAGACGTATCGGGAATCAAGAAGGGCAAGTCAGAGTCTATGATTGTTACACCCTACTTCATCTCCAGAACATAAACCATTTCAGGAGGTTTAGTGACGCATTCGCCATGCACATCACAAGAACCCTCCAAGGAGGCACTCACCAAAGGTTATCACCCGAGTCCAAGCAGTTGATCAGGACTTATGGCTCCTGGTTCATCCAATTCCCAAAGTTCACATACATCCGAGTGCAAGGATTCTTTGCCTATCCATATAGATTGCCGAGGTATCCATCGGACAAGATGGTCCTATTGGAATTAACAAGGCAACTGTTGGCATATGACAAAGTTCAGAAGAAGAAGAAGGTCGGGGTAGCCTACCCAGTCCAGACTGAAGATGCGGTCGAAGCATGCCCATCTCTCCAAGCCGTAGAAAGATCCGAAGAGGAGCTGTAGTTCTATAACCTGGTGACTCATAACTTGCGGGAGAACTTTGACCTGTTCAATACCACTCGGGTAGCATGTGGAAGGAGGCATAGACATAAGGTACATCTGGAGGACCATTGGGCAAATGCTGAGGATGACTTCGAAGTGTGGAGGCGAATATGTTCCCGACTTTCAGTTGACATGATCAGGGCCACCAGGATCTTTTCAGTCCCGGATCAAGTTAAGGAGGATGGAAGGCAAGTCCAGCCGTTCTTCGAACAAGAGAAGGATAAGCCTCTTCCACCCTTGGTTTGGTCCGATCCTGAGGTCACCCACTTAGACGATCTAATGGCACCCGTGCTAACGATAACACAGAAATGGATAAACCAGCAGACGGAAAAATTGCACAAGAGGGGCATCCGCCCGACTTATGACCTGATGGGAGACTTGGATTCTCAGTCTTCCGAAGAGGACATGACCGAAGGAACTCCCGCAAAGGAACAAGGAACAGGAAGACAAGAGGTAAGGAACAGGACTACGGAGGATCCACCAACGAAGAGAGTGAAGGCTCAGAAGGAGTCTATCAGAAGACCTAATGAGGAGGAGCAAAATGCAAGTAGGCCTCACTCCGCCAGCACTTCTTCCGTCCGGGAGGTTGATCTTTTTTCCGACATCAATATGCAAACAGTTAAGGATAAAGGACTCGTGGAGGAGGAAATGATCCTGAATGAGCAAGCTGATCAGGAAGATAATGAGTCCATGGATTCCGCTTGGGAATGGACTCCCAGCTTGGTGGTGGGAAATCAGCCTAACCTCTCATCACGGAACCCAGGGGAGGTCCGATTTGAGGACATGCTCCATTACCCTGATTTGGAATTCCTCGATGAGTAGTTCAATTCTGGCGAAGTACCAATATCCACACCACAAGTTGATCAAGAGCCACAGGAACCACAAAGGGAAGTCAATCCATCCGCAAAACCCAAATGGTTACAGGACAGGCTAAAGAAGAAGACAGTCAAGAAGAATGATCCTTCCACCGAACTTGGTAATTTCCTGGCCAGGATAGGGAAATCCACAGATCCAAAGAGGGCAAAGAAGTTTTCCAGGATCACAAGAGATGAATTAGGGTCTCGTCGAGTAGAGGTAGCAATTCCCAGGGTGAGCGAGGCAAAAAGAAGACATCAGTCCTGAGGATTTTGACATAGTAAAGGTCGACCTTGGACCAAGCACGAAGGATCAAGAAATGGAGGAGCTGGAGGATTCCGTTGCCGCTATCCGAGAAAGGTTGAGGAAGGAAGAAGAAAAGAAGAACTAGCTGAAGAGAGAAAATGAAGAACTGAGGTAGTACATCCAGCAACTCATAGGCCCATTGCAGTCGGCTAAAGGAACAATAGCCCAACCTCCAAGCATAACCAAGGATTCATTGGCCGAAGTCAAAGTTTTGAGATCAGCTGGTCATGCAGCAAAGGACTAGCTAGAGAAGGTCTCGGATAGAGCCCGTAAGTTCTTGGAAGATCTTGTCCAGGTGACTGGTAGAGTTGCGGCACTCATGGACAGAACTCAAGCAGTTCTGGAAGTCTGTCAGCAGTTCACTGTAGTCCGGGAGGAGACTATTCCCAGGCTAAAGGCACTAATGAACACTCCGAAGCAAGACTTGGTGAGAGATAAGGTGATACAGGCTAATGCAGCATATGATTTCCTCAATTGGTATTCCGCCTTGGTTATGAAGAGAGATAATCTGGAGAAGATTGAGGGTGACGTCACTTAGGCTCACGCCATGCTAAGAGAAATCCAAGACAAAAATCCTCGTGTCCATGGAGGCCTGGTTCGACCTAGAGGTAGCTCAGAATGAAATTATCAACTTGGAAGAATTAAAGGACAAGATGCAGAACATATACTTCAAGCCTAAGTATCCTACCCAGGAATCCCATCTCGAGGATGCATCTTCGTTCTTAACCTTCATGAACAGTATTCAGGAGCTAAGGGCGGATTGGGAGAATATCCTTACTTGCCTGTGCCACTACCGCGTTCGTCATGGAGTTTCGGATTGAGAACATGCCCAGCATTCCTATGGAGGAGTTGGAAGTTGTCCTGACCAGATTCCTGGAAGTAGAGACCAAGGAGCAGGAGGGAGTTTTGGAAGGACAGGACTGTCCTGTCCAGGAGTCCTAGTCTGCTGGGACACCCAGGACAGGTGGCGATCACCCATTCACACATTCTAGCGTCCAGGATAGGTGGCAGTCACCTACTTGATGGATTTGACGACCCCACCTACCCCTTCTAGGGTTTCTGACTTGGGCACACATTCCAAGGAAATCTGATTTCCTTTTTGACCTAATGTATTTTTGATTGCCTATATAAAGGATGGGGGACGCCTCATTTTACTGTCTCCCTTTTCCTATCATTTTTGATGCTCCTAGAGCACCCTAATAGCTAGTTTTCATTTCTGCACTGTATTTTGAGCTAAAACTCCAAGGATCAGCTAGATTGTTGTATACAGACTTCTCAAGCAAGAATATAAGCATTGAATATTGGTGTTCATATGATTCTTTAGATGTTTGACATGGTCTTATTGATACCTTGAAGCAAATCTGAAAGTTATTCAAGTTATTTCCTTTATTCCAAGCTTTTGTTAGTTAATATGATGGAAAATGTTATTGTTGAATAATTGAATGCTGATTTGTTCATACAATTTAGTCTGAACTAATTCCAAGCTTAACTTCGACTGTTCCTGAATGATCAAGTCCCACGTTCCATGTTAGGACAGTGTGAAAATCCCTGCCGCCATCCCAAAAGATCGCACCATCTCTACCTAGTTGTTGTCGCATGACGAAGCAGAAGCGTGGTTCTAGCATCAATCCTCAGCAGTAGTCTTTCCTGTCATCTAGATCCCTGAACTCTCATCTACTATCCCCCTATTTTTCATTTTCTTTGAATTTTCCTTAGGAGTAGATTACAGAAGAGCCTATTGCAAAATCATTCTTTGCCCTCATAGATTAGTCTAGTTGAACTTAGATTTTTTCCCGCCGGAAGTTGAGAATCTAGTCCAGGAAAAGAAGAATCCAAGTCCGACCCCAAAATCCACCGAAACCCATGACTTTCTTCCTTAAGCATTGAATACTGAGTTCGATACGTAAGTCCCCCTTGTGATTACCAGCAAATCACATCATTCCACAGAGCTTTTCCCATGCACGTCAAGACCTGACATAAAAGGAACCTTGGAGCAGTCTCATTCGATCACCAAGTTTAGCGTCTGAGAAGCTTTGTTCAAGAGAGGATAGATACACCCTGTGCCTCTATCCTAATGTTTGTTGCAGTCATAAAACACGCATCAACACGACAGAAATACTCTATAGTCCTTATTCCTTTCGTATGGTCTCTTTTTGGCCAGTGCTTTCAATGCTGGGTTCCCATCGTTAGTTCCATCACCCCGATTCACCGAGCTTACCAATGGCTCTTCATACCTGATCACCTTGTCTGGTTCAAATTTATGTGCAAGTGTATCATCTATCTTGGCTTCATCCTCTGTATATTTTTTTTGTGCCTCTTCTGGTCGACTTGTCTCTGCCACTAATTGCTCTGGTGTATTGTCTATTATATCCTCTCCTTCCTTATACTCTTCATATGCTTCTAGAAAAGCGTTACTTACTTCCTCCTGATTATTACCTTCCTCCCTATTATCACTCGTTACTGGTTCCCTCTTGCTAAGTGGTCAGGTGTTTGTCAATCCATCAAGTGCTTCTTTCGTCAATGATGTTTCACTTGGTCCAATGTTGCCGAGTGTTTCACTAATCACCTGAGAGCATTCGCCTCTTCCTCTTATCGAAATCATGTTACACTCTGGTTGGAAGAATTCATAGTCTTCCATCTGCTAATGAAACAACCCGTTCAGTGAATTTGTCTCATCCTTCGAGCATTCATGGAGGTCGAGAATACCTTCCTCGTTTGGCTCTATGGTTCCTCTTTCTCCCTCGATTCTGCATCCTTCGTCACCTTCTGAATCTGATGACGCCAATTCTTCGCTCACTGTTTGATTTATCAAGTCGATCACATATTTCTTTTTGTTATTCTCTATGGACAATGTATTCTTCTTCCAATTATGATCCGCTCTGGCTGCCACCAGCCATCCTCTTCTGAGCAATGTGTCGTATGCCTTTTTCTGTACAGGAATGACTACGAAATTCAGCAAGAATGGTTGTGTGCCGATAGTTACTTTTTGTGCCATCAATGTTCCCAATGGCTTGATGCAATGTTGGTCCGCCCCTACTAATTGGAATGCTGGAGGCCAAAGTGTAGGTTTTCCGAGACTCTTCCATGTGTCTTCGGGTAGTACGTTGACTGCTGCTCCTCTGTCGATGATCGTGTTTAGGATTTTCCCTCCAATCTCTATTTATACAATCACTGAGTTTTTCCAATGTTTACCGACAGTAACATTGGGTCGATGACTTGTTCACCTTGTGGTGGAGGCTCTACTATTAATTCCTTCCTTCGACCTTCCTGTGGTTGTCGTTGGTCATTACCGACTACGTTTGTGATTGCCATTCTGAGTTGTGGCATAGTTCAGAGAAGGTTCGTCACCTTCATAGGTACGGTGGTTTGCAGTATCTGCCGGACAATATTGTTCTCCGCCTCTGATCGCCAAGAGGTACTTGGAATATCTAGAGCGGTCTTCTCTTCCTTCGTCATCGCCCGCTCCACTTCTACTTTTGCTTCTTTCATTCTTTGCTTTTCTGTACGTGGATTTGGGTAGACAACCTTCTTTTCCTGGGCTCTGGTGGTGACCACCAGTACCTCTTGGTTTTGTTCTTCCACATTCAGCATGTTGATGCCTTTTTGCTTTGGGCAGTCGTTGTCTTCATGATCACCCAGTCCACAGCATTTGCACAGTCTTCCCCCGAGGTTTTGGCCATTTTGACATTCTTGGGTGAAGTGGCCCCATTCATTACACTTTCTACACTGTATCATGGGCCTCCCCTTACTATCGTACTGTATTCTATTTCTCGGACTTCTATTACTTTGGTAACCTCCAGGGGATGCATGGCTATTGTACTGAGGCTTTGGTGGTGTGTTTGGCGGTCTTGACAGTTCTCCTTGAGTGAAGGGTACTTGCGCACACCCCTTGCTTACAGATTGTTTGGGCATTCCTTGATGGAATGTCCCATTACTTGGCAGATATTGCAAAACAATTTCTTTGGACAATTTGCTTTTATATGTCCTCCTTTGCAGTCAGTGCACCACAACTCTCGGTCCTCTTTCGTTGTTTCTTTGTCGGCCTTGAATTCTTTCATCATGCGTAACATATCTCTTCTTAATGCTTGGATGGTTCTTGATTCCCCATTGCTACTATCGTCGGTACTCTCCTCATCGTCGGTCTTCTTTCTTCAGGAGGATGTCTTATTTTCACTTTCTATATCCATCGCCCGATTGTACGCTTCAGTGTATGATGACGGAGGTACGACTTTCGTTTTCTTCCTCAATGACGGGAGTAGTCCTTCGATGAACCATCTCTTCTTCAGTCCATCGGCTGGTTGAGTCTCTAGTTTCCCCAATAACTCCTTGAGTTGGCGATTATACGTTCTCATGTTCTCATGTTTTCCTTGTTTAGTGTTGTATATCTCTGCTACAATTTCATTGTCATCTCTCAGCAGTTTGAATTCATTCTGGAATGCCTTCTTCAGTTCTTGCCATGAGGCTTTTTGTGCTACTTCTAGATCTGTTTACCAGTCTATGGCACTATCTCTCAGTGTCGCTAGAAATGCTTTCAACCAGTAGTCCACATCATCCTGCCCATTGGCTATCCAAATCGTCTCGCACGTCTTGTAGTGCCGTACTAGATCTTCTGACCCATTCCCTGTAAATTTTGGCAGCTTCTGCCTCTCGGCTGCCGGTGGAGTCACCATCTTTCTCCCGGGACGCCCTCTCTGTGTGTTCGACCTGATTGGACTGGTTCTACTGTGACGTTCCGGTGTCTTCCTTACACTCTCGGCCACATACGGTTCCTTCCCACGTTCGTTCTCAACGTCCTCTACACTCCGAGTCTCCCCCGATTCCTTTCAGTGCTCCCTCTGTGCGGGGGTCTTTGGCTCAGGTCCTCTGCTTCTTGGCCCTCTGTCTGAAATAGATAACGCTACAATGCGGCGTATGCTATCTTCAATCTTCCGTCAATCTCTTTCCATTTTCTTTTTCTTTTTCTCTATTTATTACTGGTGTTCTGAAATCTTGTTCGTTGACACCCTTGAACTCAACACTGTCTTGATTTATTTCTTCATGGTGTTCATTCCCTCTTTCCACAATTTGTTTTAGTCTTTTTCTATGTTCTTGTTCTCTTAATCTTCGCGATCTTCTCAATATCTCTTCAGTTGTTTCTTGCCCACTGGGTATTTTATTCTTATCCTTGTTAAGTTGTATGGGCATGAATCACTGCTGGTACGATCATTGGTTGTGCGGCGCTCGACAACTACTGGTGTCGCGCTCTTCCTCTTCTTGTTTCATTCGCTCTTCATATCTTCGTAGAATTTGTTGTCTTCTTTGCTCTCTATCCCTTTCTTCTCGCAAATCTTGCAAGATTAACAAATTTCTTACCAGCAACCTCGGAATACAATCCAGGAGACGGTCCACGTCCGAATTGACCTCTAGATTTTCTTGGATGATTTCTTCCGGAATGTCTCTTCGGATGGCTTCGTTCGTAATGTGTTGTCTTACTGACAAATCCCACAGGAAGACCAGATCTTGTGTCAGATCGTCTTCCCGATCATTAGGTTCTCGTTCGTTGTCACTGTTGCTTTCCTCTCGTATTCTTTGCAGTTCTTCCTCAGTTCTTTCAAATTGATACCTGGTGTATGTTTCTCCTTCTGATTGGATCGGTTGACCCATTATGCAGCCATTGTCATCGTCTTTTCTTCTTCACCAAGTACGCCTGACACGATCGACACAGCTTGTCATCGACTGACGACTTCACTTGTCATCGACTGATTGTCCCTGACGACTCCTCTTGTCATCGACTTGTCACCCTCGACCCGTTTTCGAACAAGCAACAGCGCTAAATGTTTACTGGCAATGTGGTGTTTCACACAGACATGGAGTAAATAGAATTATGTAGTATAGTGCACAACATAGAACATGAATTTATAACAGCATTGCACAGAATAAGGCATTGTTTCCATTCATTGAATATATCAGTATTACACTACAATGTCACAATGCTGCCTCCCGATTACAAGTATCGACTCAATATATAACTTATGCCAAAGTTGGTTTAGATACCAACCGTTGGCAATGACTCCACAACTATCCAACCATCGGGGTTAACCCAATAACACTCCTAAACTTAACTGTGCATAACATTAATTAATTCATGATTATTTACTTGGCCGACTACGGCCGACTACAATTATGACCGACTAGAACCACCTTCCTCCCCTACAGCCTAGGAAGAGTAAATGTGCTAGATACTCCGAAGGTCCCTTTGTTGTGGGATACAAGCAAATGTTTTACCACTAGACACAAGCCTTGGCAAAAGGAAGTGAGTGTATCCAAGTCTAAATTCACTTTTCTCAGCTCGGCCTTCACCACAGTCATCTCTTTATTGTCCTGTCCAGCACATTTTACTATACCATCTTTCTGGTCTGCATCCTCAGCATTCTCCTCAGCTTTGTCATTTGCCATGGTGGCATTCTGCAGAAGGAGAAGTAGTAGCTCCAACCACCCTTGAACATGCTCTGATAGAACTGTTCTAACCAGTTTCTCTGAAAAAATTTCTATTGTCATTGCATGTGAGTGCAGCGTGCCATTATCTTCTAACCCTTCTTCACCAATGATACTCTTCACTAGGTTGAGCAATATAAAGTCGGGCAATGGAAGTTCTTCCTAGGTCTATGGTCTATACTTGGCCATGACGTAGGGGATCCTGACTACCACCAGTCTGCTTCCACGCCTTACCCCAAGGCCAAACAACACCCAACAAACCAAACTTGTAGACCTCATAGACAACCACAGAGCTAAGAGTAGGATACCACCCCAAAATGACCACCATAAAACCCTTGAGAGACATCTGCTACACAGAGAGAAAGCGGCTCATGATAAAGAGATTTCACATGTGGCAGCTTGTACCAACTTACCCTAACATTACACTGAACTATGGACACAAGTAAGACACCACCACTTAATATGATGAAAGGATCCTTTATAATCCAAAGGATAGGCACTAAGGGAAGGACAAATCAGGGGTTTCTCATTGAGGATGGTGTCATTCATCCTCTCCCAATCTTCAACATTAGAACTGACAAGTGACGAGAAGGGATTGAGCTCAATACCTTTATTGGTGAGCAAATCAGTCACCTTGTTCTTTTCATGAAAACAATGGGAGAAGGAAGTGGACTCAAATCATTTGCAAATAGCAATGGCCTCTTCCAGCAGACCACAAATTTTCCAATTTGGACAACTCCCTTTTTGCAAACCTGTAATGACAATCATCGAGTCCCTTTCCACCAATGACTTATTACAACTCTCCGAATTGGCCAAAGAAAGACCAGCTATCACAGCATCCCACTCTGCTTTGTTGTTGGTCTTATGGTCCATTAAAATGGAGCCACCTTTTGCAAAATCTCTGGAAGAATTTTGAATGACTAAACCAACCCCAGCTAGGCCTGGATTGCCTTGAGACACCCCATCAAATTTGAGTTTCCAAAATCCTTCCGGGAGCAGATGCCATTTTAACAATCTATCATTACTCTTTTTAACTATTAGCCCACTAACAGGATTGGCTGCACTATAGTTGATCCTGATAACAAATTGTACATTTTAAATCAACATTTACTATTAAATCAACATATTTTATCAATTATTGATGGTCCATGACATAGCACATGCTTCAAATTTGCAAATAATTTATTGGTGCTTCTCCAAGTTTCTGAGATGGGGGATGGCTATATATATTTATAGATATATAGCCATCTCCCATCTCAGAAACTTGGAGAAACACCAATAAATTATTTGCAAATTATATATATACACCATAATTCACACAAAATGTACAAAATTAAGTATAGGTAACAAAATTGAGAACACAACACAACAGTTGATCAATGATAATTCAAATTAATAAGTGAACAATGGAAATTAGATTTTATGGTAGTTATCTATTCAACATTACTATATATAGCCATCCCCCATCTCAGAAACTTGGAGAAACACCAATAAATTATTTGCAAATTATATATATACACCATAATTCACACAAAATGTACAAAATTAAGTATAGGTAACAAAATTGAGAACACAACACAACAATTGATCAATGATAATTCAAATTAATAAGTGAACAATGGAAATTAGATTTTATGGTAGTTATCTATTCAACATTACATTTTATGACAGATACTAGATAATAATAATTAGAGAAAAATAAAATAAAATGTTAAAATAATTTTCAAAAGTTATAAAAATCTCAGTGCAACCTTGACAAAAAAAAAGGCTCCCTAGACTTGCCTATGAACAAATGGGTTAAGCTTCTAGTAGTCAAATACCCAAACATAACTCAAGTGGAAACTAAAAGCCCATTGTAACGTGCTCTATGAAACAAGTCGAATATTTACTTAAAAACAAATTCAAATTAGAACCATTAAGAAATGGAGCAGCTACTAGAGCAACAATATGATTGTCTGTTCCCAAACAAATTCCATCATAAAATGCAAAATCTTGAGCTTATAAAACAAGGTGTAAATTGAAGCTTTAGAAAAGTTGTAGCAATAGAAACAGAAAACCCTCCAAAATTGTTTTTGTTACTGCATAGTTTAATCTTTGTTTTCTTTGGCATCATGCTTGGCTCTAGATTCCTTGGTGCTTTGCAATTACTTTTTTTTCTTTTCATCTTAAAATCTGACTGGGCACAGGGGATATTGGTGCTGGCCTAATGTCCCCTTGGCATTCCCTATTGGGAGATGTTCCCTATGTAGAGGGGGTGTCTCTAGGACATCCCCAAAAAATAAAATAAAAAGGAAGTGGGGGCGAGGCAATGGTCGGGGGCAACATTTTGCCCTACTCCCCCTGTCCCGAGGATGCCCCCCCTTGAGGAAACAATGGAAAAGTGAAGGGGATGTGTAATACACTGTAGTTTCTCATTTTGGTTAAGGTTGGTATCTAAGGCAAAACTCTAAGGATTCTAGAATAAGATCCCAAATTAATTACCTAGGTGTTATGGTTATACAAGTTCGTAAACTTTAAGTTTTGGCTTGGTTGTATTATATATTCTCAATGGCAATTGCTCAAGGGATGTTTAATGTGTTTATTATCTTGATAATTGCTTAATTCGGATTACCATGTAAAGTAATATCCTTGGATTAATAATCTTAGATTAATGTTTATTCTAGTATATAATTTCTTGAACTATTCAAGTGGCATGATGCCTTAATGGAGAGGCTAGATGTTGATTGAGAAGCTTGTAGAAGGAAAATACAGTAGCCATGTGTTAGTTAAGAGGTCATGTGTCATGAGGCAAGTACAACATGAATAAAATGATTGCAAGAACTAATGGCTAGGTTAAGCTTGAGGCTAGTGTGTAGGGAGTTAATAAGCCTAGAGAATTCGTGTGATTGGGCAAAGGTAACATTACCTACCAGGTTGCACTACTAAATGGATAACCAATCAGACAAAACCAAATAATTGCATGGCATGGAGAGTCTTGAAAATGAAATAATTCCCTGACACCAGAAACATCTGAATGATCATTTTGAGAAATTAATGAACCACCTTGATTGACCAACTAGGATTCAAGAAGGAAGAGCTCGAAAGAGTGCATAAATAGCAGAAGGAGGCTTGTTGAAGGCTGCTAAAACTAGATGCACGAATGTGAAAAATGCTGCAGAAATAGAGAAAAAAATGATTGTTAGAAAAGGGGAAATGAAGAAGGCTTTGCTAAGGTAGATGTTGAGGATTGGCTTGATAATTTTTAAATCTTGTGAACATGGTTTTGTGTGTATGTACTATGTGAGTCTCATATAGTGTAGTTGTGTTTTCTATGTATGTCTATGTATGATTGAAAGTGTAAATGAATCAGGACCTTAGGTACCTCTTGGGAGTCGAGGGAAGTTTGTATGAATTGTTGAGTAATAAGGTAGTGGGGATAAGCTCAAAGAGAAAAGGTGGTAACAGGGCGACGGGGACAAGCTCAGAGAGAGAATGTGCTAATTGGGCAATGGGGAGAAGCTAAGAAAGAAAATGTGGTAATTGCTCGATGGGGACAAGCTCAGAGTATGTGTAACTTAGCGATGGGGTCTTAGTTTGATAATTACTTGAGAAATGGGGACAAGTTCAAAGTATGTGTAACTACGTGACAGGGACAATCTTAGTTTGATAATTAATTGAGCGATGGGGTCAAGCTTAGAGTATGTCTATCTAAGTGATGGGGACAAGCTTAGAGTATGCGTAACTAAGCGATGGAGACAAGGTTAGTTTGCTAATTAATTGAGTGATGGGGACAAGCTTAGAGTGAAGGTTGTGATTGTTGAAGTGGAGAAGTCGAGAATGTAGGTGGAAATGGGCTTGAGCTTAGATTGCAAACTTGCCAGTTTTTGGGCAAGTACTATGTTATTTATGTGTGAGTGTATCTGCGTTTTTTTTTTCAAAAATTTAAGTATTTTTTAAGTTGCTGAGGTTTGCTAAGTATGTGTGCTTGTAATATGTGTGTGCCTAGTGTGGGTCTAGTGTATCCCGTATGTGGTTGTTTGTGTATGTGTTCACATATGTGACTATGTACATGAATGTGTATGTGTTATTGTGGCTAGCAAGTCTCGGTCTTTGGTTGTTTGAGTTGTGGATGCAATAGTGTAGGCCTAGTAAACTGCAAGTGTCCACTTGGCAGATTGGTCATGAATTCTTCAAGCGTTGTGCACCTCACCATCACCTCCATGAAACATGTACCCCATTGTGAGAGTGGTCGGGTGGAAAAGCAAGATTCTGACTTGGATTGGCTTCAAAGCAAGTCCTTTGCTCTTTGGTAACAAATAGGTAATACTAGGGTAGCAGGGAGATGCTTCTTTGACCCCTTGGGATGTGTCTTAGAAATTAGGATGCTTTTCATGTACCAAAGATGGGTACAAAAGTGTCCCCAGTCGTAGGAAATGTCTCGTCCACATCTCCAGATGTCTCTTGATTGAAAAACCCTAAATTGCAAGTCTCCCTCCCTCCCTCCCAAAAAGGTAAAATTTAAAAACAAAAAACCCTAAAAATTCTTTCAATGCGTCATGGTTGTTATGAATTTTGCAGCAAACATGAGAAACTGAAAGGTGTAGCAGAATTTGTAGGGAACCGAGCAACAGATTTTACTATTTGTAGGCAGCGATCAACAAATCGGATAAAATAATAACTTCTTTCATCATAGTGTTTCATGATTTTTATATTCGCATTTTTCATGAAATTAAAACCTTAGAAACTAACTTGGTATTAGACAGAGAAAATTGCGAACAGAAATTACCTGGTATTAAAATCTAACATACTTATTAGAACATCTGAGTATAATCATAGCACTTATTCATAAATATTAAAAATTTAAATCATAATAGCATATAGGATTTGCATCCAATCTCACGTAAAGCCAATCTCACATAGAGTAAAAGTTTAAAACTTATTCCTGTGAGTTTTAAATGTTTCAGTGTTTATTATTAAAAAATAAAAACCAGTCCATACTCACTGCTCAGTCTATACTCAATCGATAACATTAACAATTTAATAGTGTATGGTTCAAAATTTAAAAATTAAAACTTAAAATTATAAGTTAAATTTACTAAGTCTAAATCTGCCATTTTTATTTTTTATTTTTTTTGTTCCAGTCCCCTCGTCCCCAGGATGTCTCCCTTTGAGGAAACGACATAAAAGTGTAGGGGACATGTAATACATTGTAGTTTCTCATTTTGGTTAAGATTGGTGTCTAAGGCAAAACTCTCAGGATTCTAGAATAAGGTCCCGAATTAATTATCTAGGTGTTATGGTTATACAAATTTATAAACTATAAGTTTTGGCTTGGCTGTATTATATGTTCTCAATGGCAATTGCTCAAGTGATGTTTAATGTGTTTATTATCCTAATAATTGCTTGATTCGGATTACCATGCAAAGTAATATCCTTGGATTAATAATCTCAGATTAATGTGTATTCAAGTATATAATTACTTGAACTATTCAAGTGGCATGATGCCTTGATGAACTCATCTAATTGTGCAGGGGTTAACTAACAAGGACATGCCCAAACCAAGTTGAGGGATGCCTTATTTCACAGGATTTAACTAGTAACTGATTATAGTGCATGAGCAAGTGAACAAAGAAAGAATGGAGAGGCTAGATGTTGATTGAGAAGCTAGTAGAAGGAAAACAAAGTAGCCATGTGTCATGAGACAAGTACAACATGAATAAAATGATTGCAAGAACCAGTGGCTAGGTCAAACCTGATGATAGTGCGTAGGGAGTTAATAAGCCTAGAGAATTCGTGTGATTGGGCAAAGGCAACATTACTGACCGGATTGCACTACAAAGTGGATAACCAATCGGACAAAGCCAAAAAATTGCATGGCATGGAGAGTCTCGAAAATGAAATAATTTCCTAACACCAGAAACATTTTGAATGATCATTATGAGAAATTAAGAACCACCTTGATTGACGAAATAGGGTTCAAGAAGGAAGAGCTCAAAAGAGTGCATAAATAGTAGAAGGAGGCTTGTTGAAGGTTGCTAAAACTAGACGCATGAATGTGGAAGAAGCTGTGAAAATAGAGGAAAAAAGAATTGTTAGAAAAGGGGAAACAAAGAGGCTCTGCTAAGGTAGATGTTGAGGATTGGCTTGATAATCTTTAAATCTTGTGAACATGGTTTTGTGTCTATGTACTATGTGAGTCTCATATAGCATAGTTGCTATATTTTGTATTTATTTTTGTGTATGATTGAATGTGTAAATGATTCCGGACCTTGGGAATCTCTCGGGACTCGAGCGAAGTTTGTATGAATTGTTGAGTAGTTGGGTGGTGAGGACAAGCTCAGAGAGAGAAGGTGGTGATTGGGCTATGGGGACAAGCTCAGAGAGAGAATGTGCTAATTGGGCAATGTGGACAAGTTGAGAGAGAGAGAGAGAGTGGTAATTGGGTGATGGGAACAAGCCCAGAGTTTGTGTAAGTAAGCGACGAACAAACTTAGTTTGATAATTAATTGAACGATGGGGATAAGCTCAGAGTATGTGTAACTAAGCAATGGGGACAAGCTTAGTTTGATAATTAAATGAGTGATGGGGATGAGCTCAGAGTATGTGTATCGAAGCGATGGGGACAAGTTTATTCTAATAATTAATTGAGTGATGGGGACAAGCTTAGAGTATGTGTAACTAAGCGATGGGGACAAGCTTAGAAGAGTGAATGTTGTGATTATTGAAGTGGGGAAGTCGGGAAGGTAGGCAAAGATGGGCATTGAGTATGTGTTCTTGTAATATGCGCGTGCCTAGTGTGGGTCTAATGTTGTGTCCCGTATGTGGTTGTCTCTGTGTATGTGACTATGTACATGAATGTGTATGTGTTATTGTGGCTAGTAAGTCTTGGTCTTTTGTTGTTTGAGTTGTGGATGCAATAGTGGAGACTTGGTAAATTGCAAGAGTCCACTTGGCAGATTGGTCATGAAATCTTCAAGCATTGTGCACCTCACCATCACCCCCATGAAACATGTACCTTGTTGTGAGTGTTCAGGTGGAAAAACAGGCTAGAGACTTGGGTTGGCCTCAGAGCAAGTCCTTTGCTCTCTAGTAACAAATAGGCAATACCAAGGTAGCAGGGAGATGCATCTTCAACCCCCTGGGACGTGTCTTGAAACTCAGGATGCATTCCCTGTACCAAAGATGGGTACGAAGACATCCCTTGTTGAAGGAAATGTCTCGTCTGCATCTCTAAGTGTCTCTTGTTTGAAAAACCCTAAATAGTAGGTGTCTCCTGTAATGTCCCCTTCTAGGAACAATACTAATTTTACCCTAAATTATCAATTTTGTAATGCCCCCTTCTTGATTTGCCCTAGATTAAACCCTACAATCACAATTATAATAAATTAGGGTTAGGAAGATGACTTACAAGTAGTTATTTCTTCATTATGCTCTTGAATATAAACCCTACACTCATCACATAGAGAACACAAGTACATACATATATACATATAAACTAATGCCATTGTTAGGGTTAGCTAAGCATATATTAAACTCAGAATACAACTCCAATATTATTATTACTATCAAACACATTTGGAGCATAGGGATAGGGACATGATAGGTTTGACCCAACTACCCATACTAAGCCCAAGAGCGGAACTTTAGCCCTCCTGGCTTTGGTGGTAGGACTTTAACATCCACCAAAGTGGCATACTTAGTAGAGTGCTTGTCTTGCTTCCCTATCCATGCCTTATCCCTTACAGTTAATAACTCATCATGGTAGGAATGGTATGGAGATTGTAGTGGGGTTCTCAGTTTATTCAATCTAAGCCCAAGAGCGGGACTTTGACCCTCTTGACCTTGATGGCAGGGCTTTGACATCCATCCAAGGTGGCATACTTAGATGGAAACCTTATACCCTCTTACCTACGTCTCCTTCCTTTCCTCCATGATGAGGATCAATATTATTTACATCTAAAATGCCTTAAAGATTGATTATTCATTGATACATAATAAATACTAACATTATCATCTATGAGGTATCAGCATTTCATAATCTATTGGTTCACATTTATCCATTCTACATAAGTAATGCAACCTGAAAGAGATATCGATTCTTTGCTGCAATTATGTTATCAGATTTCATGATTATTAATATACTAGACATAGGGTTAGATACATCATACCAGGTAGATAACTCTTGCCTTTGTATCCTTTAGAAATCTAGAATTGTACTCCTCTCTTTTAATGTTGACTGCAGTCCAATGTCTTCTTATTACTCTTATCTTGTTCTTAAATCAGAATATATATTGTTACTTCCTTCTTTGCTGTTACACTAGATTAATATATCAGAAATATATGTTTTTACTGAAATATCTTCTTCAATTCAGAGTTATATATATATTATTCATTCCTTTCTTAGGTCTGCTCACAATTCAGAAATATAAATCTTCCTCAAATCTGCCTTATAACAGATATATCATTATTCACTTATATTCTTCTAGATCCGCATATGTTTCCCCTTTATTCTGCTTGTATATTTTCCCTGTGTTTGGACTGCTGAGCTCTTATGCTTATTGCAGATTAGAACCTTCGAACTGTTGTATGTTTTCTTCATTCGATTCTTTTCTCCTTTTATTTACCTTAAGGGAGGCATCCCTTAGGAACCATCATGTCTTTTTCTCAAAGAGAAATGACTCTTTAAAAAGTCACTCCCATCCAAACAAGTGTTGTCTATTATACTTTGACTTAACTATTCTAAACTGCCTTGTAATATTCTATATATAATAATCCCTTTGAATGATATTTGCTGCACCTTTTTACTATTTGTGAATCACTGCCTTTGAATTAAGGAGCGCTGACCTTTCCCCTTCACGCCTCAATTTCCTTTATGCGCTGACATTTATAATTGCTGTTCTATGAATAAGAATCGATGCCTCTAATTTGTCCTTTGCTGGATTTAAACAATAATTCACTTGGGGTTGATCTTTATGACCATCGCTGCCATTTAGTTATAATAATATTTAATTGGATTTTATATTTATATTAATAATTCAAATTGACTAAATGCCCACGAAAGCAACTTCACTGACTTTTATCATGATGTTTAAATCTTTAATTTAAGCAATGTTTTAATATCGGGACATCACATCTCCTCTAAAAAAAGTACAAATTAACAAACAGAAAAAAAACCTAAAGAGTCTTTAAATGCACCATGGTTGTTATGGATTTTGTAGCAATCATGGGAAACTTGAAAGGACTAGTAGAATTTGCAGGAAAGCAAGCAATGAATTTGATTGTTTGCAGGCAGAGACCAATGAACCCGATAGGCTCCAACTTCTCTCATCATTGTGTTCCATGATTTTTCTACTCGTATTTTTCATGGAATTAAATACTTACAAACTCACCTAGTATTAAACTTAGAAAATTGTGAATAAAAATTACTTGGTATTAAAATTCTTAGAAACTACTTGGTATTAGACTCAAAAAATTGCGAATAGAAATTATCTAGTATTAGACTCATTTGGTATTAAAATCTTACATACTTATTAGAGCATCTGAATACAATCATAGCACTTGTTCATAAATATTAAAAATTTAAATCATAACAGCATATAGGATTTGCATCCAATCTCACATAGAGTAAAAGGTTAAAACTTATTCCTGTGAGTTTTAAATGTTTCAATGTTTTTTATTAAAAAATAAAAACTAGTCTATACTCACTATTTAGTCTATACTGAATTGATAAAATTAACAATTTAACAATCTATAGTCTAAAATTTAAATATAAAACTTAAAATTAATAGTTAAATTTAGTATTTAGTCTAAATCTGTTGTTTTAATTTTAATTTTAATTTTTGGTTTAGAATGTTGGGTGGGGGAAAAGAGGGTTTGTATCCATTGTGGAAAAAATGTGACCATATTTCAGGGTTGAAGTGGAACAGCTGCCATCAAATCTAAACTTTGTCCTTGGTCATTTCAGGGCACTTACACGAGGGTGAGGGATTAGTTTCTTCACATAACGAGAAAAGGTGTCGATCCTTTTTTAAATGAGTTAGAACAATCTAAAGCTATTAGCAATCAAGAAAGGGCTGATGGTAAAGTGCCTCATTTGAGCTTTCACTTTTCAACAACAAGGGCAACTCAGAATCAACATAGAGAGTCGGAGATGGATGTGTCTTCTAAATATGTGACAACACAAGATGTAGGGTCTTCTCGCAAACCCCATTGGAAAATTGTTTGATGTGCGTGGTCGAGATGTCGTTGATGCAACGATTGCATGCTTCTTTTATGCAAATGGAATATTGTTCATGCTCACTCTGTAAGATAACCCAACTAGTTCTACGAAAATTTTTCCATACTTAAACAATTTTACTTGCTATCAATTCATCAACTACTTCAACAACATAAAGATATACATCAAAGATAACTACTTGAATGAATCAACCTTAGAGCTGGGTACTTGTCTAGCTACTTGATTCAATCAACTTGCAATGTCTTATTACATGGATAATGCTTTCAATAGCATGAAGTTACAACTTATTCAATGGAAATACAAAAGAAAGGCCTTGAAGCCTTGATGTTTACAATGGCGTCTACACTCGATCAACTCAATCAAACTCAATGATGTCAACTGAATGTCAACACCTCACAATATCACAAGGGAGCATCACCTTGTCAGTTGAGGGAACATCACCCCAACACTTGAAACTCGCAGGCCTCAAGATCACAAGCTAAATAGCTTTGCAGAGAGAATTTTGTCTAAATGAACAGATGCCAAATGAATGAGAGAGCTCCTCCTTTTATAGGCCTTCCAAAGGCAATGAAGGCACGTTTTTCAATGCACAAAGAGGAACCAAGGCACGTTTCCCAAGAAGCATATCCAAGGGAATATTCCATCTGATGACTCATTCTGAGTTGGCAAGCTTATCCAAAGACCTTGACACGGATCCAAATACTATCCTTCTAACCAATGGGCATTCAGGTAGTTGTAACAACCTTAACCACCTCAACTTAGGCGCAGTTCTAATGTTCTTCTGACTGGGCGCCAACTTTGGAGAGTTCACAGGAGTTTTGGCGCCTTGGTAACAGCTTATCATCCCTTTCAAAGAACTTTGAAAACAACTTGACTTCAATCGATTATCATCTTACCTCTTGATGAAGCGCCCTGTTCCAAAACTAGTCTTGAAGACTTGCAACTATCTTAGGCGCATATTTGGAGTAGCATCAACTGATATCAGCGCCTAATACCTCAATTCACCCTTGCAATCAAACTTTTGATGCTCTTTTAACCTAGTGCCCATATCTGGAGTATCAATATCTTGTTTGAGCCTTCAGTTTCACCTAGGCGCACTTATTGATAGAAAAAGGTCCAGATTGGCGCCTTAGGGAGAAAAAAAGGGTTTTGCCTTGCTAAAACCTTCAACTCAAATCACAACTGAATCAAAAGACTACCTTCTATCAAGCGCCTATCAGTTGGAATGGACTGAGAACTCCTTAGGCGCACTTTTGGGGATAAGTCCCTTAGGCGCAACAAGACAACTGTGGAGGTGAGAATTGGCGCCCTCCCTTGAATAGCTTATCTTGCATGTACTTGTTTGCTTCCAGAGATATTGAGGTGAACCTAAAACATCATCCTTCCTAGCGCCTTGGCTTACTGGAGAATTTGGAGGTCCATTTATCAATGAGGCGCATCATTGAGATAAAATAACATGGATTTGGCGCCTTGAAATGCCTAGGCGCTCATTCAATGGTGTTTGACCACAACTTGGCGCCTAAGAAGACTTTTACTTTCTTCACTACCTAACCTTGTTTCCTTTAGTCAGAATCTCATCTCTGCTTTCATAAACACCTGTCATCAAGTGGATTGGAAGCATCTTCTAGGTTAGGCGCACTTTTAGGTTTGCACAAGAAGGAATTGGCGCCTATACTTGAAATGATCATCTTCCCTGCAAATGCTCACATTTGAAGTCATCAAGGTGAGTTAGGATATCATTCTTCATTAGCGCCCTGACTGAGTGAGAAGATTGGAGGCTACTTCCATGATTAGGCCCCTGTTTGAGTAGATGTCAATTAGGCGCACTTGAATGGTTGATGGATCATGAAATAGCGCCTAGTCTTCTAAGTGCAAAACATCTCAAACACTATGCAATTCAGATGACTCCACAAAGGTTCCTTAGTATTTCAAACACTTTTGCTTCCTCCTTCATGCTTGGGCGCCAGTTCAAGGTCCTGGATTCATGATTTGGCGCCTTGTTCTAGGCGCCCATTTAGGATAGTGCAACATGTTTCTAGCGCCTAAAGTAAAATAGGCCTTTTTCCTTATTCAATTCGCTTAGGAAACTTCATCCTGAAGATCAAACAACTCTTCTATCAAGGTGCCCTTTTTGGATGTACTTACTAACATGCTATTTAATGCTAGGCGCCCTTTTGATGCTTCAAAAACCCAGGGCGCTCACTTTGGTGAACTCTACATGACATTGGCGCCTAAGTATGAAAACTTCATTCCCTATCATCTTCGCTTATCTCAGAACTAGGCACTGGGTTGGAGGAGGTTAACCACAAGGAGCGCCTCCAGTTGGATGCTTTACTGAGTGCAAAAATGGACTTTGGAAGTTGGGCGCCAAAATGAGCCTGAATTGTCAAGGAGTGTTCCTGGCAATGGTGATCACTGGAGTTGATGAAACTACTCCCAGACTTAGTCAAATTACAAGTTTCTGACTTTGCTCTTGCAAAACAAAAGGTTAAGTTAGTCAAAAACCAGTTCATTCCCTCATGATTTAGAATTAGCCTCCAGGAATGAGGAATAGGCTAATCCATTATACACTTGATGATCAAGCCGGAAACGGGGACATGACACACTCACCTTTCTAGGAGGAGATGGTCCAAGCTATCAATAATGGACCGACAAGTTATAAACCACTTGGGTATGAAAAGCTTCACACTACTCTAATTGATAAATAAAAAGTTCTACTAGAGCAACAAACTGCACCAATGAAAAGAGGGTGGTCTATAGAGGGATGCAACATTGTGATGGATGGGTGGATAGATGCTAGAAATTGTCCACTTTTTAATATCATGGTAACATGCAGCAAAGGCCCTTATGTTTTGAAGGCAATAGATTGTTTAGGGAAAGAAAAAAATGCAAAGTTCCTTCAGAACCAGCCGTGTGACGCTGCCATTGAGGAGTTGGGGGCATCACATGTAGTCTAAGTTGTTACAGATTCTGCCCTTGTTGTAAAGCAGCAGGCTTTTTGGTACAAAAAGGAACTGGCATATATTTTGGACACCATGTGTGCATTCATTGAATAATGCATTAAAAGATATTGGCAAGTTTCAGTGGAGCTTAGATCTCATTGAAAGGGGCATAAAAATATAGATGTTCATATATAATCATCACCATACAAAAACTACTTTTTGAAAATTTGCCAAGGTGGAACTCCTCAAACTTGCTGATACAGGGTTTGCTTCTTATTTTATACTTCTTGACCATCTTTATGCAATCAAAGGAGTTTTGTGTGCCATAGTAGTCAATGATGCAAGGGCAGCTTGGAGACAATCTACATTAGATACTGTAGTTGAGGTGAGCGGTATGGTCCTTAATGATTTTTGGGCTAATGTTAAATTTGTTGTTGACTTTATTCAGCGTATATGTAAGGTGATTAAATTTGTAGATTTAGACAAGTTTGGGAGAAATTTATGAAGAAATGGACTCTATGTGTGAAAGAATTGAGAAAATAACAAATGTTAGAGATGTTTCTCTATATCCTTTGAAAGAAGGAGAGGTACATGGAAGATAGAACAAACTTAACACACCCCTTCATTGTGTTGCCTATGCCTTAAATTCTAAGTGTTATGATACAAAAATGACAAGAAGAGGTCTCCGTATGATGATAGAGAGGTAATGAAGGGATTTTGGGCTGCAGTTAAAAAGATTTATGGCTGAGGTGAGGATGCTTCAATTATTAGGACTCAGTGGAATAAGTTTTCACGTGGGCAAGGTGATTTTTCTTATGTGGAAGCCTCTATGATATGCATGCAAAAAAGACTCTATAGGTGAACCATTTGAATTGTAATCATTTACAATAAGATTGCTCTCACAAGTAGTGTAATGTCCCCATTTTCGGAGTGATCACCTTGGAGATGGATATTAGCCTATTTACGATTCCCGTAGGCTAATACAATTGGTAAGGGAATGTCTTGGTTGAGCTAGTTGGGAAAAACGAATGTTGTAATTTGGAAAAAGGAATGATAGCTGAACTAATAATATTTTTGGCTAAGTGGTATTTTTATATTATTTTTATTTAAATAATAAAATATTCAACGAAGCATTTGAGCAGCCAAATTGGAGAATCAAAAAAATGACTTAAAGATAGAAAATGGGAAAGTTGGAAGGTGAAGATGAAATATAATATTTTATTATTATATTTTTTATTATTTTCCCATGAAAATTGCCGCCCAAGAGAGGAAGAAAAAATTAAAAAAAAAGAAAATAATAAAATATTATTCTCTCTCCTAGTCACCGCCCAAGGAGAAATAAGGAAAATTTATTAAATAAAAATCAATAAAAAATATTTTATTATGGCGGTGGACTTGAAAATTCATAAAATGTTGGTTAATTGGGTCGCCCAACTTCAGGAGGTTAAAAGGACATGAATTGATATCATTTCTCATATCATTGATCATTTGGCTTTGACATTTTAGAGTGTTTCTCTTGGCTGTAACTAGTTTTCAACGGTGTTCAAAGACGAAAACCCTTGGATAAAAGTGATTTGGACGAAAACCCAATTCACTATCGGAGATGGATTCACTTAGAATTCATCATTGAGCTTATTTGCAGGTATTTGAAGAGATAATGGCTTCATTTCAGCTAGGGTTTGGATTGGAATTCATTACATCAGCTAGGGTTTGAAGCATTTTGCAGATTGAAGGATTGATATTCAGATTTGGCATTGTTTTGACACATATTTCATCAATAAATCAATTGGCAAGGGTTTGCATTTGTGGTGCTTGGAATTGGAGGGCAATTTTGAGCTTTGCATGAACCTAGGGTTTGCTGAATTGTGTTTCAGACTTCTGATTTTCATATGACAGGTTCAGATCGGAGGGTTTTATGGCATGAATTGAAGGTTCAAAGACAAATCTTGCATCTAGGGTGTCATCGCTTCGCTTCTACACATAGGCGCTATATATTGGAGGAGTATTTTGGTGTTTTTGGCTAGGTTTTACAGGTCTGATTTTATAACAGCAGCTACAGATTTCATGATCAGACTTCTTCATTGGCATTTGGCTTGAGTTTCCATAAGCATTCATCATCTATGGGTTGGCATTTGATGTTACTTCATTGGAAGATCATTTGTAAGACTATTTGGTCAATCTAGGGCATCATCTACATGTTTATACAAGTCTGATTTTCATATCAGACCTCTACATTTTGGAATCAGCCAACTATCATTCAATAAAGAAGACAATTTCTTCATCCGGGTATGTTCACTTATGTTTTGTGTTGGTAATTGGTTGTATTAGTGAGCTGATAATTTCAATTTCTATCATTATTTGGCATTATTTCATTATCATATTGCAACCTTTCAATCTACATCACTTTCCAATCATAGTGGTGAAAACGAAATTTGAAAACCCTAAGTGAATTGAAGGAAAAACAAATCAGAAAATTCAGGAGAGCGAGCTTAATTTTCAGATCAGAATTAGACAGGGTTCTTACAAGTAGCCAACTTTTCATCTTGTGAGAGGAATCAGAGTACTTATGGTTTCATTCATTCATTGAAGAGAAACCTATTAGGGTCAAAGAAAGTAGAGAACCTAGTCTACATTCATAGCTCACTTCACCTTATCTCTCGTGTACACCTTGGGTACAAGGAGGGTCCTTCAACAAAATGAGACCAAATTCTACCTAATGGAGCAGCTGCACTCTTGGAGGATGAAGTGGTTGATGCAAATGGCCTCAATGATTTACCCCCGGTTCTATTGCCTATAGAGGAACCTAAGCTTGAGAGTGATGAGTATCTGGAGGGCATCATAGCTAAGGACCTAGAAATTGACAACATAATTGATGCAAAAGTGGAACTTCATCCATTGGATGACATAATATGATAATTTAGATTTTTTACTTTTGTTTTTGTATGTGTATAAGCATTTCAATATGTAGTATGAACTCTTTGAGTTAAGAGTCCTGAAAGTTGACACTATATTTAATATTAGTCTGTGTGTATAAACTTGAAAGTTCAATGTCATGATATTGATTGTCAAAGAAATATCAAACAATTAATCTTTTTAGTTTTCCTCTTGTTGAACTTGACATCTGTTCAAAGTTTCAACTTTTAATATTTATTATTTATAAATGTCACATAACTTTTAGAAAATTATATATATAATTGGCATCTCCAAGTACCGGAAACCTTTTTTAAAAAAATTGACGTACCGATATTGATACCTATCTCATGTACCAATATCAATACTAGTCTCTTGGCAAATATGGGTAATACCTATTTTTGCAGTCTTATGAATTATTTGTAATTCTGGTTTTTAAAAAGATGATTGATTACCATTTATAACTTTGTGACTTTGACCATGATTGTCTTACTACATGATTGAACTCTATACTCACGAATGCTTAGTATGACTGCAAATGGAAAAAGGCGACATAATGTCATGACCCTACAAGCACCATCAAAGTTGTGCAGCAGGAGGTGGCAAGACCTTTGGACTCGAGAAAGACAATCATCAGATTCTTGCAAATTACAAAGCCTAAATCGAGAAGCTAACTGGGGGATTTAGCTAGTGGGCAAATATTAATAGTTTAAGTAGCCTGAGAGTTCCATGCTCTACCTAATGAAAGTTTGGTGTAATAAGTGTAATCTTGTCCTTGATTGAATGTGTTAGATGATAGATTTGGGTGCTAATGATTCCAGATGTTATGCTATTCATGGCAATTGCAATTATGATAATTGGTGTCTATAATTCAATTGCAAACAGATGTAATGACCAGCATTTGTGATTCTTCTTGTGTAATTAAGTAGGGCTAAATATCAATAGATTCTAGTAGAAGGTAGCTCCAGAACTCAGTATCCTTGTAATCTATGTTTGAGCGAGACATATTGGCAAAGCCAATTTCCACATTATCTGAAGAATCATAACCACCCTTGGGATGCATTTGTAATGACTAAATCAAGTTATACCTTGGATTGTTTCACTCAATAGTACTTTGAAACCTTGTTTAGGAATCCTTCGATGAAGGCTTTGAAGTCTCAGTCTTAATTTGGCACATCCATGTATGGCCAAGGTTGGTCCTAGTTCTTCATGCAATTTAATGTTTGCTTCCACAAGGTAAGGAATTGTCTAATAAATTTGTGCAAGAGGATCATTGACTTGTTTCTTCATGATAAGTTTTCAAATTTCCTTCACAAGGGAGTAACTTTGTCAATTGTGCCTTGGAATTGGTTTTCCTGCTAAGCACTTGAATTTGTTCTATTTAATCAAGAAGCCAACGATGTCATGTCCCCTCCAAATCGATCACTTTCATTCCAATTAAAGATTGGAATGATAGAGTAAAGAACAAAAAAAGACTAATAAGTCAGATTTAAGCATCGAGCCATATATTGGCATACCATAAAGGTTGAGATACATCTTATGATCTAAGACAGCGATTAAGTTTTAAAGTTAGCGAATATCATAACAAACAGATCGCTGACCATTAAAGGAGCATCAATTGGTAAGCATTGAACTTAATTAATAATTAAGTCAGCGATCATAAGGGAGAAGACTGTAGGTGTTATGAAGAGTCACTATTATGAGGCAGTGCTCATACAAAGGCTGCAGCAAATAACAAATAAGAATTGATCCATATTATGATAACTAATGGTCGATTAACCAAAAGAGGCGACCCTCATAAAACAACATGTCATCTCAAGAGAAATCCATCATATAAAAAGGGGTTGAATGAATGGTAGGAGTGAATTCAAGTTGGGATTCAGATTTGCAATTCAATAACACATCAATAACAAGCATCGAATCATAAGGGATCAATCACCAAGAGAGAGCCGCGATCCTTCCTTCAGCAGATATCATTACTTACTCATTATCACAGTAGATAACAAGTATAAGTTCCAGAAAGGTGCATTCATAACATTACAGTAACAGCGCCCCTGCCATATATTCGGCCTCCTTTTATAATCAGAAATTGAGTAATTGCTGATCATTATCATAGCATATATATATATCGTCATTATTTCTGTAGGCCGAACCACATCTATTCAGCCACAGGGTCATATCGACCATAACAAGGTATGTCATTTACATTTAATATCTCTTTGCTGCATTATATTGTTTAATGTCTAATTCAATGATATGATGAACAAGATGAGTAGAATTCTCATAATAGAAAGCTAGATATTACATGAAATAAAACATAACAGTTGTGAAGCATTCTGAGCAATTAAATTAATGCATTAACTTCATAGGAGAGGGTGAGAATGAGATGTCCATTTAGCCAACCATGGGTAATCAGTGGTCTTTGTCACAGTTGATACAAAAGGTACCCCTTGTGCAAAGGATTATGATATAGAGGCCTTGGTTACAGCTGGTGCAAAAGGCATCCCTCATACCAAGGATTATCATAGTGGCCTTGACTCAGCAGGGTACAAAAGGTACTCCTCAAGTCAAAGGATAAAAATAGTGGACCCATAATGGTAAGTGACAAAGACATCATATCACCCCTCTCATATGAAATTAATGATTAATGCATGGATAATGATAGATTGTGAAATGTAAATTGATAGTGATCATGACATTTAATGATAGAGAATATGAAATATTTATATTGATAGTGAACTTAAGATTATTGAGGGAACATGTGAAATATATAATGATAATGATTATAAGATTAGAAATAGAAATGTGTAGTGGTCATGAGATTATTGATAAAAGATGTGAAATGTATATTTGCTGTTAATCATAAGATTGTAAGAGCAATGTTACTATATGATTTGAATACTTCTTACATCTATTGCAAATAGTTGAACATCAAAGAGGGTTTAGTCTACTAATGTTCTCTTTTTGCAAGTTGAAATTTGTGAACAAGGTTGAGAAATTTTGATTTGTGACAAGGGGACATTACAAAGGATCTAGTTTATGGAATTATTCCTAACGTTGGATCGTTAGGATAAATCTTACCTGTTGAAGCCTTGACCAAGCCTTTAACCCTTCCCTATATCGATTCTCACTCCCGCATCCTTGTTTTTGACTTCATGTCAAGTTCCATGGTCTTGTATTTGATATTTGATATTTATAAGTTGTTTGTATGTATTTTTATGTTCATAGGGCTTGATATTGGCGGGGAGAGCTATGACCATTGATCTCATTTTGATCTAATGGCTTGCACAATTGCAACCATTGTCAGCGTGTGTTGTTAGTCCTGGAGTTTGCTAGCCATCTGATCTCCACTTGATCCTATGGTTTACACAACTCCCAAGCAACCCTTTGAAATTTGTCATAGTTCTCTTGCACCATTGGTCAGATGAATCTAATGTGGATTGTGGGGGGGCGTACTTGTTTGTGAGCACATGACAACATTATACCGTCAATAATGCTATGTGGCGGGTTCTTGCAACTTGCAAGGGTTGTCCTTGCTTTTGTGCTCCTAGTGATGCACCAATTGTCTGATTAGAACATGATCTAATGAAATGTCCTGTTGGAATTTAATTTAAATTAAAGATTTAAATTATATGGGCCAACCCATATACAACCCTTGGCGCCTAAAGGAGATGAGTTTTGTTTTAAATAAAGACTTAAAATACAATTTTCCAAGCAGCCGACCTCCTAGGAAAGGCCAACTCCCTATATTAAAATATAGACCGACTTCATAAAATACCATATGCCGACCTTTTAAGAAGAAAGAAAGAATATTAGATATAAAGAGGTGCGCTGTTTTGAAACAAGATAAGAAGATATGCGATTTCATAAACATAGGCAGCGATCTGAAATATTATAACAAGGGCAGCGATTTGTTAAAATATTAAGGAGGTGCGATTTTGTTAGGAAAGGCTGCAATTTGTTTGAAGGGACAGGAAGATATAAAGAGACACATCTATTCACTAAGACATATCCATTGAAGGCATATAAGAGGTAAATGGTTTGGAAGTTTCAAAGGCATCAATCAAGGAATATTTATTTGGAGTATCAAAGCAGAAATAAATAAATAAGAAGAGCAGGCAGCATTAACAGTTACAGCAGATATTTGTATTATCACAGCAGCACTGCCATATACAGTAACAACAAGAATATATATTGACATTGCAATTGAACTTATCAAGAGGTATTTTATATTACCCATTTAACCCAATGAGTCATCACGTTTGGAATGAATGTGAAAAGCAGCAACGGTCCCTTCATCAAGTAGGCCACCCCAAGTTGGATGGACGGGAGTTCCTGCCACTTGTGGGCCAAGGGGGTGAATTATCCGGGATGGACATACCCGCCCTTGGGCTTGATTGAGAAGGACAGAGAAATGCATATTAGGGGACAAGCGGTAGCACTGGTCCCTTCATCAAGTAGGCCACCCCAAGTTGGATGGACGGGAGTCCTGCCACTTGTGGGCCAAGGGGGGAATTATCCGGGATGGACATACCCACCTTTGGGCTTGGTTGAGGAGGACAGACTTGCAGCGCCCTATAGGCTTTCTCATAGAATTTCTTTATGTGTTTGACCATTGGGAATAACCTTGAAATGATTATATGTCTGCTTTGTGTATGATGTGTATACTTTGTGCTTGTTAATATATGTATTGAACTCATGATTAATTATGCTATGATGATTTGATCTCATTAATTATGTTATGAAGTATTGATCTCATTAATAATTATCTAATTTATTGATCTTTAATAATTCTAATGTCCCTTTCTAGTGATTATTATTGTATGCAGGTAAAGAAATCAGGAATATCCTAAAAGGGGACATTACATCTAATGACTCGCAAATTGCATGATGCCCCCCTTGAGATTGTTAGGATAGTGTTGCACTATTTGTTGAATACTCAGAGTTAGCTATGGTGGGCCCTCTCCCTTTTGCTTTAATAAGTTAGTGAGCACGGCGGAAAATGACATTAGATGAGCAACATGTCAACCTCCCGCACTCTCTAGGAGATGTTACGGCTTCCAAGCTCTTAGTGATTGCACCATTGGCTAGATTGTGACCCTGTCATTTTGTGGTGGGATCCCTTCCTTGCTCGTAGGTGCTTAGTGACATTTGTAGAAGTTCTCATTGGTGCGGAGCATCATGGTGTTCCCAAGAGTTCGAAATGTAACGTCAATGTCTATAGATGGTGGAATTGTAGATCTATGGATGTGTTGGTAGATTGTGTGGTTTGTGCAACCTCCTAGGGTGTTAAGGCCCTTAAATCTTTTGGATCATGTTGACCATGCGATCAAAAGCCATGTTGGAGCATCCTACGACTTGGCACACTCATGAGATCAATTATAATGTTGTCAATCTATTGTTGCACCATTGGTTGGTGTTGTTGAGTCAACCTAAGTGGCGGTTCCCAAATCATTGCATAAATGTGTTCTATGTCACTGTGGTCTCATTGGTTAATTTCTTTCCATGGCAGGACCCATTAGTTTTTTTTAGGAAGTAAATATGATGTCATTAAAACGTGGTCATGAGATCTTGCGCCAAGTTGGATGATCCAAGGGCTCCTATACATTTGAAGGGTGAGCTCTTTGTGTCAGATTGGGATTGTGTTGATCATAGTTTGCAAACTCTCTGAGTCACCAAGTACTTGTGAGATTTTTTGCTCGGCGAGTACTCACAAGGTTTACTCTCTGAGTTTTTTTGCCGAGTATTTGGAAAAACTTGCCAATTTTTTGGCGAGTACTCGCCGAGACTCATGAAAAACTTGGCGAGTTTTTCCAAATACTTGACTTGTTGCGTCAGCAATACATCAAAATCATGGAAAAAAACACTCCAAAACTTTGTTTTTTTGGCGTTATTAGCATTGTTTTTTGCCTTTTAAAAAAAATTATGAAAATGGTGTGTGCCATGAAGGTTTGTGTGGTTTTGAAGGTTTTCATATGGGCACTGCCCTTGACCCCACTGGGGGCGTTGCCCCCAAACCCCCAACCAAACTCATTTGGTACATTTTCTAGCTGTATTTTGCATTAAATTTATGTTTTTTTCAAAAAATTAAAATTTTTAAAAAAATTGAAGTGTTTTTTAAGTTGCCGAGTACTCTCTAAGTCAAATTTTTTTGGGTTGCCGAGTACTCTCCAAGTCCGAGTTTTCAAACTATGGTGTTGATCATTCATCTCACCAAGATGGATGACTCTCACCTCCCATGAGTCCTTTTGTTTTTGGGATTAATGAGCTCAATGTTTTTTGGCTTGAGCTCCTAACCAACATGAATGCGGATACGACCCCATTACTCACTCTATGAAACATATAATGTTAATTCCATGAGAAGCTCATAGTGACTTACCAAAGGGAAGTGATACGGTCATCAGATCACAATCCCCTCTTGCAGAATAAATGGCTCAAATGAGATAGGTCAATTTGTCAAAACAAAACAAATGGGTCTATTTTTTGGTTTCCTAGATGGGGTGTCACATGATGCATCCCTAGGGAACACTGTAATTTACTATGGAATTATTATAATTTATAATATTATACTGCACCTCATCTTGGAATATAGAAATATGTTCGTTCAAGTTTCCTATTGGTGCTAGTGCTAGTATGAATGAAATGATGCTTGGATAAATCCCTAATACAAGGCATGAATACTGAGCTATGTCTGATTCTGCTTTGAGTTATAAGTGGATAAAGGATTGAAAATAGCATATTTTAAAGAAATTGTCACTCAATTAGCTTACTACTGTAAGCTCTTGCATGTTGATATTCACATAACATGGTGTAATTTTACCTCAATGGTTTTTTTTTAATAGTGGAGGAATCAAACACATCGTGGGACCTCCAGTGTGAGGTCCTAACATGCACCACTATAACCTACATGCGGCAGGTAAATCTGGGGAATTGAACTTGCGACCATCATCCATGTTTTCCAACGGCTTGACCGTCTGGTCTACCATTGAGGGCTTACCTGAATGAATATGAATAGAGGAGAGAGACCAGATTTATATAAGGGCTTGCATTGGAAGTAGATTCCTTTAAAGATGCATGCATGTAAACTATTAATGAACTTATTTTATGTGCAAAGGGAGACAGTCACAAGGGACAAAAGTAACTGTAAAAAGGCTCCTGAGATTTTTTGTCTGTTGGAGTTATATTGCTAGCGGTTGTTTCATAGGTCTGATTTGTAAAACTTTCTCCTGAAAGTTCTGTCTTTCTTATGTACTAGTAGAAAATGTAATGACTATAAAGTTCTATTTTGAGAGCACTGTGCAGATATTATTTGTGTGTTTTCCGTGATGCTGTTGATCTACTTCCTGTTTTTTAGAAATCTAAACCTTATCATCATAAGATTTAAACAAGTCCTATAATTAGATTTTCCATTTCAGGTATTTTTATGTTTTCTGCAGAAGACGTGTTTCTCCCATGTTGAGGGTTTCTAACTAGAGTTTTAATTTTTAAGCAAATGCAAGGGTTCCTCAATTGCTATGGTTTACCAGCACTTTCAGATGCTTCAGCTCTTTTGAAATTAGTTTTTACTTTTTAGCCTTCGTTGTATCTATTTTTCCTTTCTTCATATGTTCAATTGCAGATTTCAAAACCTTCTATTCTGTCTTAACAGCAGATTTATGTGCAAATATTAGTATAGCTGCAGCTTGTAGGCTATCAGATTTGTATTGCATTATGCAAGAAACACAATTTGCACATCAACTATGGCGATTCAGAGTCATTCAGACTATGGAATGACACACAACATTCTGCATAAGCAAAAAATGCATTAGCCCTTAAACATGGAAAATATTAATCATGCAACTATTGGAGCTTTTTTTTTAAATGTCTGTTGGCTATATAAAGTTTTTAGCATATTTGGAGAATTTTTCAATATGATTGCATTTGAGGTAGGGACTGTTTTCTAAATATCCTAGTATACAAATACCTCTTTCATGATTGTTAAAAATACTTGATCACCTATGATAATTCATAGGTAGGTAAATGTATCTTATCGCCATGGTAAAAGTATTTAAAATTAATATTCTCCAATTATTTGTGCAAAATGACAATGAGATTTATGGAAGATATATTTTCTGTATCATTTCAATCTGAAATAAATCGATGAAATACTGTTAATGCAATCCGACAGATTGATTTGCTAGTGGCTTATCCTTCTCTTTACAAAGAATATTAGGGAAGTCAAACAGAATCTTTGTTTCATTAGTATGCTACTCATTCACATGCTTTGTTGTTATTCTGTAGGTACATTTATATATGGACTCTTCTGTCAAAGCTCTCTCAGCATCACATGAATGACCATGGAAGCAGCCATTGATTTCGCCGAGTCTTCTTGTATCCAAAGTTTTTGAGTTTCCCTCTACTCTCTAGCTTGTTTTCTTGTAGTTGTATATGAGAACCTCCTTTCTAATTATCACAAACTTTTCTTTAAACAAATTTTAGTTGCAGTGAAATGTTTTCATGTTAGCTGAGTGAATTTTTTGTTTTACTGCAAGTTTGTTGGAAATTTACTATAATTGCTGTGAATGTGTCATTTTTGTGGTAGACTCTTGAACTTGACTGTTGTAGGATTTGACACACTGGTCTTAACGTACTTCTTCCCTTGTGCTAGGTACTTGAGTTATGTAACACTACCTAGATTTGCAGATTTTTACACATTCAAGAAATATTGATGCTGGCTTGTTTCCTCCCCAGTTGTTATTCCCTCATTCCACTCATCTTCTTGGCTGATATGCCATGATATGCATGCTTTATTCGACTTTTAATTCCTACTCTATTGTTGTCAGAAGTAATGTTATTATGATGGGTTTTGGAGATCGAGACAAAATATTTGCATATGAACTATTCAGCTTCAGTCCATTCCAAGGTAGCCGTACTATTTATAGTAGATCAGAGCAAGCCTTAAGCATATGGTATTAATTCTTTAAAATTTGGTTCACTATTGATATTAATGCCTTGCAAATTATATTGGTCATTCTTGTCAACTATGCACAGAATATGTGAAAAACAATAGAGATGTGAGGGCATCTTATATCAGATGAAAAGAGCTAACATGACCTCCATACTAACTTTTGTAGCCTTGGATAATCAAAATGATCTCTCCTTGCCAAGGAATTATGAGGCAAAAACTGCCTATGAAAGGATCCAAGCAGCTGGTCTCCAGAAATTCCAAATGATAAAATAGCAAGACTACAACACTGACTTACCACTGTTACCTCCAACCTCAATGGTCTCGGTATTGAAAAAATGACAGGCACAGATATTGCAAAACTAAACCAAACCATTGTTGCACAGATAACAACAAAAAAATGTAAATATAATATTGATGTTTCAAGATATTACAATGTATTATGCAAATGCTTATGAAGTGAAATGTCCCTGCAAAGAAGATAATGTTAAAGTTCAAATTAAAGATTTAAACCTAGTTCTTTAAGCTAGCCGACTTCTCAAAAGCAATTGAGCAGCGATTTATATATTATATGGAGCAATTAATATATGTTATATGACAGCATATAACATCGTTGGGCAAATAAGGCAGTGATCATATACAATAATAAAGACAATGTTGAGCAAATAAGAGATCGATCAACATATAAGACAAAAGGTGTTTGAATATACAAAGGTTATATGGTGCGGTTAATATATGGAAGTCTATAAAGTAATAGACTCAGCAAAGAGGCGGCCAATACAATAAGACAAAGGTCCTATAAATGGAGCGATTGATAATACAAGCAAAACGATTAAAAAGGGAATACAATTGGAATGAAGTAAGTGAAGGGTTAACAAATATGATATGCAACTAGTTCATATAAGACAAATCCACATAAGACAAAAGTCTTATGGTAGTGATGTGATAAATGAAGTAACTAATGCAATTCAGATTTAAGAGAAGCGATTTATAGAGGAGTATAGGTTTCATACATCAGCGATTCTCTAGTGGCAGCGATTAAGTTTGTTCAGGCAGCTATTACTATTGTGTTTGAAAGGGCTGAGATTTATGAAAGGGTATGTATATAAGACAAGACACCTCCCTTTAAGACATATTGTTTGATGAAGACGTCTCCCTTTGAGATAGAATATAAGAAGAGAAGATGAAAAACAATTACAGGAGAAGGAAATCGGATTACATTGAGAAATATATCTGCACTTAGTAGACAGGGGCAGCATCAACAGTCAATACATCTATTTCTGAGAACACAACAGTCTTATGTTTTAATAGATATTGTGGTATGCTCTATCATGATTATGGTGTATAATAATATCTTTATGATTGTATAACCTCTATGATTCTGGATGTATTTAGTGTTTGTAATTTTCATCAAGCAACCATGAGGAGAGTGGGAAATACCATTAGGGTGAGCAGACGCTAGATTCCTTTCTAAGTACCCCACTCCATGATGGATGGCCGTGTGTCTGCCACTTGGAGCTAAGGGGGCGAGTATCCGCCCTTGGGCTTAGAAAAGTAAATCTACGGGCCTCGTATTGTAGCTTTTCCTTAATCTCTACATGGTTTGGTTGTTGGGATGGATTCAAGGAGTTTCAATCATAAGAAGGATGGATAAGGTAGCATGGATAAGGAAAGCAGATACAAGTTTATCCACTAAGTAGACCACCCCATGTTGGATGCCCGCGTGTCTGCGACTTGGGGCCAAGAGGGATGGTATATCTGCTCTTGGGCTTAGCATGGATAGCTTCGGGCGGACTTATCATGTTTCTCATCCAAGTCCTATTGTGATCAAACATCCACTATGCATTATCGCTGATCTTCCATCATGCACTATAGATATTGTGTAGTTTATATAGATTTGAAATAGTTATGTATCTTACATGGTTTAAATAGATAAGATATTTATTACATATGTTTCGATCATATAAATTATATTTCCAATATTATCTAACATGATTGTAGGACCCAACGAGGATTTATCTTGCTTAAAGCATTTAATTAGTAAGTTATAACCCTAACTATATTAAACTTGTGATTCTAGGGCAAGATTTAGAGCAATCACAGGAAGGGGACATTACATAAAGCATTGCATTCCCCTATTCCCGTAAAATCTTCACAAGTTACCCTAGAGGAAACTAACTCCCAACTAATTAAACATTTTAATACTAACACTAAATCACTAAGGTGGCTTTATTACAAAATGTAAACTTTAATTTTCCAATACCTCCTCTTAAAGTTTACAATACGAAACATGTTGACCAATCATAATCTCATGTTCTTCAAAAGCTTCTCTTTGAAAACAATTTTTAGACTAGGTAGAACTCCATCAAGCTACCTTGTTACCCTCGTAAAGGTATAGATCTCAAGTTGAATTCTTGAGTTCTCAAATTACCACCTCCCCGAACTCCCAAATGACAAATCTTCCTAATTATTCAACAACCATCCATTTTGAGCTATGACTTGATTAAGTTGTCTCATGACCCTCATAAGGGTATAATTACCAAGTTCCACAAACCCCTGAATTATTTGAGCAACATTCCATGTTGAGTTTTATCTACACTAAATCCCTTCTTATCCTCAAAAAATAGGTGTTTGAATTTTTCACTATTTTTAGCATCTAAACAAAAGAACAAATGCTTCTCATACAAATTACCATCTCTAGGTGAGAAGTTAGCTTGAGATGTAGGAATCCTCCAAACTCCAATGTTCGTCAACCTCCTCCAGTTAGGGCAACTTAAAATAAGTATTCATCCCATGTATCTTTAACAAAAGCATCTAGCGGGTCCTCAACACAGGCTATGTTAACTTCATTTGATTTGTCTTTGACCTTTCCCTTGAGAGCATCATTGGCTCGAATTCTACAAATTCAAGTTATGTGACCTCTTTTCTTGCAGTAATAACATTCAATTTCCCCTTTGTTTATATTTGATCATCTATTATTGTTTTATGAGTATAATACACTCATGTTGAGAATCACCTGTTGTATCTTTTGCATTTGTTCTCTTTCTTTTAGCTAAGAGAGCTGAAATTAAATCTTCTAGAGTTTGAGAATGTATTTGATTAAGCGTAAAAATGCCACTGTTGTATTTAAAAGGCAAACTTTTTAACAAAATAGCTTTAGTATCCTCGTTATCTATCGTAGCATTGACTTCTGCTAGTTGTCTAATGAGAGATCTTAGATTGCTTGTGGCTCGACCTAGGGATTTTATCATCCATCTTGAATCTAAATAGCTAAAGTTTTAGGAAAAACTTTGCATTAATTGCTTTTGCTCCAAACATTTTAATCAAATTATCCCAAAGTTCCTTGGATCATTTTTCTTGATTTATATGATGTGATTTAAAATTAGAAAGAGCAAGACCAATAATACTTTTGGCTTTATCATCCTCTGTTATGCCAATCTAGTAATTTATTTGCATATGTAGGTGATTTTTCATTCCCATTTACTATTCCCACAAGTTCTTGTTCATCATTTGCATTTGGATTTTTACTTTTCAAGTATGAAAGTTGAAGTTAAAATATTTGTGTATTGAAATCTCCATTCTTAGAGAAACACCCAAAATTTATACAAACTAAAAAATATGATCCTAAAAAAAAAAAAAATGGCCTCTTTTCAAAGCCAAATATTTAAAAAAAAACCCTACCTTAACTAAAGTAGCCCCCTCGACATTATCATAGCATAGCTTGGGTTGGCAATGAACCGGTAGCTCCCTTCCTTCTTATGAGCAGTTGTTTTTATAAGCATGGTACAAAATGATTCACCATTTGTACAACTATTGTTAGTCGAAACCAGTGAGACATAATAAGTTGCATTTGAGTAAACCGAGATTTTGCCTATCTAACCCGGGGTTTGCCTAAAGAAACCCTCGGAGATAGTTGGCCCCACCCGTCGAAGGTTGGGGTGGGTGGGAGACTGATCAAGTTCATATTTAAAACAAACATTTATAAACTTCTTTTCGAAACATGCACCCTTTTCATATTTGTTAAAATATTAAACCCTTTCAAACAAATTTCTACACTTTAAAAGTAATGTTTAAAAATACCTAGACCTATGCCCTGACAAAAGGAAAAACTCTGGCCGACTGTACTTTTAACTTCAAAAAATTAAAAAAAATATTCGCTTGTTATTGTGCTTCTTATTTTTGTGTACTGTCAACGTTGCTTTTGTGTACTACCAATGAATTAGTACCTTGTAGTAGCAAGGAAAGATGAGGATTCAGGCCCTTGGAAAATAAGCAAAGGTACGAATCTAGCAATGACTTTATGTGCAACAGGGCTCACTACTTATATCACACGACGTGCCTTAACATGTTTTACCCTGTATACAACAACAAGACTTACCATGGTTTTCATACCATATTGAGAAAATGACAGGGACATATATTGCGAAGCTAAACCATTGTTGCACATATAACAACAAAAAATGTAAATATAATATTAATGCTTCAGGATATTACAATTTATCATGCAAATGTCTATAAAGCATTGCATTCTTGTATTTTCATACAATTTTCAGAAATTACCCTACGAGAAACTAACTCCCAACTAATTAAACATTTTGTAAACCTTAATTTTTTAACACTTGGGTGGGATCAAAATATGATATTAACTACACCATGAAGCATAAGCAATTTTTTGAAGAAATTTGTGTTGTGACAGAGCAATAAAACATGTTTTTTGCACAGAATATGGACCCTGTGTGGCTAAATTGGTATTCATGTTTGAATGTTTGGGGAAACCTAAAATCCTCATACAAATGTATTTAAAATATGAGGGTATTCTTGGGACTTGTGATGCCCTCTTTGTTACCAAGATGATGAAATTGCATTCACCTCTATCAATTCTTAGTTTCCATGTAAGTTTGATGTAACTAGTCTATCATGGAATGGAATGGACAACATCGCTCAACAACAAAATGAACTTATTGATAATTTTATATATAAGAACAAGATGTAATATGTAAAAATATGGCTTACCTAAGCATTCTCAAGTTAGTTAATGAGATTCCTCATCTTCATGATGTAGAAATTAAGCACCAACAATATGAGATCATCACCCAACATGATCAATTTAAGAAGGAAACACTAGCCTACCAACAATCTATAAAAAAACAAATGGAGGAGCATGGCTAATGAATACATCTTGTGAAAAGTAAAAGAGCCTTGCCTATTGTTGAGATGATAGTCCATGCTGATTTTGAGGAAGACAAAGCATGATAGGCTAGGGAGCTATACATTTGAGTTCATGACCTACCCAAACTAAATGATTGTCTTCAACTCGGCCATAACATTTTTGTATGAAACCCTTGGATTTAAGGATATTTCTCTTGACAAGTTTGGACAACCTTATCATCCAATTTAGTTATGTAGAGGACTGGTTGCATTCTTTGAGAGCTAAGAAGGTGATCATCTCTCTTCCAAACATTATGGACTTGGATACAAATTTCATGCTACTTAAAGTTGAGAGATTTAGAAAGTATGCTCTCAAACTATGGTTGCAAGAAGGTGATGCTAGAGCATTTTAGGTGTAAGAGCAATCATCCATCAACAAAAAATATGCGTTGTGTTTGTTTGTCTTTTGTAGGTTTTCTTAGTTGTTGCAACCATTCTATTCTTGTCACAAACATTTTGTTATTGTAGGGTTCCTTTTGAGCACACAATCCAACATATAATAATACCACTACAATACTACAAATTCATTAGAACACCTTCAAATTGACATTAGAGCATCGTGAGGGTTTTCTTAACATGTTCATCTCTTTGCTCATGTGTTTATTGTAGATTAATTCAATGTAACTTAATACATCTAACTGAATGCCTACCAATTAATAATGTCATATATGATATTATTGGTCCTATGAAGATTTGTAGTTAAGGCTGCAACAAGTTTTAAAGCTTACATTTTCCAACACTCATCAAAGAAGGGTTATTTGCATGTTCCACAAGCAAGCATTTTAATGTGTCTTTTGTAAGACACATAAAACATAATAGCGCGAGTAAACATCACTTCAAATTTGAACATAAAGTTCCTTTAGATCTAAACTAAAATAAATTGACTTTAAATTAAAACTATAGACAAGATATACAAATATGCACACTATACAAGATTCACTAAGGGGCTTTTGCATAAATAAAATTAATTACATGCCTATGCTTTTGCCTTGTATACTTTTGCTGGAATGTTAATAGTCATGCCTTGCAAACAAGATTTTTAGATAACGAAGGATGAAACAACTAATCTCAACACGCAAACAATATTTTCTTGAGAGCTAAAACAAAGACTCGCTATTCAATGCAAACAAGTATTGAAGGAATACAACACACAATTTCAAGAAATAAATCGCTAGGTTTGATTCAAAGCCACAACTTTGATGGACATATGTCATCAATGCAAAGCTTGATTCAATACAATCTACTTCAAATTTACTTCTTGAAATTATCAACACAATAAATCTAGATACAAACTAAACAACTCAAACAATAACTTTGGTAGCATAAGCATAGCATCAACTCCTATCATGAATATCTTGTGCCACTATAATGAATATGCTCTTAGGGATTTGAAGATAATAATTAAATATTCTAAAAAAGAAATGTTTTAAAACAACCTCTTTTAGAACTGCAAAAAAAGGTGAAAAGAAAGAAACTTAAAATAAATCTAATCTAAGACAATTAATAAATAACTCTAACTAAAGCAGCTTAAAAATAGGCCTTCATCCATTGCTGAAATTAGTTGTTGCGAAAAATAACAATTTGCACATGAGCATCCACTATGACTTTGGAAGGGGTTTTGTAAAGATATCTGCCAGCTGGTCTTTAGTAGCCACATATTCCAACTTGACTTCTTGTTCAACAACTTTCTCTTTGAGAAAATGGTATTTAATGGATATGTGCTTGGTCCTTGAATGTATAACTGGATTCTTTGATATGTTTATAGCACTTGTATTATCACAAAGAATATTAACAGGTTCAGTAAAAGTCACCTTAATATCTTGCAACATTTGCTTCATCCATAACACTTGAGTACAACAAGATACAACAGCTATGTATTCGGCGTCAGCTGTGGACATAGAGACTAATCCCTGTTTCTTACTTAACCAAGCTACTAGTTTATCTCCTAGAAAGAATGCACCACCACTAGTGCTATTTTTATCATCCACACAACCAACCCAATCTTCATCTGTGTATGCAGTTAAAGTAAAATCATCACCAACAGGATACCATAAACCATAATCAACTGTACTTTTCAAATATCTGAATATCCTCTTCACAGTTTTGACATGTGTTTCCTTAGGAGCTACTTGAAACTGAGCTGCCATGCAAACAACTTGCATAATGCTAGGCCTTGTTGCTGTAAGATACAAGAGACTTCCTATCATAGACCTATACAACGTTTGATCTGCTAAGGCTGATTCATCATCTTTGCTAAGCTTACACCCAGTGACCATAGGTGTACCAATAGGCTTGCAATCTTCCATCTTGAATTTCTTCAAAATTTCTTTCACATATTTGGTCTGAGAAATGAAAATTCATTTGTCTAATTGATTTACCTATAGACCAAGAAAGAATGCTAATTTTCCTAGCATGGACATCTCAAATTCTCTCTACATAGCGTCAACAAATTCTTTACACATTTTGTCATTAGCTCCACCAAATATTATATCATCAACATAAACAATGACAATCAACATATTATTACCTTCATGTTTAACATACAGATTGCTAGTTGCTATACCTTTCTTATAGCCTTGTTGAAGATATTTGTCTAGCCTGGCATACCAAGCTCGAGGAGCTTGTTTTAGGCCATATAGTGCCTTCTTCAATTTGCACACATAATCTTTCTTTTCAGTCACTTGAAATCCTTTAGGCTACTCTATATAAACTTCCTCATCCAGGTAGCCATTGAGAAATGTAGATTTCACATCCATATGATACACTTTGAAGCGTTTATAAATTGAATAAGCAAGAAACATTCTAATGGCTTCAAGTCTAGCCACAGGTGCGAATGTCTGATCAAAATCTATGCCCTCAACCTGAGCACAACCCTTGCAAACTAATCTAGCTTTGTTTCTAATTATCTGCCCATCCTCATTCAGTTTGTTTCGAAACACCCATTTTGTGCCAATGACATTTTTATCAGTAGGCCTTGGAACAAGTTCCCAAGTCTGATTTTTCTCTATTTGATTAAGTTCTTCCTTCATTGCCTCAATCCAACTTTCATCCTTACTAGCTTCTTCATAAGATTTAGGTTCTATCTAGATAATAAAGAATAGTTTACCTGCTCTTGTTGTGCTAACTTCAACTTTTTCCTTGTCATGACACCATCCGATTTATTTCCAAGAATCTGATTCTCAGAATGATTTCTTTTGACATACTTGGGTGTAGATTTTGGTTGCTCTTCTTCATCAGCATCACTTTTCTTAGTCTTCTCTTGTGATTCTTCTTTTGCAACTTCTTCTTCTGCTTCTTCATAAATAGGAACCCTTGAATACAAGTCATTTCCATGAGACAGCTGATAGAAATCTTCATCCACTCTAACATTCACACTTTCAACTATCTTCTTCAACCTTATATTGTAGCATTTATAGGCTTTGCTTGTAGTTGAATAACCAAGAAATATTCCCTCATAAGATCTTGGCTCAAATTTACTCAAGGTATCTTCATCTCTTTTTATAAAACATCTGCTTCCAAATATCTTGAAATACTTCACAGATGGAGGTTTGCCTGTGCATAACTCATATGGAGTCTTCTCATGATGTACTCTTAACTATCCTTTATTGATAATGTAAACAACAGCATGAGTTGCTTCCTTCCAGTACCTATCAGGCAATTTGGCTTCATTCAACATTGTTCTAGCCATATCCTAGATAGTCTTGTTCTTTCTCTCAACAACTCCATTTTGTTGAGGAGTTCTAGCTGCAGAAAAATGTCTTCTAATCCCATACATTTCACAGTATTGATCAAATTCTTTAGAAGTGAGTTCTCCACCTCTATCAGACCTCAAGCATTTTATTTTTGAACCAATCCCATTTTCGACTCTAGCCTTAAAGATTTTAAATCTTTCTAAAGCTTGAGATTTATCTTTAAGAAAAGTTACCCATGTCATCCTTGAATAGTCATCTATCAACAACATAAAGTACCTTTCTCCATTGATGCTCTTGGTTTTGGTTGGTCCGCACAAGTCTGTATGTATCAGCTCAAGAGGTTTTGAGGTTGAGTACTCCTTTGGCTTGAAACTGGCCCTTGTTTGCTTTCCTTCTTGACACTCTTTACAGAAGGAGTTTTCTGGCTTGCCAATGCTAGGCAAATGTCTGACTGCATCTTTCTTGTCGATCTTTACTAGATGATCAAAGTTGATGTGGCCTATCCTTTTGTGCCATAACCAACTCTCATAAGCTTGCCCTAACAAACATCTTTCACCCTTTGCCTCCTTCATATGGTATAGATTGTTGCTTGTTCTGTATGCCTCAACAACAAGTCTACCAGAGCTAGCTTTTCTTATTTCACATCCACCAGCATGAAATAACACATTATATCCCTTGTCACCATCTACATACAACACATCTTGAGCATTAGTTTTATCATCTATGTATAGTGTGCTCTTACCAGCGCAAGTGGTGTTGTCACTGAATTTAACAGAACCACCATCCCATTTCTTCAAAACGGTGAACTTTCTCTTATCTCCAGTCATATGACTAGAACATCCACTATCCATTACCCACATATTGTCTTGTCCTTTGGCATGAGAGGCTGCTTGGACTAACATAGATTTTTCAACCTTCTTTTCTACCCAATGCATTTTTGAACTTTTCTCCTTTTTCTCAGAATGCTTTGCTGGTTCTTTTTCCTAAGCACGAGGTGTAGACTCATTCATGTGACGTGCAGATGATTGTTCTTTTTGCTGTCTTTGCACAGAAGCATGTGCAGGTCTATCTCGCCTTGGAGGAGTAAATCTCCTTTTCTCCTGTCTAGAAGGTTGTATAAACACACTTCTACAAAACTTGGCAATATGCCCATAGTTGTTATAGTTATAACATATATCATTCATATCAACTAAAGGGGAAAAAGGATTTCTGCTTACAAATTTTGCCTATCCAATCTCCTAGGTCTAATTTTGCAGTCTATTGCTTTATATCCAAATTGATTACATGAAAAGTAATAACCATGAAATGCACAAATGAACCTGGCTTGGCTTGCAAATTGATCTTTGAATCTCCTTGCATTGTGGACTTTGATGAAACCGTCATCTTCCTTTTTGAAATCTTCAGTCCTTTTATCCTTTCTGAATCCACCAGGCTTCCTCGAATTAGCATGTTTCTTAAACATAGCAGAGCTTGATTCGCCTTGATCTTCAGCGACCTTTTTGAAGGGATTAGCTTTCTTGGCAACTTTATCTTCTACTTTCTTTTCAGAGATAGCATCTTTGAAACTTTTATGTTCATCATATCCTAACCCAACTGTGTTGGAGAAGAATCTTTGACTACCGATTATTTGATCAAGAATTTCTGAACTCTTCTCAAACTTGAGACTTTTGTTTAATTGTTCATTCACCTTTTCTAACTCCTTCCTCATCATGACAACTTCAACCTCTAATTTCCGACACTCATCTAGTTTGTTTTTCAAACTCAAATTCGTTACCTCTTCTATTCTTTTAGACTCCTCTAACTGCAATTTCAGGTCTACAACAAGTTTATCAAATTCTTCAATCTTTAACTTGGATTTTTCATTTTGTTTTCTTTCAAACCTTAGATCGTTTAAAGCAGAAATTAATTCACCTTCCAGATCAACTTCACCCTCTTCTTCCTCATCAGAGTCTTCATGATAATTTTTTGAAGGAGTATTTTCATCCTTTTTAATTTCAACAGCCATGAAAGTCGTTTCATACTCTTCACTCGCATAAGAATAATCATCTAAAGAACTACTTTCTTTATCTACAGACAGACTCTTCTTCTTATTAAAGTTTCTTCTTTTATACTTTGAGATTTCTTGACTCTTAGAGCTATCTCCTTTTTGTTTTTCACCTAAAGGACATTTAGAGGCAAAGTGACCAATTTTTCCACAATTAAAGCATTTGAAAGGTACCTTACCTTTGTATTTCCCATAGTCTTTCTTCATCTTTCTAACAAAATTTGCTTCTTCTTCACCTGAACTGGTACTTTGTCTTGAGTCTACTTCAATCTCCTTGGCTTTTGAAGTCTTAAATGTTGCTTCTTTCCTTATTGATCCTGTATTTTCACTTCTCATCTCATATGCTGTAAGTGATCCAAATAGTTCATCTAGAGTAAGCTTATTTATATTTTTTGCTTCCTCAATTGCAGAGACTTTAGAGTCAAATCTCTGTGCCCGAGAGATCTCAAAATCTTCTTTACAACCACCTGATCTTTTGCCTCTTCTCCAAGACCTATGATTGTGTTCCTTACCTCATCTACCCTGAGCTTGTATTCTGTAATATTCTCATCATCTTTCATCTTTAAAGCCTCAAATTTGCTTCTATGGGTTTGCAGTTTCACTTGCTTGACTCGATCATCACCTTCATAGATATTGTGCAACTTATCCCATATGTCTTTAGCAAATTTACAATGCATAACTTTTACAAATTTTGTATTGGTGAGACCACACAGTATAGCATTCCTCGCTTTTGCATTATTCTCACAGGCTTTCTTCTCATTAGCAGTGAGAATAGATGATGGTGGTAGTGGTTTGTAACCAATTACAACAAATTGCCAAATATCGTATCCAAGAGAGGTTAAGTAAGTTTCCATTTTGATGCTCCAGAAAGCATAATTGGATCCATCGAATAATGGTGCTTTATTTGAAGAACCCTCTTGTCTTGCCATAGTGTTCTTGAGACCGGATCTTCCTTAAGCGGTTAAACTTTTCTTTAAGGAACCTGAGGTTTTGATACCAATTGTTGAAAGAACACTAATACACTGAGAGGGGGGTGAATTAGTGTATGTTAAAACTTTCAAAACAACCAACAATTAAAAATGAAAGGCACATATAAAAATCACACACAAGAGAAACACCAGATTTACGTGGAAAACCCAGAATGGGAAAAACCACGGTGAGAAAGTTGCTTGAGTCTACTGCTCAAATCCAACCTCACAATAAGCATTGATTACATATGTTTTGCAGGCACCAACCCATAGGTACATCAACACTCAAGGCAATGTTTTGAGGCTACCACCTACAGGTACATCACACACCTACAATGAGCTCCAACTCAATACAATGAGGCTACAACCCCTAAATTTTATAGTTTCATATGTGCAATAATGGTTCTTCTGTAACCTTAAATGCGCCTTGTTATCACACACTCACTCTGTGTTTTGCATCAACACAGTTATCTCCTTCCTCTATGCACTCTGCCTCCTCTCCTATCTCACAACGTGAACAACAATAATCAATTTGGTGAGCAAACCTTTCACAATGGGTGCAACATGTATAAAAACACGTTCACTTTCAATAGACAAACTGTTACAACTGCTACAAAACTGAATAATGTCAGTTTCATTCATTTCACAACTAACCAAAATTGGTTGAACTGCCACACCAAATTCAAACTTCGGGCTCCATAATATATAGCAATGTTGTCGACTACACAAAACTTTAGAATAAATATCCATCGAACATCACAAGACTGCCTCAAGTGTATTTACACTGTAATGCTGATATGGCTCCGCACACTATATCCTTAATCGCCCAACATGCCATTATATGCCTTTTATTAGTAGAAATTAGTTTACCTGAACTTCCTTCTATTGGCAAAAGCACTCCTTTTAAAACCTTTTAAAAATGTGCCTTTATAACGTTCTATCGGTGAAAAGCTACTTATCATAACCGCCTTTTTAATTCCTTATCGACGAAATATAACAGTTCCGAACTTCCTCACGACTCCTTAGTTATCGACAAATTTGCACATGTAAGAACTTATCTTTATTCTATGTCAGCAAATATAACCTTTTCAAAACTTATGCCCTTAGCTCACTTTATTTTCTTTATCGGGAAAAATAAAATTTCCAAACTTTTCTAATATCCTTTCTATCAGCGAAAATAATAATTTTAAAACTTTATTGCTTTATGACTTTCACCTTCATTATTCCTTTATTCCAGCGAAAGAACCTATTTCTGAACTTATCTTTAGTTATCAGCGAATATAACAATTTTGAAAATTCATCAAAAATGCTTATCGACAAAATCTCACAATTCAAAACTTTGACTTATTGTTCCTTATATCTTTATCGGCTAAGGTTACTTTTTTGAAACTTGGCTTATGTGCCTTCTATTGATGAATTCAATGTTTCATGAACCAATCCTTATATCGGCGAAAGTGAACTTTTTCAAACTTACCTTCACTTTTCCCTTCTATCGACGTATCAGCGAAAGGAGAAACTTTATAACTTCACAAATTATGTCTCTTTGTCGATGATATGGTGAAACCTTGAACTTTGCTCCATCCTCATTATCGGTGAATCGACCAAGATGTTGACTTTTAACTAGTTAACTTTTTCTTCATTTCCCCTACAACATTAGGTTTCTTCTTCAAAACTAAGTCTTTGCCTTTGCCGAAGCTAAGCCATATCGGCTTATCAGCTAAATGCCGAACCTTCAAAACATTTCAAAAATAGAAGATTTTCCTGACTAAGCCTTGTAAGCTTTGAGAAAGCTTCCTTGTGTATAACTTTGAAACAAGTTCGTATTTTAGGAACTTTGCCGACAACACTAGAGATAGCCTTACTTCAAAGGTTCTGATGACTTCTTAATAAGTCAAAATTGCCAAATTCTCATAACTTCAAAATTGTTGATAGACTTCGGTTTAAAGTGAGGACTTCTTAATTTGCCAAAATTGTCGATGACTTCAACTTCAAAATTGTTGATATACATGTAACAATATGTTCTTTCATAAATAATAAAAACAAGTTTTGATAGAGGATTATTTGCCGATAACAAGCCATGTCGAATGCCCTTTGACACCAATGACAACAATTTCAACACAATGTGCACCCAAATTGTAATGACATCCTTCCAAAGTGAGGGCAAAGTTATGGAATGGCTGAACCATGATCAAAGTATGTAGGAGGAAAAGTTGGAGAGCCAAACCTTTTAAAAAGTGCGCTCAATTCATGTTGCCACTCTTTCAAACATAGGCAAAACATGTTACTAATTGCTAGCCTCTTGTTGGGTAGAAGAGTCACTAGCTTGACCTAAGGCAGAGATCTTAAGTGATATTGCTACCTTTATTCAAAGTCAGGGGGAGGTTTCTTACACTTACGCCACTTTTTAAGATAACCATAGTGATTGCTTCATCGATCCCACTAACCTCCATGGTTGTTGGTCTTTTGATTCCATCCAAATCCATAGAATTTATCCTCTAATTCCATGTATGACTATGGTTATTGCTTTGATTTCATATAAAGCCATATTGATTGTTCTTGTGATGCTTAGTGCTAGGTTTCTACATTACTTCTTCTCATAATGATGTGAATGTCTTTACAACACATGTAGTTGCTTTACAGTCCAAGCGTGCACAACCCTCTCTTTGGCCATGTTTCATAATCTTGGGAGAAGATTCAAGTGGCTTTGCCACCTTAATAATGTAGTCAACTTATCAATGCCAACTAGACTTAAACGCATAAATTTTAGACATCTTAACAATGACAGAAAATTCACCATCTTAACCATTTTGCATGCTTTGCCAAAATTCTAGTGTGGTTCAACCCTCACAATTATGTGCCCAAGTTAACATGGGTGGAGCAACTGTTCACTTGAACCCACATTGTTTGGGGGAAACTTTTGATGACTTAAGCCAATTTGGCTTAAGGAGGAACTCTTAAGTGGTTGCACCATCTCAAATGTGCACTTAGGTATTGTCTCTTTTTGATTTTTGGTGGGGTTCTTCAAGGACTTCGCCATTTAAAAAATCATGACTTTACTTTTTTTTCCTTGTCTTCTTTTTTGCGAATGCATGACGATCTTCAAACCTTGCCATTGTTACATGCCAAACAATTACAACCTCCATCACCCTGTGAAAATTGTTAGTTTGAAAAATCAAGACCAAGACATAACAACTCTGCCAATTAATGGGGAAGACTACAAATTGAATTGGGTTAACATACAAGGATGATCAACCTTGATGATGAATGGATGAAAATTAACTATGAATGTTGAGTTTCATATAGGTGCAACATGTTAATTGAAATTCAAGATTGAGGTGTAATCTTGATTGTAAGCCCTTGCTATAGAATATGTTGATGTAATTTCAAATCATGGATTAATAAAGCATTGTTCTACATATTTTTTGTGTGATATGAACTTTGTGCATGAGTGTTTGAATTTTATTGTGTGAGTGTTTGAATTTTGTTGTGTGGTTTTGAGGGAGATTTTCATTAGGCAATATGGTTAGATAATCCATAATTAGATCCTCTGTCCATGACTATACTAGGAAGTAAAATAATTGGTTCTTGATTTAGATTCGCAAAGCTTGATTTATAGATCTACCCCTAGATGGTTGCAACCTTCACTAGCTAAATGACAATGTTCTCAAATTCTAATAGATGGTGGTGTGCTATGATCTTTCACTAACAAAAAGATATCAAATAATATAATTTTTAGAATATATAATAGAGATCACACAACACGAGATGTTTGTGGGCCAAAATGCCCTAATATCCAATGTAATCAAAAGTAGAATAAAACCTTTGAGGTAGGGCAACATCTTACAATACTCCTTGTGAAAAAAAACACTCCACAATGTCTCCATCTTGAGATCAAATCCAAATACAATACTCTCCAAATAGGCTTTACAATGACATGCACCTCCTATATATATGCCTCCTTTAATAATAATGGATGGGTTAACTATTAATCTTGATATAGGATTACTAATTATCCAACATAATTAATTATACAAGTACCTATTTAACTCGATATAATTAACTAAAGAGATGTGTGTTACATGTTGGCATCTCCATCACCCAATAATATCATATCCTTAGGTACACAACAATATCTAATATATTAAAAAATACAATGAATCCTTAAAGTAGGATAACATTGTATAATATTGCATGCGGAAGAAGCCATTCCACACTATATCTCCAACATGAGATTGAAACTAAATACAATACTCTTCACATTGTTTACAATAATATTCATCCCCTACATTTGGATCTACCTCTAATAATATAATATAGGGGTAACCCATTATTTCCAATATAGGAAAACACATTACCTAATATAATTAATTACACAAGTTACCTATGATCCAATGTAACTAAACACATGCATGTGTGTCACATGTTAGCATCTTTGTCACCCCATAATATTATATGCCTAGGTACATAACACTCCCCTCCTTAAAAATATGAGAAGCCAAATAGTAAGTGTTTTGCAAATCATAACACAATGCCCCGCTCTATCATCCAACCGTGCATATGTGATCTTCTTGGGTTAGTAGTGCTTGATTGTGAGTATCTCCAAACCTTGCTCCATATTTCATTTCACTACTTCGATTCCATTCATATTGATAATTATTCCTCCTTTGCTTCCATGTATAACCATAGTGAGTGCTTCATTGATCCCACTAACCTCCATAGTTGTTGGTCTCTTTGATTCCATCTAGATCCATATAATTTATCCTCTAATTCCATGTATGACTATGGTTGTTGCTTTAATTTCATGTAAATCCATATTGATTGTTCCTGTGATGCTTCTGGTGCTAGGTTTCTACATTGTTGCTTCTCATGTAATGATGTGGATGTCTTTACAACACATATGTAGTTGCTTTTTTGCTAACTCTTGAACCTTCTCTTCTACAATATTTAAATCTTCAACTATTTCAATCCCCTGTTCCTTTGGCTTTTGAGTAGAAAAGGTGTTCATCTCTTTTTTTTTTCCTTTCCTTCATTTTCGTTTTGTTCCTCTTTTGATCTTCCTTAAACATTTGTTTAAATTTATCTTTTACACTTTATCTTGTTGCTTTAATTTCATGTAAATCCATATTGATTGTTCCTGTGATGCTTCTAGTGCTAGGTTTCTACATTGTTGCTTCTCATGTAATGATGTGGATGTCTTTACAACACATATGTAGTTGCTTTTTTGCTAACTCTTGAACTTTCTCTTCTGCAATATTTAAATCTTCAACTATTTCAATCCCCTGTTCCTTTGGCTTTTGAGTAGAAAAGGTGTTCATCTCTTTTTTTTTCCTTTCCTTCATTTTCGTTTTGTTCCTCTTTTGATCTTCCTTAAACATTTGTTTAAATTTATCTTTTACACTTTATCTTGACCTTCCTTTGTTCCACATAATGTGTAATATTTTGCAAGGTTACCTTATATATCCAAATTATAAAAACCTAAATGCAAAACATTTTTGTCCATGGTGAGCTTCAAATCTTAAAGTAGAATTCTAATGTGTGTTAAAGTAGAATTTAAGATTGGGAACGACAAAAGTCCTTCATAAGAAAATATGAATTTGTATATATTCCATGCACCTAACAATGATGTGCAATGTATATAATATTAGTACCTGGAGGGATTTTTTGTTTCATTGTGAACATCAAATTTTTCAAAAACTAACCATCACATCAATTTCTCTTCCATTAATTGCAAAAACCATGATGACAGAATAAAATGTAAAACCATGATGGTAGAATTTTTTTTTTATTGTTTTACATTTTAAGAATAAATTTATACATACATTGCAAGCCCTAGATCTTTAGACCAAAAATACAATGTGCCTATGTTGCCTAGAATTGCCTACTTGTCATAATTTAAAGGTTCATTTACTAGGTTATGACTCCAATTGAATTGAGAATAATGGAGCATGAAACCCTTAGCATAATTGAACATAATTTCAACTTATTATCAAAGCATTAGGCAAAAATTAAATAATATGCATATGCTATTATTTTTTTACTTGCTTCTTATGGCTAAACATTGCTACTCTTCTGAACAAAATGGATTGCCTTGACTATTTGTTTAATTAGTTTGGATCAAGATGTCCTAAAATAGATTTTGACCACAAATGATGTGAACATAAAACCTCGAGCATGATTGAGAAATACACTAAGATTGTTGTGGATTCAAAACGAGGTGGATTTTGTTGAGGAATTGCTATGAAATACAAGTTGCAATGAAGTAGCCATATCTACAAGGTCAAAGCATTGGTGGCGGGAGTGTTTTGGCCAAGTATTTTGGGAACAATAATGAAACTCTCATCAACAATTCAAAATAGGGCTTGAACAATCAAGATCCTAAATGGTGATGGTTTGTTCACTATTTACCCTAAACTTATGATGTCATGGCAAAATTTGTTTTACTTGTTTGAATTTTTATGAAAATTTTGCAAATGATTCAATAAAACATTACAATTTACCTTAAACTTTAATGATCTAATGGTAGTCCATGGTCATACAAAGTGTCATGAACTTACCATTCAATGTTTAAATAATTGACTTGAGAATAATGGAGCATGAAACCCTTAGTATAATTGAACATTAATTTCCACTTATTATCAGAGCATTAGACAAAAATTAAATAATATGCATATGCTATTATTTTTTTACTAGCTTCTTATGGCTAAACATTGCTTCTCTTCTGAACAAAATGGATTGACTTGACTATTTGTTTAATTAATTTGGATCAAGATTTCCTAAAATAGATTTTGACCACAAATGACGTGAACATAAAACCTCGAGCATGATTGAGAAATACACTAAGATTATTGTGGATTCAAAATGAGGTGGATTTTGTTGAGGAATTTCTATGAAATACAAGTTGCAATGAAGTAGCCATATCTACAAGGTCAAAGCATTGGTGGTGGGAGTGTTTTGGCCAAGTATTTTGGAAACAATAATGAAACTCTCATCAATGGTTCAAAATAGGGCTTGAACAATCAAGATCCTAAATGGTGATGGTTTGTTCACTATTTACCCTAAACTTATGATGTCATGGCAAAATCTGTTTTACTTGTTTGAATTTTTATGAAAAATTTACAAATGATTCAATAAAACATTACAATTTACCTTAAATTTTAATGATCTAATGGTAGTCAATGGTCATACAAAGTGTCATGAACTTACCATTCAATGTTCATATATGGCCAAAAGACACAAGCTATTGACTAGAATAGGCTTGAGTAAATGAATCCTTGATGTGTTTATCAATGGCATTCAATATTTTGTATGTTCAGTAATGGCATTCAAGATTCTGTGTTCAACAATGGAGTCCAATGTTTAACACACCTATTCACAAATGAGAGCAAACAAATAGTTATCATTTGTAAAACCCAATATTCCTACAAAACCCTACGTGAAATGGGAAAAAAATCATTCATTTTATGCTAAACAAATGTAAATATACCACGAACTTACCATTTAGGGGTCATAGATGGCCTAAAAGTACTAACTACCGATTGGAATGATCTTGAGTAAATAAAGCCTTGACATGTTTAACAATGACATTTAAGATTCCATGCGTTCAACAATGACATCCAACGTTTAACACACTTACTCATAGATAAGAGCAAACAAATGGTTATCACCTACAAAACCCAACATTCAAACCCTACATAAAATATAAAATAATTTTGTTTTTATGCTTAATAAATGCAAATATACCATGCTTGTAATTATCTTCTTCAAGCTAAAATAAATACTGCTTCCACTTCCTTATGCAATGTCGACTATAACCTGTAGATGGGATGAGCTAATGATTTTTTTTGTTTAAACTGCATCGATCATTTTTTAATTTCAACTAAATAGTGATGGGAAATCATGTGACAATTGCTACCAATAGGAATGCATTACATGCAAATTGTATACATACATATTTTTTTGTAAGCTCACCTTCCAATAATGAGTGGGCCATGCCCATACTAATTGATGATGGATGGAGGCAATGGATGGGACATGCCATTTTAATGATGGTATGGTATGTTAGAGAGTATGTATAATGTGGAGAATAGCATTTGTCATATAAATACACCCTCAATTTGCACACATCCCTTTCATTATATGGCTATATTTATTAATGAGCTTATAACTTTCCATACACTTTGCATCATGCATGCACATTATTATTTTCCATTTGGTAGCTACTCTATTACCCACATATTTAGCCATGTATAGACTACAACATACAACCTCATAATCATGCCTTAGAGCATCATAGCATCACACCATGATCAAGCAACCTCTTTCATTGCTTTATTTCATGCATACCAATAGTTTAGATATGGACACTATTAAACCACCCTCATGGAATTCCAACTATCACAACCATCTAACTACTTGTCAAATATGAGCAGTCACACAACCATTCCATGGCCATGCCACATTGATGTCAACATACTATACATTATACTTAGAAACATGACTTATCCAAATGGATAATCAACGCACATGGTTTTCCACTAGTGGACACGCTTGGTTAAATGCTATTGACCAATGCTACCTAAACCACATGCATGTCTTCCTACACTATAGCCAAACACCGACTATGGCTTGTGGTGGCATAGACAACTTGCTGCTTGTTTCTTGATGCTTGTGATACCCCTGTGCATCCTCTAGAACATCCACATGCTCTTAGTTATCACCACATGTACTCCACCAAGTTCTCAACCAAATGCCTTACAATTGCAACCATAACAACACTAGGCTAAGAGAATCCTCCATGCTATACCACAACATCTAAAACTTACCACAACTTAGTACATAGTATCTTGTAGTTGTTTACCAGTCTATAATCAACCACTTAAACATCTCTTCATCCACAAACTCTCTATAGGTGAATAGCACACCAAAGTTCCAACAATCGTGTCATAATTTTTATTTCTCAAAACTAATTTTAAATTTCAATGATGTTATTGTTATTAGTGATTGACTCTTTCATGTATTATACTTAGTATAGCAAGTATCTTTCTATACGACTACATTTAATATTTCTCATGCCATAAAAAAGAAGTGAGTTAATGGACATAAATAGTAGTTTTAGGGAATTATTTAATAACATTTCACCATCATATTAAGTGGCTTTTTATATGGTAGTAACTAATAAAGTGATGGAAATAATTTTAAAAACTATTTTGAATAAAAGATAATTAATAGATCAAGGTTTCAATTAGCTTTTCCATGTAATTTACTTAGAGTCAAACCAACAATAATGAATTGTTATTTTTTAGATAATATTAGCTAGGGTTTCTACAAAGACCCCACCCTTTAAGAAAAAACAGCTTACATTCATTACTTGTAGAGACTACCAATATAGATATACACCGAGACATAGAGAGCATACAAAATAAAAATGGACATTTCAACTAGCCATGCCAAGATATTATACTTAAGGCTTGTAGGACAAAATGAGCTACTATAGTGAAACAACCAAAATTGATATCACCATGCTCAAACTATACCCATTTATCACATCCCACAATAATGATCTTAATTTCAACAACAAGATCCTCAGCCCATATAGATGAACCAAAATTTCACCAAGAAGAGAATTATTTTGAGCAATACACAAAAAAGGTAGGAACCGCAACCCTAGGGCCATATCCACACAACATGTTGTCTAATACAAAGAGAAGCCATAGAATATGGGCATGGAGAAATCACGATCCACTTCGACAACCCCATTATGGTGTATTACACAATGAGAATCGAACACCTTACCCATGTCGTAGTAGAAAGCCTAAAGCACACCATCTTCCCACCAAAGAGATTCCACATCTTCTTGCCTATACTAATTAGAAATATCCAATTTTATACTTTCTCTAGTCTTGGACCTAGACCACTTTTCCTCTTCTCTCCCTTGGGATTTTCCACCAACTTTATTTAAAATATTTTTATCATACTTAAAACATTATAAAATGATCTCTAAATATTAGTACAAATATTTATGATAACATATACATATATACATAGTAAAACACCATTTTGAAAGAGTTAACATATTAGATGATGTGAAGTATATCTTTATATCCCTCAGTCATGTGTTCGAAACTAAAAGCCCTCTGGTTGCTTCCATGCCAAGTGCCAATGAGATATTCTTAAATATCATTGAAACTTCAACAAGCAAAGGTTAATTTTGGCCAATAAAAATAGGACATATGTTTATCACTTTTGTGTGAATGAGGTGTAAATTTGCTATTGAGTGTTTGATCATTGAAATGGATGATATTTAAGTACAATGGTGCCAACGCACCCATCGACTCTTTCGATAGAAAGCATTAGCTCCCAAATAACACATACATTGCAAATGAAGCTAGCTTCTTGTCCAACCATGTTAGACAAAAGGATTCCTGCTCCAAAAGCCTCTTCAGGGAAAGACTGGGTGGCAGAGGGCCAACAAGAACCACCGAAAGCCTCTTCAAGGGAAGATTGGGTGGCACAGTCAACTCCTCAGCGGTGGTTTCCTCTTCCTTGTCTCTGATGGGAACCCACAAGTAACTACCCACAAAATTCTTTAGCTACCCATATGGAGCATGAGCCTTAGGTTGAAACCTCTTCGGTTAAGATTGAAGGATTGAAGGGTATCTATTCCACCAAATTGCTGAGGGCACAATCCCAACCTCATCCCTTATGGTGTAGGTGTAATGTCCCTTTTTTATTTTTCCTTAATTTTCTTTAAACATAATAAAATCTAACTCAAAGTTATATCATCACAATTAATTATCAATAATAATTCCCAATTTTTAACTTGTTGCTTCAATAAGCACTATTAAAATTAAATCTATTAATTTTTTTGGATACTCAGAAATATGCCTAGATTTATACTAGGTATTATTTTTGTTGTACTATCGATTTCCTTTTGGTTTGCAATATAATGAATGCCTTTAGTAAATAACTTCAAATTCGCTTGAGTCCAGGGTTTTTATCCACAAACTCATCAAGAAAATAAGAAGGATTTCATCCTCTAATTTTCTGGCCTTAGAAGAGTTTTGTCTTCAAGTTGTTAAGATACAGTCCATACTCCACAAGGAGTGAAAATCAAATATAAAATATATTCACCATTGATGCCCCTTCTCCTTGCTTGGTCTCTCTTAAATACATTTCTTTTCCAAGAGCCACAACTCTTCACATGCCCTTTGATTTTTATTATATCTTCTCTTAATAATATTAAATAATTGTTTTATTGGCTACCTTTTTACCTTGTGCTTTCCTTTTCTTAAGAAAAAGTTGTGATTAACTTTTATTTTTGTCTTATAGTTGATTTTGTCTTGTAGTGGTTGTCTCCTTTCAAATTGCCTTAATAAAATAATATTTTTAAGTATTTCAAACTAAATTTATTGAAACAAGTTTAGCCTTAATTTAATTTTAAGGAGGGGGCATTATAGTAAAGGCCTTGCACTTAGCAAGACTTGTTCCTTGGTGGGCTCATTCAAAGCCATTCAACTTCACTAATAGACGAAAAGCCCATTAACAAACTTTTAAAAATTATAAATGTTTGAAAAACATACGCCCAATTCTAAAAAGTGATTTCCTTCTATAGTAGTTGATTTTATTTTTGTCTTCTTGTTGTCTAGATTTCTTTGACAACGATTCCCTTTTTTATTTATTTTTCTCACTTTTCTACCTTTAAACTTGGTCGCTACTAATATTGCCTTTGTTGAATGGGCAATAAATATCTATCTGGGATTTTAGATGCACATTTGACCGTATTTATTAAATAATTGAAATTTAGAATATATAATGATTTTGAATTTCAATTAATTAATAAATACGATCAAATGTGCATTTGGATAGAGTTGCCCTTTTGTCTTTTGTCCAACTAGTTTCTTAGGAGTTAAATATTTGAAGTGTGGCGGTCAACCTTTTTAGTTTTTAAAATTTTTAAAAGGTTAATTACTAATTAATAAATATTTTTAAAAAAATTTTAAACAATAATAATAAATTATTAATTAAAAATTAATATTATTAACAACAATTAAAATAATTAATAACAAATTATTAATTAAAAATTAATGTTAAAATTAAAATTGACGAACAAGCTATAAGGTTTGACAATTCAACATTTTTGGGCTTTGGTGCAACAACATTGCCATGTGACTAGAAACAACTATTTCTAACTTTGACACATAATTTTGATAGTCAAATGATGATTTATTGATGATGGGAATAGGTAACTTGGAGACATATTCGAGTTTCAAAATTTTGGATTGGATACAACAATTGGCTCTATCTAGGGACCATGGTGTATGCTTGCAGCATAGGACTTTAGAATCTCTGGGTTTATAAGTAGATCAATGCTTTATCAATTGGGCAATTGATATAGTCAAAGTATTCTTAAATCACTTAAATTTTTAATTTTGAGTTACCTAACGGAACACAACTTTTCCCAATACATGAAGGGGAAACATAATATGACATTAGGAACACATCACAAATGGGGAAACACAATATGAAACACAAAAAGGGGAAGCCCCTCCAATCCCTAAAGAATGAAGTGCTTCAGTGATTGCCTACTATAGGGCAATGACAAATGTGTACCTTCCAAGTGTGAAATAAAGTAAACATGGATATTGTGAATACTACAAGATCAAGGGTCGATCCACTAACAGGTGCACGAGATTAAAATATTATGTTCAAGATTTGATTGATAGAGGGGATATTGACATAGGAGGTATATCATCATCGCCAAACAAACAATTAGGGATATATCAAGATCCTTTTCTAAAGCATGACCAATCACATCTGGATCATAAAATCAAAGTCAAAATCAACACAATCATGTCAACAATGTTTAGTACCATAAAGCTTCTCACACATATGATTCCGTAGTTGGCCATATTGAGCACCCTAGCAATCAAATAACTACCATCAAAGTCAAATCATCTAATTGTGCCATTATTGCAAGATGTAATAAGAATACTATCTAAGGGCCTCCTCTGTTTACTCCCAAGGGCCAATACAAGTTTATTGAACAAATTGAGAAGACTTTAGTGAAAATAGCGATCATGGAACACATCACAAATGGGGAAACACAATATGAAACACAAAAAGGGGAAGCCCCTCCAATCCCTAAAGAATGAAGTGCTTCAGGTATTGCCTACTATAGGGCAATGGAAAATGTGTACCTTCCAAGTGTGATATAAAGTAAACATGAATATTGTGAATACCACAAGATCAAGGGTCACTCCACTAACAGGTGCACGAGATTAAAATATTATGTTCAAGATTTAATTGATAGAGGGGATATTGAGATAGGAGGTATATCATCATCGCCAAACAAACAATTAGGGATATATCAAGATCCTTTTCTGAAGCATGACCAATCACATCCATCATAAAGTCAAAATCAAAATCAACACAATAATGTCAACAATGTTTAGTACCATAAAGCTTCTCACACATGATTCCGTAGTTGGCCATCTTGAGCAGTCTAGCAATCAAATAACTACCATCAAAGTCAAATCCTCTAATTGTGCCATTATTGCAAGATGTAATAAGATCACTATCTAACGGCCTCCTTCATTTACTCCCAAGGGCCAATACAAGTTTATCAAACAAATTGAGAAGACTTTAGTGAAAATATCGATCATGGAACTTCTCAAAACATTTGATGTTCACAAGGATGTATTATATAAACTCCTACAGGAGTCAAGAGTCCCAAACAATATTGATCCATCACAATTCCAAGCGCTCATGAGGTGCTTATCCTTAAACCAGCACCTCACATTTAGCCAACAAGACATGCCTCCTATAGGGCCATCACATATCCTCCTTTTATACATCAAAACCTTCATCACTAAGCATAAAGTGAAGAGAGTTCTTATGGATAATGGATCAGGTTTGAAAATTTGCACTTTGAGACTAGTACATCATGGTTACTCAAAAAAGGCTTTAGATCCACAAATTATTACTATTAAGGTTTATGATAATACAAAATTAGAGTAAGTAGGGACAATACATTGACCAATTGAAGTTGGGCTTGTTATGTAGCAAACTTTGTTACATGTCATTGATCTTGATTTTTCATATAATATCCTCTTAGGTTGTCCTTAGATCCATGGCATGCAAGTCATTCCCTCCACTTTCCATCGATGTATTAAATTTCCTCATTCAAGAATGGAAATAATTATTCTTGTTGATCCCCATCCTTTCCAATATTGTAAAATGTTGGAGGGTTTCTACCAAAAGGCCAATCATTGCCATGTTATAGAAGCAACTTTAAATTCTAACCCTAAGCAATCCTCATATTACATAGATCATAACAACCTTACAACCACATCCACCAATTTGCATCCTAAAACCCATATCAAGATCATTGACAAGAGTTGTGAAGGATATGAGATGCAAGATGCCTTTCATATAGGCAAGCTTCCTCTTTCTCCTCGACCTCATGGCAAATCTAACATAAATGAAAAGAAAGCAAAAGTATCAGTATAATATGGATCAACTGCTTTCATTCATCATGGTTTTCTCCCAAATGAAAAGATTGAAGGTGCAATTGATTCTTGGCTCTATGATGATGCAAAGATACCATCTTGCTGAAAAACAACAAATATCCTATAGCCAACAAAATATGTAAGAGCATGAAATATAAAGGAAAATGCCTCAAGCTTCATGAACAAGGAATCATTAAACCTATACTTATATATGAGAATGTAGAAAATTGGGGGTTAGGATACATGTCTCATGATGAACAATTTGATGATGTTAGTGATATCTACAATTTTTGAGAAAGCTCCATGCAACATCAAAAACATTGAAATAGGGTCTATCCATAACCTCTATGAAGATCTTGTTTCCACCAACCTCTTTGAAGACTTGTTTCCACCAACCTCTTTGATGATACCACCATTCTTATTGTCAACCCTAATCTCTAATACCCCACACCTATTGCTTGTTAGAAATCTTGAACAAGATTGATAACCCATAAACTTTATAAGAGAGATTCAAAGTTACATAAACTGAAATGCAAAATAGAAGCAAACTAGCGATTCTGAGAGATGCAAATGTTGATGTGACAAAATTGCATTAAGAGCCCAAAGCTTCATACAAAATAATGGCAAAGTAACTAGACAATGCATTCAAGATGAAAAATACAAGCTAAGAGGTGAGTATAAATAGACTATGAGAGAGGGGAGAGGTGGCAAATATGACCAATGGGAAGAGTCCACTACAATAGTCCCAAAAATAGGCAAGAGTAACTCCCATGGAGAATGCCGACACCTTGCACCCACTCACACTAATACTCACTTAATTAACCCTAAGCAAGCTTAATAACATGTGTAGGAAAAACATAGGAATATAGGAAAATAAATAACCCAACTAGGAAAATAAAAACCTACACTAACACCCTCCTTAAGCATAGCATAGGTGGGTGAAAAAGATGGGTCCTAACAAATGAAGCCTAATGAGGTACCCATGTACATAAAAATCCACCCCAAAGAGAAGAAGCCCCCCCTCCCAAAGAGAGAAAAGCCCCCCCAAATAGAGAGAGAAGAGACCCCCCAGAGTAGAGAGAGTCAGGACTCTGAGTGAAAGGACTTAGAAGCCCCCCAGAAGATGAAGCCTTTCGCACCCCCAGCAAAGCTCTTAGATGAAGATTCTTTTTGTGAAGGGTTTGGTGAAGATATCAGCAACCTACTCAAAAGTCAGACAGTAGCGAAGGTCAATGACATGGCCATGGATGAGCTCCCGGATGTAGTGCATATGGCCCTCAATGTGTTTGGTCTACTGGTGATGGACTGAATTTCGTGAGATTTGAATGGCACTTTGGTTTTCATAAAATATGACTGATGGTCATCTGATCTGGATAACAAACTCAGTGAGAAGATTTTGAACCCAGATGGCCTTAGTGGTGACATTAACAACACCTCGATACTCGGGCTCTCTAGAAGATAGAACAATAGCAAACTGCTTCTTACTCGACCAACAAACAAGACCTGAACCAAGTGAGAAGTTGTAACCTAAAGTAGACTTGTGATTTTGAGAATTACCTGCCCGATTTGAATTTGTGTAGCCCACCAAGTCAAGATCAATGCCTGCTACATAGTGAATCCCAAAACTGTGAGTACCCTGAATGTAGTGAAGTATCTGCTTGGCTACTTTCCAATGCAACGCATGGGGCTCTTGCATGAATCGAAAAACCATGCCTACATCATATGAAATGTTGGGTCTCATATGAGTCAGATAAATGAGACTCCCAAACAGCTCTCGGTACAAAGTGTCATCAACATATGGTGAAGAACACTAAGCCTTAAGTTTGACTCTAGAAAGAAAGGGAGTCAGAGCAGGCTTATAGTTAGCCATATGAAACCTTGAGAGCAAATCTAGAGCATACTTGGACTGCGTGAGTGTGATCCTAGAAGTAGACTAAGAGATCTCAATCCCACGAAAGTAATGCAACAAGCCCAAGTCAGTCATCAAAAACCTGTCATGAAGGGTGATTTTGACTACTCCAATGGTGGATGAAGAACTCTTTGTGATCATCAAGTCATCAACATACAGAACCAAAAATAGGAGTGAATCATCTTGCTACAAAATGTAGACATTAGGATTTGAATGACACCAAGTGAATCCAACTATCAGAAGGAAGGAGTCCATCTTGGCATACCAGGCCCGAGGAGCCTATTTGAGGCCATAGAGAGACTTCTGAAGACGACACACAAGTCAAAATCTTGAACAAAATCCTATGGGTGCTCCATGTAGATCTCCTCCTAAAGGTCACCGTAAACAAAAGCACTCTTCACATCCATTTGGTGTACTTCCCAATGATTGGCTGCAACAATGACAAGAACAAGTCGGATAGAGTTCATTCTAGAAACTAGTGCAAAAGTCTTGGAGTAGTCAATCCCAGGAACTTGGGAGAATCCTTTGGCAACCAGGTGAGCCTTATGGTTATCTACCGACCCATCTACAACAAATTTTGTTCGATAGATCCACTTACATCAAACAAGTTTTCTTCCCTTAGGAATAGGGACAAGATCCCAAGTGTGGTTCCTCATCAAGGAACTAGATACTCCTCCTACATAGTTGTATACCACTCAGGAATACCAGAAGTCTCTCGAAAGGACTGTGGATAAAAGGTAGTAGCAATGAAGACATGTGGAGCATCCTAGAATTATGAACGAGTCCACCTAATGTCTGATGGATCCCCAACCTAATTGCCTGCAGGCTACAAAGTCTGTCTAGCCCAAAGTGGACCAAAATTCAGAGAATTTGGTGGAGAATCATCACCCTTTGAATGAGAGGAAGGAGGTGAATCCTCTGAATCACTCTTAGCATCGGTAGAAGACTCCTCATCATTAAGAATCTACTCAAGTAAATCTGACTCATCAGAAGATCTATCATGTAGCCCAAGTGACTCTAATGTTAATGTAGAATGAGGTGGAGAAGTGATAGGAGTTGGACTCGAAGAGTCCTCCTCAAATTGAACACTCCTCTCAATGAACAACTCATGTGTAGTAGGGTGGAGAAATTGATAACCCTTCACATCGTCAGGATAGCCTACAAATATGCAAGGCCTGCTCTGCGGATCCAAGGCCTTACGTTTCTCTATAGGAATGTGGGCCCATGTAGGAGAACCAAAAACTTGAAAGTGCTTAACTAATGGTTTGCGACCGCTCCAACCTTCAAAAGGAGTGACTCCCTTCAAGGCTCGGTGAGGAACACAATTCTGAATATAACAAGCATAGTTAATAGCCTCTGCCCAATACTGTGGTGCTAGAGATTTGGAGTGAATCATGCAGTTCACCATGTCCTTCAAGGACCTATTCTTTTGTTCTACAACACCATTCTACTAAGGATTGTATGGAATTAAATGCTAAATCAAGCCCCTCTGAAGTGTAAAACTACTCAAAATGATGGTTGACATATTCACCACCATTGTCAGTGTGCAAAACTTTGATGGCTTTTCGGATTGCTTCTCTACAAAATTTTTGAAGTCCTGAAAGTGATCAAATAGCTCAGACTTTTGTTTGAGAAAGTACACCCAAGTATATCAAGAAATGTCGTCAATGAAAGTTAGAACAAATCCAACCTTGTTGAAGGATGGGCGAAAAAATAGACCAACCAAATCACTGTGAACTAACTCCAGTATCTGTGAAGCTCTCCATGCCTTACCTTTGTCAAAATTTTCATTAGGATTCTTACCAAGAATGCAACCTTGGCAAACACCACTTGAAAGCTAAATTGAAGGCAACCCTGTGACCATGCTCTACTAGTTGAGTTGCTGCAAGTAGCAGAAGTTAAGATGGCCAAAACTCTCATGCCATAATCTACTTACATCATTTGAATGAGTGAGCAAACATATGAAGGAGGATCAAGAACAAAGTGAGAAAACAAATATAGATGTGACTGATGATCTGTTCTCCCAACTGCAACTATAGAACCACTGTGCAACTCACGAATCACCATTGAATCATGAGTGAACTCAACCCGCTTGCCTATACCCATGTGAGTGATCTAATATACTAACAGGAGATTAGTTGATAATGAGGGCACACAAAGAACATCATCGAATGTGCCATCCCCCACATCAATAGACCCTCTCCCACACACCTCAACATGAGTGTCATCACCCATCAAAATAGAAGGGTTAGTACATAGCTCCAAAGATGCAAGTTCTTCCTTAGATGAAGCCATATGGTGTGAAGCACCCAAATCAAGAACCTAAGTGGATAGTTGTGAAGCAACTACTACAAGGGCCTTGCCCTTCCCTTTCCCCTTGTTGTTATCCTTTGCCATGTTAGACCCCTCATTAGAAATTTGTTTTATAGATTTAGGAACACTGATATTATTCTTCTCAAGAATGTGTGTCAAGTGATCAATTTGTTTCTTCAAAAACTTATGTTCATCATCACTGGGTCTTTTATAATAGGCACATTTGACCTTCTCTTTCTTAGGCTTGTCACCATTAGAAGATTGGGTCTGATTAGCTATTTTTGGGGCAACTTGTTTCTAATCCTTCTTCTCCTTGCTATTCTTTTGTTTCTTTTCCTTATTGTTACTACTTTGTCCTTTCTGTTCTTTTGTGCCTTGGTTGGTAGCCAAGGCATGTGACTTAGAGGATCTTAGAGTTCCCATTTGGATTAGCTTATCCTACTCCCATGTGAGAGGTATAGCAAAGTCATCCAAAGTTGGCATGGTGAATTGAGTACCAAGTGCACCCTTAGTAGCATAGAAGGTAGAAACAAATACAAAATATTTTGAACTTAGCTCAGAGAGAATACTAAGAATCAGTTGTTCATCCTTCTTTTCAATTCGAAATTGTTTTAACTGCAACCTTAGTGATTTCAATTTTGTGAAAAAATTATGAATTGTGTTGAAGTTGCCTGGACTTAAATTAATTAGTTCATTTTCTAACATATGATCCCTCATTGAATCTTGTGTGCCAAATAGTGTTTCTAGCTTTGTCTAGATTTCATTTGGTGAATTCAAAAACTCAATGTGAAAGAACAAATCAGGGGAAACAAACAAACACAATGTTCCATAGGCCTTATGGCATTTGTTAAACCGCTTAGGATTATCTTCATCTTTAGCAGGTTCAATTTCTAGTCCCATTGTTATCCTATGCAATCCAACTTTCCTTGATTAGATTGTCATGTGGGATTTCCACTTAAAATAGTTTTAAGGAGTTAATATGGGCACTGTTGTTTGATCCATGATGAATAAATGCATAAATGAAGTGTTGATAAGAAGAGAACACACATAGGATAATCCCCCCTTTTCACTCAATCAAAGAACCCCCCAAACAAAGATGTTTTTGCACTTTATATTTAGTGTGTTTACAATTGCCACTAGAAAGAAATACTTAATGGTCTTGATCTCGATGCTGTACAAAATCCTCAACAAATAGGTGTATGTTGAAAGTACAATATTGGAATAAAACTAAGTGAAACTAACAATACCGCTGTGATCTACTCGAAAAATCATCCACTTTAAAAAAAGTACCTCAATCCGAGGTCATATTCAAAAGTTGAGTCTCCGAAGTTCCCAAAACGAAAACTGTGTAGTGTCACATGTGAGAATCTGCAATTTGTGGAAAAATCATGCACCATAATTAAGAATTGTTTGCACCAGCACATAGAGCACGCAAAATTATCCCAAATAAAAAAAAGTTGCTCAATGAAAGGAGGTCTTGAGCCCAAGATATTAGCCTGCAAAGATTGCCTTCAAAGTCACGCCTTCCAATGCAGAGGGGTTGCAAAAAGTAGAATTTTTTTACTCATCCACTTTAAAAAAAGTACCTCAATCCAAGGTCATATTCAAAAGTTATGAGTCTCCGAAGTTCCCAAAACGAAAACTGTGTAGTGTCACATGTGAGAATCTGCAATTTGTGGAAAAATTGTGCACCATAATTAAGAATTGTCTGCACCAGCACATAGAGCACGCAAAATTATCCCAAATAAAAAAAAGTTGCTCAATGAAAGGAGGTCCTGAGCCCAAGATATTAGCCTGCAAAGATTGCCTTCAAAGTCACGCCTTCCAATGCAGAGGGGTTGCAAAAAGTAGAATTTTTTTACTCACCAAAGTTGGCAGAAATTTGCCAGATTTAGTGGTACTGGTAAATTTAGAGTTCTCTAGATAGTTTTACCCTCTACCAGATTAGTCAACCTCCAGATAGAATTAGGTGGCTACTTGTTTGAAGGCTCCACCAAATATGTTACCAAATATAGTGTGTTTGCTAAAATAGTAGAATATTTTAAATATGGCATGTAGGCCAAAAATAAGGCATAGGTTTAAAAATAAAACAAGCCACAAAAGGCTGAAATGCAGAGGGGTGTCGTTGAAGAAATTTGAACAAGCCTAAAAGGCTGAGGTAAATAATAGAAGGCCCAAAGACCGATTTGCATAAGGGTGGGGGGTCGAGGCCACACCCCAACCCCAAGGGGTTTGCGCCCAAACCTAGGCACTGCAACCGAAATTTCACAAGGCTCACGGCCTGTGTGAAGGGTCCAATAGCCTTTCACAGGTCTGTGCCCTATGTGAAGGGGTCGTAGCCCTTAAGGTAGCACTTCAGGCACTTCAATAACATCTTAAAGCGAATTTTAAAAAAAAATATTATTTTTTAATTTTTGGAGAAAATTTACAAATTTTTGCACAGATTTGCATGCTGGGGAGCCAAAATGGCCTTCTGGCAATTTTTTTTACCTTTCTAACTCCTAGCACTGAAACTAGGCATATGATATATGAAAATTCCCTCTACAAGGCCTCCTAGATGCAATGGAAGGGTCCTTTTGGCCTAAAAAATCTCCAAACAGAAGCTGACCTCCAAATTTGAGCTTGAAACCCTTGTTTCACAACTGTGTCAAACGATCTCCAAAACAGATGAAACGAAAGCCAATCTTGACTTTCTTGAGCCTACTAGATGTGTTGGACTAACTAGAAATGCTGTTGAAGTATAACTAGAAATGTTGCAATCACCCAGATCTCACAAAACACACATGCAAAATAAAAGAGGTTAATGGGTCTTGTTAAATCCTTTCTGATTCTCTAGACCATTAAAAACACAAGAGAAGAGCATACACGATTCAAAAATAACTTACTCTCTCAATCAGAAATCTATGAACTTAAAAACTCTCAAAACAATGCTCTGATACCATGTTAGAAATCTTGCACAAGATTGATAACCCATAAACTTTATAAGAGAGATTCAAAGTTACATAAACTGAAGCAAACCAATGATTCTGAGAGATGCAAATGTCGATGTGACATAATTGTATTAGGGGCTCAAAGCTTCATACAAAAGAATGGCAGAGTAACTAGACAATGCATTCAAGATGAAAAATACAAGCTAGGGGGTGAATATAAATAGACTATGAGAGAGGGGAGAGGTGGCAAATACGACCAATGGGAAGAGTCCACCACAATAGCCAAAAATAGGCAAGTTTAACTCCCATGGAGGATGTCGACACCTTGTACCCACTCACACTAATACTCACTTAATTAAACCTAAGCAAGCTTAATAATGTGTGTAGGAAATGTTGGTTCCCAAATATGCATGCATCAAATCCTAAAGACTTACCACTTCTTATACTCAGATTCAAAGAGAGACTCGGCCAATAGAGTGGGAGATTATCTCCCATCTCCCTTGCACTTTAGGTTCTGTTTCACCTAGGGGGGTATCCCTTATTCACAACCAAAAGATTTATCTTTTCCATACCAAGCAGAATGTTCTCATGTATGCAAATCAAGATATGTAGGATTAAAATTAGACTAGCAATACTCAGGTGATTTATCTTCACAGTTGAAATCGGAGAACATGCAATACCTAAACTAAAACAAAACAAAACAAAACATAAACTGATTCAAATGATTTGTCTTTAAATTCTTTGGGTTTCCTGGACCCTTTGGGCAAGCAGATCTTCAGATCAATGCTTTATCTAGGGCAACAGAGTCAAAATGCTATAATGCAAATGTTCCTTTTCTGACATCAAAACTTTAGATTCAGAGGGTAAATTCATATCACTGTTTGGCAATGACACACCCAAGAAAGAGTATTTCCTACAACTCTTCTTCAACAATCCCTAATGCAATATATTACTTCTTATGTTCTGTTTAAAGCATATTTAATCCAATCCTTGACCAGAAGTAGTAAATAAAAACATTCAATACAACAAATGTGCATAAGTGAAGTCTAAAATCCTTGATTCATTCATTCACAGAAGAAATGCAGACATTCAAGGAGACAATTGCAGAAAATACACACAGTGTTATTCATATATTGCAACCTGAATTGAAAACTGTCATACATAAATTTATTCATCTATAGGCATCATTCTGCTTTGCAACATGACAAAATGCACCTACTCTGCAACAAAAATTACTCCCCAACAGATATGGATATCTTGTATCCAAAGCCCAGAGAAAAATTCCCTTTTTGATGTCTCTTTATTACAATCATGCAAGCCCTTTATAAAGAAAAACTATGTCGGGCAAGACTTCCCGCTAAAAGATTTTTTAATTTTTTAATAATTGTAGCTTGGGAAGTTACATTTCTGATCTTGATTGGCTCCTGCTGGTAATACGTTTTTAACAATTGATCTGGTTCGTTGAACAATTTGATACTGCCTTTGAAATTTGTTTTCCTCCTTGAAGATTGTGAAATCTTGTTCATTTGATTTGTTCAATTTTCTCCTCGGGACTGTAAAGCACCAGCTATTTGTATTTCACTATATTTTTCCTGTGCAACTGCTGGAACCATTTTAAATATTCTCCAGGCATTGGAAAATGGTCACAAACAGCTACAAACATCTCTAAATCCTTGTTCAAAGCCACCAGACAAGAGCAACATCCTAATGGTGTTTCAATCGCACCATCGCATCCTTGGTAGAGAAGAATGGAATGGGCTATATACTCGTGCACTCAACCTTTTAAATGCCTTTGTTTTATTAAGGTATATAAACATTATGTTTGATAATGTTTATTTTACAATAGTTTTCACAAAACAATTTTTGACCAAACTGGCCAATGAGAAGCCCAGCGCAACAACGCAAGCTTGGGGAAATAGAGTGGAGTGGGCTGTGTGCTACTGCGCTCAGCCCCCCTATTGTGTTTGTTTTGCACAAACATTATAAGAATAATGTTTATGTAATGACATTAACCAAAATAAACATTATCTTTCATTTGCCCAAATGATTTCTTCTTCCTGTTGGGTCATTTTTTGACAACGTTGGGCGTTTTTGGCAATTCTAGCACTCCAAATCCGTCACAAACATGATTAAAATCACTGCCCTAGTATTAGTAATTATCAATGGGTGATTTCAGACCATGGAGCAGCAATATTTAGCCAATAAAAGCCCCCAAAATCTTGTCGTAAAGCCAAAAACATGAGAGTTGTTCATCCGACAACAACATCTGCTTGAATCTACCCAAGAAAGCCCCAGAGAAACCTCCACAGAGATGATAACACTCCAACCTTCACTGCAAAACTAATCTCATACCATAATCTGCCTAGAGGTAGCCAAATCACACACGCGCATGCCAAAAGATGGGAGGTAGAGTGGGTTGTGCACTTAGCCCAGAAATACATTTATTTTTGCCTTAAACATTATAAAGTAATGTTTAATTTATAATATTTATTATTTAAATTATTAAATATGCCAATAAATGTTTTTTAAAATTATATTTTTCAACTTAGGCAAATGGCAATTATTCAATTTTTTTCGGGTAAATGACGCATCTTCACCGCAGGCACACGGGATATCCAGAGGCCGTGAAAATTTGTGTAGGGACATTATCGATTATTTAAAACATACCCATTTCCTCAAAACTCACATCACTGAAAGATTTTTAGGACCTTCTTTATAAACTGGCCTGGCAGACATGTTCGCCACAACTGAAACACATTAAAATAATGCATCATATGAACTCTACTTTTGATGAAAACAAAATTAGAGATGTTTTAGACCAAAACAAGAAATGGGTCACCTTCAGAATTGTGAAATTTACAATTTTCCGGAACACCAAATCTAGCCTGGTCGCAGTAAAAAAACATTAAATAGCCCATCAAAACTCATCCAGGGAGCGTAAAACTGAATATGAATATTACCATATGTACCAAAAACTTTATATCATACAAATTTGCAAGATGACCTCTGAGTTGCAAAATTTTAATCGGCGAAAATGGGCTCTACGGTAGATTGAGCAGTATGTTAACCTAGCCTCTATCGACACATTGAAAAGAGATAGGCACTTCAAATTTGAAAAATTTGAGGGTACCATCAAGAGAAACCTAGGAATGTAGGAAAATAAATAACCCAACTAGGAAAGTAAAAACATACACTAACATTGCTTAGGACCAACAAAATCACATGTCATTGAATTCATTTCACAATGATGAAGTTGTCCTAGGACTCTAAGATAATATCCCACGAGGGAATCATCAAGATGGATTTGAAATCAATCTAGATACACTAGCATATGTTAAGGATTAGGAAATAATTCTTATTAAAAATTAACCAAAGCCTCCACATGAAGGAAAAGGCCAAAATAAAACAATGCATCCAAGCAAGGTAAATAATCACAACAAAACAAAAAATTAGAAAAAGCAAAAAAATAAAAACTCCGAGTCCCCTAATGAAAACCTCCTTGAGATGCTAGCAAGTTACAAATGGAATGGTAAATAAGTTGAAAATGAGTGTATTAGTGAAAACCTCTTTGAGGAATTAATAAACAAGGAACTCAATCTTCCTCCAATGTTACCATAGTTACAAGATATGTCGTCAATGCCAACATTGAAGCAAAAAATAATCCTAAAATCATCAAAAGTGCAACTATTCTTGATCCAAGGGAAAAATAAACTTTCGTCGCCTCATTAAAAGTAGATTTTGATAGGATGTGTGAGATTGTTGGTTCTCATCCCAATTCCAAATGCAAACCCATCATCCAAAATCCATAATCCAAAAGTTCACGAATCCAACATCCAAGTTCAAAGTTCACAATTCCAATCTAAATTCAACAAGCCTTTACCCAGTATGCATCTTGCTTCACCTACCTCGGCAAAACTCTATCTTGTAGGGGCTATGATGGTACCTTGTTAAGATTGCTAAATTCAAAAGGAGCCTCTTAGGGATCAAAGACATTCACAACAAGATAGATATAGAGCTCACATCAGGGGCATGATCCTAGCAAAATAATTATGCAGAACAGGATACTACTTGCATATCATGGCAGAAGCGTAAAAATTAGCCACACCATATGGTTAGGAGCTAGAAGACCCTATGAATATCATGCACAACAATAATTTTCATACTTGAAGCATCAACAAATCAAAAGTTATCAATAAATAATTTAAAAAAAAATGTTAAAAAAAGTAAAGAGAAAAAATTGTCTAATGGTGAAATCCATTTCTGTGGTGCCTTGGGCAAGTACCATGATGAAAACTTGTTTGCAGACACCGTGTCTAACACCTAATATCCATTATCTACAAGTGCCCTCTACACTTGGGGGCAAGTTTGATCTATCTGTCCCATCCATTACATATTGTTTCCTTCCCATCACCTAACATAATCTTCTTGCATTCATCTACCTTCATCTCTTTTTGACCTTGTTAAGGACTTGGATAAGATATTGACTCATGCTTTGAAAAGCACCTTTATTCTCTTTGGTGTGAACTATTGGCATCATGACGTGCACTCTTCTATAGCATAATTCTTGGAAGTAAAAATATAGTGTTACACAAGCACGATCCTTTAATAATATGCAAATAATAAAAACTTGTAAACATCATTGCATCCAAACTTTACACACAAATGTACCTCAAACTTGGACAAATAATCTATCGTCACAAACACAATCAATCGAATCACATAAGTTTCACCCCTAGCCATGGCGAAGGCCATGTTGAGAGTTAATCAATCATTATATTGTCCATTGGGATACCTCATTCCTAGTCTAACATCACTATCACTATTATGATATGTGACACCTTGATTTTCACTTTGGCGAGAGGTAAACCTTTGTGTGTCTTTCTCATTTGTCTACATATTGTTTGATTATATATTGTTATTATACATGTAGGTTTTTCATCCCACAACATATTCCACCAAGGTCATCATGGTCCATTATATCATGATGTGTGTTGGGCCATCTTATTATTTGCATTTTTGAGTCAGTTCTTTACTCATATGGCACAACGTCATCATGATTTTCCATATTATGGTGCATCCTATCTTATGCTAAAGCAAACACTAGGTTGCTCAACACATTTGGAACATCTTCAAGATCACTAGCATGCACCTATCATCAAAAGCATAAGAAGCACCATTATCCACCACATCCATTTGCATTTAAAGCCATTCCATTTGCATCCATATTCATTCATACCCATGTTCACGTTTTGAGAGCCCGCCCATGCCCTTCATATTTGCATGCTCTCTGAAGGGGGCATGCCTAATCCGCCCCTAATCTAATTCTAGTGCTTGGGGCATCTTATTTTATTTTTATTTGAAACGTTGTTGCTTCTTTTAGTCATAATGTCATTTCAAAGAGGGACAAATATAGACACCTAAATTCACCACATCTAAAATAATAGCTAGCATAGTCAAAATAATTAATTAATTTCACCCATTTACCTCACTAATCCACCTCACCAATGATCTAAAATAAATAAATTAAATCTATTTCCACCCCATTATTAAAATAAATAAATTAAATCCATTTCCACCTAATTATATAAAATAAATCAATTAAATTCACTTCCATCCCATTATTAAGAATACATAAATTAAATCCATTTCCATCCGATTATCTAAAATAATTAAATTAAATCCATTTCCAACTCGTTATTTTTTTATAATTAAAGTGAGGGTTAGGGCCCTCTTTATTATATCAAGAACATATAGAAAAAGTTACATATATTGTTTGATAAAGACCAAAATAGAGAATACAAGTTTTGGCAAACCTAGATCAACTAGGACACCACAAACCCACATTTGACACCATTACAATCATTTATCAACTACATACACATCTATTTCATAATCGATTCTACAAACATTACATACATCGTTTGATATTATGGAAACCCTATTAGTGACAACATATAGAAAGACTCCATTAACAGTAGACCATAAGTAACATAAACAAAAAGAGATGACAAAATTACAAACAAGTATATGATTCACCCATTAAAAGACTAGGCCATGGGGCTAACAACTTCCCAACTTAGGAGTAAATGAACCATCTTCGTGCTTGACCAAAGCATCTAGTCAGGTTAGGAATTTTATGGCCTTCGAGTTGCCTTAGCCATGTTGAAGCATTCTTGTAGTGGTGAAGGCTTCTTGGGTTGAACAAGATCCACCAACTCCACTAATGGATGGCATCCTTCCAACCAACAACCATCACAAAGAAAATGTTGAATGGAGGCCAATTCCTTGATAATGGTCTCCATAGGGCTTATATAGACCTGGTAGTTTGAATAGAAGCCAAACCATGAAATTCGTATTTAGTAGAAGGAAAAGAGGTGAGCTTGGTTGGATTGACTTTGTCCACCACTTCCATCAAACCCAATCTAAACTTTTCCCAAATATAGAATCTACCAAGAGATTTTGTTAAATCTTTATCCCCTGTGAGCATGAAGATATCTTTGAATTTACTCTGTGCTTCATTGTATCCTCTAGAAAGTCTTGACTGAGAATTTCCACTATGGCCTCTTCAACGTCTTCCTATTGGAAGAAGAAAACCTTTTGAAGCATGGTTGAAGAAATCTCACCAATAAAAGCCATCTCCATTTTCACTGGGTAAAAATGTAAACACGATGCATCAACTTCAGAGTTGATGGAAGAATGAGAGCTTGCAATTGAAATGAAACCTAATGATATGTTGTGGAGTTATGGCAACAAACCCATTGCTGAAAATTGTACTCCTAGTCATTAAAATTGAGCGAGGATTTCCTAGCTCTCATGTTGACACATGAGTTCCTAGCATTGCCACCTTGTCAACTGATCGCTTATTATTATGACTTGCATTTGATCAATGCTACAATTCGATAAAAGATCCAAGTGGTTACTATCCTCACTTTAACAATGGGGGATGAGATATTTCTCAAGAGAATCAAGGAGAATTAAAGCTTCCTTTAGGATCTTTTGAATTCGCCAGTTCAACAAATGCCTCTTCTTTAGACATTGAATAATTGTCAACAAGTCACCTCGATGATCACCTTATTTGGAGGGTATGTTTTGAGTAGTTGTAGGCCAAGGAGTAGATATTCCACCTCTGACTCATTATTCATCATTGGGGTGAGTTTCTTTGAGGCAACTTTGATTAAAGAGTCATTCAGGTATGGAATGAGATACCTTGCACTTGAGGGATGCAGGTTCCCTCGGGACACACCATCAATATTCATCTCCCAAAAGCTAGCCGAGGAAGGGATCCATTTGATCCTTGATTTTTTTGTAGAATTCATCATTGATGAGGACATCCCATGAACATGAATTTCCACCTTATTATTAAATAAAATAAAATAAATCTATTTCCACCCACTGACAATAAATAAATATTTAAATAAAGTTATCCCTCCAAAATTCAAATAAGTAGGTTTGCATCATCTATCCACAATAATTAAATTAAAAGGGCCCCTTGCATATGATCCAATATCCCAAGTGCATTTCCACCATCCATCCATCATTTAATCTTGAGCATCCACATCTTCACTTAAGCACTTGTAAATTAAATCTTCAATCATTCATCACACACACGCACACACACACACACACACACACACACACACCAAGCAACATAAGAACCAAGCATAACACTTAATGATGCATCATTCAACAAGTATGCGCTACTCAAATCTTGAAGACTCCAAGAGCAACTACATTGCTTGTATCCATGGACAAATCCATTCAGCAAGGGAGATCTCTCACTTGGTTAGTGAAGGTAAAACATATTTGGTTCAATCTTCTTTATGCTCAATCTGAAGGTATTTTCTTGAATTAGGATAAGGATTTAATATGGTTTTAATCTCTTGCATTTTGTTCTAGATCTAGCATCATACAACATCTATTGAGACCTTCGAACCTTCCCCAACATCTACTTCTGTAGCAACATCTTCTAAATCCTCCTCTATCAGCATCACATTCTCAGGAAAAAGGAATAGAAGCTCCAATCACCCCACCTTCTTAGAATAAATCACTTGTTCAAGCTTATCATAGGAGTTTGCTATAATAGTTGTACAGAAGTGTAAAAAACATTACTTGCAAAACCTCTTCACCCAAAATTCTCTTAACCAAATTAAAATCATGAAATTTGGATAATAGAAGATCATTTGTAGTTGGTATTTGGAAACTCAACCCTATTGAAAGGGGTCTTTGCTTCCATTGGCTAGCTTACAATGAGCCATAAAACTTGAATAAACCATGACACATCCTGGCCATAATGAGGATGGACAGCTTGCCTTACATCTCTAGAGGGAATTGGATGACTATAGACTCTCTCTGTTCCCAAGAGAGGATAAAATTGTTAGGAAGAAAGATAGTAGAGGTCTTTTTACTATGAAAACAACATATGGTTTGTTGTTAGACCCCGTGGAAGATAAATTTTGGAATAAAGTTTGGAATTTTAGACTCATCTCTAAAATATATTTCTTCTGGTGGACTCTTAATCACAAAAAAAACTCACTTTGGATAACCTAAAGAAAAGGGGGTTTCAATTCCCTAATAGGTGTGCTCTTTGTCGTAAGGATGAAGAAACTATTCCACATATGTTGTTTTCTTGTGAATTTTTTAGGGAAGTTTGGAGTTTAATGTTGTAGAGGATGGGTGTGGAGTGGGCGTTCAATGAAAACTTGAATGCGTTTGTTAGAGAATGGGTGTCCCCCTTTTCCTTCCTAGTGACTAAGGAGCTATGGAGACAAATCCCCCTCACCTTGGGACTTGGGTGGAATATCTGGAAGGAGAGGAATAATAGGATCTTTAGGGACACCTCTAGAACTCCCCTTGAAGTCTTCCAGGCTTTCTCTAGACTCTTAACTAAAAATTTAAACACTTGCAATTTTAAAGCTGTTGAGTCCCCCCTAGCCAGGCTGAAGTGGCTATTCTGAATTATTGGGCTCTTGCTAAGGATCTCTATCAAGTGGGCAACTCTAGGAAGCTTGCATGTGCTAAGACTATTTGGAAACCTCCTTAGAAGGATTGATGCAAGTTGAATTTTGATGGAGTTGCCAAAGGCAACTCAAGACAGGCTAGTGGAGGAGGTATTATTAGATCTGACACGAGTGTCTATCTTGCTGCTTATGCTAGAGGTTTAGGGATCAGAAGTAATAATGAGGATGAGGCTCTCACTATGTTATGGGGAGTTAAACTAGCTCATTCATTGGGTATCAAAAAAGTCCATGTGGAAGGTTATTCTAAACTCCTTGTTAATGTTGTTCTTTGCACAACTAAACCTGGTTGGCAGCTAACGTATGTGGTCAGGGACATAAAAATGCTTCTAAGTGGCTTTGAGGAATTTGTAGTCTTCCATATATACAAGGAAGGCAATACTGTTGTGGATGCTATGGCCAATGTTGGTATTAACAACTCCTCTTGGAGATGTTGGAGAAAGGCCACTAATCTACCTAGTAAAGTTCAAGCCCTCATTGTCAAAGATGGTAGTGGGCCTTGATAATATTTTGGATCTTGAGCCCCATGAAGAGAGGATTGACAGTAGGGGGAAGGCTAATTGGGTTACCCAGACCATGTTCCTTTATATCAGTGTCGAGGGAAATGTGAATGACTTGAAAGGGTGGGCTGCCGATAGGACCACATGAAGATATAATGTCCTTAAGGATAAAATTCAAAGGAATAATGGAGCCTTTGGGATTGAAAACCTTATAAGCAGGAAGGCTAATAAGGATGGGCAAGCCACGAGTCAACAACCTATTGTTGACTGGATTGCTAGTGAGGAAGGTGGCCCGCTTGACAAGAATGGTTGGAGGACAGGCTAGCATTATAGCAACCATCATGATTTCATTTGTGATCACCTCTACATTAATTGTGTCATGAGGTAGCAGGCGTATGTTCTTCCCTTGGCGGCACAACAAGGTGGTAGGAGCTCCCCGCATCTTATCTATCATTACAACTCCCATCAAATCTAGCGCAACATTCATTTGATTGATATGGGGTGCACAGATGGATCAGGAATCCATCATGCCATTTATCAATTACATTGGCTCAACTCTTGCAGAAAAGACAAAAGCATTCCCGCAAGGTATATGTTACTGTGAGTTAACCAGGGTGCTACCATGGGAGGAGATATTGTGAGAACGGAACCCTCATCCCCCAATGAATTTAAACACGACCCTATAATTTGGTATACCCTCCAAGAAGGGGGGTGGCTTCCTTTCTTGAAATTTTGAAAAGCCATGACAAGTTCCTCTCTTGTTAGTTTGAGGATTCATGGGAAAACATGCATGTCCAACTGAGTGGTATTGGCTTTGAGGTGACTGAAGAAGTCATAGGCCAGACAACAGGGATGTCTACTAAAGGGAGAAATCATTGACGCTGAAGCAGGGTTCCTGACCCGTAAAGTATGGTGGCCTTCTTCAGAGAAGGGAAATTGGTGACTAAAATGCATGGGGGCTTTAGCGAGAGAAGCTTCCACCTCCGTGGGACTAGGTGTGTTTGATGATTATGAAGTATTTTATGCTTGAAGGGCATTGTAAGGTTTACTTTCATTATCACTTTGCCTTGCTTAACCATTTTCATCACAATGTTGGGATTAGCTTTCATTTTTTCCTTTTATCTTCTCTGGAGAACTCCATTAGGGTGGCGAGGGAAGCCCATGCTAAGAACCCTAATACCCTAGTCATCCCCTCCACCTGGGCCTTATTTTTCATCTCTACCATTTCCATTTAGCCTTGTGTGCCCCCAAGACCATAAAAGTCAGTGTTCTCCACGACTCCCCTTTGATCCCCATTGCTGCTAACCCTAGTGCTATAGGTAAAGGGAAGAAATTTGTGGGGTTTCAAAAAGAGGTGGATTCCCTTTCAGTTGTCCCTAGGAATTGGCCTAGAATCAAGAAAATTTAGGACTCCTCGTCAATCAAAATTCCTAATCCTAAAACTAGTTCTAGAACCCCCAAAGGCAAAACCACCCTGAAGAAGTTAAGTAAGAATCCCAATTCTTAGGCTACATATGCCAAGAAGGGGGAGGTCTCCTCTATTAAGAGAGTGGTGGAAATGGAAGAGGAAGGAAGGTCCCATTCCCTTAAAAAATTAAAGGAAGGGAAGGAGGATATTCAATATAAAGTGACTGTGTCGACATTTATGGATTTGGGTGTTGTGACGAAGTAAGGTAGAGGTGGCGACAAGTTGGGAAATGCCTATAGAACTGTGTAGCAGGTCAAAAGGTCTAATTGTATTGTGGGTATTGCTTTGGCTAACCCTCAAGGTATTGAGCTGTCGGGTGAGTCAGAGTTTGCGGAAGACACTTTGGGAGAAGATGAAGGGGGTGCACCTGAGGAGTTTGTTTAGGAGGAAGAGGGCACTAGCCACTTCTCTAAAATGAATGCTCCCTACTCAGAGGACGATGAGGATACCCATGACCAGGAGGAGGTTGAGAGGAAATGCACCCTGTGTGAAAAGACTGCTGAGGGATGTTGCTGATCTCAGGTCTAAGATTGGGGGGCTGCAGAAGAATTGGAAAGTAATGGCGGGGTTTGCTACCAAAGTCCTGCATCGTGTTGCTACTACGTTTTCAGCTGTGAAGGAGTTCGATGACAAGATCTAGGGCATCGGGGTTGACAACCTGGGGGATTATGAGGAGATGTTCAAATTCTTCACTAAGCATGGGATCGAAGGGAATACTTAGTTGTTTCTTTTGTGTTGTCTGCTATTGGTTTTTGTTTAAAGTCAGTGTTGTTGGGTTTTTAGGTTACTCTTGTTGTTAATGCATTGTTCCTGGTCTATGTGAGGCTTTTGGTTTGCCCTTGGGGCTGTTTTGTACAGGGATCTAGACCCTTTTTTCCAGCTAACTTTATCAAAAACAAATAAAAAACACTTCATACTCTAAATCCCACCACTTCTCAAACAACCAACCCCAAAACAAAAACCACTATGGAGATCCATCTAATCATCTACAGTGACAAGAACAAGGACATGCCATTAATAATAAAACATCATAATGTTAAACTTGCTACTTGTTAAATTAGCATCAATGTGCCCCCTAAGAAAGAAGCCAAATAAAGTTGCTACTCACCTTTAGGAAAGCCAACAAGGAGTACAAAAAGTTTCAAAAATTCATGATCATGGTGGCTTCTCTTGTTTAATGGTTTCTTCCAAACCATCCCACTTTGCCACCTTAGAGCTAACAAAGGATGTAAAAGGAATTAAGTGGGCTCTTTTATTAGTACGTCTATCTACCACCCTATTATATTCGTAGTAATAGTGGGCAAAAGAAATAGACTCAAAATCCTTGCAAAGGATCATTACTTCTTCCAATAACCTACAAAGTTTTCAATTCGAACAATACACTCCTTACAAACCTTTGATAATGTTTGTTGAATCTCCTTCAACCAACAACTTCTTGTAACTTTTAGCCTTTAACAAGGCCAGCTCTACAATCACCGCCTCCTATTCTCCATCATTATTGGTTTTCTATCCCACAAGTAAACCTCCCTTTAAGAGTTACCATAAGAAACCCATCAAACTTCAACTTCCAAAATCTGTGTGAAAGAGCCCTCCATTTCTTTACTTCGTTTTAAATTCTTGTCTAATATCCCATGAAAACTTTTTTAATCTTTATATCATAATATACAAATGAAATAATAAAGGAATTTAAATAGTCTAAAAACTATTTTTCATATAATGTGACAAAAACGAATTTTTACGAAATCATAAGCCAATTCGAGTTTCCAGGCATCCAGTTACATTACCCTCGGTCTTACAACCCATCTGCAGGGCATGGGATCCCTGCTTCACTTTCATACTCCGAAGCACCCCTATTCATTTGAAACTCTAACCTTTCACACCAACGTTCAATCATTAAACACCTTCAGAAGTAGGAAGCAGAGACCGTGTTTGGTGGCTGCAGAAAAAACCAACAACAATGGAGAAAATGCAGGAAAACAGCAAGGATCTAACAAGACCACTTCTAATCCTAGGAGGGAAAATGGGTTCTGGTCTAAACTAAGAATGGGACAGGAAACAGCAGCACAAAGTAAAGAGGACAAAGATCAAAAGTCAAATGCATTCTGGGACTCTTTTGCATCAGGGAATGGGGGGGATTTAGAGGAGATAGAGCCACTAAAGATTGGCCTGACTGATTTGCTGGACCCTGACCCCGAAAATATGTTGGCTGTAGGCTTGATTGGGCTTCTTGCTTGGGCAACTGCCCATATATGTTGGCAGCTCTTCTTTGTATCTCTGGCTATTGCTGTTGCTGCCCTTAAGTATTCTTTCATTGCTGCCGTTCTGCTTTTCATTCTTGTTACCTTGCTCTGACTAGGTATGTTTCTTTCTGTGTTTCTCATATTTTCTATTCTTTTTGCTGATGTATAAAAAAATATTTGACAAAGGCTTTTTGGTTACTCCAACTGGAGAAAATTAGTGTAATTGTGTTTTCCTGTCATTTTGCAATAATTTCCATGAGCGTTTTATTCAAACAAAAAGGAGTCTGGAGTTTGTACTGCAGTTGGGGATCATACCTAGAAGGCGTAAAAAACATTTCGGTATTTGTGAACACAAGTATTTTAACGAAAATACAAATTTAACGCCTTCAATAAGATACCCAATTATGGGTTATTAATGAAAAGACGCAGTTAGGTTTTTAACAAATTACCCGCTTTCTATGAAATTTCTTAGGATGTATTCACAGGTTTTCCAAAGACATAGACATCTGTTATCCGGGAGAATTGAACAGATGGGTTATATCACAAATAATAAAGTATATGTGATCATTCATTTTATACTATGTTGTTGAAATTTATCTCATATTTTTGCGCTGATGACCTCCTCTGAATGAGTCTTTGTTATTTACTTTGTACACGGTTGCTTGTGCAAATATTGTTCTTTTATTTAGGCTACAATTTTGCAACTGTTGTTATACAAGCATTGTACGATCTGTGTTGTTGCACCAAGGGTAGGAGTTAGGCACTTGGAAATTCTAGGTAGAGGATGGCTGGGGTCAGGAAAGAATAACAACTTGGGGTATACTTTGATAGGAAACAAAAGAAAGCAAAGAAATGACATCGGAAACAAAATGAAATTGGAAACAGGATCTGCTTCCGGAATACATTTCCAGAGTTATCTCTCCCTAGATGAAGCTTCTGATACCTGGAAACACTTTCAGTGTGCGAAAATGCATAGCCAGCCTTCTGAAAATGGTGTCCAGAATTTAAAGCGTTCTCTATGCGGGGATGTTTGGATGGTCTACATGGGATGTTTCCTGAGTGTCTTACAGATGAGAACAACCTGACGCTACCATGGAATTTCCATGTCCCAAACAAAAAACGAATAATCATAATTTACTTGATTTTATTTTTTGATTATATTTAATGGGGCAAGGTGCCCATCTCTTCCTATATTTTGTGCAGGGTTCAGTGTCCGTCTAAGGACTGTATTTGAGAGGGAGATATTAAACTAATTAAAGTAGGCTAACATGCTAGCATAACATAACAAACTAACTTGGTCTAGTAGATTTTTAATTCCCAGAGGTAAGTAGAGTTAAAGCAGGATTATTAATGGTCATACGGAATTATAGTTTCTAACTGCTTTTGGACTTGGCTTAATAAGTTAGAATAATATTTGCTTGGAGGAATTTCTGCAAACTCTTTGATCTGGATTCCAAGTGGTCTGGGGGACAGTGCTCTAGATGAGGACCTAAATGTGTTGTATGTGCGTGGAAGCAATATAGTGACAAAGGTCTGAATTGGAACAAATTGTTTTACTAATCTGTGCATTCTGTATTCGAAATTCTCTCAAGGGAGATGTATGGCTGTGTATTTACTCCTATCTATCCTATTCTGCTTATGTTTGCCTATCTGTTTATATTACAGATAATTGGTCGACACCTCCTTCTCATCTTCTAGCATCTGCCATTGACTGAACTGACTAACAGACTCTTGGGATCTGGCACAATGTCTTAAGTTGGAACCTAACAATTGTTTCATTTACCTAGGCCGCTAGAGTGATCTGCCCTCTGCATATATTATTGGGACGAATACTTAGTTGCTTTGCCCCACCTCTAGCTCTAACTCATACCTCTTGCCAATAAATATATTGCTCCCACCCACCCCCGCAGAAATAGCCGTGTCAGGGGGCGGAACAACTAATCTACCTCCCAGAAGGCACCAGTTCTTTAAGGTTCGGATTTAGATAGATAGATGGGCCAAATGGGCGCTATGACCATGCTTCGCTCCATTCACTTCGTTTTCTACACCAATCAACAACCCTCTCCTCTCACCCGAGGGGGTTGGGGGTTGGCCCCTCTATCCATTCCATACCAGATAGGGGCCCCCCAATCATCAATCCTTGTCGGTGCATCCATTTCATGGATCGATCTCGACCCGGGGCATAGAACCTCAGTTCAGTCTCACCTTCCTTCGGTTCATCCCCGGGCCCTCACAAATAGAATAGTAGGGCCCATCGGAAAGCCTTTTATAGCTTGGGGATGGTGTGAAGAATCCAACTCTAGGGCGGCCCCTAGGGCTCGGATGAAGAACTATAGTAGCGGGATTCCGACATCGGTATCTGTTCCGAGGCTGCCAGAAAATATAGGTTACATGTTCTTGAAGATGAAGGCCTTTATGGGAGTTGGAATGGTCGGGCTTCCATCTGTGATGCTTCATCTCCTGATGGTGAACATTTTGGTTGCATATTGTGCTGATAGGTGGCGTGTCATGAAACGACTCCAAAAGGTGTGTTGGATTGTTGTTCAGAGTTTTGAGATGTTGTATGATGTTCTGCACTTAGTTTTGGATTGCATGCCTTGTGTGTGCTAATGCATATAGGTGTAAATGTGGCACGAAACTCATACAAAGTTGTTGGCAAAAGTGTGTGACATGATCCTTAACACTGCGTGAGTGGCACATGATGCAAAGGGTTGCAAAAGACTTTGTAACGTCTTTTGTGTTGGGTGACACGGTTCTAGTCGCTGCACAACATGATTCCAAGCATTGTGCAAGTGGCATATGAAGCTTGGGGTTGTGCATTGATGTGTTGCATGGTTCTTGATGTTGTGCAAGTGACACATGATGCGGAAAGCTACACACGGGTGTACGATAGGGTTCTTGGTGTTATGCGCATAGTGCATGATGCAAGAGCTATGTGTGGGGCCATGTAGGTGATTGTAGCTAGCTTGCGGGCTTGTGTGGTAGTGTGCGGATCATTTGCCCTTTCCTAAGATACAATCGTCCTGATTGTGTTGAAAGATACTTTTGTAATCTAGTGTGGAGGTTGCTTGGCATGTTTGAGTTGAATCATTTTAGGAATTGAATCTCTTACCACTCACTAATATTGTGATACTTCGAGGATTGGCTATGTAAACATGACTATGATGTAAGTGGGGTTGCCTAAGGATTATGTCACTGGAACTAGTTAGCACGATGTCACATACTAGTTCCTCACAAAAACAATGAATAGCATATGAGAAGACGCATTGATGCGTGACATGTATACCTCTAGTGTTGTAGGAATTGGTCGATCCTAAACTATAAGGTTCTCGATGAGGCATGGTTTGCAAATCTTGGCACATGATGGTGGCTTAAAAGGCGAGATTCTTAATGCTATTGCCATTGACTAGAAAAACCAATGGTTGGCCTTGATTTGTCGATGGAATAGGCATTTTGCTTAAACATCTGGTATGGTTGTTGTAGTTGTTGTGTTGAGATAGGCAGCTTTGGGATTTGTGTCCTCAACTTCTGGCTCATGGGAACCCTTAGCTTTTGTGTGTGTGAACAAATTCTTTTGCGCATGGCACTTTGCATTGGAGCGGCTGCTGGATTTGTGTTTGTCTCACCATTTACCAGTCTTGGATGGTTTGCCTTTGTCTTAAGAAGGCCCTTTCTTTGGTGTAGGGGATTTGTCCTATTTGCCCTTTAGTTTTGACTCCTCAATGATTGTTGTGTAGTGATAGGCTTCTCTCATCATGTTTGCCTTTGCTAGCTTTAGTTTGGATTGAATAAATGGATGTAGGGCAAGTTTGAAGATGAGATGTCAAGATTCAAACCGAAAAGTTGTCAAAATAGTGAAATTTACTAAGTAGAGGACAAACTAGGAAAATGACTCTTGTGGCACACTTTTCTAGGCAAGAAAGTGGCTAAGTTTGGAAAATTGGTGAAGACCTCAAAATTGTGTGTCTTGCCATGGTTAAATCATCTAGGAGTGCACTTTTGGTGTGTTTGTCAAGGTGAAAGTGTAAAAATTGACTAAGGCATGGAAAAGTAGTAGAGGGTCCCAAAGTGTGCATTTTTCTAGGTAAAACCAAAAAGTAAGCAGCAAAGGACTTAAGAGAGTGCACTTTTGCTTGGCATGCTTTTGGTGTATTTGTCAAGGCAAAAGTGGATATATTGACTAAAGCATGGAAAAGTAGTAGATGGTCCCAAAGTGTGCACTTTTCTAGCTAGAACCAAAAAATAAGTGGCAAAAGACTTAAAAGAACACACTTTTCCTTGGCAAGTCACGTCTAAATGCGTGCTTTGCAAAGATTGGCTAAGATAAGAGGGACAATGCTTAGGCACATGCTTTCCATGATCTTGTCTTGTTTTAAGTGGTTAAGCTCTCAAAGGTGTGTGCTCGCCACACAAAAGAAAAGCAAAAAGTTAAAAGGACATGCTTTTCCAAACATGTGTGGCCCCAAGTTGGAAATAAATCGGCGAAAGGAAGGGGATTTCATCATTACTGTTTAAAGTGTCAAAATACAATAAAATATTTCTTGCTTGTGCTTTATCCTAATCCATGTGCAAGTATTTAAAGGCACACCACTATAAGAAACTACTAAGCAGTAACGTGTATAAAACCATGGGCCAAAAAGGTCACCTATAATGGCCAATGTTTTCTTTTCTTGCATGATCCATCATACACATTAGTTGGGGCACAACCCCGAGCCCCACCAGGTATGGTGTGGTGTACATAAGGGGTGTAGAACATGCAAGTATACAACACATATCCAACAAAACTCCCACTTGTTGAATCCTTTACATAAGGGCCATGCATACATAAATCAGCTACTAAGGGCAGATATGCCCATTGACTTCTTGCACCAAGAAAACTTCTTAGTACTAACAAACTTTGTCAATGAGTCAACAACATTCTCCAAGGTATCAACCTTCTCTAACAATACCTTTTTGTGTTCAGCCATGTCTCTTAACAAAATGAAATTGCACATCAATTATCTTTGTTTGAGCATGATAAGTGGGGTTCTTTGTCAAACAAGTTGCACTTTGATTGTATATTCTTGTAGCTTTTTGTAGGAAACAAACATTTGAAGTTCGAACACAACCTTTGTAACCATACAACTTCTTTACATGCATGAGTGGCTGCTATGTATTCAACTTCTGTAGTTGAAAATGCAACAATTGCTTGCCTCTTGCTCATTCAGTTGATTGCTCTAGCAAACAAAATAAACACATAACCACTTATAGATCTTCAACAATCAATATCTCCAACCCTATCAACATCAACAAAGCCTTGTACATCTACTAATTTGTCCATATTAGGTCCTTGGTAGCAAATTTCCTAAGTGAAAGTGCTACACAAATATCTAAAGACTCTCTTTATTGTAGTCAAATGTTCTTTCCTTGGGTTTGATATTTGCTCAAAATTTCCACTGCATGCACAGTGTCTAGTTTGATATAGACCATGGCATACAATAGACTTTTAACAACACTTGTATAAGGAACATGACATATGCCCTCAATATGCTTGTGTCTTGAGACATTATTCTATAGATAACTTTAAACCAACAGGAATATGAAAATTAACAAGTTTGCATTCTTGTATTTAAAACCTTTGTAAAATAGTCTCAACATATCTCTTCTGATTCAACTAGAGTTTCTTGTTTAAATGATCCCTTTTAATTTCCATGCCCAAAATAAAGTTTGGAGCACCAAGATCCTTCATATCAGATTGTGATGAGAGTTGAGATTTATCATTTTTGATCATTTTCTTATTGTTGCTAGTTAGAATCAACATATAATCCTATGATAAGAAAATGGTCACCAACCTGTTTGAAATACACACAGTGATCAGCTTTACTTTGTACAAATCCAAGTCTCGACACATAAGTATCAAACTTCTGATACCACATCGTTGTTGATTGTTTTAGGCCATAAAGGGATTTCTTTGACCTGCAAACTAGTTCCTCATTTCCTTCAATTGTAAATTTTTTTGGTCATGATATATTTCTTCTTCAATATCCCCATGTAGGAAGGTTGTCTTCATATCTGTAATGGGACTTTTTCCCCAAAATGAAAAAGAAAGTTATTTTATGAATAACCCTTAATAATTATAAGGGGATAAAGCTTATTTGCCCTTTATTTAGAAAGGGAGATAGAAAAATAAAAGTTATTATGACCTTTTAGTTAAAAGGGGGTATAATAATGAATATTCCAAAAGACCCCTTTTAAAAGGGAGGAATTATTATATTTATTAGATAATTATTAAAGATAACCTTTGTGAAAGGGTTTGATGGTTTAGAAACCACCTCTTAAAAGGTTATATAAAACATTTATGTGAGACTTGGAAAGGGGCATAGAAATCACTCAAGGAAGAAGAAGGTGGTTTGGTGGGCTCTGGAGAAGGGCCGCACAGAGTGTGTCCAACTTGGGGTACAGAGTACACTTGGGATTTTCTTGGCTAGGGCCTGTGTTAAGCACTTGTTGAGCATTTGCTCTATTGAGCATGTCACACTGTGTTTTGAATAAGAATTGTTCCTCTTGGAGTGTTCAATAGCTACGAGGGCCAAGATCACTGAAATCTTCCTAGGGTGAGAGTGACCGATCCAAGTCCTTTAATTCATATAAGTATTGAATCTATTGATATTTAAAAGATATTTGGAATAATATATATATATATATATATATAATTTTGATGTTAATCTGGTTGAATTATGTGATTATGTTATCCAATTTGCTTTGTTAATTATTTACTTTAGAGTTCTTATTAAATTATCACATGTAATTTACATTTGTTATTTACATCTATTTTAATATCACTGCATATTCTAAACTACCTTAACTTTAGTATTAACTATAATAAATTCACTGCAAATAATTAAATAACTTTGAGAGAAAAGTAGCATTACAATATCCGTTTGTTCTATTTCAAGATCAAAAGCAACAATAATAGTCAAAAGAAATTTAACAAATTGAAGCTAGCCACAATAGAGTAAATCTCACTAAAGGCAGTTCCCTTCACTTGGGAATAATCCTTTGCCATCAAACGAGCTTTGTATTTATCTACTTTGCCCTTTGCATTGAACTTTTTGGACACCCATTTGCACCCCTTTGCCATCAAATGAGTTTTCTTTCAGTAGGCAATTTGACCAAATCTCGTGTTATATTTTTGTTTAGGGCCTCTATTTCTTCATCTATGGCCTTCTTTTAGAGTTTACTTCCTTTGAATCAAGTGCCTCTCCAATAGTTCTAGGATCATCATCTGTAGCAAATTAAAAAAATGTAGATTGAAAATTGGGTGGACTATGTTAGTTTTATATCACAAAAATGCAAAAATAGAAAATACAACACAGAGAAAAAATGAACACAGTAATTACCCTGGGAAAAACCTCCTACTCGAGGGAGAAAAACCCAGCAATATATTCTCTTATAAAATCAGAAAATAAGTGCAGAACTGGCACTTACAATCAGGCCCTAGAAGGGCAGAATTTAATACAATAAGTATGCACCTGAAAATAGTGCGAATTCCTTGAATATAATTTCTCCTTAAGTCTGCTGCGAATCTGCTCTGTAGAACTGATTTTCGAATTGAATTGAATTGCCTTGAATGATGAGACATCATCTCATATAAATACAATACATGGGCGAATTGCTTCTAGGCCGACCAGGTCGGCTATATTATTCTCCTTTGGAAAAATTCTCACGCAGCTATAAAACACTAACACTCCCTCTTAGCTAGGGAGGTATTTTTCCAGATATCTATCATGGAGTCACTCAACATGACATCCACCATGGCTACTCCCATGTGTGGAAGGGAACATGTACACAAGTGCCCATCACGGAGTCACTCAATGTGATGCCGTCATAGAGTCTCTCAACATGACTTCCACCATGGCTACTCCCATGTGTGGATAAACACAAGTACAAGGGGTTCATCACGGAGTCTCTCAACGTGATTTTGTCATGGAGTCTCTCAACATGACATCCACCATGGCTACTCCCAGAGGGTGGAAAGAACCACATCTCTGTCTCAGAGATGGACAAGGGCTTTCACCTCAAATTTCTCCGTCACAGAGAAAAATGCATTATAGCAGATAACAACAATAAAATCACTGATGCTGAGCCTCCCTCTTAGCAAGGGTTTCATTCTCCACAACTCCAAGCTTGTCTTGAAAGTGCACAAACTTCACTCTGGAGAGAGGCTTGGTGAGAATATCAGTCGTCTGATCATCAGTGCAAATATATCTCAGTTGAATAGCTTTCCTCAGTACCATATCTCTGATGTAGTGGTATTTGATCTCTACATGTTTTGATGTGTCATGGAACACTGGATTGACAAATAGCTTCACACAACTTTGATTGTCACAATGAATAACAGTCGGCTCCAATGATTGTCCAAACAATCCTGTAAGGAGCTTCCTAAGCCACACTGCTTCTCGAGCTGCAACACATGCTGCAATATATTCGGCCTCTATATTGCTTAGTGCCACTGAAGACTGCTTCCTGCTGCACCAGGAAATCATGGCAGACCCCAAGCTAAAGCAACATCCAGAGGTGCTCTTCCTGTCAGCTACACTCCTGGCCCAATCAAAATCAGAATAGCCTTGTAACTTTAGATCTACACTGGAAGAATAGCTCAAGCCATATCCAACTGTGCCACGCAAGTATCTCAAGATATGCTTTGCTGCAACTAGATGAATTCAATGATCCAAGCAACTGCCTATACATGGTGGGATCTACTAGATCTGAACTAGCTGCAGAATCACTCAATTTCTTAAAATTTGTTTCCATCGGTGTAGACATAGATTTGCAATCCATCATCCCAAATTTCTTCAAGATATCTATGGTATATTTTCCTTGACTTAGAATAATCTCATTGGGTCTCTGCCACACTTCCAATCCTAGAAAGTAATGCCTAAGACCTAAATCCTTCATCTCAAACTTAGAAGTTAACTCCTTGCATTTGTCAATGAGATAGTCTTCTCCAGTAAGAAATAAATCATCAACATAAAGAACCAAGATTAAAGCCTCACCATCAATTATCTTGAAGTAAAGATTTGAATCTGCATCATTCTTGGAGAATCCCAAGCTCATCAAGTATCGATCAATCCTCTCATACCAAGCACGAGGTGCCTATTTAAGGCCATACAATGCCTTATTGAATCTGCAAACATGAGATTCCTTTCCATGAATCACAAACCCATCTGGTTGTTCAACGTACACTTCCTCTTCAATTACACCATTAAGGAAAGCTGTCTTTACGTCCATTTGGTGTAGCTTCCATCCTTTAGCTGTTGCTGTAGCAATAATTGTCCTGATGGATGTATAACGAGCAACTGGAGCAAATGTCTCCTCATAATCTATTCCCTCTTTCTGAGAGAATCCTTTGGCCACAAACCTTGCTTTGTACTTCTCAATGCTCCCATCAGCTGCATGCTTGATCTTGAAAAGCCATTTAGAAGATACAACTGATTTCCCTTCAGGTCTTGGTACAATATCCCAAACATCATTCTTGATAATAGACTGATATTCTTCGGCCATAGCATCTCTCCATACTTGCTGACTTGATGCTTCCTCAACACTGGAAGGCTCAGACTCAATGATGTGACTCATCAATGCTACATAGCTTGGAAACTTCTGTGGTCTTTTGCTTTCTCTGAATGTGCCTCTAGGAGCTGCATACTTTTCTGCATCTTGCATAGTTTGTCTAGCCCATAGAGGTTTCTTTCGACCTATAGAATATCCCTCGGACCATCAGTAGGTTCTATGGGACCAACTGGATCACTAGCATCTTCTGGTTCAGTAGACTCCCTCTGAATCTCAGGAGAATGATCAATGTCCATATCCTGAAGATTTTCCTGTTCTTCATTATCTATCTCCATGTATGACCCTTTAGATCTTTTGAATGCAACATCTTCAAAAGTGACATCCCTGCTGATCTCAATCTGTTTCTGTCCTGGAATGTAAATTTTGTAGGCCTTTGAAGATTCACTGTAACCCACAAATATTCCTTTCTTGCCAGATGGTTCTAACTTAGATCTCTTATCTTTAGGCACATGAATATAAACAGGACAACCAAAAATTCTTAAGTGACTAACCTCGGGTTTCACACCTGTGAAGGCTTCTTCATGAGTTATATTTTCCAATATTCAATGAGGACTCTGATTCTGAACATACACAGCAGTTCTGGAAGCTTCTGCCCAAAGGAAGGTTTGTAAATTTTGATCATGAATCATAGCTTTGGCTGCCTCAACTATTGATCTATTCTTCCTTTCCGCAACTCCGTTTTGCTGAGGATTATACGGAACACAAAACTCCCTCTTAATCCTTGCCTCAATGCAGAAATTACGGAAACCTCCAGAAGTGTATTCTCCTCCATTATCAGATCTTAGAACCTTGATCCTTTTCTCGGACATATTTTCAACTTGAGCCTTAAATTCTTTGAATCTATCAAGTACTTCTTCAGACTCTTTATACTTAAAAAAATAAATCCAAGTCTTTCTAGAATAGTCATCAATGAAAATCACATAATACCAAAAACCACTCAAGGATGCTGTAGACATTGGACCACACAGATCAGAATGAACAAGATCTAGAATACTCTTTGATCTACTTTCACTACTATGAAAGGACCCTTAGAATTCTTACCCATTGCACAACCTCTGCAAATGCCATCATGTTCCTGATTGAGCTTCGGTAGTCCTGTGACCATCTTCTCCATGGATGGAAGGGCTCTGAAATGTAGGTGGGCAAGTCTCCTATGCCATAGCTCACTTGCACTAGAGGAATCATGCATCAATGCTTGAACTGGACAAATAGAAAGTCTACTCTTGACGAACACCTATCACACAGGTTGTTTTGATGCTAGAGTTCTTTGGCCAAGCAAGAACTTTTCCCTCAGAAAATGCAACTTGATATCCTTTGTCCTCCAAAGCTGAAATTGATACAAGATTCCTCTTGATTCTTGGAACGAACAAGACATCACTCAAATGAAGAGGGATGCCAGAATCTAGGTGAAGAGAGGTGGCTCCAACACCTTTCACTGAATAGCAAGCATCATCTCCGATTACCACTTGAAGATTGGTTTCTCTATCTACCAAATCTGTAAGATGCTCTCTATATCCTGTAATGTGCTGAGAAGCGCCACTATCAATCAACCATGTGCTACTGTCGGTTGGAACATTGCTTGATAGGGCAGAGATGAATAGAAATCCTCCTGAGTTATCTCTTGATTCCTTTTGAGTTGAGACATTATCAACATCCGCAGTAGAAGCAAGTTGCTTTGATCTTGTTGCACAATCTCTAGCATAGTGACCATACTTGTCACATCTAAAGCACTGAATATGAGAGAGATCCTTCTTCTTCTATGATTCAGGAGCATAATCCGATTTCCTGTCTCTATTTCTCTTGAAGTTTCTTCTCCCTTCTTTTCCTTTCCTTCTGGAAGTTTGAGCAGCAAGAACATGATTGTCTTCATTGTGAGAGCTTCGACCATTACCTCTTGTTGCCAATCTTGATTCTTCTTGAATGCAATCAGCTCTAAGACGATCAAACTTTGGTAACTTAGATCTTCCACTGATACCTTGGATGAAGGGCTCCCAAGATTGAGGAAGACCATTAAGTGCCAACATGACTAAGTCTCTATCTTCAACTATGTCTCCAATGGCATATAGTTGATCTTTCAACTCAGTGATCTTCATGAAGAAGGAGATAACTGAATCTCCTTTAGTCATCTTGATGTGATGTAGCTGTTGTCTCAAGGCAAGAGCTTTGCTGGTGTTATTGATCTCATACAATCCCTTCAAAGTCTTGAACATATGTCTAGCTGTCTTCAACTTGGAGATGATAGGTACAAGGTGATCCTTTACGGAATCAATCAAGATCTTCTTGGCCTTGGTGCCATTCTTCCTCCATTGAATTTTCTCAGTCTTATCGGAAGGTTCTGGTACTTGGCTCTCTACAAACTCGAGAATATTATTTTCCTCCAATGCAATAAGAACTCTGAACTTCCAAGAGGTGAAGTTAGATGCACCATCAAGTCTATCTTCAACCTTGAGTCCGTTCACCATTTTCGCAGCTAAGATAGACTCCCTTAGATGAGAAGAAGAGATGAAGATTTTTGCTTAAACAATTCTGATCTAGATCTTGCTTAAACCCGCTCTGATACCATGTTAGTTTTATAGAACAGAAATGCAAAAACAGAAAATATAACACAGAGAAAAAATGAACACAGTAATTACCCTGGGAAAACCCTCCTACTCGAGGGAGAAAAACCCAGCAATATATTCTCTTATAAAATCAGAAAATAAGTGCAGAACTGGCACTTACAATCAGGCCCTAGAAGGGCAGAATTTAATACAATAAGTATGCACCTGAAAATAGTGCGAATTTCTTGAATATAATGATATGCCTTCTCCTTAAGTCTGCTGCGAATCTGCTCTGTAGAACTGATTTTTGAATTGAATTGAATTGAATTGCCTTGAATGATGAGACATCATCTCATATAAATACAATACATGGGCGAATTGCTTCTAGGCCGACCAGGTCGGCTATATTATTCTCCTTTGGAAAAATTCTCACGCAGCTATAAAACACTAACAGACTATAACTTTTTGGTTGACTTCTTTCTCGAATTGATCTCCTCAAGATTGGGGTATGAGGTTTTTTCTCTTCTAGTTCGCTTTCTTTTGTTGATGCATGTAAGATACAAATTCTCTCTCTTAATTCAAATTGCACCTTTAATGGGTCTTCCTTCCTTGGCTCTTCTTGTTTTTGAGGCATTTAGCCACTCTAAAGGTTACATTAAGACTAAAAATATTCTTCTTTCTTTCTAGATTCCAAACCTTTTATCTTTTATACTATCATGTACCCAATAAACATACATTTCTTTGCTTTATAATCTAGTTTAGTTCTCTTTTCCTTGAAACATATATATAAGCATCACAACCAAAAACTCTAAGATGTCAAAGATGAGGTTTCTTAGCAGTCTATGCTTCCTGCAATGTTTTATCAACAAGGGCTGATGTAGGTGATTGATTGATCAGATAACATGCAGTATATACGTAAGCATCACAACCAAAAACACTTAAGATGTCAAAGAAAGGGTTTCTTATTAGTCAACGCTTCTTGCAACATTTTATCAACAAGGACTGATGTAGGTGATTAATTGATTAGATAACATGCAATATATGTAATCATCACAAAAGAGAGGGTTTCTTACTAGTTGATGCTTCCTGCAGTGTTTTATCAACAAGGGCTGATGTAGGTGATTGGTTGATCAGATAAGATGCAGTCTTTACTGCCTTTGGTCCAAAATTTCTGTTCTAAACTTGTGCCATTGAGAATATTCTTTAATTTTTCTTTTAGTGTTCTATTGATTCTTTCTACAACTCCATTTTGTTATGGTGTTATGGAGTTGTCTTTTGCCTTGCTATTCCAGACTGCTTACAAAACTTCTTGAATTCATTTGAGCAAAACGTTCTACCATTTTCTGTCCTCAACACCTTTATCTTCTTCTCTATCTGGTTTCTAGAAGAGTCTTGACTTCCTTGAATTTAGTGAAAAACTTAAATTTGAGCTTGAAGAAATAGACTCATGTTTCTTGGAGAAATCATCTATAAAAACCTAAAACAAAGAATTTTGCTAGCGATGGAATAAGGATAGGCCCAAACACATCACTATTTATCGGGTGTTAAATGCCATTTACTCTTGTAGCTCTAGTGGGGAATTTTACTCGATTCTATCTATCATATACACAATATTCACAGAAATCAAAATCTAAGGAGCAATTAGAAATTTCCTTAGCCATACCTTTAGTGTGCAAAGCTCAAAGGCCTTTCTCTCCAATATTTTCTATTCTCTCATGCCAAAGCATTGTCTTCTTTGCAAACAACATATGGTTCCAATCTTGGGAACAACAGAGCTATTACATTCATCACTCACAAGCTGGCCTCAAGATTGAATAGTGTTCTAGTGCAAAATCCTCTTGCAACATCATTGCTTCAGGCTTCTTGAATCATCTTGCAATTACCTTCGTTAAATATTACCTGCACACTTCTGTCACTCATTTTACTTACAAATATTAGATTTCTAGCCAGCCTTAGAATATGCAAAACCCTAGTTAGTGATTTAACCATTTTTAAACCTCACCTTGATTCTTTTGTGCCCCATGGTCTTATAACACAAGTTGTCTCATAAAGAAGACATGGACTCCATTATAACTTTCATATTCACAAAACCGCTCCTTGTGGGGAGTCATATGAAAGGATGCACCATAATTGATCAACCATGCATCATAACATATGTGTACTTGAAGATGCCAAGTATACATCCCTAACTTTTTCACTAGAGGTCCTTATTTTTGTAGAAGGGGCATCATTAGGTGTCTTACCTTTTTCAACCTTTTAAAATCTGTACTACTTTTTAAAATGCCAAATGTTAGCAATTCCAACATTTCTTTGTAGGTCTTCTTGGAGATTCAGATTTACCTCTAGACTTTGATTGTCCATCCCCTGACTTGTTTGTATTTCTCTTGGAAACGACCTCTCACAAACAAAGCATCTTTTGTAAGATCCTCCATGTATTTTTATTTTATTTATTTTGATAACAAGGATTCAACTACTTCCTCAAGCTTTAATTTAGATGACTACTATGATGGCCATAACAAGATTATCCCATGAATCTGGCAAAGAACATGACAAAGTAATCTATTTATCTTATTCATGCATTTTAACATCAACTTAGGCTAATTGAATTACTAAAATGTTTAAAGCATTCAATTGCTCTGTCATAGAGTTGCCATCATTCATCCTAGGAGAATACAACTTTTTTCAAAGAAAAAGTTTGTTTACTAGGGACTTTATTTGATGCATAGTTCCATAGTGTGGGCTTCTCGAGTCATTCAACAATATTGAATCTAAAAGACACAGTTGGATTGAATTTTTTTGCCTTCTTGTCAATTTTATTTGGTCTTCTGTGGTCAAACCAGAGGGCTTCTTTCTTGCTACAACCACCCACTAATCCCTATTCACAAGAAGATCTTCCATCTTAATCTTATATAACTCAAAGTTCTAGCCATTAAATTTCTTTACTTCATCCTTGAAGTCGTCGTTATTTTCCTTCACACATGAGATTCAACTATGCTGAGCTCCCACTTGAGAAAAGGTTTATCATAGAGCCAATATGACCTTGCTCTCAAAGAACTAGCTAAACCTTAGCTTTGATACCAAATGAAGAGAATGATACCGATAAACCTATGCAAAGAGAAGCAATGCTAATAGAATTTTAATTTCAGTAGAAAGAAATAATGACACACTCATGGTATAATAAGAGATTTTACCCTAGGAAACCCTTTTGGGGAAAAACCTAGCAAATACAGCACTCAGCCACTGTATTAATTCGAGAGTTTGTAATAGAATAAGATATTTCTTCCTTGTATTTAATTCTAATCTAGGGCAAGATTTTATAGGCACATCACTATAGGAAACCACTAAGTGGCTTTACAATATAATGAGTATAAAAGGTAAAACCATGAGCTGGAGAAACCACCTATAATAGCTGAAAAATCCAATGTATGACCCCCCATACTGCCTAGCCAGGGCACAGCCCCAGGCACCACTAGGATGGTGGGGTCTAGATAAAGGGCGTAGAACATGCAAAATATACAACACATATCCAACAATTGGTAGGCCTTGGGAGGTTGTTTGATAGATCGATAGATGGTGCTAAAACATGTAAGATGTACCATGGAAAAAACTATAAATTTTTCTACCAAACTGTAGACATTTTAAAGTCTCATGGACAATATTGTTACTAAATTCATTCATTGCTTAGGCATGAAGTTAGGTTCGGTTTTATGTTAAAATTGTCAGTTGCATCCTACAAGGTAGTCTGTTTTTTGGACCTTCATCACATGAAGTTGGATTTGATCTTGTGGAAAATATTTCATCTGCAGTCTACAAGGTGACTTGTTTCCAGTATGTGTAAATTGAATGAACCACTTACTTGATGTTCTAGATTTTTGGAGTTTGTGTCTTTGGTGCGTTGGTTCCTGTATTCTATGAACCCATACTATGTTCCACAGCGTTTCAGGGACGGGCAGCAGTCTAAAGCTATTTTTTGGGGACAGCAGCAAGTCTCATGTATGGATACAGTATATGTATATGTACATACATACATATACATATTTTGAATTTGATGCATTATATGAATATCTAACTTGAATCTTGATGTGATGTGCAACTAAACTTGTAAAATTTTCCATATAAATATATATATATATTAAGATTCAATTTTCAATGTTCATTGATTCAAGTATGGCAGCAATAAAAATTTCATTGTTTTCATTACAAATTTGAAATGTATTAACAAAAAAAAAAATCCAAATGATAGAAAATGTCCAACTATAATTCATTACATTCTAGTAATGCACAATATTTTCCAGTAACTCATGAACAATGCATAATGCCTCAGTTTATTATCGTTATGTCATTTTCTTGTGTTTTCTGCTGAAGGTACTAGGGTATCTATAAAATACCAGCCTCAACCTGAATTGAAAAATGGAATGATACATTACATTCCTGAGAGTCCAAATTGTCATTTTGTTCTTCATTCCTACACTACACAATAGGAAATGTTTATGTTGATAGACATTCTTTATTTGAGGAAGTAATCTTTGGTTTCAGAAAATATATTTTGTGCCAATGGTCTATCTAGAACATCCAGGTTGGCTGCCAAAAATCTCTGTAATCTACTCGATAATTTCTCAACTGTCCATACCCTTCAACATTTGTTACTAACTATGCCCAATTGATATAGTATTGCAATGATAGCTGTATGCAGGTTGCAGAAATAAGACTTACAATAGTACAAGAAGCAATCAAACAGTGAGGAAGCTTGTTGCTAATGAAAACTGTAATTGCAAAAACAAACTTTAAAGGTTGATATTCCTGTAAAACATGAAGCATAGATACTGAAATGTTTCCAATTAATGATGAAATTAAGGCAATGATATTATTATCAATTGAGGATGATATGTGAACATTTACTTTCTCAAATCAGGGGCTATGCTCTTTATTCTGTGTTTGGTGGAATGTCTGCTCTGTTCGGAGTTGAGTTCAGAAACTTCAAAGACCTCAGAGGAGTACACCCCTTACTATCACATCAAGATCTCTTAACTAGCTTGCCATTTTGCTTCTTACCTTCAATTTGAATTTCTGGAAAACTTTTGACGTCTCCTTTGGAATAAAAAAAAGTCTCACCTTGATTGTAAAAGCATACCTCATACCTTGATGACACAAAGTCTGAATTAGCCTACAAATATCCAAATGTACCAGCTCCAGTTGTTGCTTAGCTCATAAGGGTTATCCTTTAGAAAAGGTCTGTTGTTGCTTCCTCAAACTTTAAGCCTCTCAAAAGCTAGGTCAAACAACCGTTAGAGGTCACCTTGAAAATAATTAAAAATAAAATAAGGAAATAAATAAACCTGGTCTATATGAGGCGGGGTGGTAAGGAGAAGAAATGACAGATATTTTAAATCAAGGTCAAGCCCAACATTTTGGGGTTATATAACATGTCACCATCCTAGAATTGAAGCAATAGCATGTCCTACACTAACTGTTCATTGAACCACTTTTTCTTTGAGAGAGTGCCCATCTTAGTATTGCATTTAGTGTGGGACTCCTAATCTAATATCCTTTTATATCCATTATTTATGTAACTTCAATTTTGTGTTTGGTGCGATAAAAACAAAGCTTAATGCATATGATAGATGAATATCTATTTTACAAGAGTTATAAAACCTATACCTTACAAAACATCACTTAGAAGAGGGCACAAAATAGCTTTCATATCATCAACTGGAAGAAGTTCTGATTCCTTGTTATGCTCATGTAGGCTTTTAGTGGAAAAGTGGTTTTTTTGTTTTAGCATGGCTAGAGAAATACATACATATAGGCCTTAAAGAAATGCATAAAATTTTTGGGCTAGGACTTTGGATAAGTCGCCTTGTGGATGTATGTTGTTATGACCCTTAGTTGTGTAACCAAAGACTCTTGGTTTTTGCACAAGCTTATGAAGCCCTCCAAGTTGAAGGAGTGTCAAACGCATCTTTGCTTGTAATGACTTGAATGCTACAATCTTAGGGATTAGGAGGTGAACATGATGTCAGCTACATGCCTATTAAAAATGTTATGTATTCATCCTTTATCTCATGAAAAAGGCATGGGTTAGCAAGAAGGGATTGAGCTCCACCAATATTGATATCTAAAGTCTACTTATTGTTGTTAATCTAACAATAACATCTCTACAAGTGAGTAAATGTTGGGCTAAAAGAGCGTTATAAGAAATACAAATTTTTAAAAAGCGTTTCTGCTTATTGTATTGTGATGCAAACAAAAATGCATGTAAAATGACAACAAAAGTTATATAGGTAATTAATTTTAACAAATTAGAATAAATATGCATAGTATATCTACTTTTAGAATAAAAGATTGCAATTTACAATAGTTAAATGATCATTTAAACCACTAGACTAAATGAGTTTCTTCATAATTTAAGAACGTAAGTTTCCTTGGCCATTCAATTATGTTATCCCTGCTATTCAAACGGAATGGTAGCTTTGGATAATTTTCATTCTTGTAGGAATTCATATTTCTATGAAGCACTATTGATTCACAACAATAATCAAGCCCTCATCAAATTGCATTTACCAAATGCAAATTAAAGTCTTAGGACTACAAAGTAGAGACCATAGCTTGTGGCTACAGAGAATAAGAATTGGTGGAAGTTTAATACCAGGTCTTGTATGGGGAGGAATGTGTTTTCATATAATTGAAGGACGTGTCTAGAAACATCCAATATAAAGTCTACATATTCATCTTCCACATTATGAACATGGGGTAGCAAGAAGGGATTGAGCACAATCAATATTGATTGCTAAAGTCAACTTGTATAATTGACACTATAACTTCTAAGAGTGAGTGAGCACTAGGCTAAGAGTGATATGAATTGAAGCCTAAAAAACATTGTAATTTAGTTGATTGAGATAAAGAGCTTTAGTTCTTAGTTTGCATTATAAGGTGCTTTGAGGCATGTTGTACCTATTCCAGGAAGCAAATTTAGACAAATAGAGGTGTAGGAACAGAGTAGAGGTAGGGAAAACATGGTGAGTAATAAAATATTGAGTTTTAATTACTAAAACCAATTATTGTAAACTTTGGTCACAGATGATAGGTTCAACTATGTACAAACTCGAATGACAAGTTTAGACACATAAGAACCCATTCAACCAAAAAACAACTTATCGAGTTGGGCCACCTTTGAATGCATTACACAGGAGATAAGATAGCATGGTGATATAGTCCAAGGAAAGCTTAAATGCTTCGTAAGATAAATGTATTCTTTAAGCTGCTCTATTGGCATTAAAGGTGAATTTTATAGATAAGGTTTGAATTCTAGAGGTAGAAGATAGCTGCTACTAAATGCAACAATTGAGAATATGAATTAATCAAGTATTTCATGAAAAGACATGCATGTAGGAAATTGTCAAAGTGTTGGAGAAAGCATACAATGCTCAAGTTGCCTTTGAAGACTCAAATTGAGCATTTGACTTGTAAATAGAGCAAGATTATAGGGGTATTGAGGAGGCACAACCTCACTGATTAGATTTCTCCATGGTAAGTTTTTGTTAATTTCTCATTTCATGTATTAGTCTTTTACTTGCCTACTTTCATTGTATGTAACTATTTCATATCTTCAAGTACTTAAACAAGCATTAAATGACACATTTGACTGATTACAAGCATAGTTCTTGTTCCTAACAACAAATAGAAGTAAAATGCAATCTCATAGAAGTTAAACATGCTCTTTGGTACATTTTTTGTTTTTTGGAATTAGAGGGTTAGTCACTTGATTACACCGTAGGTGTAGTAGTACATTGATAGTAGAGACGAAAGAAAGAAACTTAGAGAAGTAACAAAAACATGAATAGTATTAAATTAAGAAGAGAGAGTACTTTGAACTATAAATGCATCTTGCTTTCAAGAGATCATCAACATGGTGAAGGAAGAAGTTCTTTATCAAGGATTTATAAAAGAATCATCTCTAAGAGAAGGGAGCAATCAAATCTTGACAAAAGTAGGGAAAGATGCCAATCACTATAATCTAGCTATTGACAAAATCATAGCTAAGATGTCAAAGTCTCTCAATGGCAAGACTTAGAACAAAAAAATAGTTGATGGAATGTGAAGTTTGAGTCTCTCTAGTGTTCAGAAAATCAACAAAAAATTAGCGAAAAGCCTATGTTGCGAGAAAATAAGAAAAAAAAAGTTGGTTGGGGGATGTTCCCCTTGAACCCTGTAGTGCAATCTCACACATGATGAGGCTAAACTTTGTTTTTGCATAGATAGTTGAGGCTTTTATGATTTCTCCAACAAACCAATCCCCTTGGAATGTGTCAGAGCTAAACACCATTTTTCCAAAGTTTATGCATATGAGTGATGACATCTTGCTAGCATAATGACAATTGCCCCATCTTGAAAATTAGGGGAGAGGATCTTCTTCTAGCACCGACTCTATTTTACTGAGTATGCATTGCCTTTGCCAGTAGAGAGGGATGTTGGTCAGAACACATTGTCAAAACTCACTTAAGCAAATAAGGGAATCAAGAAGTTAAAGGGGTAAACCTTGGCTAACAGTTGATGGAAGAAGGTATGCTTCAGAAGCTGAAACCTTGCTTGTCACTTTCTTGAATAAGATCTCTTTAAGTCACTCAAAATAAAGGATCTCTATTGATGCTTGGGATGATGCAAGGAGTAAGGAGTATGTCGATAGGTGTTCATTGGTTTTTGAAAGCACTTGGTGTTAAGGTAACTGGATGAAGTAAAGTCAATTCCCTTATAAAGGACAACTTCTAGAATGTTAACTTCCAAATTAGAAACATTACAAGTAATTTTGATGCTTTCAAATTATGAGGTTTAGGCATAAAAAACAGTTGTAGATCAAATCTAGAGCCATTCCAAATTCCTACAACATCATCTATAGATTTTTTTTTTTGATTCGTAAGCTGGAGGTCACAAGGGGGACCTCCTCCCCATCAACATATCCACTTAATCAAACTTAGTCAACTTAGAGCCACATAGAAACCACACGTTACTTGGGGGATTCGAACTTGAATCTCCATCGTGAGAACCTTATGGCCTTGCCATTTAAGCATAACCCCTTTCACACATCATCTATAGATTACTTGAAATACAAAAGGTGATTTAAGTAAAGAGTTTAAGCAATTTGTCTTTCTAGTTTACACAAGAAAATATAAGTATAGACAAAAACAAAATTGTTGCTCATGGTTGTACTATGATGTTAGAAGAATTTGCTATTAAATTCTTGATGGTGTTGTGTGAGGACTAATTGGTTTAGCTGAATAATGAGACTGGGGAGAAGACATCTTGATTGAAGACCCTGAATGTAATCAAACTAACATAGAGACTAAACACATCAAAGGTAAAGAGACCAACATTCAAAGGACAATGGAAATCATGAACATTCTTGATGAAGGTGAGAGTTCATGAAACGATTTCTTTGTTGAAATAAAATGGAGAGCAACATATAATGCTTCTATATTGAAGTAGGTTCCGACGTAAACCCACAATAGGAACAGATGAGCCTCCTAGTAAATAGTTCCTTATGCACCTTAGGAATGAGGTAAATGACACAAACCATAGCATTTCTTGGAGAAACCTAAAGAAGGAACTTTGTTTCCTAAGAGGTGAAGAAGTTGGCCACTAGAGTATCATTAATAGAATATTGCAACTCTGAAAGATGGAATCCCAAGGCACATTAGACACTTCTTCATAGACACTACAATCATATAACTATTTGAGCCCTTTAACAATATACCAATCTCGAGCTAGTATAATAAGGCCAATAATTTTATTAGCTGGCTAGATAACTATAGTATAGTCATTTTTGAGAGGCTGAATGACAACATCGAAGTGTTTAGGAAAGAGGTGAACAAAAGAAGGGGTAGAGAATTTTATTGCCTAGAAGACGACGGCCTAAAGGAACAATATTTTACAAGGGTGGATATGTTCAGAGGGGAGCTAGAGATGCTTGGGAACCCTAAACAAGGAGAAAAACTTAGATTTTGGAGAGGGGACCACCACGAGGGTTCAAAAACCATTTTAATAAGAGTTGGGAAAAATAATCGAATTCCTTGAGAATTGATTTTGATGGCATAGATGGAGGATTATGGAGGAATTTTAAATCCAAACTCAAGACTTCAAGTTTTGCAACATTAAAAATTTTATTAGAAAAATCATGAACAATGTTTGAAATTAATTGTCAAGAACCCTACAAAGTTGTTTGCCCAACTGCAATAGATGTGGGGTATTTGTGCTTAGATGTGGTAGAGTTGGTGAAGCACACTTTGGAACTAGACTTCTAGCGCCATTTGCCACGACTGGAGGTGATTGTTGTAATGTGGAGGGAGTGTGGTTGTTCCAATAGATGTAGTTGTGAGAGTGGTCTTTGCATCCTCCATTTTTTGGACTTGGATGTTCGTGAAGATTTTGTGGTTTGATTAGGACTGGGAGGCCTAGATTGAGGATTTCAACACCTTATTCTATTCTGCAACGATTGTTGGAGACAGGGAGGGAGAGGGCCCAACATTTGGATGAGACATAACTTATTCTTTTATTTGGGTCATGAGCCTCTCAAGAGCTAAATATTTGTCTTGTAGAGGGGCCATTTTTTGTTACTTAGTGAACCCATTGTTGTTGTGGCTTCTTCCATATTAGTGTATTTGTGAACCATAGTAGTTGAATCTTGGGTTTGATGGCCGAGATTGTCTTAAGCCAATAAAATTTGTGTTCTATAACTAAATTTATCTTTCGACTTACAAATTTAGACAAAAGGTGAGATTTCCATTGTTGACAAATTTGAAAAGTAACATCATTCACCTCAACTAGAGTTGAGGAGCTCGTCGATGTTGGAAAGAAAATTTCCTTCTTGATACTCTCTTTCAAGTTTGACTAGTAGAATTTTTGGAAATCTAGGTAAAAGGTAGAATAATTACTATGGTAGTCCTTAGCAAGCTTGGGTAGTTGATTAAAGAACGACATCATAATCTCTTCATCTACGAGGTGGATCTTTAGAGGAGCCATGTGATGGCTATGGGGAAAGACACCTTTGGAGAGATTGAGCTCAAGGTCAATGGTGAAATCAACAGACTCCAGAGCTTTAGACTTAAGCTTGTTGAAGTTACCCTAGTAGGAATCAAGAACTCATGTTACTTGCCATAGGAACTTCATGCATGTAATAATAGATTGCATTCTTAAGGGGAACATCTTGTTATTTGTTATAGGAACTTTAACTACTGACAAATTGTTAGACTCTTCAAAAATCTTACTAAAATTTCCTTTAAAGACCATCTTCTAGTTTTTAGAGTTAGTTGCCCTATGTTAAGCAAGTTGTGCTTCAAACTTCACACAAATAAGGTATCATGCATATACATAATTCTTCCTTTCTTTACTTTTATGCTAAGGTTTCCTTTTCCCATTTTATCTACTTGATTATCATTCCAAAAATTGGCACGCCCCTTAACATTATCATCCAAAATTACAATTTTTTTTTTCCAGTCGTGATTTGAATAACCACTATTAAGATACTTGTTTTGTGGTCTCACAACATGCCCCATTTTGCTTCTAGCAAAATGAGGATCCCAAAATTCTTTTTTCTTGTGTTTCCCCTTTCGTTTTGGTTTGGTGGTAAAGACAAAATGTGAAGTTACCAAAAAACAACAATTTTGGATCCCAATAATCCTAAGGTTTTAAACTGAAAGAGCGTCAAAATTTAGCGAGGGTCACCTTTGGAATTTCTTGAAAATTTGTTGAAATAAGTGAGCCCAACCGGACATCCGGTTAATAGGGCATTTCCAACTAGACATGACATTTGCAAATTTAAAGATCCGGTTCAATTGAAGATCCACATCCAAACTCGCAACACATCAGGGTAAAAGAGTTCCCGGTCTCAACCAAGCCTAAATTACAATTCAACCTTGAGAAACAAAGAGCGCCAAACCTAATCTTTCATCTGAACCCGATGTTCCAACTGAACATGACATTTGCAACTTTAAAGTTCCAGTTGAGTTGAAGATCCGCATCCACATCCAATTAGCCTATAAAGCATTTCTATTCGGACATTTTCCATGAGTGTTTATACACTAACCCGAACCCGATCTTGCAAAGTATAAATCTGGTTCATATCCTTTTTCCACATCTGGTAGTATTCAGATGAGTCATCATGATGTCATAGATCCAACCTGACATTTTCCAACTTGATATTCCCAACCCGATATAGACATTGTGGTCAAACCTGATATAGTCAAACCTAACATTTCATAACTGGACATTCCATTTGAACCTGATATTATGATTTTGAATGTTCCACATTTGATTAGATGCACTTCATTTTTAACTAAACGTATTAGGATTATCCGTTTGGATTTAAAATTTTAAAAGCCAAAAAGTATGTCGAAATTGATATATTCTCCTTGATCACCATTAATGCCCACCTACTGCAGGCTGAATTTAATGCAACTTTATACTTAGTGAATTTCACTTGTTTAAAAGAAGATTTTTACTTCATAATTCATTACCAAAGCATTCAAGTGAACAAAATAGCAAATTGCATAGCGATTAGAAGAGCAAATTACTGAAGCAGATAAATTACAGGATGAAGTGGTAAATTGAAAGCGACAACAACTTTCCAATCGAATATCCAGACATAGTATTGTACTTGTATAAAGGTGAAATACACAGTATTCATGTATGTAAGAATTTTGTTAACCCTAATCCTTCATTATAGTAAGTTTTAAATTGATTTAATTCAAATTCACCATAGGGTAAGTGTAAATTTACTTTTCTTACCATAGTGAACTTGTATTCCACATTGTAACATGATTATTGTATCTTTCATAAGGGTGAATTCGAATTTAGATTTAATTAGAGAAAAAATTAATGGTAAACCCTAGATAATTACAACTAGGGTAATTTGTGGTTTTTGTTAATGGCTAGAGGAACAATGGCCAAACAATTGAAGGATATGAAGGAGGAATTCAAGGGCATGGGCCATACATCTGAGATCTGGCTGAAATTTGGAGTTATCACGGATACCAACCTAGGGCACTTTGAGCTAGTAGCGTATGAACAGAGTTTCATGGCACTAGACGTGAGCCTGATGGCATGTAACATAATGAAAAGCGAATTGTTCAAAGCCGCCAGATTCCCAATGGCGCTGGAGGCTCCGGAATTGGTCCTCCTGTGCATTCACAAGTATGATCCAACCAAGTGTTGGGTAATTAGTGAGGGTTGAGTGTATGCGGAGCTATCTCTTGAGGGCATCACTTGAACCTTTAATCTGCCAGTACAAGCCCAAATGCACAAATTCAAGAAAGACAAAATTACTGTCATGTTGGTTCCAAAAATTACTTCAGCGGAAAATTCACATTTCTAGATCACCTAGGCCAGGGATTGTCATCAGGGTGATAGAAAGAGGTTTATCAACAAGTTAGGGACGTTTTTAGCCAACTAATAGGAGTGGGTAGACTCCTCTGCTCTTTGAGCTCAACTTAAATTCTGGAGGGATATTCCAAGGGTATACCTAAACAGGTATTAACATCAAAACCAGATGAACAACTAAAATATATGAACAACCAAACCCAAATCGCTTTCTTAGCCCCAAATTTGTCACTAAGCTAAGAACAACTCGTTGTTACATGACTTTTATATAGCTGATAAAGGCAATTCTCCATGCTGAGGATGCATAAAAACTACTATTGCATCTCAAGCATAAATGTATTGTTTTGTTTTGAAGATTGGGTGATCAAAGGCTACTCAGACTGGTGCCTATCCATTGGGCTGCAGAGTCTAACATTCAACAGAGGAAAAATAACTACAAGGAAATGCACAATTGCCTATTTGATAAATCAAATGCATGAAAATCCACACCAAATCACTGAGAATGCTTAATAATCCAATGCCATATCATATTTTTCCTTATGCAATACTGAAATGACCATTTACAAAAGCTCGAAAATGGATTAGGAATTGTCACATTCACTCAAATTAGAGATTACATTGATACCACTAAATGTGGCAAGAGCAAACTATAACTGCGATTAAGTTTGCTAGAAAGAACATCTACAACATAAAAGAAAAACAATGGTTTGCTAAAAAGATTTGCAAAATATATTACATACATTTCATAATTCTTTCATGCTGAACAAAGACTGCAAAATAACCTTTTCTTCTCTGCCTTCTGGAGCTCAGAACCTGTTGAGAGAACAATGCCCAAAAATGACCAACCAACCAACCCCTATTGCATCTAAAACATATGCATAAATAGCATTACAATTCATTGCACCATTCCCAACGCTGCATGAGTATACCCATGCTACATTATATTCAGCCCACTGCAATGTCAGAAAGTATGCAGTTTAGAAGCCTGCCCACTCCCTTACAACTCTAAAAATGTCAGAAGAAGATTGCTTGCACTCTTAATGTACTTGGAACAATAAAGAGGGAAGGTTCTAATCCTTTCCCTGACGCATGCAATATTTGACTTATCTGCTTTATCCTCCAAATGTACCTATGCATTGAAGAATTTCACTATATCAACTACCTGCATGGCATTGTTCTTCAGAATCATTAAATTTTGGGTACAAATCAGTTTGCACAATCCTGCAATCATGGCATGTTTTTGGACAATCACCCCTTTTAAGCCTTTACAACACTTTAAAAGTGTTGTCCCCAATTTTTGTTTTTGGGCTATCTTAACTCTCACTATACCTTTCTGCACTAGGCACATCTTCCTATCTCTATCAACCTTTTTCTTTATCACAAACCTCCATTTTCTTTTCACTTCTTCTATTCACTTTGTTAGCAAACTCTCCTTTTCACGAACTTCTTATTTGCCACTTCTTTCTTCCTTATATTTGCTTTGTCGATGAATTGTCATTTTTACGAACTTTGGATGTCTGTTGATAACTGAGAAGGGGGGGGGGGGTGAATCAGTTATCCTAAATTTGCTTTCAATTCAAACACTTAAATCCACTTTGTTATTTAATAGCATAGCAATTAATCATTCATGGAAGCATAAAGCATAAACACTAGAGCATATACACATCAACACATGAGACACCAAGATTTTGACGTGGAAAACCCAGTCAAGGGAAAAACCACAGGGTGATTAACCCAAGAATTATTCTCTGTTAGAAGAATAAGAAAAATAGATGGCACATGCCAATTAGGGCTCACTGCTCACAAGAGGCACACTGCCTATAAGAGAAACACTGTCTACAAAGTAACAAGTATCACAAACTTGAACTGGAGATTGACATCTTTACCATGCCTGGATCAGTTCCATTTAAGCCCGAAGACCTCTGCTCTGCCTTTCGCTCTTTCGCTATACCACACTCATCCGCTCCAAGACACACTTCAAAATGAATTTACAAACCTTTATTTATACAAGGCATCAACTTAGGAACAATCATCTAAGTCGGCAAACACCTACAAGATCATTCGCAAGACGTGTAACACATCCGGTCGGCCAGTCTCAAGAAGAACACAATACCCGGTGGTAATTCTTCAAATGCAAACTCCAACTTCAATGCGGACCGCCAATAAGAATTGTACACGATCCAAAGATCACCAAAACCTTTCCTGAGTCACCAAGAACATCCACACTTTATCAGCTTATTGGAATTCTTCTCTTCTTCATCTAGAACTTCAAGAACACAGTCTATCGCCACTGTCACACTGAAAAAGGTGCTTCCGGACCTCCAAACCATGAACAAATCTAGTTGTCACTTCACACTGCTTTCTTCAACACTCCCTCCAATCCGCAGAATGAGATAACGCAATGCCGGAGCTCACCGGACCAATCTATGACACTCTGTCACCATTGAACATCTATCGGAACCGGTTCTACTAGAGCGACCATAACTTCTTCATATCTTTATGCGGACCTCTAAAATCTTGACTGGAGCATCTCAAGACTTATATCTGAAAACCCTTTAAACCACATCCTCTAATCTTCATCTTATCTTGGCCTTTTACCTTAATGTCATCACTGTTCTTCACTGTTCCTGATTGAGGCTAATTTTCTCAATATCTTCAGCACACAGCTCATCCAATCCTTTTCATTAATGCAATATGAGTATGTTGACATCAATGACAACACTGGTTATCCTCATACTTGCAACAATCTCCCCCTTTGTCATTGATGGCAACATATGATGTGAAAAACCATCAAGACAAGAACTTCTCCTTTCTGTCATAGCTCCCCCTATCGGCAACAACTCTTTACATGTCTTCTCTTTCTTTACTGCTCCTCCTTTGATCAACAACCACTTGTTTTTCACATGTCTTCTCTCCCCCTTTGACATCAATGGCAAATGGCTCATACTTACCATTTTAACATATCAGAATCATACCAGCTGCTCCCCCTGAGTAGCAGCTCCCCATCACCAATCTGGATCACAAGATATGACTGTGATATCCACCGGACTGATGCACATCAGTGCATCCTAGTTCGTCACCGGAGGGGCAATGACCCCTAACTTCTCCCTGAGATACTCAAAAGAGTCCTTGGGAAGAGGTTTAGTAAAAATATCTGCAATCTGATCCTTGGAGGGCACATACTCCAATCTGACTTCATCCTTGTTCACTTGCTCTCTCAGAAAGTGAAACTTGATAGATATGTGCTTGGTCTTAGAATGCAACACCGGATTCTTAGAAATATTTATTGCACTTGAATTATCACAGAAAATTGTGATAGGCTCCTCATATTCTACTTTAATGTCTCTTAGCATCTGCTTCATCCATAAGATTTGAGTGCAATTACTTGCTGCTGCAATGTATTCTGCTTCAGTTGTAGACATAGATATTGCCTTTTGTTTCTTGCTTAGCCAAGAAACCAATTTTTTTTCCTAAAAAAAAAGCTCCACCATTGGTGCTCTTCCGGTCATCCACATCTCTTGCCCAATCTGCATCTGTATATACATGAAGAGAGAAATCATGATCTCTAGGGTAGCATAGACCATACTCAACTGTCCCCTTTAGATATCTAAAAATCCTCTTGATTGCCATAACATGAGATTCTCTAGGATCAACTTGGAATTTAGCAACAAGACCAACAACCTGCATAATATCTGGTCTAATTTGAGTGAGATACAACAGTCCTCTAATCATTGGCCTATATTTTGTCTGATCCACCTTGGGAGAGTCATCATCTTTGCTCAACTTGCATTCGGTTGCCATGGGAGTATCCATTGGCTTTGAATATTCCATCCCAAATTTCCTCAACAATTCTTTCACATATTTGGTTTGAGAAATGAAGATCTCTTTCTTTGTTTGAGTAATTTGCAGACCCAAGAAGAAATTCATTTCACCAAGCATGGACATCTCAAACTCACTTTTCATTTGATTTGGAAAAGTTTTACACATGCTATCTTTTCCTCCAAAGATGATATTATCAACAAATACTTCAACAATCAAGATGTTTTCATGATCAATTTTAAAATATAAGTTACTGTCAGCAGTACCTTTGTTGAAACCAATCTGCACAAGATGCTTATCCAACGTTTCATACCAAGCCCTTGGGGCTTGCTTCAATCCATACAGTGCTTTCTTCAACTTGCAGACCATATCACTATGATCAGACAATTGAAATCCATCTGGTTGCTCAATGTATACTTCTTCTTCCAAATCACCATTTAGGAAGGCAGACTTGACATCCATCTGATATACCTTGAAGTCTTTGAAGGCAGCAAATGTAAGAAATAATCTGATTGCTTCAATTCTTGCCACCGGAGCAAAGGTTTCTTCAAAATCAATTCCTTCTATTTGAGAGTAGCCTTTGCAGACCAATCTGGCTTTGTTTCTGATTACTTCACCAACTTCATTTAGTTTGTTCCAGAAGATCCATTTGGTTCCAATCACATTCTTGTTTCTAGGTCTGGGAACAATATCCCAAGTGTGATTTTTTTCAATTTGCATCAATTTTTCCTCCATTGCTTTGGTCCAGTTTTCATCATTGTAGGCTTCATTTATTGTCTTAGGTTCAATCTTTGAAATCAGACAGTATTCATCTGAATTTTGAGCAATTCTCCTCCTTGTTTGTACCCCTTTGCTTTTGTCACCTATGATTTGATCTTCAGAGTGGTTTAGAGTTACATACATTGGAACTTTGGGAGTTTCTTGCACTATTGTTTCTTGATCAGGCTCATTCAGACAAACCTCTTCTTCCTGATTTACCAGATCAGTCTGAATCTGACTTTCAGAGGAGGATTGAGCTCCTTGAACCAGAGAACCATTCTGATCATCTTCATCATATTCATAAAACCTTGAGGGCTTCTCAATTCCTTCATCAACCTTCACATTTGTACTTTCTATTATCTTTCTCAGTCTCTTATTGTAACACCGGTATGCTTTGCTTTGAGTGGAGTAACCCAAGAAAATTCCTTCATCACTTCTAGCATCAAACTTTTCTAGATCTTCATCTCTTTTAATGTAACATTTGCTACCAAATACTCTGAAGTATCTCACAGTAGGAGTGATACCAAACCAAAGTTCATAAGGAGTCTTACTGGTATTGCTTTTGATTTGAACTCGATTGAGAGTATAGACTGCAGTGCTGACAGCTTCTCTCCAAAACATCTGGGGAACATTTGCTTCCATCATCATTGTCCTGGATGCTTCCTGGATGGTTCGGTTCTTTCTCTCTACTACTCCATTCTGCTGTGGAGTCCTAGGAGCAGATAACTGTCTTTTTATACCATGCTTCCCACAAAAATCTATGAATTCACCGGATGTGAATTCACCACCTCTATCAGACCTCAGACATTTCAGTTTCAGTTCGGTTTGATTTTTTACCATAGCCTTGAAGATTTTGAACTTCTCAAAAGCTTCTGATTTCTCTTTCAGAAAGGTAACCCACATCATCCGGGAATGGTCATCAATCAGTAACATGAAATATCTATCACCTTGCATACTCTTTATTCTTGTCGGACCACATAGATCAGTATGAATTAATTCTAATAATCTGGTAGAGGACTGATCCTTGCTTTTGAATGAGACTCTGCTTTGTTTACCCAGCTGACATTCTTTGCACAAGCTATTTGTAGGTTTCACCAATTTTGAAAGATCTCTTACAGCCTGAGTATTGCTTATCTTGATGATGTTATCAAAATTTACATGACACATCCTTCTATGCCATAACCAACTCTGATCAACTTGAACAAACAAACAACTTTTATTAGAACCAATTAGATGGAAGATATTACCTTTTGTTTGAGTACCAGATGCAATCTCAGTTTTGGAGCTTTCAAAGATTCTGCATCTTCCATTCTTGAACCGGAGATCATAACTTTTGTCCACCAATTGTCCAACACTGAGAAGATTGTGCTTCAATCCTTCAACATACAATACGTTACCAGTTTTGCTTTTTCCATCAAAAGAAATAGTTCCCCTTCCTCTGATTCTACCAGCAGAATTATCACCAAATTTTACCATTCCTATATACCTTTCCAAGTCTAAGAACTTGTTTTTGTCACCTGTCATATGGTGAGAGCATCCACTGTCAATAACTCAATCATCCTTTTCTTCAACTTGGGCAGCCAAAGCTCTTTCTACAACTTTATGATTGACAGATTCAGAGGATATTGGATCTTCTTCCTTGATGGCAATAAACACCCATTTATTTTCGGATTTGTTTGCTATTTCTGATTCATCATCTGTTACTCCTTCATTATCATCATCTTCATGAACATAATAACAATTCTTTTGGAACCTTTGTCTGTTAGAATTTGACCTTGTAGATCTTTCCGGACATCTTGAGGCAAAATGACCAATTTTATTGCAGTTGAAGCACTTAAAGGGTAATTTTCCTTCATACTTACCGGATCCTCTTGGCAGTCTCTTTGTAATGAGGGCTTTAAGTTGAGCTGTTTCTGCTTCTTCCTCTTCCAAGTCTCTTCTTGCTTGATCATACCATGATAGCTTCTTTGAAGAGTTTTCTCCCGGATCAAATCTTTTTTTACCTTTCACAAAGGCACTGGCTTTGGATGCAGTGTAGTGCCCCCTCGTCGTTGGCTTGTGATAGCAGTGGTTCTGCATTGCTCTCTGTGAATCGGAGACAGTTGTTAGTCGTTCATTGCATTGATTCAGTTCTGAGACAGTTGATTAGTATGTTATGGTTTATGCTCACTCTGACCTTGACGGACTATGTTTGATGGATTTATTTAGACATGTGTTAGGAGTCATGATTATTTCAGTTATGGTGCGAATTAATATCATCATGTGTCATTTGAATTGTGGTATTTGAATTCAGATAGAAGTTGTTAGGATATTGTTTTAAGAGCAGAGACAGTTTAGTATTACTTGCTTCGAGTACCCTACTACGCCGCGACTCTCTGACTCTTCGTGTGTAGACATATATGTACTTGATTGTATACAACCAATTGTTTGGATGCAGGCTGCAGGTACCGAGCCTCGACTCCACTTGATACAGCAGGTTTGAGCGGGCTCTTGCACCAATGGGTATCCGTGATGGGAGATAACACGAGGTCTATTCCACTAGGTCGGTCCTTGAATTCTGTTGTGGTCTCGAGTCGTGTTGTGTTGCTTGGTCCTTGCCTTGTAGGTTGGTAATCTCGTGTGGTGGTGTATAGTCGAGTTGTGTTATTTATGCTCATGTGTGTGGTTGCAAAATATTTTAATGATTTATTATAATGCTTCTATTGTGTTGGTTGGATAATATTTGTTTTGGCTTAGAATTGGGATGGACACCTTGGTTAAATTTTATAATAGGTCTAGAATTAAATTATCTGTTGTCCAATAACATTTATGCCATAATTTGGAGTTACCGGTACTAGTATATTTTTGGTTATGCATTGATGGTTGCATATTTTTGGTTATGCATTGATGGTTGCTGGTTGTCGGATATGATTCTAGATTTGGGAATCTTTTTTTTAGAGTAAGAATTTAAATATTGATGGAGTGGCATGGGGAGTAACGGATGCATGTCTGCTTTAATTTTGAATTGAACATTTTTTTTTTTATGGTGGGGGATTTGGTTCTGAGAGGGGGGTTCGAAGGGAATTCAGAAAATTGGGGGAAAAATCAATGTTTTGGTTGGAGGAATACATAAATTGGAGGCTTCAGATCAAAATCTTGTTCCAGGTATGTTCTGTATAATTCTTGCTTAAGTTTTATTATGCTTGGATAAATTAATTCTTCTCTCTCTTGTAATTCTGAATCAATTTAGTCTGAGTGGTTCTGGAGTGCCTATTGCTTTCCCCATCTTGTTTTCTGTAACTGATCATCCTTGGAAATTTCTTAAATCAAATTTTGGCATTCTGGGATCCTTGTGTCAATTCAAACCTCATCCAGTTGAGTCGTGTTGTCGCCATTATCTTGTAAACTAGAGACGGATGTGAGACCTTATTACTTGAGCGTTTTGCTATATAACTCTCGTACTTGTCTTTGATTTCATGTTTTGATGATATGTCTGCCAGAGTTTCCCAACTGTTCCATCTGTATGATATATCCTTTTTGCTTGTATGATCAATGGATGTCTATGCTCTCTTCTAGACTTCTGTTGTAGGGCTAAGATTGATATCGTACTTATGCCTTTTCTGTCTTTTGAAATCTGTCCAATCAAGTAAGAATCTTCTGCTTTATGAGATTTAAAATTATCTTTCTTCTTGAGTCTTTTACGGCCATTTAATGGCATTATGTCTTGCCAATAATCTTGTCAGATTTACTCTCTAGACAAATAGATTCTCCTTGGATATCCCTCTAATCTGCCGTGGTCGAACCTCTGATACACCTACCTTTTTTCTCATCATCTTAGAAAACATAAAATTGTATATCATTGTGAAGCTTCTTTTGTGCCTCAAGCCAAACAAATTCCTGTTTGAATGTATTTTACGGTGGGGTCGTTCTTTTTCTAGTAGATAATTCTTTTTATCAAGTTTCCATTGCCTTCGTGACTGACTGACTGTGGGTTCAGGTTGGCTATGGACTTTGTCAGTATTCCTTCCAATTACATCAGATACTATTAAACCTTGTCCTCGTTGTTGCCCGAACGACTTGATAACAATATTGATTTGCATGGAAAGTTTGTGTATATTGCAATCACCTTAGTTGACTGCAGTCAATCGTGGGATGGGAACACGTAGTTCAGTGTGTTAGTCGATTCTTGTAGCAGAGTGTATATTTGCATGGGACTTTTGCTGTCATCAAAGAAGTTTTTGAGTCCGTTGGCAGCCAAATGCATGTGGTTTGTAGTTGTTGATTGGTCTTGTTGTGTTCGATTTGGGATGGCCTGGAGTTAGTCGTAAACCTTTATCTTTATGCATGATGACAGTAGTCGTAATGCGGGGTCGAGGTACTGTTATTGCTTCTTGGCTTGTTAGAATTTGTGGTCGTAGTAGGTTAGAGGGTTAGTCGTGGTGCTCTGTGAGATAGTGTTATGCTGCAGTTGTTTGCTTCGTATGGGGTATAGTAGCATGTCAATAGGTGATGTTTATGCCTTGTTCGAGATTGTTATATTTGAGATGTTAACTTATGGTTTTGGAGAGTGAGGTGTTATGTTATAGTTGTCTTAGTATTGGTTTTGGTCGTAGGATGTAAAGTGGAGCCGAGCTTATGGCGAAACAATTTTTAATTTGTAGCTGTTATGCTTAGGGTGGTCGACGGTAGTATGTCGATAGGACTCTTCTCATGTGTGATTGTTAGTGGTCATAGGATAGTCGGCAACCTTTAGGAGAATAGTAATGTTTTAAATGTTTGGTTTTGATTGGTTATGTGATAGTTAGTAGTCTAGACTTATAGCGGTATATATGAAAGTATCTAACGTTGTCATGGTCGATAGTGTATGTCGAAAGAAACTTATGCTAGTAAAACGCATATTATGCTTTATTTGTTTTAGAATGTATCGTTTGGTAAGGGGCTAGAGGGTAAACATTGCTTAGAGGAGATTTTAGCAAAATAATTATATGTCTATAGTTGTTCCACTAAGCTTTATAGTTGGAAATGATCATGGGAAAGTTTTTAGGAAAGTACTTATATGTATAGATGTTGCATAGCAATTGGGATGTATTAGAAATTGAGATAGTTTAAATGATCACCGGAGTTCACGTACTTTTGTTGTTGTACTTAATGCGATGTGTTATTGGAGGATTGACGAAAAGTTGTATAGCAAGATTAATTATATATTTGTGATCAAGTCTTTTTGAAATAGTAATGGTTATATGTTAGATAGATGTTATGCTTTTGGAAATTTTGCATGTATGAATATAGTTGTTATTCTAGAAATTGGGTATTACTAGAAAAGTGATATAGCAAAATGTATTGCTTTTTAGTTGTGGTTATTAGGAGATTGCAAATGGGTAAGTATGTTTGTTAGAAAATGTAAATGATATCTTAGGAAATAAGTACCTAGTATAGGGTTTGTTGAATTTGTAATTAGTAAATGTTGGTAAGTTTTACAAAAAGAAATCATTGTTAGTTGTTGGTGGTAGCAATTGGTAGCTATTGGATTTGAAATAGTAGTTGGTATAATGTTGATGAAAGATTATACTAATAATCACTTTAGAGGTTTCTTTAGAGAATGGTAGTCATGAAGTTAATAGATAGGAATTTATGCCTTGTGTTGTTTGGAATAGTACATTCGTATACTAGAACATTCCATTTGAGAAAGTAAAAGCCTTGTTATGATAGTCAGCTTTTATCATCTTTTGAGGGTATGTCAAGACATTTTCAAATATGGTTTTGTTGGAAAAATTCTTTGTTGGGAGTGATGATGACTTTGGTTTCCATGATACATTATGGTAGTAGATAAGTATTGTGATGGAAATTGTAGAGGGATTTGAATTATTATTTCTAGTTCATGGGGTAATAATAGTGTATTGATTTCCTTGTCGAATTGTAGTTGGTTAGTCATGTTTGTATAACCCATTTCATGTTGCGTAAATGGTGGATATCCTTGTATATGTGATTTTTACCTCATTGTAGAGAATTTGAGCCAATTGTCAGTTTATGCCATCTATTGTTGTTAATGTCGTGAACTTGAATTTTCTTATAATTGTTGTTTTATCCCTTGAGTTGTTCTCAGGATGGAATTGGGAGTTCTTTGATTATCTTATGTTCGATTACCCTTTTGGTCTTAGCTAAATGCTTGTAATGGATATTGGTGTTCATCTTGGGTGGAGTTTATGTCTATGTGTTGGTTTGTTGGGAAGTGGGGTTCTTGTGAGATGTCATGGCCACTTGTTGTCAATGTGGAAGCATTGTCCTTGCCTGATAATGGTTACTCGATCTTTGGTTTGTACCTAACTCTAGAGGTGAGGTGTCTTGATTTGCGGTTCAGATAGTGACATATCATTGTAACGGGATATCTGGATTTTTGTATCTTGTAATGAATGGGGCATGGTCTCATGGATGCAGTACTTGGTTCTTGTTGGTATTGCTTCAATTTTGTAGAAATTATAAGGATTTATTGTTATGGCCTAGTGAATGGCGTAAGTTATGGCTCGGATATGATTGGTGACTTTTTACTTGTATGTTGTGATATGTATGATTGATCAGAGAATGCTAAGGGAGTGGCTTTCATGGTGGGGCCGGTGCCTAGTGAGAGGCTGCCTGGGTAACCACATGGAAGTTGTAAGCATGTGGAAAACTTAATAACTTGATCAAGAGGGTTGGGGTAATAAAACACTTAACAAGATAAGTAAGAGACCTCACCCATGCCTTGAGTGCTCTCACAGACTAAGGATGGGATGAGAAGGCCTGGTTGGCAAGGCCGACCTCCTTGTCTCCATGGGAGGACCTGTCGGCTCTGCATGTGTCACCCTATGGGGCCGGTGCCTAGAGAGAGGCTGCCAGGGTAACCATAGATGGGGGCTGACTTTTGGTGATAGATAGCCTGGGTAACCCATGCTAGGACCATGCGATGACACTCTCTTTACGCAGTTCTGTTGTTACTTGGTAGTGCCTCTGGAGTGATGTCTTGTCTTGTGCAGTTTGATTGATTTGGTCGGTTGTGTCAAGTCAGTTGTCCTTTTATTTTTTTGGATGTTGTTTTCTGGCTTAATGGAATCCTCGTCGTTATCTCCTAGCTCGAAGGGGTGGACCTTAGGGTTCCACCTGGTTGGGAGGCAGAGCTATCCATTGGCCTTCTTGGAGATGCGGTTTGAGTGCTGTGCAGAGGTGTTCTAGTTTTAGATTGTTATCCACTCTCAGTGATGTTGTATTCTTTCTTATGTATTCTTTTGTAAACCGACACGATCGGTCTTGTAATCTTGCATTGTAACTTTGTAATCAAACTCTTGCTAATGTAAAAATTGATCTTATCTGTAGTAGCAGTATGTGGTTTATCTCTTGTGTGGTTTTTACTTGTTATTCTCTAATGCAGTTGTGTTTCCCTAGAGGAGTTAGAAGTGCATCTTTATTTTTGGTTGCGTATTATGTTACTATTATTGCATTTACTTGCTTTCAAAAAAAAAAAAAATTATTCCTGGAATTTTTCTTTTGTTAGCCTAACTCTCTAGGGTTGCATGACGGGGCATTACATGCAGATTTAGTTTCGGGGGGATCATCTCCAAACTCAGTCATTTCAAATGTAGCCAGTTTGCCAGCCAATTGGTCTCTTGTGACAGTTGTATGGGCTCTGAATACATCAATGGCAGCAACCTTGATTTTGTAGACAGCAGGAAGGGATCTGAGAATTTTGCCAACAATCTCATTTTCATCCAAAACTCCACCAGCATTCCTAATTCCACACACCAGCTCATTTACTCTTGGCATAAAGGTAGTAATATTTTCATCATCTCTCATCTTGAGTCTTTCAAATTTTCCTTTGAGACTTTGCAACCTTGCACTCTTAACATACTCATCTCCTTCATGCAGAAGTTCCAGTTTAATCCAGATCTCATAGGCAGTTGGTAGGTCAATAACATTTGAGAGTTCTGAGTCAGTCAATGCGCTTAGAAGAGCCTCTTTGGTCCGTAGATTGTTTTCAGCATTTGTGATTTCATTTAGAGTTGTCGGACCACCCTGTGGAGGTACATATGCTTTTATGACCATGGACAAGTACGCCTTTCCCATACACTCCAAGTGACATTTCATGTGACCTTTCCAAAGAGAGAAGTTGGTTCCATCAAACTTCAGACTATCCTTCTTGTATGATGACATCCTGGATCACCTCAAGCGGTTAAGCTCCTTCAGAGGAACTTGGCTTTGATACCAATTGTTGATAACTGAGAGGGGGGGGGGTGAATCAGTTATCCTAAATTTGCTTCCAATTCAAACACTTAAATCCACTTTGTTATTTAATAGCATAGCAATTAATCATTCATGGAAGCATAAAGCATAAACACTAGAGCAGATACACATCAACACATGAGACACCAAGATTTTGACGTGGAAAACCCGGTCAAGGGAAAAACCATGGGGTGATTAACCTAAGAATTATTCTCTGTTAGAAGAATAAGAAAAATAGATGGCACATGCCAATTAGGGCTCACTGCCCGATCTCACTGCTCACAAGAGGCACACTACCTACAAGAGACGCACTGTCTACAAAGTAACAAGTATCACAAACTTGAACTAGAGATTGACATCTTTACCATGCCTGGATCAGTTCCATTTAAGCCCGAAGACCTCTGCTCTGCCTTTTGCTATACCACACTCATCCGCTCCAAGACACACTTCAAAATGAATTTACAAACCTTTATTTATACAAGGCATCGACTTAGGAACAATCATCTAAGTCGGCAAACACCTACAAAATCATTCGCAAGACGTGTAACACATCCGGTCGGCCAGTCTCAAGAAGAACACCCATACCCAGTGGTAATTCTTCAAATGCAAACTCCAACTTCAATGCGGACTGCCAATAAGAATTGTACACGATCCAAAGATCACCAAAACCTTTCCTGAGTCACCAAGAACATCCGCACTTTATCAGCTTACTAGAATTCTTCTCTTCTTCATCCGGAACTTCAAGAACACCGTCTATCGCCACTGTCACACTGAAAAAGGTGCTTCCGGACCTCCAAACCATGAACAAATCTAGTTGTCACTTTACACTGCTTTCTTCAACACTCCCTCCAATCCGCAGAATGAGATAACGCAATTCCGGAGCTCACCAGACCAATCTGTGACACTCTGTCACCATTGAACATTTGTCGGAACCGGTTCTACTAGAGCGACCATAACTTCTTCATATCTTTATGCGGACCTCTGAAATCTTGACTGGAGCATCTCAAGACTTATATCTGAAAACCCTTTAAACCACATCCTCTGATCTTCATCTTATCTTGGCCTTTTACCTTAATGTCATCACTGTTCTTCACTGTTCCTGATTGAGGCTAATTTTCTCAATATCCTCAGCACACAACTCATCCAATCCTTCTCATTAATGCAATATGAGTATGTTGACATCAATGACAACACTGGTTATCCTCATACTTGCAACACTGTCTCTGCCTTGTCTTCTCTATTAGCTTCCTTTTGCCTTATTGGCAAATTTTCAAATTGGCGAACTAACCGACTTTCTTTCTTTTTTTTTCTATCTTCTTCCTCTTTATCGGTAATTTTCACTTTTTACGAACCATGGAAGAAACTCCCCTTTTTTCTTTGCTTTGTCGGCCAATTGCCTAATTGGCGAACTTTGGAAAACTCAAACTGTTTGGTGAGTTCAAGTTTCCTCCAGTTTCTCAATAAAGCCTTTCCTTATCTTTGCCTTAGTCATTTTCTTTCTTTACTCCCCCTTTGTTCTTTAGTTGGCAAAATTTCACTTTCATGAACTTTCTTTACTTACCTTTTTGTCTTTCCCTTTGCTTCTTTTGTCGGCTTTTTGCCTTGTTAGCGAGCTCTCATATCGGTGAACCACATGGTTCGCGAACAACAACTCTTGTTGACAAAAGACTTTGGTTCTTTTTTTTTTTCTTTTTGTGCCTTAGAGAATTCTCTCTGTTGTGGTCCCTTCTCTCTATCGGGGAAATCTCCATCAGAAAAACCTTCTGTCGGCAAACTTCCAATTTCGCGAACCAGAATTTTGCCAACACACTTGCACTTATGTTTCTTTTCCTTAGAAACATTTACTGAACTTTCCTTTAGTCGGTGAAAACTCAAGTTCCGACTAAAGACTTTGGATGTTTCTTTGACGATGAAGAAAGCGCTTTCTTTCACCTCTTTTCTTGCCTTCTTGTCGCTTTTTCGGCAAATCAATGAATCGGGAAAAAGATGAACTTCTGAACTAGTTCGTCAATTCTCAGTTTTTTCGATTTGCTAACAAAGGCCTTGAATAAAACAATTTTTTCAAAGGGAAAAAACAAAGGCAAGGGGGAACATTATACTTAGAAGACTTTTGAAATAAAATCCCTATAGGATGTCTCAGATCAGATCTAAACGAGAGATTTTGGCATAAATTAGGAATTTTGGATTTTGGGGCAACAATAATGCATGTTTGGGAGCAAAATTTTATAGGTGCCAGCATTGGCTCTGGTTAGGGACATGTGGCAAACAATGCCACAATGAGGATCTAGATCTCCGAGCAGACCAAAAAGGTACAAAACACACAAAAGGGAAAAACACAAATGTATTTACAACAAAGGCTGATAAACATGACAAAATACAGTCATAAACATTAGAGCACACAAGACTATTGACTGTATTCAATATTTAGAGGAATCATTACCTATGAAAAATAATGCTTCAGATGCTGTCCATGAATGGACAGCTCCAAAAGTTCTCCCTACATGTTTCTGATGTAAAAGGTATTCTGTGCAACTCTTTCATCAATTTCATAAGGGCCCAATCATAATGGCTCAAATTTGCCATGCTTGCCCTTGTCCTCTGATTTTGCATTCTAGAGAAGAACCAAATCACCAATTTGAAAGCTCCTCTTGATTGTTTTCTTGTTGAACTGATGCTCAATCAAGTGTTGTTGCAGTAGGCTTTTATTATGTGCCAGCCTTCTGGCTTCATCCAACTCAGTCAACTCATGCATCCTCAATGTCAAAGCACCATCCCCATCCTTGTCTATTTCTTGCATCAATTGATATACAAAAAATTCCAATGACATTGGCATTTTTGCCTCTAATCCATATACCAATTCGAAAGGGCTCTTGCCTGTAGCACGTTTGTATGTGACCTGATCTGCCCAAACTACATATTTTAGCTTGTCATCCCATCTCTTCTTGTTCATTTCTAGAGTTCTCTTCAAGATTTTCATGAGACTCTTATTGCTGGACTCAGCTTGGCCATTGCTCTGTGGATGGTATGGTGATGAGTGAATAAGCTTGATTCCATACTTGGAACACATATCCAATATAACCTGAGATCTGAAGCACATGGCATTGTCTGCAACAATTCTGGATGGCATTCCAGATCTAGTTATCACATTGTTCACAAAGAACTCAATCACTACCTTGGATGTGGCATTGCGAGTGGGGATAGCTTCAACCCACTTGGTGAAATAGTTAGTGGCCATAAGGATCCACTTAAATCCATTACTGGATTTCTCTTGAATTTCCCCTATAAAAGCAATGCCCCATTGCTGAAATGGTGCCTCAACTATAACTAGCAAAAAGGGTAATGCTCCAGCTAATTTCATCTTGCCAGAGAAATGTTGGCAAGAATCACATTTTCTAACCTGTCTTGTAACATCTTTGAAGAGACTTGGCCACCAGAAGCCCGCCCTAATAATCTTGTGCGTTGTGATTTTGGCATGGAAGTGCTTGCCACATATTCCCTGGTGATATTTCTTAACCACGTCCTCAGATTGTCTCTGGTCTAGACACTTCAACAACAATCCCTCATGATTTCTCCACATTAATATACCTTGAATCAAAACATACTTTTGACATTGGAGCTTAAGAGTCCTTTGCTGAGTGGGATTCATGCCTGGGGTACAATGCATGTTGACAAGATAAAAGATAATATCTTTATACCATGGATCATCTATCAACATACATACATCAACAGTTTGAACAACATCTACTTCATTTACCTCAGCGGCCTCTAAATTAGAATTAGCTATCAACTTAGTTAAACCCTGGCCTCTAACCAATTTGGTGACCTGCACCTTGATGTCACACTCCTGAATCCTGTTGATCCACTTGCATCTCCTTCCAGAAACCTCCTGCTGTGTGAAAATATCCTTCACAACTGAATGGGGCACATATGCAATTGTCTTTGCACTCATAAGGTATGGTCTAAAATTTTTTATTGCCTTAACCAAAGCATATGCATGCTTTTCCATAATTGAATAGTTGAACTTAGCAACTTGCAAAGACTTGCTAAAAAATCCTATTGGTTGCTCAAATCCATCCTTATTCTTTTGCAACAATAATATAAAATGAAGCAAAAGAGAAGAGTTGGAAGGGCTTGGAATAATCTGGGCTTACCAGCATTGGCCCATTCTTTAGGGCCTCCTTTATGTCAACAAAAGCTTCAACTGGTTCCTTTTCCCATATGATGGACTACCCCTTCTTGAGCATCTTGGAAATCGCTTTTGTCTTTTCAATAAAGTTAGGGACAAACTGCCTTACAAAGTTGATTTGCCCAAAGAAAGATTGAATACCTTTGACTGTCTTAGGCTGAGGGATGAGGTCAATGGCCTTAACTCTTTCAGGATCAATTTTAATCCCATCCCTAGACACAATATGTCCCAACAACTTTCCTTTACTCCAAATTGACATTTCTTGGGATTTAAAGAAATCCCATATTCCAAACATCTGTCAAAAACCATTTGCAAATGCTTGCAATGATCTTTCCTATCCTTGGAAAATGCAGTAAGATCATCTTGGCATACAACCATGATCTCATCAATGAGGCTAGTAAAGGCCACATGTCACGCCCACATTTCCCATGTGGTCACGACACGCAACACACGTGTTATGTCCACATTTGTCATGTGGTCATGATACGAAATATCAAAAAACTTTTCTGCATGTCCCTAGAAACCCCCTCGCACACGTTAGCGTGCTCGGTGGCAATACGCCTAAGGCGTAAACACATCAATCATATTCAGGGAAGTACGCCTACCTACGTAATCCCCTGTGTGATGATGGCCGACTAGGGGGTTATGCGACGCGGTGTGCTCCGCGTCTAGGGTAAGAACAAATTTAATTCAAACCCTAAGTTTCCTAGGTGAAAGAGATGATTTTGACTGAATCGACATCAAACCTTAACTCTAATGCAATAATAAAATCGAATATAATAATGCATCCAATGGTAAGATGGTCGCATGATAAAATGGAGTGATTAAATGAAACTTGCAAAAAATGTCATAAAAATAAAACCCTAAAATCTAGGAAAAATTCGACAACATAACGCATTTTCAATAATTGAAATAAATATTTTAAAAGGAGAACCCCCAAGAAGTAATTAATGCAAAAATTAAAATAATTAAATAAGGATAAAATAAATTTCCAAGGTTAATTAAATTGAACCACTCAACAAAATTATAAAATTCAAATTAAAATAAACGACCAAATTTAAACTCAATACTTAAGTCCATTAATAAATATAATCTTGACAATTACGTCTATTAATTAACCCAAGTTAAAATAATTAAAAAGAGGATAAATTAAAATATCCTCTCTGGGATAAAATCGGTTAAAATAAAATTAAATTCAAATAATTAAAATGAATGCCCAAAATAAATAACTTACAAAGGGATAAAGCATCCCTTTTAAAATAAAAACAACCCATTCCACTAATTAAATTCCACATGGAATTACAATCCAAACCCCAAAATAATATTAAATTAACTAAAATCAAACACAAGGAAAGTCAAATAAATCAAAAATACTTGAAAAACAAAAGAGAGGGAAACAAGAATTCTCGTGCACATGGAAGAATTAAAAGAATTAAATAAAATAACAAATCTAATTCCCTCACATCCTCCACTCAACCCTAACTCCAATATTTTATTAATTGTTTTCTAAGAGATGCCCTAATCATAATTTATTATTTGCTTATGGCAAAAGAAACCCTATCTTACCCTTTTGTTTTCTCCTCTATTGTTTTATTTTCTCTTCTTGTTTTGCCTCCATTGTTACTCCATTTTTGTTGCAGGTTGAAGGTTTTGTTGAGGCCGCCATGAGAGTCTACCACACAGAGATATATACATAAAGAGTATAACCCGCAGGATTTTATTTTCTTTTGATATATATATATATATATATATATATATATATATATATATATATATATATACATTGAATAAAAATTTAGAAGTATTAAAAAAAACAATGCTGAAAATATAAGTTTTATATTCACATATATATATATATATATATATTAATGGCAGTGTTCATTTTACACAGGTATCAGAGATTACAAGGGGGAGTTGAAAGCATAGTTCGTAGCTTTAATAGCCACGTGGAAACCACATACTCCCCACAGCGCCGCTGCCGTGGGGAGATCGCTGCACAGTCTTGGGGTAAGGCGAGGGGAAGGGGTGTGGCTTGGGTGTGGGTGGAGGCACGACCTCCTCCCCACACACCCCCACATTTACTAAAACAAGGGTAGTGGGCGGCGATTGTTTGGCTGCCGCTCACTGTGCAATTTTTTTGTGTTAAAACAACATTCAAACCCTTTTAGAGCTTTTGCCCCTCCACTCCTAAAATCTGTTTCATTCTCTTTAAAATGGGCAGTTTAGTATTATTTTATAACTGGTGTACAGTTTATCTAATGCATTTTGTAAATCAATTAAATAGATTTATATATACATTTGTATATATCTATATATATATAGTTAGTATAATATCAGTGAGGTTAACATGTAACTAAAACCCAGAAATAAATAAATAAATAAATATATATTAAACCACATTACTAAGTATAGATAATAACCAGATATATAACCCATACTAACACAGTAGTATAATTTTTTTTTGAAAGTAAATTTAACAGAATATTTTTTTTTTCATAGCATTGCAAATTCCAGATTTTATGTAAATATATATATATATATATATTTGACAAAACATAAGCATAATAATGGGAATAAAACACATTTATTTGTTTTCAAACTCATTTCCAACAGCACTATTTATTTACTTTTCTATTTAGCATACAACCATTTCAAACTACAACATATATAATTTCTTGGATGAGAGAGAAACAAACAACAACTATATTTGTTTGTCTCAAACTTTACAATGAACAAATAAGTAGACAACAAGTTTATAAACATATATTTTTTTCTTAGAAATACATAATAGCAAATTTCTATTTTCTTGGGCAAATCTCCATAGCTAAATTAATGCAACAACAGTCTATTGCATAGTTTTTAAAAAACAAATCACAACAATAGGATTTATACATATAAAATTTCCTTCCACAACCTTCTCAATGGAGAGTAACAAATTTAACACTAAATACAATAAGGCCTACAAGGCCATGGCTCTCAAACCAGCCAACAAAATAATGCAAGTAAGGTAAAAATGGGCTTCTCCAAAGCTCCATTTTTTCAATAAAACCTGCAACAATACAAAATGGGGTACTAAGCTGCTAAGGAATGCCCTCCTCCCTACCATAGACTTGCTAGTGGGTCACCTCCGAGCTAGGGAGGAAGGAATAACACGGTTTCACAATCACACCACAACAATGGAATCCCCCAACACACAAAAATTACTCCTAAGGATTTGCACATAACAAAATTCAATAAATGAGTTTGGAGGGGGTAGAGGAGTGGACCCCTCAACTCAAGAGGTCACCCCCAAGCACTCCAAAAATCACAAAATCTCAAGGCCTCAAGCCATAGCAAAAATATACATATCTCCATAAATCTGAAAACCATCATGGCACTCTTGCCATCCAAATTTTTCCCAAACACCATAGAATGCCCTCAAGGCTATAAATAGTACAACACTAAGGAGGTGACCTCGAGGAGGTTCACTCTCCCCAACCCCATATGAGTTGAGCCTTACCTCCAAATGGAGGTGCTCTTACCAACTCCCAACCCACACAAAAATGAAAACAACACCAAACATAAATTTCCAACACATTCATAAAAACAAAACATCCATAGGGAAATGGCTATTGCCATGGAGCTTACCTTCAAAAGCCCAAAAATGGAAGCACGTTTGAAGAAGAGCCCACACTTCTCCAAGTTTTTTCCAAGCCTTCAAGAATAGAAGAAATTTCCAAAAAAAAGAACCCCCAACTCCTCTTCTCCACTTGCAAGGGAGAAGGAGTGTGAGGGTGACAAGAGTCACACTCCAATCCATTCAAACCCCCACCTTATCCACTTGTGCTCTCACACGTGTGAGAGACCAAGTGGAGAGGTGGCAACTCCCTCCAAGGCTCCATGAGGATAAGGGATGCCACATGGCATCCTCTTATTCTCCAAGAGAGCCATCTCCCTCCAAGATGCTCTCACACGCGTGTGAGAGTCTTGGAGGGAGATCCCACACACTTGGGGGTCTTGAAGACCTCCCCAAGTCTTCTTGGTGAAGGGATCCCCAAACTTTGGGAAGGGAGATGGGTCTTTCCCAAAGCATGACTCATCTCCCATCCTTAGCCATTTCAAAATTTGTCACTTTTACTAAACCCTAGTTTAGAGTGACCAAAAGTGAGTTACCCTAGGGTTTAGTAAGTCCAATTGGACCCTAGACCCTAGGGTTACCACCTAGGGTATGTTAGGCACACTAAAACACACCTAGGGAGGTATAAAATCACTTTAAATGGCCCATAAATAAAAATAACACCAAATTGTGTAAATTAAATATAAATATACAACACATAATATAAATCAATTTAAGAAGGGTGAACTAGGCCAAATAAATAGATCAGGCATGCACGAAAGCATCATCCGATCAAACGTGATCCTCATCCCTCTTAGGAATGGATCGACTTTACAGGGAATTATAATTGTGTGAAAACTACCTCCGATTTCCTGTGGTCTGGGAATATAACCTATGCAACTAGATCAAGCGGTCAATCACATCATGGATAGTCATAACCCAAGCAACAAAAATTAAAGTCATGTCATTGCATACAACATTAATCATTCACATCATAATTAAAATTAAAATTGCATTTCCTATTTGATATCTCATAATCATCAACAATAATAAATCCACATAATGAACTTGTAATCACATCAATAATCATCATCAAATATGTGTCACATGTCTAACATCATCATAACATTAAAATATGATCTAATCAAATCACCATATGTCTAATTAATGCTAATCCAAAATCAGGAGATATAGTCTAAATCTGCATAATGAAAAATCAATAGTCTCTAAATGTCTGATAATGTCACCAACTATAATGTAAAACGATCAAAATAGGGAAGTGAAAATAATCGGCCTCACATCCTCCCCCCCAAGACTAAACTTCCTCCTAGAAGTTGTAAAAAAGGTGAGGATAGAGTTTCCTCAAATTAGTTGCATCCTTCCAAGTCACTGTGACCTCATCATAACGATCCCATTGGACCCTAACCTAGTCTAGCTCTCGACCTCGAAGGCCCAGTGTCTGACGAGCCAATATGTGAATTGGCTCCAAAGCCAACTTCCCGTTCGCCTCTACCTGTAGAGCATTCCAATCCAATACATGAGATAAATCAGATATATATCATCGCAATATAGAAATATGAAAGACTTCGTGGATACGCGACATGTTAGGTGGCAACGCTAGATGGTAGGCTACAGGTCCTATCCGCTCCAAGATCTCAAAAGGTCCTACGAACCGTGGTGTGAGCTTAGAGCCCTTTCCATAATGGATTGGACTCTTGTGTGGCCGCACTCTAAGGAAAACTTTGTCATCAATTGAGAAGCTCCGATCTAATCTCTTAGCATCGGCATACTTGTTCTGCCTATCCTATGCCTTCTGAAGTCTTTGCCTAATTAGTGTGACCTGCTGCTCCATATCCTAAACCAACTCTAGACCAATGGTAACTCTGTCCTCTATCTGATCCCAAAGGTGTCCTGCATGGTCTACTGCATAAAGCCTGAAAATGAGGCATACCTAATGAGCTGTGATGCCCATTATTGTAGGCAAACTCAACCAGATACAGATACTCATCGCATCTAGAATAATGGTCCATAATGTACATACAGAGCATGTCCTCCAACACCTGATTCACCTGCTCTATCTGTCCATCTGTCTCGGGGTGATAAGCGGAGCTAAAGTTGAGCTGTGTGCCCAACACCTGCTGCAAAGCCCTCCAAAAGGCTGAAGTGAACACTGAGTCCCTGTCAGAAATGATGCGGCGAGGTACCCCATGTAATCTCACAATATCGTCCAAGAATACTCTCGCCACTGCTGGTGCATTGTACGTCATTCGTAAAGGTGAGAAATGAGCCACCTTGGTCAACTTGTCAACTGTCACCATGATGGCATCATGGCGATGCGAAGACATAGGAAGACCAACAATGAAATCCATGGAAATAGTGTCCCATTTCCACTTAGGTATCTCATGAGGGTAAAAAAGACCCGCTGGATGTTGATGCTTGGCCTTGACCCTCTGACACTCAAGGCATCAAGCAAAAAACTCTGCAATATCCCATCTCATACCCACCCAATGGTACAGTTGTCGTAGGTTGGCATGCATTTTCTTCACCCCCGGATGTGCTACATATGGTGTTCTGTGAGCCTCTGATAACACTATAGTACGTTGTTCACCTGTGCGGGTTACATAGATGTGCTGTCGATGACGAAGTAAGCCATCTGCCTCAAGTGAGTACCCTGGAAACTTGCCCACAAGGGCCCTTTGTGACTGGATCTCCTGCTACACCTCAAGAAACCACTCATCCTTAGGCAGATGCTAAATAATGCGCCCTCACAAGTCCACACTCAGAGTCAAGGTCAGGATCTCGTGGTGCCTCTGACTCAATGCGTCAACAACCACATTCTCCTTCCCTTTGATGTAGTGGACATCAAAGTCGTACTCACAAAGAAATTCCATCCAACGCTGTTGATGGGCATTTAGATTCAGCTATGTGAATATGTACTAAGGCTATGATGATTTGAATGAAGCTCAAAGCGACGAACCAATAAGAAATGTTTCCAACGAACTAGAGCATGAACCACTGCTGCAAGCTCCAAATCGTGAGTGGGGTAGTTCAGCTCATGGGTCTTGAGCTTTCGCGACTTATACGCGATCGCTCTACCACCCTACATAAGTACGACTCCCAATCCCTCAAGCGATGCATCTGTGCAAACCATAAAATCTACTGCTAGATCAGGAACCGCTAAAATGAGAACATTGGTAAGAGGCTCCTTGAGGACCCCAAAGGCCCTCTCACACTGCTCAGTCCATAGAAAACTCTTCCCTTTCTGCTGAAGTGAAGTGATGGGGTGCGCTATCTGAGAGAAACCCTCTACAAATCTACGGTAATAACCAACTAACCCCATAAAGCTCCTAACTTCTGTCACAGTGGTGGGTGCTAGCCAATCTCTGATAGCCTTGATTTTCGATGGATCTACGGAGATTCCATCGCCAGATAGGATGTGCCCCAAATACTATACCTCTATCCTGAAAAATGCACACTTCTCCAGGTTCTCACAAAGATTCTTCTCCCTCAAACACTGTAAAACTTGACATAGGTGTTCCTCATGATCCTCCTTGGTCCACAAATAGATCAATATGTCATCTAGACAAATAATCATGAATTGGTCCAAGTAGGTACGGAACACCCCGTTCATGAGACTCATGAACACTGCAGGGGCATTCGTCAAATCGAAGGGGACCACAGTGAACTCATAGTGGCCATATCGAGTTTGGAAGGCGGTCTTATGGATGTCCGCCTTTGTGATAGGCAACTGATGGTAACCGGACTTCAAGTCAATCTTAGAGAAGACCTTGGCTCTTTGCATCTGGTCGAAGAGATCATCAATCCTAGGTAGAGGGTAATGGTTCTTCACCGTCACCTTATTTAACTGCCTATAATCTATGCATAAACGGAAAGACCCATCCTTCTTCACGAAGATGACCGGAGCGCCCCAAGGTGAAATGCTCGGTTGGATGTGTCCCTTCTCGAGAAAGTCCTCAAGCTGCAACTTGAGCTCTGTGAGCTCATGAGTGGTCATCCTGTAGGGTGCATGAGACATTGGCTTGGCACCCAGCACTAAATCAAGATGAAAGTTTACCTCACGACGGGGTGGCATCCCCGGTAACTCTGCTGGAAACACATCGGCAAACCTCTCAAGATGGGATGGTCATTTAATGATGCCTCAGGCTCGTCCTTTGATCTGTCACTAACTGTAATCGCGAACATCTGGCATCCTTTCTGCATGCAACGCTTAAGCTACTGAGCGGATATCATACGAACTGCTGTGGGCTTTTGAATGCCCACTATCTCAACTAATGTACCATGATCGTCTAAGCAGCTAATCACCTTTCGGCGACAATCTAGCTTGGCTCTATTAGCCGCAAGCCAGTCCATAGCCAAAACCACATCGTAGGATCCTAATGTCATAACTCTAAGGTCATATACTATAGTAAAGGGTCCCAAAGATATCTCACAGTCATGGACTAAGGCATCTACTGTCGTCTTGGCCCCTGTGGCCAATTCAACTTCCCACCTATTGCCCTGTCTAGAGGCCGTTTGCCTGTAACGCTCCACTAACGATGGAGATATGAAAGAGTCAGTAGCGCCAGAGTCAAAAAGAATAGAAATTGGGACATCCCCTATCATACCTGATGTACCAATCACTAATGCTTGAAAATCAGCCTGGCGGTTATCAACTGCTGCGAACATATGGTTGGACCTACTCACATCTCCAATCGTCTGCTCTGATCCTCCTGCATGAGGCTGCCCCCTGTTGTAAAGCCCTATGGGCACTCTCTGGCTGGATGTCCCGCTCCACCAAAAACATAGCATGGGCCCCAAGCCTGTACCTATCTAGTCTGAGTCCTACCCGACTGCTGCTGTCCAGATCGACCTGTGGACCCCTGTAGGACTTCTATGACCTCACGGGACTTGCAGGTGGTCCCTGCTGCCTCTAGTCCCTGTGCGGGCCTTGCTGCTGCCAACCTCGATTATGACCCCTGTGTGCCCTTTGCTGTGGCCTGGATCTCTACTGCTGTTGTGGAGGCCTAGGAGGTAAGGATGCGAAACTAAATCTTTCTCTCTGAGGTGGCGGCGGCAATTTGTGGTAACTCTGCTGATGCTGCTGCTGCTACCCACAATCTTGAAATTAAGGACGTGAACTCTGCCCTCGTCCCTATATCTCCTCATCTATGTATGCCTTCTCGACAACATCACTCAATGTCTGGGGGTCTGCCATGCGTACAAGCCCTACTATGCTATGGTTCAACCCTCTGATAAACTTTTGAACCAGGAGTTTCTCATCATGGAGATACTCCGCATATCGAGACAACTTGGTGAATCTGCTCTCATACTGAGCAACAGTAAGCCCTCTCTGTTGAAGGTTGTGAAACTCGTCTATGCGACGCTGCCTGTAGTGATCCGATAAATATCGCGCATTGAAGCACTGAATGAAAGTCTCTCATGTGAGTGTGTCCAATGATAGATGGCGCTTGCACTCCTCCGTGCGCCACCAAGTAGCTGCTGCATGTCACAACAGGTGGACTACCACACGTGCCTTCGTGTTGCCCTCATAAGGATGCAACACGAAGCATCTGTCTAGACTGATGAGCCAAGCCTCAGCTTCAGCTCCCTCTGTAGTCCCGACGAATGTAGGAGGATTCAACCTCAACAAATCCCTGATGGGGTCTCCTCAGTCTTTGTGCCCTCTAATAGGCTCATTCGTATAATACTCATAAGGCCTGTGAACAATCTGCTCCACTCTCACTGCTTCCTCATGCCTAGCATGATGTGGAGGGCTCCTGCTACGGGCCTTGTAGGTCGATCCAACCTCCTCTACCGTCGTATCTGGTACCTCAACATACGGCTCCACACGTGGTGCCTCTCGCGGCTCGACGTGGGGTTCCACACGTGGCTCATCTCGCGGATCAAGGCAGGGCTCAGCACGTGGCTCTATGCACGGCGCAACTGCGGCTGGTGGTAGCCTATCTAACACTGCCTGTAGTGCCTGTAATATCTATGGTCCAATATTAGGTATAGGTGGGGCCTGTGGTGCCTGCTGTGCCTGTGGTGCCGGTGGCCCCTGACCCTCAGCTGAAGAGTCACTGTGAACCTCTACGGACTCCGTGCGGCGTGAACGCTCTCGTCAAGCTCGTCGAGGAGGCATCCTACAAAAATGAGGTGATTACAAATTAATCAAAATTGTGGAATAAATAATGTGCCCAAACAAGCCCAGTGTTTAAACTTGGGTTTTGATACTAAATGTCATGCCCACATTTCCCATGCAGTCACGACACACAACACATGTGTCATGTCCACATTTGTCATGTGGTCATGACATGAAATATCAAAATTTTTTTCCGCATGTCTCTAGAAACCCCCTCGCACACGTCAGCGTGCTTAGAGACAATACACCTAACGTGTAAACATGTCAATCATATTCAGGGAAGTACACCTACCTATGTAATCCCCTACGTGATGATGGCCGACTAGGAGGTTATGCGACGTGATGTGCGCTGCTTCTAGGGTTAGAGCGGATTTAATTCAAACCCTAAGTTTCCTAGATGAAAGAGATGATTTTGACTGAATCGACATCAAACCTTAACTTTAATGCAATAATAAAATCGAATATAATAACGCATCCAATGGTAAGATGGTCGCATGATAAAATGGAGTGATTAAATGAAAGTCACAAAAAATGTCATAAAAATAAAACCCTAAAATCTAGGAAAAATTTGACAGCATAATGCGTTTTCAATAATTGAATTAAATATTTTAAAAGGAAAACCCCCAAGAAGTAATTAATGCAAAAATTAAAATAATTAAATAAGGATAAAATAAATTTCCAAGGTTAATTAAATTAAACCACTCAACAAAATTATAAAATATGAATTAAAATAAACGACCAAATTAAAACTCAATACTTAAGTCCATTAATAAATATAATCTCGACAATTACATTTATTAATTAACGCAAGTTAAAATAATTGAAAAGAGGATAAATTAAAATATCCCCTCTGGGATAAAATTGATTAAAATTAAATTAAATTCAAATAAGAGATTTCCCAACACATTAAATTTAAATAGAGAAATAATTAAAATGAATGCCCAAAATAAATAACTTACAAAGGGATAAAGCATCCCTTTTAAAATAAAAGCAACCCATTCCACTAATTAAATTCCACATGGAATTACAATCCAAACCCCAAAATAATATTAAATCAACTAAATTCAAACACAAGGAAAGTCAAATAAATCAAAAAGACATGAAAAGCAAAAGAGAGGGAAACAAAAATTCCCGTGCACATGGAAGAATTAAATAAAATAACAAATCTAATTCCCTCACATCCTCCACTCAACCCTAACTCCAATATTTTATTAATTGTTTTCTAAGAGATGCCCTAATCATAATTTATTATTTCCTTATTGCAAAAGAAACCCTATCTTACCCTTTTGTTTTCTCCTCTATTGTTTTATTTTCTCTTTTTGTTTTGCCTCCATTGTTACTCCATTTTTGTTGCAGGTTGAAGGTTTTGTTGAGGAGGTCGCAATGAGAGTCTACCACACAGAGGTATATACATAAAGTGTATAACCCGTAGGGTTTTATTTTCTTTTGATATACATATATATATTTATTTGTATATATATATACAGCTGTGTATCTATATATATATATAATCTATATATATATATACATTGAATAAAAATCTAGAAGTATTAAAAAAAACAATGCTGAAAATATATCAAATTTTATATTCATATATATATATATATATATATTTTATTAATGGCAGTGTTCATTTTACACAGGCATTAGAGGTTACAAGGGGGAGCCGAAAGCATAGTTCGCAGCTTTAATAGCCATGGGGAAACCACATACTCCCCATGGTGCCACCGCCGTGGGGAGATCGCTGCATAGTCTTGGGGTAAGGCGAGGGGAAGGGGTGTGGGTGGAGGCATGGCCTCCTCCCCACACCCCCCCACATTTACTAAAACAAGGGCAGTGGGTGGCGGCTGTTTGGCCGCCGCTCACTGTGCAATTTTTTTTGTGTGTTAAAACAACATTCAAGCCCTTTTAGGGCTTTTGGCCCTCCACTCCTAAAATCTGTTTCATTCTCTTTAAAATGGGTAGTTTAGTATTATTTTATAACTGGTGTACAGTTTATCTAATGCATTTCGTAAATCAATTAAATAGATGTATATATATATTTGTATATATATATATATAATGATATATATGCATTATATATATATTAAGTCATATATACATTAAACCACATTACTAAGTATAGATAATAACCATATATATAACCCATACTAACACAACAGTATAATTTTTTTTTGAAAGTAAATTTAACAGAATACTTTTTTTTTTCATAGCATTGCAAATTCTAGATTTCTTTTTTTTTTTTACAAAACAGAAGCATAATAATGGGAATAAAACACATTTATTTGTTCTAAAACTCATTTCCAACAACACTATTTATTTACTTTTCTATTTAGCATACAACCATTTCAAACTACAACATATATAATTTCTTGGATAAGAGAGAAACAAACAACAACTATATTTCCTTGTCTCAAACTTTACAATGAACAAATAAGCACACAACAAGTTTATAAACATATATTTTTTTTTCTTAGAAATACATAACATCAAATTTCTATTTTCTTGGGCAAATCTCCATAGCTAAATTAATGCAACAACAGTCTATTGCATAGTTTTTAAAAAACAAATCACAACAATAGGATTTATACATATAAAATTTCCTTCCACAACCTTCTCAATGGAAAATAACAAATTTAACACTAAATACAATAAGGCCTACAAGGCCATGGATCTCAAACCAGCCAACAAGATAATGCAAGTAAGGTAAAAATGGGCTTCTCCAAAGCTCCATTTCTTCAATAAAACCTGCAACAATACAACACAAAAATGGGGAACCAAGCCACTAAGGAATGCCCTCCTCCCTACCACAGACCTACTAGTGGGTCACCCCCAGGTTAGGGAGGTAGGAATCACATGGTTTCACAATCACACCACAACAATGGAATCACCCAACACACAAAAATTACTCCCAAGGATTTGCACATAACAAAAATTAATAAATAAGTTTGGAGGGGGTAGGGGAGTGGACCCCTCAACTCAAGAGGTCACCCCAAGCACTCCAAAAATCACAAAATCTCAAGGCCTCAAGCCATAGAAAAAATATACATATCTCCATAAATCTCAAAACTATCATGGCACTCTTGCCATCCAAATTTCTCCCAAACACCATAGAATGCCCTCAAGGCTATAAATAGTACACAACTAAGGAGGATCTCGAGGAGGTTCACTCTCCCCCACCCCATACGAGTTGAGCCTTACCTCCAAATGGAGGTGCTCTTACCAACTCCCAACCCACACAAAAATGAAAACAACACCAAACATAAATTTCTAACACATTCACATAAACAAAACATGCATAGGGAAATGGCTATTGCCATGGAGCTTACCTTCAAAAGCCTAAAAATGGAAGCACGTTTGAAGAAGAGCCCACACTTCTCCAAGTTTTTCCCAAGCCTCCAAGATTTCTCCAACACTCCCAAAACCTTCAAGAATAGAAGAAATTTCCAAAAAAAAGAACCCCCAACTCCTCTCTAAGAGGAGATAAAATAGGCCTTGAGGAATGAGAAGGTGACACTTGTCACATTCTCCTTCCTCATCCCATGCCACTTGCAAGGGAGGAGTGTGAGGGTGACAAGTGTCACCCTCCAATCCATTCAAACCCTCACTTTATCCGCTTGTGCTCTCACACGTGTGAGAGACCAAGTGGAGAGGTGGCAACTCCCTCTAAGGCTCCATGAGGATAAGGGATGCCACATGGCATCCTTTTATTCTCCAAGAGAGCCATCTCCCTCTAAGATGCTCTCACACGTGTGTGAGAGTCTTGGAGGGAGATCCCACACACTTGGGGGTCTTGAAGACCTCCCAAGTCTTTTTGGTGAAGGGATCCCCAAACTTTGGGAAGGGAGATGGGTCTTTCCCAAAGCATGACTTATCTCCCATCCTTAGCTATTTCAAAATTCGTCACTTTTACTAAACCCCAGTTTAGAGTGACCAAAAGTGAGTTACCCTAGGGTTTAGTGAGTCCAATTGGACACTAGACCCTAGGGTTACCACCTAGGGTAAGTTTGGGACACTACAACACACCTAGGGAGGTATAAAATCACTTTAAATGGCCCATAAATAAAAATAACACCAAATGGTGTAAAACAAATATAAATATACAACACATGATATAAATCAATTTAAGAAGGGTGAACTAGGCCAAATAAATAGATCAGGCATGCACGAAAGAATCATCTGATCAAACGTGATCCTCATCCCTCTTGGGAATGGATCGGCTTTACAGGGAATTACAATTGTGTGAAAACTACCTCTGATTTCCTGTGGCCTGGGAATATAACCTGCGCAACTAGATCAAGCGGTCAATCACATCATGGATAATCATAGTCGAAGAAACAGAAATTAAAGTCATGTCATTACATACAACATTAATCATTCACATCATAATTAAAATTAAAATTGCATTTCCTATTTGATATCTCATAATCATCAACAATAATAAATCCACATAATGAACTTGTAATCACATTAATAATCATCATCAAATATATCTCACGTGTCTAACATCATCATAACATCAAAATATGTTCTAATCAAATCACCATATGTCTAATCAATGCTAATCCAAAATCAGGAGATATAGTCTAAATCTGCATAATGAAAAATCAATAGTCTCTAAATGTCTGATAATGTCACCAACTATAATGTAAAACGATCAAAATAGGGAAGTGAAAATAATCAGCCTCACACCACATCCATTGCCCTTTGAAATGTTGTTCCTACATTTTTCAATCCAAATGGTATTCTCAGATAAGCATATGTCCCCCAAGCAGTGGTGAACGCTGTTTTGTACCATTTTGATTCCTTGACCAGCACTTGATTGTATCCTGAGAACCCATCCATCATAGAAATTAACTCTGAACCAACAAACCTCTGCAAAAGATTATCCATACTCGGAAGAGGATAATTATCCTTAAGGGATTTGATGTTCAGATTTCTGAAATCTACACAGTCTAATCTCCCCATTCTTTTTCCTTACTGGGACAAGATTAGACAGCCACTCAGAATGTCTAATTGGTTTAATAATACCTCCCTCTTTTATTTTTAACAATTCTTTTTGCATCTTGGGAGCTATAGTAGGGTTTATAGGCCTCTATTTTTGCCTAAATGGTTTTGCATCAGGTTGGAGGGGAATAGTATGTTGAAACAAGTCCTTCCTATAAACTTTTAGCTCATCATCAGACCATGCAAAACATCTTCTGAATTTTCTCAATAAAGCAATCAACATTTGCTTTTCGTGAGGCTTCAATTTCTTATATATGTAAACCATTTTAGGTGCATCCTTAGTTCCAAGGTTAACACCTTCAACAGTATTCTCTTCAATAGGTCTACTCTTACTATTCCAATGGTCTACATTATCAAACATTTTCTCCAGCGCTTGTATGCTCAAAATCACGACTTGGTGGCTTGGGGCGGTTGAGTCAGCCTTGGCATACACACGAACCCTCTCTCCTTTCCACGGGGTGAACCTCCACATCACTCTCGCTCTCGTGGAAGTAGCCAGTGGAGAGGAGGCGAGACACGAGGGTGGTCTAACTCGTTGGAGAGCTAGACATCGCAGAGAGGGGTTGGCTAGTCCTGGGGCTTATGTTGCTGTACATTTGTGTGAATGGGATGTTCTGTGACCATAGTTGTAAAGATAACTATATGACCCAAAGGGTTACTAGTCACTGTTCTTCTGTTGGGGTTTCTGATGTTCCAATATTGTGTGGGTTGATTGTTATTCTCGTTGATGCTTAGCTGTCATTCATGTTGTTGGATGAGTGCTTGTTGTATTAGGAGTTGTCTAAGTCCTTGTTGTTGAATGACTAATTGGTCTTGTTGTTGTCTAGAGTGGATATCCTCTATCTCATCGAGGATTGCCTTCACCCACTCACTTCTAATTCTTGGGTACATTTGTGAGCCTAAACAAGAGAGGGATGGTTTAAGCTAACCTTGACTTGACCTAGACTTTTGACTTAGGGTTTGTGTGACGTAAGGTTTTGACTTTGTTTAAATTTGTTGGACCTTGTGATGAAACCAAGGGTTTTGACTAAGGTTGACTAAACTTGACCTTGTGTTGGGACCGAGGGTTTGTAAACCTTCTACACTACTAATGTTTTTGTTATTTTCTATTTTTATATATGCATGCAAGCCTATATGAGTGCAAAATGTTTTTTGTGCTTTTTTATGTTTTTGGAAATTAAAGTGCTTTTTCTTAGTCTATGAATTAGAAAATATATGCAAGATATGATGAAGTTAGCTAATGCAATGTAATCTATATTTTTGCTTGTTTTCTGAATAGGTGGATCAACTTAATCTATGAAACAAAAATTGCTTTTAATCTAGGAACTTTGGAAAGGGAAACTAATTTAACAATGCAAATCTACTTAGCATATCAAGGAAAAAGCAACATGTATTACTTATCCCAAGAGAAAAGTTTTGATTATCGAATTATTATGAAATGAAAAAAAGCATGAAGGAACCTGGAGACACGTGAGCCTCCACTACCCTCAGAAATCTTTGTATTGGCAACTTCTAATCCTCCTGTAGCAGCGGGGTGATCCTCTTGGTGACAATAAGAAAAGAGAAGCAAAAAGAAACTTTGAAGCTTTGAAATGAGCTCAATGAGAGCTTGATAAACATTGTGGCTTGTGATGTGAGCAGCATATGGACACAAAACGATCTTGTATGAAAGCTAGATGAGACAAAAAATAGAAGTAAAAGGCTCCTATGTCTTGTATGAGCATGAGAATGCTTGATTTGGAGAGCAATATCCTGCAAGAATATTGTGTACAAATGAAATTGCCTCCCTTTGTGCTTGAGGGAGGGGGTATTTATAGGTTAAAAGAAGGGATGAGAGGTGAAGAAGAAGAAGAGTTAACTCAATTTGATTGAAGAGTTAACTTGGAAGACACAAGAGTGATCTAGGCAAAAATTGAAGTGATCTACCTAGTAAAAGCTTATCACTTAAGAAGTGAAGAAAGAGGAATGCAAGAGAATGCATGGGTATGCATGGGTTGATAACTAAAGATGAAAAAGAGCTAAATATGCATGTGTGGGTGCATGGAATAGTTATCTCTATCTTTGGCACGAAATTCTATGCAAACAAGAAGAAAAAATGGCAAAAACGAAGCTATTTTGAGCTAGAAACTGAAGTGGACTCACGGATGGAAACACGACAGGGTTGCCCATGGGTCACCCCTTTCACCAGTCAGGGTCGCCTAGGGGCGACCCATGGGTGACTCTCAGAGGAGGGCACCTGGGTGAAAGTCCATGGTGGGATATGGAAGAGGAGATGAAAAGGAGGGGATCTACCTCTAGAAACAGGTCAATCATGTAAGAAAATCCAAATCTCCACTTGGAAAAATAGGATCTCCCGAGGGAGATTTGAAAATAATAGGGGGAGATTTGGATAGGTTGAGTGAAACTAAAAACTGAAAGTTGGAGATGGCTATGGATGACCTCTAGAGGGCCTCTAAGGGTGGGAATGTATGAAAAACATTGGGGAAAGGTGAAAACACACCTACAAGATGCATACAAGGCTTAGGAACAAGGTCGCAAGCACAAGAAATGTAAATCGATAAGTGTCAAAAGTGAAGAGACAGAAAATGACAAAGGGAAAACAACATAAGGAGGAAGAAAACACACATCATCAAGAGAATTGTTGTTGAGAGGATGTATTTCATGTTTACATGTACTTGACAAGGATTATTACTCATCATAGGGGTCATCGTGGAGGCTGTGCGTGATTTTGGTGCTTATATATTTGCCCCCTTGGGGATGTAGTCTATATGAAAAGTAGGTATTGTTCCCGAGCAAGGCCTTACTTGTCAATTTTCTTGCAATTGTACTTCCATAACTAGTATTAGTTCGACATCTAAATATATCAAAACGAGTAATGAAAACTGAAATGATGAACATATCATAAATCGTGTGAGTTTGACTAGTTGTTTGCCTTTGTTGGAGAGACCTGTAGGAATGAATGCACATAAGATAGACGCACGAGAGATGCATAAAAGCAACTAATCTAAAAATGCATAAGGTAAACTAAGCTAAGAGAGAGAAAGAGTGAAATTCAAGTGAATTGGTGACATAATTGATAGTGTGAGTAGTCGTTGGGTAGATATCACCAAGGAGATCGCGTAGATGGCCGCCTCTTCTTCTGCCACTGAGAATCATGTATGCAAATAGTTAAAAACTCTTCTCTAAAGCCTAAGTTACATTTTGTGAAAAATCTCTTAAAATTGTCTGTTTTTGATGATTCTTTCTATTATATTGTCTCTGTTTCGCTATTTAGAGTAAGATTGGTTTTTTGTTTGTCAAAATCGGCTAAGAAACGATTAGGGGATAGCCACATAGGGTTGTACCTTTTTCCAGTCAAGTCACTCAGGGGAGATCTCACTGAGAAATAAGGTCGCTCGGTGGAGATCTGCCCGTGCTATAGGGTCGCCAGGTGGAGATCCTGCTGAACATCTAGGTCGCTCAAGGGAGATCCAGTCTGATGAAAGGGGTGACCCTGACAGATCAATTCTGACTAAAATTGATGTTTTCTGACGTTTACTTCACTCTGCTTCAATCTAATTTGAACACTGAATTCATCTATTTATTGCAATTCTGAAGGTTTATATACTTTTTTTTTGTGAAAATTTTTGCAAGTTTTTATGACTTTTAGGGGTTTTCTAATTTGACGAGATCTAATCTAAAGTTCTTTTCTGATTGACAGGATATGAGGATCCATTGGATTGCCAACCACAAGTAGTTGTGGCTCTTAGAGATGTATGCTTTATTATCTACAGATGATCATGCTATTTTGAGGAGAGCAGGCTTGGCTAGGATCTGCCATGTACCAGTCGTACATCCTGTGGCATGCATTTGCTATGACATTTTGACTTACTAGGATGCAAACATGAACACATTTGGGTTTCCACAGGTTTCAAGAGAGTGGACCATCACTCTCTACGACATATATCAATTTTTAGGGGTTCCTGCGAGAGGACACCCACTCGTTCTACTAGCTAGCGAGTCTTTGGAGGACAAGACATCTTGGGCACAGATCATGGGGGTGAGTCATTTAGAGGATCATATTGGAGTTCAGCTTACTTTAGTACCACGACTCCGCATTCCTCGCTTGAGGAAGTTCTTGATTGGTTTGATCGCATCGATGTTGTCTGGAGACAAGGCCTCAGCTCATTTGAGATGGTGCTGGGCACCAATCATATAGGGCATTACGCAGGGCAGAGTTTACACTTGGGGGCTAGACATCCTGGCTATGGTCTATCAAGACTTCTATCATATTGTGTGATGTGGGGCTCTTGCTTTCATCCACTCCTCTCTAATCATGACTTGGATCTTTGAGCATATCAGGTCGTACCAGTAGGAGATTCCTCTTCCTAGCCGATGATTACTAAGAGCTGCTAGGTGGACTCTGTTGGGTTTTTAATTCCTAACTTGATCTCAAAAGGGCAATCTAAAGAATAGCCAATTCTAATGATAGATTTGCCTTGAGGGATTGGACAACGAACAAGAAAAGCCAAGTTACACTTTTCCTCTGCACTTTAGGCTCTGCAAAACCTAGGAGGGTAATCCTTTACAATATTTATTTTAGATCTGCTAAAGTAATGGGCTAGATCTTCAAGATTTAACATACTTCACTTGTAGGAGAACATGTGAATAACATTAACAAATAACTTAAGGCAAAAATGAAAATTCATTTTGATTTTCAATATAGATGATCAAGGAGTTGCATCAGACACAGGTTTTAAGAGATCGGTGCCTTAACCCTGGGCTATAGAGTCAAAACAGATACAAATGAAACCTAAGACAACAATATTTTCCTAGTTCGTGGAACACTAACAATGCATTACACCATAATTCTATTAGTTTAAAACCAACTCTACTTAGGAATCTATTGATATGATTGTTAGTCATATGAACACAAATAAAAGTTTATACACAACAAACCTTTATCATCTTGCAAGATACGATACATTCAAGATGAATTTATGATCCCAAGTCTCTGATAGGTAGGATATGACCTTCTGACAATCACTTAGTGGTTTGATGTGATGTTGTTGTTAATCATTCAGGGGCCTTACGCATGAATTCATAGTAATTCCATATGGATAAATTGTCCTGTATACATGCTCTACATGAATTTCTCACTCAACTATGTTAAATCCTATTGTCGCTAGTTAGGATATGTCGATATTTGCATGAATACATCCTGACTTTGCACAATTCTTTTACAATTTATCAATATTTGAGATTACTCTTAAAGTTTGTTTTATCTTTGATTAGTTCTTCTAAAAGTATCTCAAATTTGCCTATTCTTTACTTCTACACTTAAATTCTTCTAAATATTGTGCATATAAGTTGACATTTCCATGTTCTTTGCCATTATTTCCAAGTATTTGCATGATATTTTCAACGTTGCATGCAATTTATTCAAATATGCACAAGATATTTAATTATCTATGCAGATCTGCATATTTATTCTATGTTTTGTTTGTCATTTGTCAATATTTGCAATTGTGATGATGATATTTATGAAATTCAAAAGAAAACATACTGAAATTGTAAATTCAATGAAATTAAGTGAAGTTTGATCACTGATCCACATGTATCTTAGACACTTTCATGAAAGGAGATAAAACCAAACCATGCTTTTCCTGGATAGTCCACGACTACACATGATAGGTGCAAATCTTCAAAGAAAAAGAATGAAGACAACATGCTCTTTGTGAATGCACCTCAGCTGAGTGCAACAATTCTTCGTTACACATCCGGAATCCATTCACAAATTACGCAAGATATATGATAAGTTGTAATCAAAATGTCTCCATCTTCATTAAGTATGCAAAAGAGTACACATATACAGATGATCTCAAGAAAGAATAATGAGGAAACACTAAGAACTTGAATGTTCACTAAGTGCTCTCTAATCACCAATTCTATCTCAATTAAGCTTCAAATATTTTACAAATGAGAATCTCCATCCTTTTATAGGACAAGGATGAGATTCAGTTACAAATGATCCAATTATTAAGATCAACTCAAGGTGATCTGACGGTCAGAAAATGTGGCACATGATCTCCAGTTGGCAATCAATCTGGTGGAATACAGCTAGCATTCTAGAATATTCCCTGAATCTTTGACTTGGTCAATATGACCTATTTACTATGTATTCCCATTAGATTCTTCATCTATGGATGCCTCCTTGGATATCCTACATCTAATGCCTTGGATGAGCTCATATGCTCTGAGAGTTGTATCTATTTCTGTTCTATCTTGCACCTTAGCCTTCTCAGCAACATGCTCTTGAGCCTTCAGTTGCTCTTTTAAGGATATCCATCTATTGGTCCTGCTATCTAGTTCTTCATTGTATGCATCTATCTTGGACTTCATGATCATAGCCTGATTAATAGTGTCCTCTAAAAAATACTGTATTGGATCCTCCATAGTAGAGCTAAAGTTATCTCTGAATGCCTTTATTACAAAATCTTCCTTGATTTTCTACCTTCCCTTCAACTTCACCTTCCAAAATTTGCAAAATGGTAAACTCCTTAGATTAAAGCTCATGTGCTTTTATGCTTATATCAACAGCCTTGGTGTTGCATCTCTTTAGTATGCTGACCTCAAATCTTAAGTCCTCAAACCAATTATCTATTTGTGGTAATGTTTGAGGTGTCTAAACTTTCTTTGTCATGAGCGTTTAATGCCAGCTTTCCTCATATCTTTCAATATAGTCAGATCCTGACTACTTCTCACCAATCTTTGGCCTACCTCCTTCAATTTATCAGCCTTGCTTTTCATATTACTCAACATGTCCCAATTGGACAATGAAGTCTTCACTACTTCTTCCCCATCTTGTGAGAATTTGATGAACCAATCGTTCATCACATGTGCCTGATGCTTCAATGCATCCAATCCTGTGATCTTCTCCTAAGATACTAATTCGAGAGATGTAGAGGTTGTAATGGGAACATTTGTTGGTGCTAGTAATGATGAAGGCCTGTAATTGAGCAATTTGCTCTTTATACTCTTGATTCTTGGCCTTGGATTTATTTATTCTTACAACCAATGCATCTATGCTCTCCTTTGCTTCTTGACCCTCTTTCTCAGTAGTAGTGTGCCCGAGGTCCACTATGGTTATCTGAAACTCACTGGCACTTATTTCTACCTTTGCCTTATCCACCGTAGGCACAACTAGTTGAGCTATCCTCTTTCCTGTGACTGAGTCTCTCTTTATTGTCGAGGTTGTCTTCGCTCTGCACTTGGGTTTTGCAACCTCAAGCAAAAATAATGAAGAAATATCAAAATTTGATGAATCTAGAGCCGGAGGCCTACTTACCTCTTGTGCAAGCCAATGTGGTGCATTGGATACAAACCTTTGCTGTCCTATCTGCTCAATTTGAGAATCATGTACTTCTGCATTTTTATCCTTCTAGATCTTTGGATTCACACTTTGTTGTTCATCCCCATCGGTAGGAACCTCCCTATGCACTTGCTGCTAATTTTGATCTTGGGCAACATCTCTGGATGTTATGCCCTAATCTTTTATTATTTCTTTTTCTGGTTCTTGTTGATCAAGGACATGCATCTGGACATCCTTGCTTTGCTTCTTTGCATCAACATGCACATACTGATGTGTTTCTATAGTATGGCCTTGCACATGTTGATCAATCTGGATCTAAGGATGGCTTATATTAAGATTTTGGTGGCTAGGATCTTGCATATCTTGATGTGAGCTTTGATCACCACCAGTTGTCACCTTTTCTATCTTCTCCTCATCAGCCTTACTCTGTGGACCTTCATGTTCGGATGTCAGCATTTCTGTATCTTTTGGATCTTGGGATCCAGATGTGATCATTGGACCTATTTGTCCAGATGTTGACACTTATTATTTATCCTCTGCCTCAGCATGTCTTACTTTAGGTTCCTGGACATTTTGCTCAGGGAATTCTATGTGGATGTCCATGTATGTAGCTATATTATCTTCAATATGCACATCATCCATGTGTTTATCCTTTTCCTCATTTTCACCCCCATCATATGATAGATCAATTACTGCTTGGTTGGTGACTGCCCCCACTAACACATCTAGGCCAATATTCTTCGCCACTGCCTCAGGATCTTCAGCTTCATCCTCATATCTATTGTTCTTTTGTGCTTGTGGTGTGCCTTGAGGTGTAAATGCTATATTTTTTTATCAAGTTCTCCTGAGGATTAGATGTCACCTACCTTGTCACCTCATCATCTATAAAGTCAATAGTTTTATCTAGTGGCAAGGATTGATCATTCATCTTCTTCCTTTCTTCCTCTCTCGTTTCTTCAACTAATTCAGTTTTAAACTTTACAATGGTAGGAGTGGGAACATTGTGTTGTAACTTAGTTTGCACTATCTCCACATCCCTATTCTTTATTACCACTGACTTTGCAATTCTTTCTGCTATAGGTTGATCACTAACAAACATTTTCTCCATCTTGGTGAACTCTTCACCTTCTTTCTCCTTGAACAATACCTCCGATGGTCCACTAGTGGATCCTCTCATCACTGGCACCTCTCTTCTCTTTTGCTTAGGGATATGTGTTCCTTGTAGTATATCCCAACCTTTTCCCTTTCTTACCAAGGGCATTTCATCTTCATCCTACTCCATGTCTTGATAGATAACCTTAGGCTCCTCTGCATCCTTAGACTATTCCATTTGCCTTTTGGTTATTTTGATAGCATGGACTGGATCCTTTTCTTTCTGTGGGGATGGCCTTGTGGCTATAGTGATGCCACTATTAGTAAATTCTTCAACTTCCTTTGATGAAGCTGACTTGGCCTTCTTGGCCTCCATGATCTATCTTTTGTGTATCAAGAAGTCATCATATTCATTTTCAGGTAGCTCCTACCTCTTCCTCTTCTTATCTATTGTTAAAGCTACTCCCTTAGCTTTTAGGGCATCTAGTTGCTGATCTACCCATGCTCTGGTCAACTTCATGACTCTAGCTGTAATGAGGTCTATTGATGTTACCTCTGGTTGACTCCAATTAGGAGTGAAGATGCTCTCATTATAAATCTTCTTATCTTCATACTCCTTGGAGATCAACATGCCATCATCATTGTGCAATTGTGGAGGAACATCAAAACAATCCAATGTCCAGATCTAGTTTAATGTTAACCTTTGGTAGCTTCTTCTCCTTACCTCCACATCATTTGGGCAATCTGCCCAGTAATCTTCCAAGTGCACTTGATGCACTGGCTTCTTGCTTACAAATCTCTCTATCCTTCTATAAGGATCATATTGACTTGCCAATGAGAATGGTTGTGAATTCAACATGTACAATTCTACCTCTGAGCTCTTTTCTGCATCAATTGTTGGGCATACATACCAGCCTATGATCACTGGAAATATGACATTACCCTTCTTGTTTCTCTTCACAAATGCTTCATATGATGGTATGATTTGCCTGGTTAATTCTAGAAGAATGGTCTTATCTATTGGGTACCTTGGCAACATAAGAGGTTGCCCACTGAATCCCTCCATCTTGATGTAGGTGAAGGCTAGGAACTGGATGAACCATGTTCCATTTATGATAATAACTTCTTAAGCCTTAGAGATCAATCTTTTAACCCTATCATTATCCATCAACCTAACCAAATGCATGACAAAACAATCATTTACCTGTCTATAATTTTCACGGGTTCCTTTCTTTCTAACTAAGGATAATGATGCCATACATTTACATCTCCTAGATTTCTGCCCACTCTACCTACTATTTGTAGACTAGAGAATGTAGATTGTGTAGCACAAGCATAAACAACATATGAAGACATATAGAACAAGCATGCCTTGCCTCCAAATAGTCTCATTGCTTCATCAAGGCTATCACTGATGAGTGATGCCCACTGTATCTTGGTGTCTGAAGTCTCCACCAACCTAATGAGCCCATACATCCATGGCTCAAAGTTACCAACATCAGGCTTCCCTGCCAGTCGGCTCAACATAACCATCATGTACCGGGCTTCAAGTGTGAAGTCAATTTTATAAAGATTTTGTGGCATCTTGGCCATTGCCTTAACTTTATTGTTAGCTGCCCTCCAGCATGAGAACATGATCTTCTTGCAATTTGTGGTCTTGCTCTTGTATTGGTTCTCAAAAGCTTCAAGACCTATCTTGAACAAATTAGGGCCTTTAGGTAATTGCAATGTCTCCATTATACCTTTGACAGAGAAGTCCACATATGCTCGGCCATCCTTCTCCACCTTTCTATTCTATTTGTTGTAATTCTCGACACATGCCACTGCCAACTCCATTGCTTCTGTTGCATAAGGAAAGCCCCCAGCATGCCACATCCCAGAGTTATAAATCTTTTGCAGGATGGGATGCCTACTCCCTTTTACTGATTTAACCATCCAGTCATCTACATCTGTGTTGCCGGCATGAGTGTCCCCAATCCTTCCATACCTAAACCCTGAGGCTCCAGGACTTGGAAACATAGAGTTCTTGAACTCCTCATTTGGTTCTTTTGGTCCTGCATCTCATCCTGTAAATATAGATATGGATATCTCACAATATATTCTTCATATTGACCTTAATCATTCAAATTTTTAAATATCTAGACATTTTACAACCCACATAGCATAATCATGTGCAGACAAAACAATATTTACCCGAAGTATGCATTATTTACCTTTTACTGTGTAGTAACGACAAAAGTGGGGTTTTACCATTACATACCTACTTTCTACACTCAAAATTTGATTAAAATATGTCCTGACGTGCACCTTCATTGTATAATCACCTTTTCCTATGTGGTATTCAATGTCCGCACCATTCTATTAAGGGTTTGGACTGCTGTAATGGCCGCTATAAAAACTCTGGAGCTCTGTAATTTTAAACTCTGAATGCTATTATGAATGCAAAATGATCAAAAATCCAACTTTTATGTGTTAAAATCATGGTTTAGGGTGTAATAAATGGCAAATTGACTTTGTTCGTGGATATTGACATATGATATGGGAGATTGAAACAAGTGGCAGTTTATAATTCAAATTTTCAAAAGGCCAACAACTCTTTTCGTGACATTTATTGGAAGGTTTGTATATGGACCTATGTTCGGATGTTAAGGAATGTGCTTACACTTTTGAAATGTGCATATGCATATATCATCATCATATTGGTCAATGTTGACCAAGGGTGGAAAATAGGGATTGTTAAGATCCAAAGACATTTGCCTTTAATTTTTTGAATGTCCAGTTTGAAAAGTTAAACTTGTGCCACGTGGCACAATCTGATTGGTCCATGGGAAGCTACAAATTTTGATTGTAATAAAATAAAAATATGGATATTAAGAAATATCTAGACATTAAGGCTTGTGAAATATTCTGAAGTCTTAAATGTGCTGTTGATGTCACCTTTCTTAAGGTAATTCTTGGTCGGGAGTAAGGTGATGTCATCAGAATGTTTGGAAAGTCTGGACATTAGCGAATGTCCAGACATTAAGATTTGTGAAATGTTCTATTCTCTTAATATCCAAATGACGTCATCATACTATAGTCTTCCTTTGGGTCGAGGCCATATGATATCATCCGGATGTTAAGAAAGATCCAGATGTTAAGTTTCTAAGCGGAATGTCTAGAGACCAACGTTTATTTGAAAAGTCAAAAATGACATGTAATCGGGATATTAAAAAATCCAGGACATTAACAATGTCTAGATATTAAGATTTGTCATGTTATTGGAGCTAGTATGCATATTAACGAATGTCTGCCTATTGAGATTGAATTTGCATACCCGCGAAAACCCATGCTATGCGACTATGTGCATGATGGCTTCGTTGCACCATGTGTGAAATTTGACGTGCACGCCTTTGTGAATGTCAGGATATTATGTTTCACGTAGCAATTTCTTGGGGTCAGGACATTGAGTCAATGTTCAGATATTAGGACAATGTGAATATCCTTATGAACTGTTGACCAAACTTTGACCGGGCATAACTTCCTGGTGTTAAGGAATTTCTAGGTGCTTCAAATGGCAAACCTACTTAGAATTTTACACTCTTTGATCTAGCAGGGTTCTTGAGGGGAAATTCTAACTTTGAAAATTTGATCCAGATGTCAGGATTTGGATATGCCTAGGACAAGATCCTGACATACACCTGCTACTGGTACTTTTACCTTACCGCCAAGTAGAGCAGAAAAAAGTCGGGTCCCTATTTTACTAGGGAAAAATGGGGTGTGTTGTGTAACCACACAACATAATCCTTGCAAACATTTATAGCATTCAATATTCTCTTAAAACATAAAATTCACTCCTTGAGTAAAAGCCATAAGAATAACATTCATACACAGGAAAGACTGTGAAGATGAATAAAATGATCCTTGATTAGTTTCTATTCATAAATGAAATGAAGAATACAATGTAGGAGACAATATAGTTTTGAACTTGGTAGTCTATTTAAGCTATGAACTGGTATTATCACATAAAATTCACAAATACATCAAATTCTATTATCAAAAAACACCTAGATTAAGAAAACTGCCTCTCTTACTATATGCTCTGTACAAAAACTCTCCAAGATCCTTTGCCAAAGGCTATGAATTCCCTTTTATAGAAAACAAGGGAGCAAAACAAGCTTCAAACCTTATGACAAGTGTCACATTTGTATTTGACAATCTTATAACAAGACACAAGTGCAACTGCCCATGGAGAGAATATCTCAAAAGGATAAAGACAGTTACACGTACAAGGGAAAATCCTTTGCCTCCAAAATGCATTTGCAAAAGGTTGTTGCAATATACTTACCATCTCTTTAACAACCTTCTTGAAATCCCAAAAGCTTAGGAGATATTGATATCACAAGTAAGGACAAAAGATATGTCCACAAGAAGACAAAATAACTAGTTGAGACTTTGAAGGATACACATTGATGCTGAGTGGGCCTGAAAAGCCAAAATAATATTTCCTCTTAGAGTAAATAATGAAATAATAAGAAATACAAGTCAACAAAGGGCCCTCACTCTGACAGATTATTATATTTTTCATCACATACATTATATTGCTCCTTTGTTGGCCACTGAAACGCTAAAAATTCATCAACACTAGGTGTATACTTATTATCATAGTTTGTCAAAATTGATTTAGCGTCTCTCAAAAATTCTTCTATAAGATGATATGTATCCCACAATCTACCAATACTGCTTCTAAAAAGATCAACATGAATTCTATCTTCCTTGCATATTAGAAAAGAGAGTTGGAACAATAGTCTCAAAATGAGAAAGCTATATCTGATAAGGCTTAACTTCTCCATTTTCCCTTTTTATCTTAGGCATTATCTTTGCATCATCATTATCAAACTCCTTAATTCTAGCCCGTGCCTTCTCCTTAATTTGGCTCACAAATCTCTGTAACTCCCCTGTTGCCTTGATTACTCTGTAAGTAGGCTTGATCTCCTTTGGGGGTTTAGGCTCATGAGCTGATCCTTTATACATCCCTAGCAGAGAAGCAGTCCTTGGGATCCATTTATTCAATAGGAGTGTAACCTATTTCTTGTTCTCATCAATTTTCTTGACTACCATCAATACCCTGTAGTAGTCCCTAATGACATTTTCCACCTTCTTCAAAATTTTACTCATTAGATGTCCAAGCACATTTGAAATGATGTGCATATTATTTCCCTGCTGATCTTCCCTAAAGTCCATGAAAATCTCCTTAAAGGCATTGAGTTGTTCCTTTAGTTTTTCATTCTCCTTCTCAAGTTTAGACTTTGGTGGTGGAGATGAAGAACTACTGGCAACCATGATTCCCACATCTCTTACTACCAATGCCATTGATGGGGGGAGGATGCTGATGTAGGTTGCTGTTGTTGTTGCTGTCGTTGCCACTAAGCTTCTAATTCTTTCCATTTATTATACTCATGCAAAACCTGCATATGTTCTTCTAACAGTTTGTCATATTTATTTTGCAATGCATTAGTAGTTGTCTTACTGAATTTAGCAACATCAACTGCCATTACTACCACTTCAATTGTAGGGGTGTCAGACACTCTTTTGCTAACTAGGATTCCTCTCAGATCTTGATTAGGTTCAACAACAAGAGGTTTATTAGTATTAGGAGACAATGCCCATATAGCCAAGGTCTCCCATTTTGGATTAGAACCTGTGCCAGATAGGGCCACTACAACTTCTTCCTCTGTAGTAAAAACCTCCTGATCTTGTCTTCTAATGGTATCCAATGTAATGGTAGAAGCTATATCCCATTTGGGGAGCAATAAGATTCCACTCTCTCTGACCAGCTGCCTTCCTTCCTCAGGGGTAATTTCCTTAGCTTCTGCTTTCATCCGTGTCAATATCCTATGAGGCATCTGCTCCTATGTTTCTTGGGGAGATTTTTCCATTTCTTCTTTTAATCTTCTAGCATATTCATCCTTTCTACATCTCCACATGAAATTAGAAAATTCTTGAGATTTGATGAATTGATCATCAGTCAAGAATTTTTGGCAAGCCACAACCCTCATGTCATCTGTATTATCTTTTCCCTCAATGATGATCTATGTTAGTCTATCTAAGGGTGGCTGCATATTTTCATCCCTCTTAGGAGAAGGCATTTCTCTGATTATATCATCCCTTGTTATTTCAAATTCATCCTCCTCATAAGAGACAATTGGATAATCTACTAGAGGGGATTCATCAACCTTTCTTCTCTTTGGGGATGACTCCCTTGGGGGTGAGTCCAATTATATTATTTGTGCAGAAGGAGGAATCACTTGTTTCATTGGTCAAGGAGACAGGGGAAGCTAGGTATATGGGGGAGATTGTTGAGGTTGCTCCTTAATTACCATACCTTTAGGTCTTCTTTTGAATGTATGGTTAAGTTTCCCAACACTCGAAGGCTGATATGATGGCCTTTCTTCTACAACTGGAGCCTTACCCCTCGCCTTCTCCTCTTTGGAAATGGCTTCCCCAATTATTTCATCAATATTCCCCAGAATTGACTTAAACCTTACAATTCGGTGCTTAATACTTGCAAATGCTCCCTAATAAGAGACATCCCTCTTTCTTTTCCTATCCTCATATTTCAAAAATGTTGTCCACTTAACCTTTCTTTGCTCAATTTCCTTCTCATTGTTGCAGTTTCTTAGTACATCCTCAGAATCATAAGTATAATTGACAAATTGGGAACTCTTTATGCTTCTTCTAAGGCTATTTATGAAACCTTTAGGATCACAATTTCTTGCATATTCTTGATCCATCCCAGATATCTTGAGCTTATCATTCAGTTTATCAAAACCTTCTTTGTTCATTCTGAAATCAGAGAAAACTATTAAGGAAAGAAGGAGCCTTTCCTCTGATTTGCCAAATGGGCTTTATCTGACTCAGCTAATTGCCAAATAACCTCAAGGATACCAACCCTTAGGGGTACAGACTTTGGTAATATATGGGGGCCAATTTGGCATCCATACACTCTCAAAACTCTACAGTTGGTGTGGGGAATGAATTCTTCCAAGTTATGTTGAATGCCCTAGAGCAGGTTTTCTTACAACATGCCTCAAAATCTCCAGTATTTGGCTTGGGATTCTGGTTATTGATCCTTGTAATAAAGATAACACACTGCTAGAAAAATAATCCCTGAATATAATATAACTAGCCTTATGACAATGCCTATCCCAAATGTGTGTCCAACACTGGACTGGGATATGGCATCCCTTCTCGTCAACATGGTGAACTTGTAGTTTCAAGTCCCATGTTGCTCTTCCCTCATACAAAAATATGTGGCATAACATGGAGTACCACCAAAATTTCACTGCTTCCTTTCTCTTCTTGATACCTACTAGCCCATCATGTATGTGGTTGGCAAGGTAAGTAGCATAGTCAAATTCACCATTCAATGATACATGCTGAATCTTAGCAGCCATATAAGTGAATGAGATAGGAATTCTCTCATTCTTGTCTACCCCCAAAACCTGACATAATGCATAATATGTGTTGCAAAGTAACTCTCAAAAGTCTCAAGTTTGAAGGGTTTAGTTTCCCTTGGTGGGATTTTCATACACCTACCTTTATGATCCTTTTCCCTATGTCGAGGCAAATGCACAACCCTATAGTTGCTCTTATCTTGTTGATATTTATTTTTGAAGATATCAAGGTCAATGATTTTATTAATAGCTAAGTCGAGTCTGAAAATCTTGGAGATTGATGCCTTATAAATCTACACCATAACATGTCCCTCTACATTCCTTATGGCTCTAACAGTCTCATCATATCGGTAGGCCATGGCTTTTAGAAAGTTAATGTCCTTGAAGATATTTGGGACTACTAACTTGCCCAAATCAAGATTCCATTCATTTGAGAGAGGGGAAGGTGCATTTCTCCTACCATACCAATGGAAGAATAAGTCCCATCTAGTCACTGGAATATCAACATCCCTACAGGCATGGAATTCATCAACCAGACCCTCATCAGATCTAGGGCCTTGAACCTTAATTCTTTGGGCAGAAGAACCAGGGAGTTGCACTAGAAGGTATTCATGCAGGGCTTGACTATGCAAAGATGAAGCAGCCTGGGCTTTGGGTGGACTCATTTTCAAAGTTTTTCAGGAATTAGGGCTTCCTTCTAGGGTTTTTCAAGAGCTTTCTGGTAATTTCAGATTATGATGAGCAATTTCTAAACACTCTTTAGCACACAAGTTTACCCTACTTGAAACAAAAAAACCCTTAAAGCTCAATTCACATACAATAACACGCTATGGAATTGGCTCTTAAGAGAATTGTTATAGTTCAAAGGACTTACTGGTTTCTCATGCTAAAAATCCTGGTTGATGCAGTAAAGGCTTTAGAAGCTGCAACTTTATTTCTCAGATGCTTGACAGTCTTAATTGGGAAAGACAAATGCTTGAAATGAGGCCTTTATGCACAAAATTATGTATGTTGCTAGTCTGATAACCATCGTTTCTACCATTACTACTGAATCGCACGAGCTTTTGCATGTAATTGACCATTTCCATCATTTGAATATGAACTGTAGATCTTCAGTCAAAAAGCACAATTAGACGGTGCAAATTCGGTCAATTGTTTTGAAAGTATCTTACCATATGTGCGAAAGATTTCAGATGAGTAGCATTAACCCACTTGGAAAACCATTACACCTCAGTAGAGGGCCTGTCATCCATTTAGAAAAGTTAGCACAGTCCATGTGGCCCTTTCTTGTGCTTCCATGAGCATAAAACAAAGCAGGAGATGGAGGCCCGTCGAACAATGGAATATCATTTAGACCTTCCCACGTGGTACTTACACAATCAACTTGAAGACATGTCATTTAGAATAACATGCCCTTCTCCCGCTCTTCTACAAACCTTTCATGGGTCCACCACACAGGTTCAACAGAAAGGTGGAAAGCCTCGAAAGCCTGCCACGTAAACACATCAGGACCCACTGTAAAATCTCCTGGCATAGCTTGATAAAAGAGCCCGCCACTTGTCACCCTTCCAAGGTTCCGCCATTATCTTTTATCTCATTATTATACTCACCATAGAACAACAAAAGCTTATTAGAGCACACCACACATCGACCAATGTCTCCTCAAGAAAATACTTTTAAAAGGGACCTGACCATATGCTTTTAAAAACAACATTGTTCTACTAGATACAAAGGGGCCAAAATTTTACTAAGGGGCTTGGGCCAAACCTTAAGTATATGACAAATTAATTTGATGCACATGTTTGTCTAGTAACTAAGGGAACAAGGGGCTAATAGACAAATGAGAACCTAGAAACAACGTTACAGCTTGAAGATCGACAACAGGTGGCAAGTGGTCAACATAAAATTAGAAAAGAATGTACCTCGATGCATACACAAGCCTCAGGGTTTAGGGTTTTAGACCTAAGGACAAGATTCTTAACATTTCCAACACTAAACCCTAGCAAAGGACTTTCAAATTTGGGACATGGAGCAAGGCTGCAATAGAAAGCCAAGTAAAAATTTTCAAAGTCCCACCAGGCTCATGTGGACCACTTTGATATTTCTTTACATGTTGTGGCTACTCTTATAGATGCAAATATGATTTCTGACACTTACATAGATTTGGAGGGTGCATGGTCTCATGATAGACATATCAAGGAGCATTGTCTTAGCATATCAGAGCTTTTTGATTGTAATGGTCTTGTCGAGGCTTATTGTGTAAAGTGCGTCTTACATCAGTTTGACGAGGACTTTCCAAAGGAGTTGCTCCAAGTTTCTACTTGTTATAGATCTGTCCAAGAGATGGGTGAGATTGGACAGAGGATTTTCATTTGGACCCCTTTAACTCTGGGGGTTTTGATTACCAAATCTTCTAGGACCCCGAAAGGGGGATAGAGAGGAGGGAGAGGAGCTCCTTCCCATGGACTTGTTGTCATGGATGACTCTGATTCTATTGAAAAGGACTACATTCTTGATGGGAATGACTATCTGATGAGGGACCAGTAGGGGGTACACAGGAGGTAGATTATGATGAGGATGATATACCTGAGGGTTCTTCCACATCACCTAGACCTCCTCATTCTGACTAGGTGATGCAACAACTTGATCCTGTTGCAAGTATGTACTATCGGTGTTGTCATTGATGTGAATAAGCTTGTGTTGTCATTGGTGTCAACTCTGTCTTCTATATGAGTGAAGAAATGATACAAGAGTATGAGTAAGTTTGTGTTTGACAAAGATCAGAGATAAGGTTGAGAAGAGATGAGGTTATGGAAAGAGTGTAAGTTTGAGTTATTTGTGAATGTTAAGATAGTGTTGATAATGTTGGTAAAGTGTTCCTATTGTTGGGTTTCCAATTGCTTTTGAAAAAAATTGATTAATATTGGAAACAGTGTGTTGAAGAAGTCTTTTGGCTTATAGATTGTTGTTCAAGTTTTTGCTCCGCATTTCTTTTATGTTGGAGATTTGAATGTACAGTTTGGATATGTTGTTTGGAAGTGTTTGAAGATGCTAAATCTATAATTTGATGCTCCAAATTGTTGTGTAGTGAAAGTTGTGTTAACCAGTTTGAGAACAGTGTTTGACAGTGTTTGCAATACGTCTAGGAGAAAGTGTTTTGCTCTGCATTTCTCCGCAGAGTGGTTTTAGGTTTTACAGTTCTGGATGTGTGCTTATAAGGTCCTTATCTATCTTCAATCTAGAGGGTTTGTGATTTGATGCTCCATAATGTGACTTCTTGTGTAGCAGAGTTCGATAGTGTTGTTTGTAAGCATATTGTGATCTTTCTTTAGGTGAAAGTTGTTGTGGTTGGATTTGTTAGTTTTTAGGTGACTTCAATATGTTCATGGATGTTTCTAGATTGTGTTAAGTCTTTGTGTAAGATACACATGTTGTCTTTTGGTTTTGAGGAAGTGTGTGCTTAATAGTTCATAGTGTGTACACAAGTTTGGCCGACTTGGTTGTTTACACTAATTGCGGTCATGATTCATTGATTGTGGAAGAGTGGAATAACATGTAAGAGTGGATTTAGGTCCATGCTAAGATGTGGCGTGGTCTGAATTTGTTCCCTTCCTCCGTGGGAATGTTTAGGTCTAGACCTAATTTGAATTTCATGGGTTAAGTTGTGTTGCCGACCTTGAAGATTGCTTTCAAGGTTGATGGTGGTATAAATAAGTGTCAAGGTTTCGTGACTTACGGGATGCGTGAGGAATATGATGTGTGTGATGTGAATTTGATTAGGGTAGTGAAAAACTTTCATGTGTTAGGCTACTGGATGCAGTGAGTAGAAGGTGTCTATTGTTTTTCAGTATGGCTGCGATGGTGATGGTTGTGTTGTGGTGAATATTGTGCTTCATTGGAACTGTACTCCATGCATTTGTTAGATAGAATTATATAATTCAAACTTGGTAGTGAGCCTTCTTCTCTTCTATTTCTTTCTCAGTGGGTAGTGAGTCCACTTGGACAGTGAGTCCACCGCTAGTGAGCCTTTCTTTCTTCTGGGCAATGAGCCTCTTGTAATTATGTAGTGATACTACTTTATAATGTGAGCTAATCCTCACTGTGTTTTTTCCCTTCTTGGGTTTTCCACTTAAAAATCTAGTGTTGCCTTATGTTTGATGTCATTATGATTCAGATTCTATTATTTACTTTTCATGGTTAATCATCATAACAAGTTTAAGGGTTAATTAAGCTGATGTGGATCTAAATGTTTGTGAGAGTTTAAAGTTTTTGATACAATTGATTCAACCCCCTCAGTTGTCTTGTGTATTCAACAATTGGTATTGGAGCAAGGTTCCTTGGAAGAGAGCTTAACATCTTGAGGTAGGTTTGGGATGGTGCACAAGAAGGATGTTCCCCTGTTTGATGGATCTAACTTTGCACTATGGAAGGTGAGGATGGAAGCTTTTCTAATATCTCTTGGTTATGAGACCTGGAAGTCCATTAGGTTTGATTACACTATACTTGAGAATGGTATAGGTACTGCTGATAAGATCAAAGCTCATGAGATTGATGGTAAGGAGAAACATGCTCTTTTAAGTGGTCTTACTAATTCTAAATTGGTGAAAGTTGTGAATTTGAAAACTGCTAATGAGATTTGGAAAAAGTTGGAAAGTGTTTATGAAGGAGATGACAAGGTCAAGAAAGCTAAAATGCAGAATTTGAAGCTCATGTTTGGGACCATGCATATGTCTGATGATGTAAATGTTGGATCTAGGGCATACAACTGAGAGGGGGGGGGGTGAATCAGTTGTATAAAACTTCTTCTCATTCAAACACTTAACTCACTGTTGTTAGTTAGCAGCATATCAAATAATCATCCATGGAAGCATAATACATAAACACAAGAGCAGATAAGCATCAACACATTGAACACCAAGATTTTGACGTGGAAAACCCGGTTAAGGGAAAAACCACGGGGTGATTAACCCAAGAATTATTCTCTGTTAGAAGAATAAAGAAAAATGAATGGCACATGCCAATAAGGGCTCACTGCCCGAGCACACTGCTCACAAAGAGGCCCACTGCCTACAAGGAGACACACTGTCTACAAAGTGATGAAAATCACAGTCTTGAACTGGAGAATGACATCTCTACCATGTCCGGATCAGTTCCAATTAAGCCCAACAATCTCTGCTCTGCCTTTCGCACGTTTCTTCGCTATACCATACCCATCCTCACACCACACACTGAAATGAACTCACAAACCGTTATTTATACAAGACATCGACTTAGGAACAAACATCTAAGTCGGCAAACAACCATAGGAGTATCCGCAAGATGAATAACACATCCGGTCGGCCATCACAAGAACATTCGCAGGATGAACAACTCATCCGGTCGGCTACACAGAGCAAGAACTTCATCCGGAAGAATAACTTCAATTCCGGGCTCTACCATCAATGCGGACCAACAACACAACCTAAACAAGATCCAAGAACCTTCACAAGCCTGTCTAAATGTCCGGATACATCCGCACTTCCTCTGCTTACTGGGATCTCTTGTCTTCCTCATCCGGAACTTCAAGAACACAGTCTGTCGCCACTGTCATAATGCAAGAGGTACTTCCGGACCTCCAAATCATACACAAATCAGGATGACACATCACAAGGACATCCCAAACACTCCTTCCAATCCGCAGATTAGGGAAATACAATTCCGGACCTTACCGGACCTTTTTGTGATCCTCTGTCACCTCCGGATACTTGCCGGACCCGGTTCTATACCGGCAGCCACAACTCCTTCAGATCTTCATGCGGACCTCTGAAATCTTATCTGTAGCATCTCAAGACTCATATCTACTAACCCTTTAATCCGCATCCTCCGATTCTCATCCTATACAGTACATTTACCTTCTTCTCATCACTGTTCTTCACTGTTCCTGACTGAGGCTAATTTTCTCAATATCCTCAGCACACAGCTCATCAAATCCTTCTTGTCAATGCAATATGAGTATGTTGACATCAATGACAACACTGGCTCACCTCATACTTGCAACAGTAAACATTACAAGCTACTTACAAAAGGTGGATGAAGTTGTCAACAACATCAAAGGACTTGGTGGAAATATAGATGATAAAGATGTAATATTGATGGTACTCAGAACCCTTCCTAAGTCTTATAGTCATAAGGTTTCTTCTATTGAAGAATTACAAAATTTGGATAAGTTTACCAGAGATCAGTTGCTTAGCACCTTAACTACTTTTGAAATAAGAGAGTTTGGCACAACTAGTGGAAGTGCAAAGATTGAGATTGCTTTTAAGGCTAGCAAATTAGAGAAGGCCATGGAATCTGATCTGGAAGACCTTGATGAAGTGGAAGCCAACTTTATGAGAAGAATGAAAAATGGTACTGGAAAGTTTAGTGGGAAGTTGCCTTTTAAATGTTTTAGTTATGGAAAGATAGGTCATTATGCTTCAAGATGTCCAGATAGAGCTCTGCGAGTTAAGAATAGGGAAAGTAGAGGTGAGATGATTAAGAAAAGTTACTATGTTAGAAAAGATGCAAGCATTTTTGATGATGAATCTGATTATGAGGATGATAATGATAATGAATGCTTATTTATAGCCCTCAGAGATGAAACTGTTTCCACTAACTTTGGAAGCTTTGTGAAGGAAAAGGGTCCGGAAGCAAGTGCTAACCCTGAAGGCACTATAATGTCTTCTTTTCATGCTAAGAGAGAAAAAGATGGCTGGGTCATTGATAGCGGATGCTCAAATCACATGATATGTGATAAGAGTAAGTTTGTTAAACTTGAAAAATATGATGGTGGAGTGATTAGGTTTGGTGATGATGGAGTTGCTAAGATCGATGGAAAAGGTTCAATCAATTTTTATGGAAAGCATAACATTGATGATGTTCTTTATGTTAAGGGTTTAAGGCACAATCGTTTGAGTGTTGGACATATGTATAGCAAATGATACAATCTTATGTTTCAGGATGATGGCTGTGAGACAAGAAAGAGCTTCGAAAAAGTAATTGCTATTGGAAAATGATAGGTGGAAATATTTATCATCATAAAGGTGCTGATGGATGTTGCTTCATGACTAAAATCGATGAAAGCTAGATATGGCATAGAAGATTGTGTCACATCAATTTTGATAGCCTGGTAAGGATAAGTTTAGTTCAAGCTGTGAGAGATTTGCCAAAGATTACAAAACCTATCAATGCCATTTGTAAGGAATGGCAAGTTGGAAAGCAAGCAAGAGGAAGCTTCAAAGTCAAAGAACAATCTTCTATCAAATTGTTGGAAATGGTGCATACAGATCTTTGTGGACCTAGCAGAGTAAGGAGTTTTCAAGGTGACATGTATTTCATGTTATTTATTAAGGACTACTCTAGAATGACATGGGTCACTTTTCTTAAGGAAAAATTAGAAGCCCTAGATAAGTTTAAAGCCTTTAAATCAATGGTTGAGAATGAATTGGATATGAAGATCAAATGTTTGAGGTCTAACAGAGGTGAAGAATTTAATTCTAATGAGTTTAACATGTTTTGTGAGAATCATGGGATAAAAGGCATTTATCTGCCCCTAGGACTCCTCAGCAGAATGGAATGGTTGAAAGGAAGAACAAGACTATTCAAAAGGCTACAAGGGAAATGATAAAAGAAGCAAACCTACCGGAAGTCCATTGGAGAGAAGTAATTCATACTACTATCTACATACAAAATAAAACACAAGTAAGAGCAAATGATTCAAAGACTCCCTATGAGCTATGGTATGGAAGGATTCCTATTGCTAGATATTTCAAAGTTTTTGGAAGCAAATGTTATATCAGAAGAGATGAAGGTCTAGGAAAGTTTGATGCAAGGTGTGATGAAGGTATTTTCCTTGAATATTCTTTTAAAAGTAAATCTTACCGGTACTATAACAAGAGGCTAAGAAAGATTGTTGAGAGTGTAAATTTTAAGGTTGATGAAGACATACAAAAGATTTCAGAGATTAATGATTATGAATCAGATGAGTCTTCTTCTAGTGAAGAAGAAGCTAAAGAAAAGGAAGTGCAAGTTGAAGAGGAAGAAGCTTCAGTGAAGTCTCCTAAAACTCCCAAGTATGTGCAGAAGGATCATTCTAAAGACCAGATCATTGGTGATAAGAGCAAAGGTGTATTGACAGGACACAAAGCTGCTAAAGAACAAGTAAATCTATGTTTACTCTCTAAAGTTGAACCTAAAATAGTGGTTGAGGCATGCAATGATGAGTATTGGATCAAGACTATGGAAGAAGAATTAATGCAGATTGAAAAAAGTTAGACTTGGGAAATTGTCCCAAGACCAGAGAACAAAAAAGTGATTGGAACTAAGTGGGTATTCCGGAACAAATTGAATGAGAATGGAGAAGTGGTAAGGAACAAGGAAAAACTGGTGTGTAAATGCTACTCACAAGTGGAAGGAATAGACTATGAGGAAATCTATGCTCCAGTGGCAAGAATGGAGGCCATTAGGATGTTTTTAAATTTTACAGCACATAAAGATTTCAAAGTATATCAAATGGATGTGAAGTTTGCTTTCTTGAATGGTGAGTTGGAAGAGGAAGTATACATAGAGCAACTAGAAGGATTTTAGTTGTTAGATAAGCTAGATATGGTTTGCAGGTTGAAGAAGGCACTATATGGATTGAAGCAAGCCCCTAGAGCTTGGTATGCAAGACTAGATATGTACTTACTACAGTAAGGATTCAATAAAGGCTTCACAGATAGCAATTTGTTATCAAAGTAAGTGAAGATCAAATCTTGATTGTGGAAGTGTATGTAGATGATATAATATTTGTAGGAAATGAAGAAATGTGTAAGAGATTTGCAAATGAGATGCAGAAAGAATTTGAGATGTCAATGTGTGGAGAAATGAACTTCTTCTTTAGGTTGTAGATCAATCAGACAGATAAGGGCATTTTCATTTCTTAGTCAAAGTATGTGAAAGAGTTGTTGAAGAAGTTTAGAATGGAAGATTCTAAACTAGTTTGTACTCCCATGGCTATTGGTTGTAAGTTGAGCAAGAATTATGAATCTCCTAAGGCTGATTAGAGCAAGTATAGATAAGTGATTGGAGGATTACTATATCTGACTGCTACTAGACCAGTTATCATGCATGCAGTCTATCTTGTGGCTAGTTTTCAAGAAGATCCTAGAGAGTCACATGTTATGGTAGTAAAGAGGATATTCAGATATTTAAAGGGCACTCCAGATCATGGCCTGTGGTATCCAAAAGATACTGACTTTACTCTAAGTACTTATATAGATGCAGATTGGGCTGGTTGTGTAGATGACAAGAAAACTACAAGTGGTGGTGTATTCTTTCTTGGATGCAGATTGGTGTCTTGGCTAAGTAAGAAACAAGATTTAGTGTTTTTATCTATTGCAGAGGTAGAGTATATTGTTACAACATCATGTTGCATACAGGTGTTATGGATGAGAGAAACCTTGAAGGATATCAAAGTTGTGTATGATGAACTAATCTCTATTTTTTGTGATAATATAGGTGCTATTAACATTTCAAAGAATCTGGTGATGCATTCAAGGACAAAGCATATTTCAATTAAGTATCACTTTCTGAGAGAGAAGGTTGTAGAGAATGAAGTGAAGATGGAATATGTGCCTACAAAGGATTAGGTTGCTGACATATTCACTAAGGCTCTTCCTAAGGATACATCTGAGTATCTCTGGCAGAAGTTAGGGGTTATTGCCCCTCCTTTGAACTAGATGCATAAGGAGATGCATCAATCCAGTGTGTGTCAAAGATTCATTCTTTGTTATGGATTGACGTTGGAGGCTACTTCTCAGGGGAACAAGTAGTAGCTTTGTTGGTTGTTGCAAATAGGAGGAGTAAGAGCTGATATAGTTTGGTTTGTACTCCTAAGGGGGAGTAAGAGTAGTGAAATATAAGATTTTGGTAGAGTAGTGGTGAATAGTGCAAGTATGTGCAGAGAAAAAGTATGGAAGAAGTGTGTTACTCTTTTCCATTGATGTCAAAGGAGGAGAAAGTTCAATGTGAAAAATAAAGAGGGAGAGAGACATGTGAAAACAGAAAGACATATATCTCAGGGGGAGAGAAAGTAAGATGTGCAAAAGAAAGGAAAGAAGTTTGATGCAGAGTTGTGTCTTGATGTTTTTTCATATTATGTGTTGCCATCAATAAAAAAGGGGGAGATTGTTGCAATTATGTGTTATCAGTGTTGTGATTGATGTCAACAAGCTTGTGTTGTCATTGGTGTCAACTGTGTCTTCTGTATGAGTGAAGAAATGATGCAAGTGTATGAGTAAGTTTGTGTTGGACAAAGATCAGAGATAAGGTTGAGTAGAGATGAGGTTATGGAAAGAGTGTGAGTATGAGTTGTTTGTGAATGTTAAGATAGTGCTGATAATGTTGGTAAAGTGTTCATTTTGTTGGGTTTCCAATTGCTTTTGAGAAAATTTGATTAATATTGGAAACAATGTGTTGAAGAAGTCTTTTGGCTTATAGAGTGTTGTTCGAGTTTTTGCTCCACATTTCTTGTGTTGGAGATCTGAATGTGTGGTTTGGATATGTTGTTTGGAAGTATTTGAAGATGCTAAATCCTGAATTTGGTGCTCTGAATCATTGTGCAGTGAAAGTTGTTTTCACTAATTTGAGAATGGTGTCTGACAGTGTTTGCAGTGCGTCTGGGAGAAAGTGTTTTGCTCCGTATTTCTCCGTAGAGTGGTTTCAGGTGTTGTAATTTTGGATGTGTGCTTATAAGGTCCTTATCTATCTTCAAGCAAGAGGGTTTGTGATTTGATGCTCCAGAATGTGACTTCTTATGTAGCAGAGTTTGACAGTGTTGTTTGTAAGTAGATTGTGAACTTTCTTCAGGTGAAAGTTGTTGTCGTTGGATTTTGTTGGTTTTTAGGTGACTTCAAGATGTTCATGGATGTTTCTAGATTTTGTTAAGGCTTTGTGTAAGATACGCATGTTGTCTTTTGGTTTTGAGGAAGCATGTGCTTATTAGTTCATAATGTGTACACAAGTTTGGCCTACTTGGTTGTTTACACTAATTGTAGTCATGCTTCGTTGATTGTGGAAGTGTGGAATAACATGTAAAAGTGGATTTAGGTCCATGCTAAGATGTGGTGTGGTCTACATTTGTTCCCTTCCTCCACGGGAATGTTTAGGTCTAGACCTAATTTGAATTTCATGGGTTAAGTTGTGTTGCCGACCTTGAAGATTACTTTCAAGGTTAATGGTGGTATAAATAAGTGTCAAGGTTTCGTGACTTATGGGATGCGCAAGGAATATGATGTGTGTGAAGTGATGAATATTGTGCTTCATTGGAACTGTACTTCATGCATTTTTTAGATGCAATTATATCAAGTCAAACTTGGCAGTGAGCCTTCTTCTCTTCTATTTCTTTCTCAGTGGGCCGTGAGTCCACTTGGACAGTGAGCCTTTCTTTCTTCTGGGTAGTGAGCCTCTTGTAATTTAGTATTCATACTACTTTATATTATGAGCTAATCCTCACCGTGGTTTTTCTGTTCTTGGCTTTTCCATGTAAAAATCTAGAGTTGTCTTATGTTTGATGTGGTTATGATTCAACTTCTGTTATTTACTTTTCATGGTTAATCATCATAACAAGTTTAAGGGTTAATTAAGATGATGTGGATCTGAATGTTTGTGAGGGTTTAAAGTTTTTGATACAACTAATTCACCCTCCCTCTCAGCTGTCTTGTACATTCAACAGATCCTACCTGGCAACCTGGTGACCCACGTAGGACCACTCTTGTTTGACTGATTTCACATCATCCTTTCTTTTCTTTCCTTTTTGTTAAGAATCATCACATCTTTTATCTTTGCTTTGGTTTGCAGGTAGCACTGAGAAGTGGAGAGACTTCATTTGCGAGGTCAACATTGGTTTGGCTAGTCCCTTTACTAGGCTGACTTGAGAGAATCTTTTGGTTGATGCTGGTATACCCCCTAGGGTTGGGTGACACACTGATGTCTTTTCTCCTGCTTATCATGGGTGTCAGGAGAGTGCTACCTTGAAGGCCAAGAATCTCATCCTTAGGGGTGAGAATTAGGTTCTTCGTGAGATGGCTCGCCTTGGGATTTGACAACAAGAGTTTAGAACTGTAGGACCTTCACATTCTTGCACTCATAGCAGGGAACCTCGCTCACACAAGTCTCATGGAGAGACAAGTGGTATAGACAGACAGAGGAGTTAGAGTCCTGATTGTTCCATTGGAGGGAACCACCCTTGAGCTTGTTTTCTTTTTGTCTTTTTAAACCGTGCACCCTTGCATGGGGAGCCTTACTTTCCTTTGAGAGCATTTTGTCTTAGCTCTTGTACTCTTGTAACTGTAAACTTCTGATATGTCAATGATAAGTTTGTCTTTTTATGGATGTTTTGCTATCGTACGAATACTCATCTCTTATGCACTTTGAAAGTTTAAGAACTCTTTGATTATGTTTAGACCTTCAACTCTAAGAATGCAAGTATGATAACGATGACATGTTTTTTTGAGTGTTTTGGAATATATATGAAATGCAGGTTACGATTTGCAGATGCAAGAACACAAGTGATGCTGAAATGAAACTTTACTTCTATGGAATGCCATGAGTTATGACATTGACTTTATTACTTTGGAACTCTTTTTCTAGTTTTGATATGAATGCATTGTGAGACAAACAATATGACTGCTCTTTAATATGATTTTCAACCCAGGGGATTGCAAGTTATCCTAGTATAAGAGACCTATTCAAGTATGTGAGATAGGAATTTAGAACTCATGTGGGGAGCGAGAGTGAAAATGGAGTGTTTCTAAATTTGGGCTTTGCTAAAGGCTAAACACTGATCGTTATCTAGATATGACAATCTAACAAGCTTTCAACTTATACAAGTAACAAATTTTATTGATGTTCACTAGACTTAGATCATAGATGGAAAGCAAGATAGACTTGGGGTAAAGGATAAATGGGAAAGAACCAAGGTTCCTAGATAGAAAATGATCCTAAAGACTACTAGACTCTTGGTTTTGCTCAACTAGTGTGTGTGTGTGTGTGTGCTTTGTACCTTTCTCTTTTATTTTCTTTGATATAATGTCACCCTTGAGGTTCATATGACTCACTTTCTTCTGGTGTCTTGGGGACATGTGATTCTCTCAAGGGTCATAAAGGAGTGTAACTTTCTATCATGTCTTCTTCAGTATCTGAGAAAGTGTGAGGGTCTGCATATCTCAAATCTAATGTAGTTGTTTCAAATATTGGTCCTTCAGTTCTATAAGGCTTCTCCCCTATACAAGAAAAGAGTTTGTAGGCTGGTTGTACATTGATCATAAGTATCTCCAAAGGGAATTGGAGAGGTCCATCCTTCTCTATCAATTCCATGATTTTCATTGTCTTTTCCTTGGGAATAACCTCTTTCTATTTTGGTGGTGCCTCATTTTCCAAGGCTTTCATCTTTGCATTGTTTAGTCTTTTCTGTGATTTCTTTCCTGTTGATACATATCGATTGTGGTGAAGGACTAGCAATAAAAAGCTTGTTTGTAGGAAGTTAATAATCTATGGGGATGCCTATCTTCTTGTTTGCTGTGTTTGATTTTATCATGCTAAAAGGCTTTGGATCCCCTTTCACAACGTACACCTTCCTGAGATGCAAGAATCAAGCTTCCTGGAATAAAGTAGATGGCACAGCTTTCATTCTATGTATCCAGGGTCTTCCAAGAAGTATATTGTATCCTATGTCCTTATCAATGACATAAAACATGGTTGGGACAATCTTTGGTCCTGAAGACACAGGAAGAGTGATCTTTCCTATAGTGGCAACCTTTAAATTATCATACCCACTTAACATGTCTCTAGAAGCAGTGATGTTAGTGTGCCCATAACCCATTCTATCTAGGAGAGAAAATGCAACTATGGTCATTGCTGCCCCATCATCAATTAGCGTTCTCTTGATGCATGTTTCATAGATCCACACTTGCAAGTACAACACAGGATCTCCCTTCTTTGTCAACTCTACCTTAGAAGGCATTTCCTTTAGATCAAAGAAGAAACCTATGTCTTTAAGCTCATAATTTGGTGGGTTTACATCAAAATCCACATGATTGATTTGCTCACTAGGAGGAGGTGTAATTCGATCAAGGTATTTCAACCCTATTGCTTTCAATAGTGCTGAATGGTACGAGGGGGAGTTCCTGAGAAGGTCAATGAATGATATGTGTTCATAGGTTCTCTTTAAATCTTTGATGAGTTCATATGGTACAATCGGAGAAGGTATTGGCTCAATCACCGAGACTATACCTTCATGTATTTCCTCTTTCTCATTCTCAATATCTCCTTCCTCTTCTTCATTATGTATATTTCAACCAACCCTAACATCCTAGCTTCCCCTTTTTGTCCTAATTGTGGTAGGATATTGGTGTTGCTACCTTGGGCTATATTGTTTTGATTTGTTGTTTCTGTATCTTTATGTGCATGAAATGGATCCTGATAGATTCTCATATTAGCATTCTATGGAGCTATTAGGGATTGGGTTTGTCTTGTCCCCTTGTTATCTAACGTGACCTCTTGTGGATTCAAGAACATCCCTATGAACAACCACTGTTGGTCTTCTGACAATCTTGCTATAAATCTATTATACTCTCTACAAGATTCCGTGCTATGCCCCCTAGTTCTATGAAAAGAACATAATTGATTGTACTCATAAGGGGGTCTTTCATACCTTATGTCATTACCATTTCCATTTTGATTCCAATTCTGATAATTGTCCCTTGGGTAATACACATTGTTTCTTGGACAATCAAATGCATTGACATTGGGAGGGTAATAGTCTCTTCAATTATAATCATCCTTCACCTTCTTGACTGGGGTTGGTCTGTCACCCCATCTGTTGTTGCATTTCTATTGTTTTTGAGAATCTTGATGATAGGGGCATTATTCCTTGTATCCTCATTCACCAGTTTTCCATTTGACGCATAAACCCTTCTTCCACTATCAATTGCTGGTTGGTTGATCCTTAAAGCACTTTCCAAGGCTTCTTCGTAGGACTTGTAAGGTAACTTTTGAACATCTTCTCTCATATCCTTGTTTAAGGCCTATAATAAAAGATCACATAATTCATGATGGTCCATGTTTTGGGCACTTGTCGAAGATAAAAGAACTTGTCTCCATCAAGTGACAAAATGGGCTACTGATTCATTTGGTTCTTGTTTCATGGCTAAGAATTATCGGATCCCTATCTTCATGAGTTTGTTCATGTCGAAAGCCATGACAAACTCTCTGGTTAGTTGTCTGAACGAATGTATTGAGGCCTCAGGTAGGCGATAATACCAATCTGAAGCTATTCCTTCCAAGGTTTTTGGGAAGATCTTGGCAACAACCCCATCCCAAGGAAGGAGTTCTCTTATCACGGTAGTATAAGCTTTGATGTACAAATTGGGATCACCCTCTCCTTTGAACTTTGGAAGGTTAGGTAATGGTCAAGGTAACATAATGCTTCTTATGATTAGGTCTAGTGGCTCTTTTAAGTATTCCAAGTATGTGCCTGAAAAGGCACTCTGCGATTGAGGAGTTGATAGCATTAATCCCATAGGAGGGTTTTGGTAACCCAATGCCATTGTCTGATTTGCTTAGCTTCTTAGCATTGCTTGATTGTTTTGAACAGGAGGGTTCCCATTTGGGAATGTGTTATTACTCCCATTTCTCAAGTAGTAGTTGAGGTAAGGGGGATCCTGAGATACCCCCTGGTCTTGTTTAATTTTGATATTCTCATACGATTTCTATCTTCTTTCTGGAGTAGGTGGTTCTGCTTCCATAGTTCTAATTCTTTGTACTAGCATCACAATTAGGTCTACAGAAGTGGGCCCTCTAGGCACTTCCTCATTTCTAGGGTTTTCCCTTCGAGTGTTTTCATGATTTTGTGCTTCTTCTCGTGCAATATTTTCTCTTTATTCTTCCCATAGGGAAACTTTCAATGCTTCTTGGGCATCTCTTGCATCTTGTAAGTTTCTTTCGAACCTTATTACTTCCTCATCAAGATGAGTACTTGAGGTACTTGTGGATGGTTGATCTAGACGGTGGATTTCTAGTCTCAGTTGTATCCTTTTCGCTTTGTGAGGTGTGTTTGGTATGGCGGGGTTGTGCTCCCATGCAGGATTGTTAAAAGATAGAGACCACTTAGGTTCTCTTTGGTCTTTCTCATAGTCAAAGTCTTCATAGTCATAACAGTTTGAGATTGGTGCATTTGGAGTAGGTGACACATACCTGTCGAAAGAGGGAGTTTTTGGTTCCCTACAGGGAACATTCCATAAGTTTAGGTTTGGTTCCATCATATTCGGGGGTGCCATAGACACTGTAGAATAAATGGAATGAGTGAAGGTGAAGGCGACAAAAGTGGAAGTGGTGAATGCGGTTACAAAGGAGAAATTGATAATGTTTGAAACCTAGTGACAATGAGGTCCAAGTAATGGTAATGTAAAAGCTTAACCAGAAGGCTCTGCAATAAATGTCAGGTTCACCAAAATATGTACACTCAAAATCATGACTCGACAGCCTGGGGTGGTTGAGTCAACTTTGGCGTGCACACAGACCCTCTCTCCTTGCCACGGGGCAAACCTCCACATCACTTTCACGCTCATGGAAGTAGTCAGTTAGGAGGAGGCAAGACATAGGGGTGGTCTCACTCGTCCGAGAGTTGGACTTTATGGAGAGGGGTCAGTTAGTCCTGGGGCTTGTGCTGTTATGCGTTTGTGTGAATGTGGTGTTCTGTGACCGTAGTTGTAAAGATAACTATATGACCCAAAGGGTTACTAGTCACTATTCCCCTGTTGGGGTTTGTAATGTTCCAACATTGTGTGGGTTGACTGTTATTCTCATTGAAGCTTAGCTATCATTCATGTTGTTGGATGAGTGCTTGTTGTATCAGGAGTTGTCTAAGTCCTTTTTGTTGTTGAATGACTAATTGGTCTTGTTGTTGTCTAGGGTGGATCTCCTCTATCTCATCGAGGATTGCCTTCACCCACTCACCTCCAAGTCCAAGGCACATTTGTGAGCCTAAAAAAGATAGAGATGGTTTAAGCTAACCTTGATTTGACCTAGGGTTTTGACTTAGGGTTTGTGTGACCTAAGGTTTTGACTTTGTTTGACCTTGTGATGAAACCAAGGGTTTTGACTAACATTGACTAAACTTGACCTTGTGTTGGGACCAAGGGTTTGTAAACCTTCTAGACCATTAATGTTTATGTTATTTTCTATTTTTATATGCATGCAAGGCTATATGAGTGCAAAACATTTTTTGTGCTTTTTTATGTTTTTGGAAATCAAAGTGCTTTTTCTTAGTCTAGGAATTAGAAAATGTATGCAAGCTATGATGAAGTTACCTTATGCAATGTAATCCATATTTTTACTTGTTTTCTAAATAGGTGGATCAACTTAATCTATGAAACAAAAATTGCTTTTAATCTATGAACTTTGGAAAGGGAAACTAATTTAACAATGCAAATCTACTTAGCCTATCAAGGAAAAACATGTATTTACTTATCCCAAGAGCAAAGTTTTGATTATCTAATTACTATGAAATGAAAAAACCATGAGGGAACTTGGAGATGTGTGAGCCTCCGCTACCCTAAAAAATCCTTGTATTGGCAACCTCTAATCCTCTTGTAGCAGTAGGGTGATCCTCTTAGCGACAATAAGAAAAGAGAAGCAAAAAAAACTTTGAAGTTTTTAAATGAGCTCAATGAGAGCTTGATAAGCAATGTGGCTTGTGATGTGAGTAGAGTATGGATGAAAAATGAGCTTGTATGAAAGCTAGATGAGACAACAAATAAAAATAAAAGGCTCCTATGTCATGTATGAGCATGAGAATGCTTGATTTTGAGAGCAATAACTTGCAAAAACTATGTGCACAAATGAAATTGCCTCTCTTTGTGCTTGAGGGGGTATTTATAGGTTAGAATAAGGGATGAGAGGTGAAGAAGAAGAAGAGTTAACTCAATTTGATTAGAGAGTTAACTTGGAAGACACGAGTGATTTAGGTTAAAATTGGAGTGATCTACCCAATAAAATCTTATCACTCAAGAAGAAGTGAAGAAAGAGGAAGGCATGGGTATGCATGGGTTAATAACTAAAGATAAAAAAGAGCTAAATATGCATGTGTGGGTGCATGAAATAGTTAGCTCTATCTTTGGCACAAAATTCCATACAAATAGGAAGAAAATAGGCAAAACAGAGCTATTTTGAGCTAGAAACTCAAGTGAACTCATAATTGGAAACACGATAGGGTCACCCATGGGACACCGCTTTCACCAGTCAAGGTCACCTAGGGGTGACCCATGGGCGACCCTCAGAGGAGGCTACCTGGGTGAAAGTCCATGGTGGGAGATGGAAGATGAGATGAAAAGGAGGGGATCTACCTCTAGAAATAGGTTAATCATGTGTGAGAATCCAAATCTCCAGTTGCAAAATTAGGATCTCCTGGGGGAGATCTAAAAATAATAGGGGGAGATTTGGATTGGTTAAGTGAAATTAAAAACTGAAAGTTGGAGATGGCTAGGGAGGACCTCTAGAAGGCCTCTAGGGGTGGGAATGGATGAAAACCACTAGGGAAAGGTGAAAAAACACCTACAAGATGCATACAAGGCTTAGGAACAAGGTTGCAAGCACATAAAACACAAATCAACAAGTGTCAAAAAAGTGTTGAAAAGTGTCGAAAGTGAAGAGAGAGAGAAAACGACAAAGGGGAAACAACACAAGGAGGAAGAAAACACATGTCACCAAGAGAATTGCTATTGAGAGGATGTTATTTCATGCTTACATGTACATGACAAGGATTCTAACTCATCATAGGGGTTCTCGTGGAGCCTGTGCATGATTTGGGTACTTACAATGCCACCAATCTCTTGGGAATGGTATTTGTCTTCAACTAAACTACCTCGCTACCAAAAAGTGTTTCCTTGCCATTTTCCATCTCTATCATAGGCTGTTAGTCAATCACTTGATTGCCAAACTCATCCAAGCAATTGAGGAAACTAAAAATTTGATTATTGTCATTGAATACTTGCCAACTGTATATGCTATCAGGGATTGTTGGCCTTGTAAGCATTTCCACAACATGATGGCCATGAGGAAAATCTAATTGAGAATCAAATTTTGATGTAGCTACAACTAGGGAATCCGCCTCTTCATTTTTAGTCCTATCAATCCATTCGATGCCAATGGCATCAAACAACTCCATGGTGTCCCATACGACATTCCTATGTGCTTTTAACCTACTATCATTGGTAACAAACTTATTTCTAATCTACTGCACAACTAATTCCGAGTCGCCATATATCTTTAGGCATTTGACTTGATTCTTGTGAGAAATATTTAAACCTAAAAACAATGCCTCATACTTAGCTATGTTGTTAGTGCACTAAAAATCAAGTCTAAAAGATATAACAAATTGTTTACCATTTGGAGATATCAGAACAATTCTAGCGCCTGAGCCTTCCCTTGAGTATGTTCCATCAAAGTACAACATCCATAAATTAGATGTACCCCAAATAGAAGTGATATGATTGGAGGGTAAAATATCCAGGCTATGATTATCATCATTGCAATATCCCATAAAATGGTCTATATCAATGTCAAAGAAATTGGCGTGATCTTCCTCTATTTTATATTTGTCCTCTATGTTTTGGTCTTCCACCTTCTTCTCCCTATACAACTTCACTTCCACACCCTGGACTAGAATAGTGGCATATGAAAGATCCATCTGAATACTTCCACCGATAGATGCTTCCTATTTTCGTGATAACATCATACCCCACTTGGCAGGACAATCCACAACAATTATATCCATCAAGAATGACTTGTTTGCATAAGCAACAAGTTTAACCTCAATGTCCTTAACTAGACCTATGACATTAATCTCCCTGGAATCCATGGAAAAGCATTTGCCAAAAGACTTGGACACCTTCAACCCCAAATCATTCATGATTTCAAGTGGCATGACATTGCTAGATGCTCCTGAATCAAGCATACAATTGTGTAACAGCCAACCATTTATGATCAATGTTGTTTAAAAAGGGTCTACTCCTATCCTGTTGTTAACCATAGATGACCCTAAGTAAACCTCAACTATTTCATCATGGCCTATACCCTCATCATTACCACGGGGAACAACAACAGGTTGTTTATGTGCATCTATAGTAGTGACAAATGATGCTGCCCTATCTCTATGTTCACGAATTCTAAGGAGTTCCCCTATAGGCACATAAATCCTAATTTGGCTAAAGACTTGAGCCATATCAATAGGATTATAATTGGACAAAGGAGTATCACATGAAATAGTAACATCATTTGTACAAGGAATATAAGGTATTACTTGATTAGATGAAATATCCTTACCCTTTTCCTTTGTTTTCTCCTTTTCTGGTTCTTTTTGTGCATGAAGCTAATCATGCTTGTTATTGTCTTTTGGATAATGAACCCCTAAAATGGGTGTAGTAACTGGTTGCACAGTTAGTGCTGGATTCTTTTGCACGTATTTCCTTTTTGCTGCCAGTGGCTGTGTTGGAATTTTCTTCTTTTCTGGCACATTCCTTTTAGGAGTGCTGCTACTTTTCTGCTCCATGATCCTCTTACATTTATCCTTATCCCCATTCAATCCTTGTTGTCTTGATTCCTTGATAGGGGAATTATGCATAGGGATAGTCCTACTTAGTTGATAGCCTCCTTGAACTTGCAAAATGGCTACATCAGTCAAATCTTTCATGTCCTCTTTTGAAGGCTTGGACTGCTGATATTTCTTCTGCGTAAGGTCCCTCAAGTGCCCAAAATCATGAGATGGCAATTGATATTTATTTGGACCTTCATCATAATCATATTGGAAAATATGAACATCTTCTTCATAGCTGGAACAATCAACATCCTGACCCATTTGCTCATAATCTTCTGCATCAAACTGATTTATTTCCTCTTCATAATACTTAGCTGCACCCTCTTCATTTGGAAATTCTTCTTCTTTTCTCAATGACTAAGCCACCACACAATTTGTCCATAAATACTCATCTTGAAAATTGACTTGATCCTTTCTTAATGGATCAGGAGTGTTCCTTTTAGGCTATTTGAAACTTACATGCCTGAGGGCAACTTGTTTGTCATTCTGTTGTGGTCTCTTAGACCAATCAATATCATAAGGCCTATTATGCAGTCTTTGACCTTCATTGAAATGTGTTGCAACACCCTAAGGTGGCAACCCTTTGTCATTTCTAGCAACTTTATAAGAAAAATCTTTCACAACCCCCATGAGTTTGTCTAATTTGTCATCAATAGTGAGAGGTTTGTTGAAAGTTGTCTTATCTGGCTGGGACAATTTGATATTAGACCTTTTGATATGCTTCCTTGAAGCTCTCATATTGCTTTCTATGTTTATGGCTGTATCATATGCCTCTTTTAATGTTTGTGGACTCTTGTCCCTCAAACAATAACCAATTTTTGAATCAAATGCACCACAATATAATACTAAGCACCTAGATTCATTAGGTCTTATATGAGGGGGTACCTTTCTCATTGTCATGATGAAGTGGCTATTGAAATCAGCTACTGTTTCATTTATTGATTTATTTATGGTTGTAAGTTCATGGATAACAAACTTGTGATGAATCTCATCCCCATATTGCAATCTGAACACTCTCATGAACTCCTAAGAATCAATACTATTATCAGGGAGGGCTTTATACGATTCTTTAGCATTCTCTTCCAATGAGTGTACAAATAGTTTCATCATAACATCTTCATCCTCAATTTCATATTCATTAGTGACATTAATGAAATGTCTAAGATGTTCCTCACCTGTGACAACATCATTATTATCTTGAAACCTAGGAATCTCCCCCCTAATCTCAGTTGGAATTGGATTAGGAAGGTCAGGTATGCCAAAGAAATCGAGTTGTTTATACCTTTCAACTCCTAGTGGCTGCCTCTGTGGAAGAAACCTCTGTTCTTGTCTTCGCTATACATGCCCAACATTTTGAACATTGCCATGCTGCTGATTAGCTTAGTTTTGTGGTGGCTAAATGTTAATATTTTGAGAATGGGCCTGATTTACACCATACTGTCCCATTTGATGTCGCTATTGTTGTTGATGTTGTTGTCTTTGATTGTTTTGCAGGTTATGGCCCTACTGTTGGGTATTTTGGTTTTGTTGGGCTTATTGAGCAAGCTGTGCTTGCTGTTGATTAAGCAAGGCTTGAATCTCTCTTTGTCTATTTTTGAGGTGATCAAGTAGGTCAACTTCATTTTGGATTCTCCTTTCTCTTTTCTCATCACTAGGTTGCTGTTGCTGATCACCCTCATTAGGGATATTGTCACATTGATCTCCAAATGATACTGTGGGGGAATTAGGATGCCTTGTATCCTGATACATCTCTTCATTCTCATTGGCATTCCCAAATGTCCTCAAATGTGGATCATGAGATCTATCCCTACTTCTCGTGCCAATAATATTCTTATTTCTTCTAACATCATAATCATTTCTGTTCATCCTTCTATTTGTTCTGAGTATGTTATCTGTAGAATCCTCAGAAGTATAATTGTATTAGCTCCTGAGGTCAACACATATGTGGTCTTGAGTATTCACTGGAGGTACCACATTAGGTCTTTGTACCCTATATCTACTCCTCTTTCTTGCAATGCTAGAGGATTCCTCATGTCCAGATTGCTCTTGGTTCCTTCCTCTATTAATTGTGAAGCTCTTTTTAGATTGCAATCAATTTTTGGATTGTAAAACAGAGTCGTCACTTCCTCTGCTGGGAAGAAATACTTGAACAAACACTCCACTTAAGTATTGCAAAAACTAGAAATGAAATCTAATGTCTCCTCGACAAATGTTGGTTCCCAAAATTACTGCAACACAAAACTCTAAAATATTTCTAAATCACCTTGGCTGGGGATTGTCGTTTAGGTGAAAGAAAGAGGTTTATCAACAACTTAGGGGTGTTTTTGGCAAACTAATAGGAGTGGGTAGACTCCTCTACTCTTTGAGCTCAACTTCAAATCTAGAGGGATATTCCAAGGGGTATACCTAAGTAGGTATTAACATCAAAACCAGATGAACAACCAAACCCAAATTGCCTTCTTAGCCCCAAATTTGTCACTAAGCTAAGAACAACTGGTTGTTACAAGACCCCTATATAGTTGATAAAGGCAATCCTACATGATGAGGATGCATAAAAACTACTATTGTATCTAAAGGATAGATGTATTATTTTGTTTTGAAGATTGGGTGAACAAAGGCTACTTAGACTAGTGCCTATCCGTTGGGCTGCAGAGTCTAACGTTCAATAGATGAAAAACAACTAAAAGGAAATGCACAATTGCCTATTTGATAAATCAAATGCATGAAAATTCACACCAAATCACTGAGAATGCTTAATAATCCAACGCTATACCATATTTTTCCTTATGCAATACTAAAATGACCATTTAAAAAAGATTGAAAATGGATTAGGAACTGTCACATTCACTCAAATTAGAGCTTACATTCATAGCACTAAATGTGGCAAGAGCAAACTATAACTGTGATTAAGTTTTCTAGAAAGAAAATCTACAATAGTGGAGAAAAATAGTGGTTTGATACAAAGATTTGCAAAATATATTACATACATTTCATAATTCTTTCATGCTGAACAAAGAGTGCAAAATAACCTTTTCTTCTCCACCTTCTAGAGTTTAGAACCCGTTGAGAGAACAATGCCCAAAAATGACCAACCAAACAACCCCTATTGCATCTAAAACATATGCATATATAACATTACAATTCATTGCATCATTCCTAGCACTACATGAGTATACCCATGCCACATTAAATTCAGCCCACTGCAATGTTAGAAAGTATGCATGTTTGGAAGCCTGTTGCCTCCCTGACAACTCTGAAAATGTCAGAAGAAGATTGCTTGCACTCTTAATGTACTTAAAACAATAAAGAGGGAAGATTATAATCCTTTCCATGACACCTGCAACATCTGACTTATCTGCTTTGTCCTCCAAATGTACCTATGCATTGAAGAATTTCATTGTACCAACTACTTGCATGGCATTGTTCTGCAGAATCATTAAATTCTGGGTACAAATCATCTTGCACATTCCAGCAATCATGGCATGTTGTTGGGGAATCACCCCTTTTTAAGCCTTTAAAACACTTAAAAAGTGTCATCCAATTTTCATTTTTGGGCTATCTTAACTCTCACAATACCTTTCTGCACTGGGCATATCTTCCTATATTTATCAGCCTTTTTTCCTTATCACAAACCTCCTTCATTTTCTTGTCCCTTCTTCTATTCACTTTGTTGAAAAACTCTCCTTTTCACAAACTTCTCATTTTCTACTTCATTCTTCCTTCTTATATTCTTCACTTTGTCATCAAATTGTCATTTTTTACGAACTTTGGACTTGTCTCCGCCTTGTCTTCTCTATCAGCTTCCTTTTGCCTTATCGACAAATTTTCAATTGGTGAACTAACCAACTCTTCCTTTCTTTCTCTTTTTCTATCTTCTTCCTCTTTATCAGCAACTTTCACTTTTTATGAACCATGGAAGAAACTCCCCTTTTTTTGTTTACTTTGTCGGCCAATAACCTTATCGACAAACTTTGGAAAACTCGAATTGTTTGGTGAGTTCAAGTTTCCTCTAGTTTCTCGATAAAGCCTTTCCTTATCTTTGCCTTAGTCATTTTCTTTCTTTTGTCCCTCTTTGTTCTTTAGTCAGCAAAATTCCACTTTCACAAACTTTCTTTACTTACCTTTTTGTCTTTTCCTTTGCTTCTTTTGCCGGCTTTTCATCCTATCGGTGAACTCTCATATTGGCGAACCACATGGTTCATGAACAACAACTCTTTCTAACAAAAGAATTTGGTTGTTTCTTTTCTTTTTTGTGCCTTAGAGAATTCTCTCTACCGCAGTCCCTTCTCTCTTTCAGTGAAATCTCCATCAGAAAAACCTTCCATCGACAAAATTCTAAGTTCACGAACTAGAATTTTGTTGACACACTTGTACTTCTCTTTCTTTTCCTTAGAAACTTTTACCAAACTTTCCTTCACTTTTCTTTAGTCATTGAAAACTCAAGTCGGTGAACTTGTTGGTACGAGAACCAACAATTTTTGATACTAAAGACTTTGGATGTTTCTTTATAGATGAAGAAAGCACTCTTTCCTTCACCTCTTTTCTTGCCTTCTTGTCACGTTTTTGACAAATCGGTGAATTGGAAAAAGGCAAACTTTTGAAGTAGTTCGTCAGTTCTCAATTTTTTCAGTTTGTTGACAAAGGCCTTGAATTAAACAATTTTTTTAAAGGGAAGAAACAAAGACAAGGGGGAACATTATACTTAGAATATTTTTGAAATAAAACCCCTATAGGATGTCTCAGATTAGATTCAAACAAGGTATTTTAGCATAAATTGGGAATTTTGGATTTTGGGGCAACAATAATGCATGTTTGGGAGCACAATTTTATAGGTGCCAACATGCCGAATACAAGGAGAATGAGGAGACTTGCAGAAAAGTGATTTTTGCCTCATGGTTAGCAAACCATAAGTAACCTAAGGTAATGTCAAAAATGGCACAAAGTGTTTTCAGAAGTGACTTCATCGAAGAAGTCAGATACATGGTGACAATATTGAGTAGGATGGTTGGGATGTTGGAATCTGAAACATTTGAGTCGTGGATGTTTGCATACATCCGAATGGTTAAAGAAGATACTGACATGGTCCACTAGCTAAGGCTATAAGTGATGCCATCCATTTCCAGATCCTTAAATACAAGAAGACCAAGGTTTTCCATATGTTCTCTTATTTGGTATATTCATGTACAGTTAGGGCACAATTTAGTGGACTAGAGAGGGTCGGTTCACTAGGAAACAAACCAAAGCAGAACCCCGTGTATAAGTATTACCAACAACTAGAAAGGCAACGATCACTGGTGAATTATAGGAGGGTAAATGATGCCTTCTATATGTGGCTTATTTGGATAATTGGGGGGGACAAAGCCAAAAGGATATCTGTAGATGCACAAAGCACAATAGATCCACATGGTAGCTAGTTCATCCAGTTCCCTACATTCACCTACATCTGGATGGAGGGATTTACTGGATTTCCATACATACTTCCAAGGTATCCAATGGACAAGCTCATCCTGTTAGAGCTTTCTAGAGATATAATTAAGTCCTATGAAGTATTTCACGATAAATTTAGCCGTATGAACATCAAATTTCCTATTGAAGTTGGTTGTTACAAATATAATGTCCTGATAAATGCAAATGCATCTAACAAGGAACTTCAAGTGTTATACTTATAGCCCTACAATTTGAAGAGGGTGTATGATCCTTACCACATGATCCAAAAATACATAAACAAAAAGATACAACATGAACCTCACTTGGAGGATTGTTGGCTAGATTACATGGATGACCACGAGGTTAGAAAGAGGCAATACCAAAGATTCACAATTGATAAAATAAAAACACTGGGTACACATGAGGTGCCCCCTCAAGTGAAGGATGATGACAAGAAAGTCTTGCATCCCGGTTATGAGATGAATGAAGTGTTTAAGCATACCTTGGATGATCTGGACTAGACCAAGACTGAAGAGACATCACTGAATGTCATATCCAAGGGAGTTTTGGATGGAACCAAGTTGTGGTTGGATGCCTACATCCAAGCATTGAAAGCTAAGGGTGTAGTCATAGCTTACCCAAGCAAGAAGGGTAAGAGGAAAGACATGAAAGATGTAGAGTATGATGATTTTTTGGTAAAGAAGTGAAGGGTGCAAGAGGCAAAGATGGTAGAGGTTGGGTTATACACATTTGTAGAGTTTATTACTAAGGGTGTAAGTGTTGTATCCACTCTTACAAGCCAATAGGTTCTAGTCACTCAGACTATTGAAAATCTAGAGGAACTAATGGAGGCCATTCTGTTAAGTTTCATTGGTTTGACCGTGTCCACTATAGTATTGGGCCAACCAAACATTCTGATGAAAAAGGCATCCCTTAAAGGGAAAGAGAAAAAATCACAAGGAGTTCAATAGTTAGAGGTAGAGGACACCCCAGTGGCCCAACAAGCTCCTTTTGATACCTAGCAAGTAAAGCTCCAAGGGTTTATAAAGGTGAAACAAGAAATGGAGGAGAAGGTGAAGGCTTAGACAACCACCGTAGTTGCACAATTCCCATTGGCAAATGTAGTGTAGTTATCATATGATGAAGTTATAGAAGGGATGAATATGGAAACTATTTTGCAAACCACTTCTGCTCTTGTGGTATTCCCAACAATTGCTAAACATGATCCAATGTTTGATGAAATTATTTCAATAAGTCAAGAGGTAATAAAAGATAGTGTTCTTTTGGAAGAAGTTAATAAAGAGGCACTTGATGATACTAGACAAAGGCAAGGGGATTCTTCACATTTGGAAGTTCCATATTTAGATGCTGCTCAACAAGACAGTCCACAAGTGGATGTTCAACATCTAGATGCAACTTCACAAGTTGAAGTTCCACATCTAGACGATTCACAACAAGATGTGCTGAAGGCAACAAAACGGATGTGATACAAAAGGACCAACCAAACATTTCCCAACTGGACCTATCTTCTTGAGAAGAAGATCCACATCCAGATGACATTTCGGATACTTAGCAAAAGGAAGATGAACAAGCCCAATTGGATCCACACATGGAGGATTAACCTCACATTGATCAACATCAAGATGATATGGAATATGATAAAGATAAAGCACATCCTGATCAGGAAAAAGATCAAAATGAAGGAGATGTGAAACATGACCAATAGGAAGAGGGTCCATATCAAGATAAAGATCAGAATATATAACAACATCCAGTTGATGATAATGAGGAACAAGAAGTGCATGTAGAGCAATTGGATGACCAAGATAAGGAACTTGATCTGGAACAAGACAAGACACAAGACCAACAAGATAGTCAAGTTCAAGTTGGGAAAAATGAGGAACAAGAAGTTTTAGATGAAATACAAGGTGAGTAAATGAGCAACCAGAGTAGGACATTCCAATTTGGTTAGCATCAGAGGTACAACCTCAACCTATTCAATTGATTCCATTATATTTTAAAATTATTTTTCAATATGAAGTTCCTAAGCCTAAGAGAAAGGCAAGAATAATGTCCTCCATCAGGAGAGACCCAACAAGAGGTAGGATAGCCCAATTGGCTACTTCTAGAGGTGATAAGAATAAAGGAGAAATAAATATGGAAGATTACTAGATATCTATTGTGAATTTAGAGCATGCCACTTGGGAGCAAGAAATAGATGAGCTCCAAGGGAATGTTGAGGCATCTCCAACAAAGGTCCTCAAGGACAAGAAGAGAAAGAGGGAGTTGAAAGGACAAATTGTCTAGCTCTAAAACTTCATCAGAGGACTAGTTTTGCCTATCCAGATAGAGCTAGAGGTTCCATCCCATCTATCCTTAGTTACACAAGAGCAACTTGTCAGACTAGATGTCCAAAAGCATGAGTCGGATGTAATGGAGAATTGGGTCAGAAAATTCTTGACAATAGGAGAGGATGTAATAAAAATGGAAATCTCAAATTGGGATGCCATAGTTCCACTCAAGGACAAAATTGAATCCTTGGAGGAGGAATGCAGAGAGAGGTTGGAGCAGAATAACATTGAGTTGGTCCAGTTCAAAGCAATTCAGGATGCTGACAGTAATGTCATGTTCAATAAAGGTATTTTGAATGACATGCCGTTATCATTGTTGCCTATCTGGATAAAGGAACTGAAGTTTGAGTGGGACCTCTTGAAGGAATGTTAGGAGAAGATGAATGAATTAAACCTAAAGGCCTAGGAATTACTGACAGAGGAATTGGAAATACTAGAAAATCTGGTAGTTCATCTAGTTGGTGTCGAGGTTGGATATGATGTGAATCAAGCTCTTGATGAATTCAAGAGTAATTTTGAGAAAGTATTAGATAATCCTGTACAATCTTTTGATGAAGCTGCTATAGATGATATAATGGATAAGAATACAAAGATAAAAGCATATAAGGGACATGTAAAATCTAGGTTAAGTAGAAGGGCATTGATAGAAAGTAATTTTGATGTACATGAATTCATATGGAATACGTAACAAACATTTGACAAGAAAGGGATCACTACAGTATTAATATCATATAGTGATTATAGGACTCGAGAGGAAGGGTCTACATAATTGAATCGAGTACAAGTATCGAGATAAACTAACTCCCATTCTTTTGGATATTGCATATTTTTTCCTAACCAGACATACCGCATATTGTTTTCCAAATGGATATGCTTTATATTATTTTATTGACTAGATGAAGGGAAAGTCCAACCAGACATGCAGTTTGGGATATTGTTTTGGTCAACCAAACATGCAGTACCATGCAATGACAAAGATGCCAACTGTCATCCTTTGCCAATTGTCAAGAATGTCGACTGACATTCACATGCTTTGATTATGTGTCATTGATTATCTTGATGTAATTTGAACCGTTGATGTTGTAACCAATTCTAGGTATCCTTGTCCTATAAAAGGACTTGAATCATGTATTTTTAGAGGGGGGATAAAATTGTAGATACTTGTTGAGCTTGAAGTGAAGAACTTTTGCTTCTAGATTGATTCCTAGTTTTCTCTTCCACTTAGTGTGAATGCTTGTATATTTTAGCTTAGAATTGTGATTTGAGACTGATTCCTGTCATGTTTATGGTAAATCTCAAATGATTGTACGTTAACTAATAGTAATGAAATATCAAATTTTTGCATCCTGCTGGGAGTGCATTTGAATGTCTTCATTTTGTTATCAATTTTCCTTTGAAGATTCACATCATTTATACTTAGCTGTGAAGAATTTTGGTGATGTATAAATTGATTTGTCTCAGTTCATGATTTTGATAGGATATTCATGTATGATCAGCGAAAACTTAAATTTCTTAGAACCTTTCTCTCTTCCCTTATCTTTTTCTATTTCTTTGTTAAAATGTCAAAATACACAAAAATAATGGTAAATATTGCTAAATCTATGGATGATTAGCTGAAATACTTGTGAATTAGTAAATTTCATGAACATCTTTTAGGTAGTTTCAGAAGAATTGATCAAAGTTGCAAAGTTATCATTCAATTGCATAAATATGATGAGATAATTGTAAAGTCTAACATTATAAGTGCAGATTTAGTAAGATCATGACATTATATGCAGAAATTAGATGATGCTTTGAAGATCTGTCAATTTGTAAGATCAATGTGCAAAGTAAGCCCCTTGAGAAAACAACCCACTACGACAAACCTAAACGAAGACACACGCGTCAAGACCTAACTACTGGAGCCTTGGGGCTGCAAATTCCAAGTGAATTTGAGGTCTTTCAAGTGAGATAACATTCTGTTGTATCAGAATTTTATCTATGTTTTATGTGATTAATATCCATGTCAACAATACCATACATTATCATCTTTGGCTTCAAAGCTATGGCATGTGAAAAATGAACTTTGAGAGTTCTCACCTTCTTAACTAGAATTTGCATGGGAGGAATCCCTTTTCCTTTTGAAATAATATTGTTCAACATGTCCATCCTTGCTATAATAGTTGCAATGAAGATGCACTTGACCATGGTTGTTAGCTCTACCTCTACCATAACCTCCTCTCCCTCTAGCTCTTTGACCCCTACTGCCTCTAAATGATGATGGGGATGAAGTGGAAGCTTCATGCTTTGAAGGGATGCACTAGTTTTATTTGTCCTCAATCTTCATTTTGCTTTAGAGGGCTTGATCAATATCCTCGCTTGTTTTTAACTTGTCTTCATCAACTTCTAGGCTTCCAAGAAAATAAAAAAGTGTTAGCTATGATAAATCTTGACTCTCCTATTGTAATGGTGAGTAGATCAAGCTTTTTAGGAATTTTTCTTAATATCTTCAGAACCATCCTTCTATCCTCTAAAGTTTACCATGTGAATGGATATCATTTACAACATTTTGCACTCTAACAAAATCTTCTACACTTTCATTTTAAGAGACTCAAAATCTTCTTTAAGAAATTGGAGTTTGACAAACTTTTACCTTTATAGATCATTTGTAGGCCTTTTCCATGGTTTCCCAAACTTTTTGGGACTTTGTGTATTATGCAATCTTTGGAAATATGTAGATGTATAGGCGTATTTGAATGATGAACAAAGCTTTCGCATCATTTTCTCTATTCTCTTTCAACTCTTTCTTCTCATCTACAATAAGAGTATTGTAAGTGGCTTGATTAGTTGGCCCATTGTAGCCTATGGAGACGAGTGCATAGATCTTGTGAGGTAAGAAAGGTCTTCATCCTAATGCTCCAATATTAAAAAAATTCCTGATTGAAAAGAAGATTATAATGTTTCATTGTATTTGAGTTGTTCTTGGCCACCTTATGCTTTAGCTTACAACAAAACCAAGATTTGATATCAAATGAAGAAAATGGAGTTGTTATGGCTTATGTAAATTTTAGATTACTGCCTAGACTAACAAGGGTTGCTGTACCTTAGCATTTAATCATATTTTATGTGTCAAATCTAGGGTTGTGTCCTGGGCTATTTGCAATAAGGATGCTAATAATCAACAGTCCTTAACTAATATACTGAATTGAACTATCCTAATAAATCAATGCTGCTAATTATCTGCTTGAAAGGAAAACCTGATATAAAGACTGAAATAGTAAATTATTGAAAGAATTTATCTAATTCACACAAAAGCTGAAACATGCATTAAATGGAAACAAGACTGCTTTAACAATAATTGATCTATCTTATGAAAATAGGAAAACTATACTGAATAAAAATCGTAATAAACTAATAAAGCAAAGATACTAGCCTCCTATCTGTTGGTGGGAGTGGGCCCTTGCTCCACACCTTCAAAACTGAAGGTTAAACAAGAAACTCAGAACAAAAGTAGAACAACATGTATTTCTTTAATCCAGTCTATCAAAGTATATTGTATTCAAAAGTGTATGTTTCTGCTCTGAAATGAAATTACGTAAACAACTGCTACAAAATCCTGATTAATTGTTCTATTGTTCCCATCTAAATATATATTGGTTTGAGTGACATAATATTACTGGAGTTAACTACTTTACTTAACAGTTCATCTTGAGATACAAGAAATCTCTTATTCTTAACTAAAACATGCAACTGTCCATCTAGAGTATAATCATGCAAAGTTTGAAAAAGGACTTTAGTGATACTGAAAGTAGCACTAAATCTAGAGTTTAACTTATAACAATAATAGGCTGCAAGGCCCTGATAAAAAGAGCTTGATTTCCTAAAATAACAGACTAAAAGAAATCCTCTAATCTCATGCAAAAATAAGTGAAAGTGTATCATGTCCCCATGGACAACTGGAGTCATTTGCTGGGACACTCAGGCCTGAATAGGCAAACTCCATAGCTCTATAGACACCCTGAAGATCCTGGTAATCAATGTCACCAGAGACTTTGTGTAACTTCAAAGACTCAATGCTATTGCCAGTAGCTCCAGAGATGCTTCAAAAACTTGCTGAGACATAGCTCCTAAGATCACCATCCTCACTGCTCTATTGCATCACTCCAGAGATCCTACAACAAGCTAGAACATGTTGGAGTATCATGCATTGTCCTTCATACCTGGCTCCGGAGATAATTAGGATTACCTCTAGAGTTCCTAAAAATTGCCTTCCACTTGTGTAATAGACACCCATGAAACCAAAAAGAGATAATTCTGCATAATTTCATTAGTTTCACTACAACATAAGTCCTTTCATCATAACAATAATCTTTAGTATTTCATCTCTTATTAGCATAATTAAAACAAGACTTTATAGTTCCTATAATGCAACTACGAGGATAGACAACATGAAAAAATGGGAAAAAGAAAGTTAAAAGGCATGTTTATATGTGTGCTACCTGACACTTGTCATCCCCCCTGAGATTAAGGTTTTGCAAGTCCTCCTGTGTTGGGAATTAAGGTGTCTCAACCTTTGCAAATTCCTAATGTTTTATTTATTTATCCCATGTTGAGTTGGCATAATCAACGCCTTGTGTATATGCAGTAGGCTAAATTTTGGTGACTTTGGCAGCCGCGGTTTCCCCCTTGAATAATTAAAAGGGATTTGGGGGCAGTGCCCCCAAGACAAGGTCAAGGGGCGTAGCCCCTTGCGGGGTCCAGGGGTAATGCCCCTGGCGTGCTCCCTGTCACGGTACAGGGTGGGGTCGAGGTGTAGCGCCCTCATGGGGGCTCGAGGGCAACGCCCTTGAAACCTCAAATGATTTTTAATTAATGACAAGTGTCAGTGAGTATCTTTGCACGAGAGAAAGGCATCTTTGGGTGGTCAAGGGAGGTTATGACATGTAAGAGGAATATGATATTTTTAGTCAGTATATGACAGATTCTATGATAGCTGTAAGGTGCGTAAGAGCATCTGTCATAACCTATCTTGGGACCAGATGCCCACTTTGGGATGGGATGTTGGACAAGTGTCCTTAGGCGTGGGTTTTGGGGCATGAGTCCAAGATGGACACCCATCTCTAGAAGGTTCCATATTTGCCTTGTAAACTCTATATAAACAGGTGCTTGGATGGGAGATAGACAACTTTAGTATAAGTACTGTTATGCTGCCAGAATATCTCTAGATTCAACATTCAAAGACTCCTGAAAGAGCATTGGCTCTGAAACTGTATTGTAATCTGTTATTGTTTACTATAATACATTTGAGCTGTGTTTTGGAGTGTGGGGTTTTTCACCCGTAAGGGTTTTCCCCATGTATATCTTGTCTCTCTCTCTCTCTTCTATCTTCTTTCTGGTTCTTGTGTTTTGCTACAATATCTCATGTTAATGGTTTAACATTGTTGTAATAGTTAGGATAAAGTTGGATTTGCATAGCCCTCTCCTCATTAGATTAGTGTAGGAAGCATTTTCCGCACACCTAGCTTCCTTTCAGTTGGTATCAGAGCTTGATCACCTTTGGTCCTAGTTGTAGGGTAGGGGTTTTTTGAGCTAATCTTAGGTTGAGTGGGAGTCTGTGCACATCATTCTATATCTTATTGCAAAAAGGAGATGGCAAGCACATCAGGAAGGTTTGAAGTAGAGAAGTTCAACGACAGTAATTTCAAGCTATGGAAGCTCAATATGGAAGACATGTTAGTTTACTGAGACCTTTGGGAAAGTGTGAATGGAACTAAACCAGCTGCAATGTCACAAGCTGACTAGGATCTCAAGGATCAGAAGGCTAAGGGTCTCATAAGACTTAGTCTTGCCAATTATGTGTTGTTAAATGCCCATGAGGAGGCTACTGTAACACTCCTTTGGAAGAAGTTGGGGGATGTGTATCAAGCTAAATCCCTTGTCAATAAACTTTTCCTAAGAAAGAAGTTGTATTCTCTTCAAATGGAGGACGGAGGATCCGTGGCTGAGCATATGAATGCCTTTAACATGCTGGTTGCACAATTGACATCTGTCCGTGTAAAGATGGAGGAGGAGGATCGGTGTATGACCCTGCTTTTTTCTCTACCGGACTCATGGGATCATCTTGTCATGGCAATTAGAAGCACCAAATCCACATTCAAAATGGAAGAAGTGGTTTCTTCACTGTTGTCTGAAGAGATGCGGAGAAAGTCTTCTAAGGTAGCTAAAGAAGCCCTTGCAGCTCATGGAAGACCCAAGGAGAAAGGGAAGAAGAAGGACAAGAAAGATGAGAAGGGTAGATCCAAATCCTGTGGGAGATCCAAATCTCCTGGAACGTCCAAGGCTCTTTGTTGGAACTGTGGCAAGACTGGGCATTTCTGAAAGGAATGCAAAGAGGAGAAGAAGAAAAAGAAGAAATCTCCTGATTCAGATTCTGACAAATCACAAGATGATGGTGATGCCTTCATCGCAGCCTTGGCAACCCATGCATCTGATGATGTGTGGCTAATCAACTCTGGTGCATCATTCCACGTGACCTCGCATCGAGATTGGTTCACTAAGTATGAGGAGTTTGATGGTGGAAAGGTGTATCTGGGTGATGACTCTCATCTGAAGATCGTTGGTCGTGGAAGAGTCTCTATCCAATTCCTGATGGTCGAGTGAAGGGGATCACTGGATGCACATCCAAGGCTTAGCACAGAACCTGCTTTCTATAAGTATGTTGAATGATGCAGGTGTGCAGGTTGTCTTTTTGAAAGATGGATGTAAGTTGACTAGAGGATCTATGGTGCTTGCTAAGGATACTCAGAGAGGTACTCTGTTTTAGCTGGAAGCATGCATTGCATAATGCAATAGTTCTTCTGACTCAAGGAAGAGGGCAGCAGTCACTTCATTCCCACCATCTGAATGAGCAGTGAAGAAATCTGTTGTTTCTAGTCTTGATGGTTGTAATCGTGCATTGGAAGTTAAACTTCTTGTAGAAAAAATAATGTTATGGCATAAGAGATTTGGCCACATTAGTGAGAAGGGTCTGCATACCTTGAAAAATAAGAACCTCGTTGAGGGGTTAGATGATTGTAATCTTGAGTTTGACTTTTGCGAACATTGCATTTATGGAAAACAAAACCGTGTTTAGTTTTACTCAAGTTCTCATAAGTCTTCTGGTGTGTTGGACCTTATTCATTCTGATGTGTTTGGTCCTGTTAATGTTCCTTCATTATCAAAATCTGTATACTTTGTATCTTTTATAGATGATTACAGTAGAAGGACATGGATTTATTTTCTCAGAAGCAAATTTGAAGTCTATAGCAAGTTTAAGGAGTTTAAACTTTTGCTAAAAATTAGATTGTTAAAAAGATTAAATGTTTGAGAACTGACAACAGTGGTGAGTTCTGTTCTACAGAATTTGATAAGTACTGCAAGGAACTTGGGATTGAAAGACATAAGAAAACTCCATATACACCACAGCAAAATGGAGTTGTAGAGAGGATGAATAGGACACTGATGGAGAAGGCTAGGGGTATGCTTAGTGGTGCTGGTCTAGAACAAAAGTTTTGGGCTGAAGCTGTTGCCACTGCTTGCTATCTGGTAAAAAGATCTCCTACATCAGCTCTTGTTGGAAAGACCCCATGGAGGTGTGGTTTGGTAGAAAGCCATTAGTAAGGCATCTTCATGTTTTTGGTTGTGAGGCATATGCACATGTGCCTAAGGAGAAGCGGTCAAAGTTGGAGAACAAAGCTGTTAAGTGTATCTTCATCGGCTATTCTGTTAGTGTGAAAGGATACAAACTTTGGGACCCCGTGGCTGGAAAAGTGTTGTATAGTAGAAGTGTCATCTTCAGAGAGCTTACACCTTCCACTGTTTTGCAGCCAGAAGAAAAAGAAAAGAAAGAGGATGTTGTTCAGTTTCCTCTTACCCTTGAGAAGACTGAACAGAAAGACAATGTTGGACCTGATGATGAGGAGAGCTCTAGCAGCTCTGAAAGCTTAGATGAAGAAGCTGAACCTCAGCTAAGCTCTTGAGGAGGTCTACACGGATAAGAAAGCAACCTGAAAGGTTTGGTTTTACATTGCTTGATTCTAGTTGTGCTTATGCTTTGTTTACTAACATTGATGAACCTAGAACTATATCAGAGGCTTTGGATATGAAGGATGCAGGCTCCTGGAAGGAGGCCATGGAGGAAGAAATGGCTTCTTTGGATAAGAATCAAACTTGGGACTTGGTTCCTTTGCCTCCTGGATGGAAACCCATTGGATGCAAATGGGTGTTCAAGAAGAAGATTGGTGTAGATGGCAGTATTGAGAAGTATAAGGCCAGATTGGTTGCGAAGGGGTATTCACAAGTGGAGGGTATAGATTATGGTGAGATCTTCTCTCCTGTTGCAATGCTGACATCTATTCGATTCTTGTTGTCACTCACAGTAGCTTATGACTTGGAGGTAGAACAGATGGATGTGAAGACAACTTTCCTTCACGGTGACTTGGAGGAGGAAATCTACATGTCATAGCCAGAGCATTACATGGTAAAAGGTAAAGAAAATTTAGTTTGCAAACTTAAGAAGTCTTTATATGGTTTGAAGCAATCCCCTAGGAGATGGTACTTGAAGTTTGATGCCTTTGTGTTGTTAATTAGATTTGTGAGATCGAAATCGGATCACTGTGTGTATTATAAATTTGATGGTGATCGTATTCTCATTGTTGCAATGTATGTTGATGATATGCTGCTCATTGGGAAGGCTAAGAATATGATTTCTGATTTTAAATCTCAGTTGTCAGTTCAGTTTGAAATGAAAGATTTAGGAGCAGCCAGGTACATTCTAGGAATGGAAAATAGAAGAGATAGAATCAACAAAAAACTTTGGTTAAGTCAGAGTAAGTATGTTAAGACCATGTTGGATAGATTCAACATGGGAGATTGTAGATCATTGTGTGTTCCCATTTCCTTGGGGACAAAGTTGTCTATTGAGGATTGTCCAAAATCTCCTAGTGAGGTGGAGGACATGAG